>LR991107.1:18167500-19367500 GCA_905163515.2 Lymantria monacha | reverse complement strand
GCTGCAAACCACTATATTTACCTAGGGCCAACAGTCCAGTAATTTAGATCCAATTTCGACAAAGGCGTATGAGCCTATCTCATGCGAACAGCGTTTGAGAAGCGCTGAAAGGTTTGTCCGCCAATATTTCTGAGTGTATGAGAACCAAAGTCTATTTTTGTCCGTTGATGTTATAAACTTTCCTGATTTAGTAGAAGGACCATTTTTTAATTTGAGCGCTGCTATCCAATATATTTGTGAACCTTCAATTGGCTTTTCTACATTCAGAGAAAAGTAAAGGAGAAAGTCCAGAATATGTACTTGACAATGATTTTTTTTTTACCAATATCATCATCTCAGCGTCTCTCCTTTAAGCTGGAGTCACCTCTACAATAGGATGAAATTGACATTATGTCAATTTCATCCTATTGTACGTTAACTAAACGTACTAATCAGAATGATAATTTTATTTTAAAGTTTTCCTCCTCTTAAATCAAATCCTTAATATAGCTGTGTGGTAGCGACTATGAATACTACCAACTCTTACTTTGCTCATGGATGTCGTAAAAGACGACTAAGAGCCTTATATCGACCTGGGCCAATACCATCTGATGCCATTTGGTCAATAATTACAATCCCAAGGAGGGTTGACGTCTGGCAGGCGGCCGGTCATAAAACTATTGCCAATAACCTTTACAATATGTACTATGAAAGAAGTAGAAGTTAGAAGAAGTCAGAAGAAGTTATAAGAAGTCAGAGTACATATCGTATCGACCCCAAGTAATTGAGATAAGACTAGGAGAATGATGATGAATAAATCCTTAATATGTTATTATAAGTTTTCTATATGGAGTTTCACTCCATATTATCAACATAATTGATAAAGTGGGTGGCGATAACTGCCCATTATTTGCCCCTGAAAGTCATGAAAACCGGTCAAGGGGATACAGGAGTTTAAACAACAGCGCTTTTATAGCACCAACTATGACCCCAATATATTTGTTTGATGATTATGACAAGAGTGATGATTTACAAACACAACGATGCCCCTTCTTCG
The DNA here is from genome assembly GCA_905163515.2 of Lymantria monacha. Lineage (NCBI taxonomy): Eukaryota > Metazoa > Arthropoda > Insecta > Lepidoptera > Erebidae > Lymantria > Lymantria monacha. The sequence continues at coordinate 19,366,464 of LR991107.1, read as the reverse complement.
TGGGCAGACCTCTATATTGAGTATTAAAATACGATAGCCTGATTAAGAGCTGGATAAGTTTTCTATAATGTTAGTTTAAAATGTATGACAACGGAAACGTGATCCCCAAAAGTCGACTTCACAACTAAGCTCAAAGTAGCTCAGTTTGCTGTGGAGCGGACTATAATTGGGTTTTAACTGTAAGATAGGCTCCAAAATACAGTAATCTATAGAAGCATTCTACAAGTGTAACTGATATAGCACGAAGAATTAATAAGCTGAAATGGAAATGGATAGGCTACATTACTCACTGAACCGAAAACTACTGGCGAAGATGTTGACGTAGTGTATGACGCACTCTCAACAGGATGGATCAACGAATTAAGAGTTGCAGGGAGCTCATTGCAGACAGTAGAGAAGCGCACTATATGGCATACTATGAGGAAGACTTACGTCTAACAGTAAACGGAAAATAAGCTGATTATGATCGCAGTTCGTGGTCTAAGGTTCTCAGTAAAATACTTTTAACGGATTATTAGCATGTGAAACGAAAAATAAAACAGTTGGCGATGTACCTAAATAATAATAAAAATCATGAAATCTATGCCGTTTTATGCGCAACTTAAGGTTTGAATTTGAAATTTCAATAACATAATGAAAATATTAGCACACAAAAATTATTAACAATAATTAACTGAGCCTTTTTTTAAAAGACTTTGTTAGCACTCGCGTGGCTTCCACAAAGCATTCACATTCAAGGGGACCGAGAGAAATAACAAAGGTTTTGTTGCTTTGACAAAAAAAAAATATGGTTCCTCTTATAATACGAACTCGCATTTTAAGTTTATGTAATTTACACAAAATTAGGCTTCGTAATGAATTTTATTACCATTGGCTTAATTTTAACATAAAGGTTTTATATTATTTGATTGGTTGATGTTTTTCTTGTGTGAACGATGAATTTTTTTTGTGATTTAAAGTGTTTTATTGCTTTTCGTGGATATGAAGCCACTTGATGGTAACTCCTAACTGCTGCTTATGGCTTTAACAAATAATACTATAGAAATATCTAATATCTTTTGATCAGTAGTAGTAGGATCACTATATCATACCATCAATCCGTAGACGTCCACTGTTGGACCTAGGCCTCCCCACGAGAATGCCACTCGGCACGGTCCTGCGCCACTTGCATGTTGGATGCTTCCTGCGACTCTTATGATGTCGTCAGACCACCTGGTGGGGTGTCAATAGAACCACACTGTTAATAATTTTCTGTCTACAGCCGGTCCGTCTGGGGTAGTACCGCACTCTTGTAGTATATATCTTGTAGTAAATCGACGTTTGAACAGTGGCAATATCCTGTTGTGCTTCGTTCGGCGATCGAGAGACCCGGCATCCGAAATTTCTGACTGGGTTTTGGTTGTTAGGCGGCAGCCTACCTGTACCCCTAGTATTGCAAAGATCCGTGAGTGGCAGTAACATTTACCATCAGGTGTCTTGCTTGCTCATTTGCCACCATAAGCAATAAAACAAAAAAATAAGATTTATTGGAATCCAACTAATAGAACCTGAGATTAAAATGTAGTATTTATTAAAAACGTTTTATAGTCACCACATCGAAGTCCGTTGTTGGATATGTACTCTCACAGATGGGAAATAATTCCACAATGGCGTTCCACAATTCCAAAAGCCACAACTCCAAAATGCTGAGCGTAGATGTGATCTTTTAAATATCAACTTAATAAGAGGACTCAAAGTCAATTAGCCTGCTAAGATTAGTAGTAGTTCTCTACATGGTAGTTTTCTACATGGTAGTTTTCTACATGATAAAAACCGGAATACGAAAATCCTTAGACGAACAGGTGTAACCGACGTAGTCCAAAGAATTAGCATGTTGAAGTAAAGATGAGCAGTCATCGTTGCTTGTTAAACCGACTACCGTTGGAAAAGATCGATTCGCGAGTTTGATCATGAAACGGACGACGCTGGGTAGAACGAAATTATTTTTATTTTAAATTTGGAATGATGATTTTACCAATAATTAACAGACACAAATAGCACAGACTCAAAGTAATCATTAGTTGCATCAAACAAAAAACAGGGTGAACTGCACGGTGATCGAAAATATAACACGGCATGATAGGTTCATTATCTAAGCCACTAAGCTACCTGAGTTATGAAAAATAAAAAATGATACGAATATCTTATTCACAAAACATTTTATAACCGCATATTTCATAAAAAACTTGAATGTAAGCACATGAAAAGTTGCCGATTTTAAGGGTCTCAGCAGAAGGGCGTGCAAGAAAAATAGGATGATAATGGTCGAGTCGAAGGGTTCTTAAAATCGTTGCGGCGTGAGTGGAATCCACAAGAGCTTCATTTTTGTGCGGATATAAAGTGTCCTGCCCACTGATGCGAAACAAGGATACAATGTGTGTTAATATTTGCGACATGAAATATTACAAATATTTGAAATTGTTTCATATAAAAATTGTTTTAAGTTTATTTAGTTGATAGCACTAAGTTATATACTGTTTTATTTATTATTTTCTCTCTAATCTCTCTGCCTACCCTGCAAGGGATATGGCGTGATGATATGTATGTATGTATTATTTTGTTATACAAATTTTTTCTTATATTATTATTTATTATATTTAATGAAAATATAGATGAATAAAGAAATATGATCATTGCAGATTGACTTTTATTGTTTTGGCGGGAGCTTGAAAGCATCATATGTATATATTCAATGTCTTTGTGTTTTAAAGTATTATATTAAATAATTTTGATGAATTTTATATAATTTTATGTATAGAAAATGCTGGCTCATCCCAGCAGTTCCTATTCATAACATTATATAAAATTCATAAATGACATTGCTTTACATATCTTTTCGTTTTCCAACACGCACTGTCGAAGGCGATGGTTTAACTTAAGAAAGTAAATTAACTTTAAACGAAGAAATAATTTAGAAATAATGACTTGTCATACTGAGACTGGCAATAGTCAGCTCGTATTAATAGCTAATTGCCATTACAAAGAAAAAGAAAAAGATGAACATACCATAAAACAAAGCACAAATTAGAACTCCCTTGTTAATTGATATTTTTATAGCAACTTGACTCATGGGCTGTTGAGAAATGGCCTATTTGGAAAATCAAAGGTGATCTAAATCAATTGATTTATTGTGTGTATATATATATATATATATATGATATATGATACAATTGTATGCGCACCTAAGTGAGTTAGTTGTGTGCAATTTACGAGAAATATAAAATTTAACTAAACAATTTAATACATTAGAAACTGCTTGTGCTGCCATCATCATCCTGCTATTATTCTAATTACTTGCGGTAGATGCAACATATACTCCTTTTCCATCGTGTATGTTGCAAAAATTGTTAGAAATAGTTTTATGACCGGCTTCCTAATTAACTCTTCTTGAGAATGTAATTGTTGAGCAGACGGTATGAAGTAAAGTTAGCCCAGCTCGATGTGCGCTCAGACGATGGCCCGGTGGCGAAAGCTGCTGGGGCATCAACTTGAGGCGATACCCGAAAGAGTGACCCACCGAACGGCCCACCTAAGTCAGTGGAGGGTAGACTATCAGGTCGTCCGCCGCCCTCTCCGTAGCCCCGGCTAAATTGGGCAGGGTGTAACTATACCACCGGATGGGTCAATGACGGCAAATATCAGGTTCCGGTGGCCCGCTTGCACGGCGAGGAGAGGTACATCGGGAGCCGCTTCATCTGTCGCCCCGGACGGATTTAGCAGGGTGTGACCAGACCATAGAACGCCGCAAAAAAAGGTAGGTGTGACTATACCAGAGCTTGACACTAAAGAAAAAAAAGGTCAATAGGCGCTGGGCCTTATATGTAGCACTAAACTGTGAAAAATACCTCAATTACAGGATGAGTCTAACATCATTAAAAATGTAACCACATTTAAAACCACAATGTTAAACAATTTTCAAGAGCGTAATACAAAGTTAATTAAAATCACCGCAACGTTTACTTTTGGTTCAAGTTTTGGAGTTACTTTCAAGTTATATTTAAGTTGTACATATTGACACATTAAGTTTAATTATCAATCTTAAACAATAGTAGGTATCAAACTTTACTTTGAGGGGACAACCTAAGTAATAAGTAATCATTTAGAACCACAGTATTTTCTTTGTGATAGGATCAAACTTTTTTAGAGGACAGTTAATGGTTCAGTGAAAACGGTCATTGTTCTTTAGGTTACGGATTTATCCCTTAGTCATCTCGTAGGATCACCCACGGGTAAGATAGGGGGTAGTGAATTGTATTCTTACTCCGTCACCACACGGCATTTGTTATTAACCGTTACTTTATAAATTACTGAGGTTTAGTATTTAATACGCTAGAATATTTATAAAAACTTATTTTGCAAGCGAACTATGAATGCCACTCGTGGTATACGAAATTACATTTACTGGAAATCCATTCCAATTATTTTACCTACTTAAACGATCTTGGTCATACGTTCCACATGTGAATAATAGAATAGAGTAATATGTGAATAGAAACAATGTTAAAACGCTGCTCCAATAGATGGCGTATGGAACGTGTCCAAAATGACAAAGTAAACAAGCGACAAATTTGGTTTATTACGCATGAAACCACGCACGTCTACATAGATAAGAGGATTGGAATGGGTTTCCAATGGATGTGCCATTGGAAACCCATTCTAATCAAGAAATCGCACTTGTTGGAATAACTTTTCCCTTGTAAAAAAGGTTTTTATTAATAACTCTTACTTTACTACAGATGCCGTAATAATCATCTATGATCCCCTAAAACTGCAGCTTTTGGGAAATTTATAACATCAATTGGGATCATCAAATCATCACCAAAATGAGGGGAGCGATTATGGTACCTTGTGGAAGCCTTGGATCAAGAGTGCACGTCGATAGGAATTACGGAAGTGATTGAGTCAATATGTCTATTTCTTCGCAAACAAAGTCGTTAGACTATTAAAAAATTTAAGCAATCTTAACTTTTATAAATAGGACGAGGCCATGTTCTACATTTTTTTCACAACGATTATAAATTTCTTGTCAAAAAATACTTTATAAAACAAAATCTCCAGCGCTGTGTTTGCCGGTCCTAGATAAACAGTTTTTGAATTGTTCATTATCCGATCTTTGTAATTATAATGGACTTTATTTAGAGTTTATATTTCTTTTTGGGTCAGCTATAGTCTCGTCGTAATTCATCGAACCATTTCATATAAGTAGAGTCACATAACTATGTATAGCTCGACTTCTCCTATTGGATGTGCTACAGAAAACGATTCTTTGGCTTCGCTGGTTTTATATATACAGTTAAATTCATTTGAACCTTGCTGTTTCCTTTTTGACATTAAAATATGCAAATTTTATTGTGGTAGGACCACACTGTTGACAGTTCTCTGTCTACAGCCGCGGGCCGGTCCGTCCCGGGTAATACCACACTCTCGCAGAAGATCGACGTCTGAGTAATGACAATGTGCTATTGCGCTTCGTTCGGTGAGCGAGAGAGCCGGAAGCCCAACTGGGGTGGGTTTGTATTAATAGGCAGCGGCCCTAAAGGTCTATGGGCGGCAGTAACACTTACCATCAGGTGTACTGCTTCCTCCTTTGTCATCAAAGGTAATAAAAAAAAATGCAATAAAATCTGAATTATTATCCTTCAAGCTTTTATTAATATGACTGAATTCGGGTTGGTTGTCTAGTTTAAATAAATTTAACTGAACTGTCGAAAGTTGTGTAAATATGCCTGATTAAAAAACGAAACAGATATTGATGTTAAATTCAAAGTTTAGTAGAAAATTGCAAGATCTGTTTCTAAAGGCTGTTCATCCCACAAGAGTAAGGATTTTCTTTTTCACATAACGTACTTTAGCTGTAAGCTTTATAAATTTATTTTGAGGATATTTTTTACATTTACTCGATAACTGAAATTGGACTTTACCCGGGGTAACCAAGGGTCTTTTTCGGCACAAGCTGACCGCTACATGGATGTGAAGAGTGATAGGAGTCTGTAACCGGAGAACCCTTGGTTATTTAACAACGGAGAAGCAATAAAAGCCAAAAAGCACCTGCTCTATAGCTATATACATACACACACATTACCGAATGGATTGTTGATAAACATATTTGATCACTATTTCATGAGAGTGCTTTATAATACTTATTTAACTTGAGGGTCTCAAAAAGAGAGTGGGTAGCAGCTATCCCCTGGGAAAGTTTATAATAAAAACTACTGCGGTCGTCAATCATCCTGCCAAGCATGGTGATTATAACATTATTAAATTAATTGGATGTTGTAAATAATAACTAAGGGCAAATATAGGCTCATTATATCAACTAAAAAAAAACTATATCAACACGACCGACCAGCGTGATATAGTAAGGTCATTTGCTCTCATATTGCGTAGGAAGTTTGAACCTAATAGAAGGCTGGATATGAAGTCTAGATTCGGAACAAAAAAAAAATGTCGATTAAGAAAAAATATATACTGCATGGAAATCGAACTCACGGTAATGACATTAGAGATCATTTCGCTGTAAAGTCTAAATTATTCACAAATTACATAGAAAATTTACACAAAATAGTAGGACGCATAAACGAGAATAAACAGATAAACATATGTGTTAAAACAGCTATCCTATTTAGTTTAAACATATTATAATGTTTATACAGTTAATAAAATGTCTCATTTGATAGTTTGCCCGCAAAACGCATTGTCATAAGTGTCTTACTTGATTTCCCTGAGGTATCCCGCCGCGAATGCAAATTCCTTCGAGTCGGTCATCATTAAGGCAGGAAATATACATGAATGTATTCGCGACGGGCGCGTTTATGCGTTTTTACTTGAAAAGTATTAAAATATAGAGATCCCTATCCTACTCTTATCTCAATTATTTGTCGACGGTACTTTTCTTTTGTCATACATGTTGCAAAAGTTTGGATATAGTTATCGAACCGAGCGGATGTATAACGTCAACCCTACTTAATTTCTTAGTAGTCTTTTATGAGACCTACGAGCAATATAAAGTTTGGTAGTATTTGTAACCGCCTCTATATGAAGTAAAAAATAGATATAATGATTTCTAATATTTACGCCAGTATTACAAATTTAAAAAAAAACTATTTTTATGAATTCTATCGCGTTTGTATTTGATTTTTAATTACCCGACATTTCAAACTCTTTACAGTGTGCATGATCACAGGAGGAACGGACACGAAATGTCGGGCAATTAAAAATCAAATACAAATCCGACAGAATCTCTAAAAATAGTTTTATTTAAAAATAAAAAAAGGTTTTTTTTTCCTTCATTTTCATTTTAATTAATGGATTTATTAACACTTATGTTCAATAGTTTTAAGTGAAGTGTTACTTTAAATTCTGTTGGTGTAGTGACGGAGTAAGAATACAATTTATCAATTCCTTTGTTGATCGTGGGTATTATAAATTATGACTAAAGGATATATATGCATATAATATCAATGCATGAGAAAGAAAATCTAATACAAAAACCAATGACAGATCTGATCGGCGTGGCGTAGTTGTTTAATTTCTCTTCCACTGTGGAGGAGGTTTGAATATTGTTAGATTCAATAGTAAATAATTTCTAACTGCTTTAAAATAATAAAATTACATAGCCACAGTAACTGAATCATCATTCATCATCATTGAGCCTTTTGTCATCCACTGCTGGCCGTAGACCTCCCTCATATTTCGTCACAAAGTGCGGTCGTGTGCCACCCGCATCTAACGACTCTCAGCTACCCGGTAGGATAGCGGAGCTGCTGTGACTGGGAACCCTTTTTTTTTTTTTTTTTTTTTTTTTTTTTCTTTTTGTTGCTCATATAAGGCTGTGTGGTAGCGGCGTCGAATACTGCCAACCCTTACTTTGCTCGTGGATGTCGTAAAAGACGACTAAGAGCCTTATAACGACCTGGACCCACTCCATCTGATGCCGTTTGGTCAACAATTACATTCCCTAGGAGGGTTGACGTCTGGCAGGCGGCCGGTCATAAAACTATTGCCAATAACTTTTACAATATGTACTATTAAAAAAGAGTACATATTGTATCGACCCCAAGTAATTGGGATAAGAGTAGGAGAATGATATAAAGGTTAAGCCGTAATCGAGCACTCACATTTTCCTGGTGGATCCTTAGACTATGTTTACGACGCCCACGGGCAAGTAAGGGGTGACGAAAATTGTATTCTTCTCCCGTCGCCACACGGGGTAACTGAATATATCTACATTAAATTCGTTTAAATTTGCTGAAAAAAAGTACCAATTCTATTACTTCTTCTAGGATCATATAAAAGGGGTACTATCCCAGAAACCTCCACGCGGTGTACCCTGGGTGCGGGCGGCGGTCCCCAGTTCTTCTGTTGTACTGTCGTCCGTAGCGAATATCTGCGCGATTTCGCTCCTCACTCTACTACAGTCGTAGTAGAGGTTATAGGACGCGAAATATTGGGACGGGCTCAGTCACTCATTCATTTGAGGGCTGGGCAGGCACATGCCACCGCCCACACATCGTAAACCTGATATCTTGCTTCAAGACACGTTGTCTTGAGGCGTAGTATCAGGAGCGAGGGTCTTGGCTTAACCGCCCGGACCGCGAGGAAGACAACCTCTATAAAGAGTTCGAAGTAACATTCGGACTCGGAAATCACCCAGAATCTTAAGTTCTGGCGTGCGGCGAGAAGATGCATGGCAGATGGGTTGTTCTGTTCTTAGCACGCTCCAGCCAGGGTACCGGCTGACCCCCTGGTTGGTAAATGTAGGCTTGCCCGGGTAAAGGGATCTCTGCCCGGGTCGACGCAATGTATCTCCCATTCTCGTGGGAATCAAATGGATACTCAAAATTTAAATAAAACCGACGGGGATTGTAGCGATCCTCACCCCAAGGCCCGGTCAAGCCGATCAAAAACTGACCAAGACGACGCCTCGTCCTCAGGACTTGAGGCGTCCGCCGAGGGCCCGGCACAAACCGTGGAGGCCCAGAAGAAGAAGAGGAGGTCGCCTCGAAAGTCTCGGGGCAACGGCCTGAGCCACAAAAGGCGGCTGGAGGAGCGGCGAGCGCGCAGGGAGGCTGCCGCCGCTGAAGAGAAGAAGGACGGTAGACTCGCAGCAGAGCCGTCGACGGACGAGGGCGACAGCGATGTCGCAGAGCCGTCCGAAGACGAGGGCGGCGGATCTACCGTCAGAATGGACGAGGGCGGTGATATTCCCGCAGGGCCGTCCAAAAAGGACAGTGGGTCGGCTGGTGAAGGCCCCACTAGGTCGTCGGCGCGTCTAGCAGCAAAGACGCCGCCGGCGACCGCGACTAAGAAGGAGGAGGCCCTCCCCTCGCAGGTGCGAAAGCGCCCCCTGAGTAAGGGAGGCAGCTCGAGCGCCGAAACCGAGGGGAGCGTGGCCAACATGCCTCCACCCAAGATCCAGGCCTCCCGAAGAGGGCGAGGGACCTCGGTCATGGAAAGGGCGGCGGCGGTCGCTGTCCGCGCCGGCGAGGCCACGGATCTGCAGGCCGAAAATGTCCGCCTTAGAGGCGAGATGTCAGGCCTGCGGACCCGAAACCGGAACCTGGGCGACATGCTGGCGGAAATGCGTCGCGCAAATCGCCAGCTGTTGATAGACGTGGCCGACCTCAAGGCGCAGGTGGCGCTGTTCGTGTCACCCGCGCCAGCCGCGCTATCGGCCAGGGCCGGATACTCGGCGGCCGCTGCGGCGCCAAAGCCGCCTCGCGCTGCGGCGCCGACGACGTTGGGTGATGGCGTCAGCGTCACACCCGTCCCCGCGGCGAGGAAGACGCCTGCCGCCGCGAAGCGCGCGCCGCCGGCTGACGCTGGCGCGGTCACCGCGGTGAAACTCCCTGTTCCCGTGGTGAGGCTGACGCCTCTCCCCGCGGACCGCTTGCCGCCGGCTAGCGCCCCTGCGGCGCCAAAGCCGCCAGGCGCCGTAGAACGGGCCCCTAAGGAGGCTCAGCCGACCCCGTTTGAGGTGGGAGGCATATCGGACGAGGCCCTCGCCAAAATCATCGGCGCAGTGGGCAAGCTCGTCGATGCGCGCTTCGCCGTTCTGGAGGCGAGGTTGCCTCCAGAACCACGTGTCCGACCACCTCTCGCCGCGTACAAGCGGCCGCATGTGGCACCAGCCCCCGCCCCGCTGCCTTGTCAGGGTGGCCGCGTGGGGAGCTACGCCGCGGCCGCGGCCGGGCCTAAGCCCAAAGGCCCCGGCCCAGCTCCGAAGGGACCCGCCCTGAGGAGGAAGACGGCTCCGGCTCCTGCCGGACCGCTGAAGTCGCCCGCAACAACACCGCCGGCGACGACCAGCGAGGCCGCGACGAGGCCTTCCGCGTCTGGCACGACTGCCGTACCCGAACAGGGTTGGCAGGTAGCCGAACGCGACAGAAGGAGTCGCGGCCAAAGAAGGAGAGCGGAGGCCAAGCGCGCCGCTGAGGTCCCCGCTCCTCAGGCAGGAGCCGGACAGAAGAAGAGACCGCGCAAGGGGCTCAAGTCGCCGAAGACGGCCGCAGTGGTGATCACTGTGCTGCCCGAGGCGGCCGAGAAGGGCCTCAGCTACGAGGCCGTCTTGAGGAAGGCCCGGCGGGAGCTAGACGTCTCCGATATTGGAGGCGTCGAAGCTAGGACCCGCAAGGCCCGGACGGGGGCTCGAATTCTCGAGTTCCCAGGGGCCGAGGGCGCCAAGACGGCCGACAGCGTGGCCGAGAAGCTGAGAGGTTTGTTCGCCGAGGAGGGTGGCATCAAGATCGCCAGGCCCGTCAAGTGCGCCGAAATGCGCATTTCGGGTTTGGACGATTCAGTGACGGTGGAAGACATCCGGGAGGCTATTGCCTCGAAAACCGGGTGTCCCATAGACACCGTCCGGGTCGGTGCCATTCGTCCCGGTCCGGGTGGCGTAGGTGCTGCCTGGGCGCAGTGCCCGGTGGAGTCGGTCAGGCAACTGGCCGGCTCAGGCAGGCTCCTCGTGGGCTGGAGCTCGGCGCGGGTAACCGTGCTTGAGCACCGGCCTGCGAGGTGCTACAAGTGCATGGCGGTCGGACACACTCGACCGACGTGCACTAATTGCTTCGACTGCGGCGGATTGTGTTTCCGCTGCGGTCAGACCGGGCACGTGGCGGCATCTTGCGCCGCCCCGCCCCACTGCCCCGCGTGTGCGGCGGGCAATAAGCCCGCCAAGCACCGCATGGGCTCTGGGGCGTGCAAACCTCCAGCTTCGGCCCCAAAGGCGCGGGGCGGCCCTACGACCACGGCCGCACCCGCTCCTAGCGCGGTCCGATCGCCCGCTGGCGAGGAGGTCATGGACACAACCCGATAATGGGTACACCAGCCATGCACCTCCTCCTGCAGGCCAACACCAACCACTCCGCCGGAGCGCAGGATCTCCTCCTGCAATCCATGGCGGAGTGGTCGATTGGTGCAGCCGTAGTCGCGGAACCGTACGCCGTGCCTGATCGCCCCAATTGGGTGGTCAGTCGAAACGGTACCGCGGCAATCGTCGTCTCAACGCAGCGGCACTTCCCGTCCTTGTCCCTTTTGGATAGGGGCGAGGAATTTGTCGCGGCGGAGTGGGGAGGGGTCACGCTCTACAGCGTATACCTCTCCCCCACTAGGAGGATGGACGATTTCGGGGCCTCACTCACCACCTTGGAGGCCTCGATACGGCGACTGGCACCGGGCCTCGTCCTGGTTCTGGGGGACTTTAACGCCAAATCCACGGCGTGGGGGTCCCCCACGACGGACGACCGCGGGCGGGCGGTCAACGAGTGGGCGGCTTCACTGGGCCTCTGTGTTCTGAACAGAGGCTCGGTGAACACGTGTGTGCGGCGGCAGGGCGGGTCGATAGTGGACTTGTCGTTCGCTAGCCCCGCTGTCGCGCCACGGGTGAGGAACTGGAGTGTCCTGGAGGAGGCGGAGACCCTGTCGGACCACCGGTACATCCGGATGGAGGTCTCCCCCCGGGAACCCGGTAGGGGTCACAGGGCGGACGGAGCTCCCGCGTTTCCGCGGTGGGCTGTGGGTCGTCTTGACAGGGATCTACTGGCGGAGGCGGCCATTGTCAGCACGTGGCTGTCCTCACCACCCCCAGCGGACGGAGTGGACGCTGAGGCTGTCCGCATTCGCAGTGCGTTAACGCAGATCTGCGATGCGGCCATGCCCAGAATGCGGCGGCGTCCACCTCCAAGGCAGGGGGTCTACTGGTGGTCCCCAAGACTGGCGGACCTTCGTGCGGCGTGTATCAGTGCCCGAAGGTCCTACACCCGCAGCCGGCGGCGTCACCGCGACGTCGAGCGGGAGGGCCAGCTGTACGAGGCGTACCGCAGTGCGCGGACTGCCTTTCGGCTGGCCATCCGTGCCGCCAAGGGCGCGAGTTGGCAGGAGATGCTGGACGGTCTCGACCGTGACCCCTGGGGTCGCCCATATCGCGCGGCGCTGAACAAGCTTCGCGCGCGGGCCCCCCCCTCACCGAGACCCTCCAGCCCGACTTCCTTCGTAGGGTGGTCGAGGAGCTGTTTCCACGGCAGTCGGAACACACGCCCCCGGTCATGGCTCCGCCAGATCAGGACCGGGAGGCCGACGACGACGAGAGTGTTCCGCCCGTGACGGAGTCGGAAGTGGGGGCGGCCGTGGCGAAGATTCGTTCCGCCACCACGGCCCCCGGCCCGGACGGAATTCCAGTCCGGGTGCTGACGTCGCTCCTCGAGCACTTCGAGCCTCGCCTCAGGCAGCTGTTCAACGCCTGTCTGACGTCTGGACGGTTCCCTGAGTGCTGGAAGGAAGGGAGGTTGGTTCTCCTGCCAAAGCCGGGACGGTCCCCGGATTTGCCGTCGGCCTACAGGCCCATCGTGCTCCTCGACGATGTGGGTAAGCTGCTGGAGCGTGTGCTCGCTGCCCGCATCGTCCGACACCTGGAGGAGGTGGGGCCCGATCTGTCGGACGCTCAGTATGGGTTTCGGAGGGGGCGTTCGACCATCGGGGCCCTATTACGCCTGAGGCAGGCGGCCGCGGAGGCCGTCGCCGGGAAGGGAGTGCTGTTGGCGGTGTCGTTGGACATCGCCAACGCATTCAATAGTCTGCCATTCGGCTGCATCAGGGAGGCGCTCCGGTTCCATGGAGTGCCCCTGTACCTCAGGCGGCTGGTGGCAGACTATTTGGAGGGCCGCAGTATCCTCTGGGGTCGGTTCTGGGGCCGACTCTGTGGGACATCGGGTACGACTGGGCGTTGAGAGGGAGTCTCCCCCCCGGGCTGAGCTTGGTGTGCTACGCTGACGACACGCTCGTCACAGCCCGGGGCAGGACACTCGAAGAGGCGGCGAGCCTGGCCACTCTCGGCACCGAGGAGATGGTCAGGCGGATCGAGGCGCTGGGGCTCAGGGTGGCCCTAAACAAGACGGAGGCCCTACTTTTCCATGGGCCCCGTGTGAGGCTGCCCATCGGCGCCTCGATAGTGGTAAACTCCATCCACATCAGCATCCAGGCCCATATGAGGTACTTGGGTCTGGTGCTCGACGGGCGATGGTGGTTCCGGGAGCATTTCCGACAGATTGCTCCCCGGCTTGTCGGCGCGGCGTCCGCCCTTTCTCGACTCATGCCGAATGTGGGCGGACCCAGTTTTGAGGCCCGACGGCTGTATGCGGGGGTCATCCGCTCGATGGCCATGTACGGCGCACCCGTGTGGGCGAGGGCTCTGAACGCCCAGCTCAGGGCGGTTCTGTGGAGGCCACAGAGAGCCATGGCGGTCAGAGCCATTCGCGGGTACCGCACGGTGTCGACAGAGGCGGCGTGCCTGTTGGCCGGGACACCCCCGTGGGACCTAGAGGCGGAGATGCTCTCCGACCTCTACCGGCGGGTTATCACAGCGCGCGAGGAAGGTGGCTCCCCATCGTTGAGCGAGATAGCCACCTGGCGCGTGGATGCCCGCCGAGACGTCATCGCCCGTTGGGCTACGCGGCTGGAGAGGCCTAGGCACGGTGTGGAGACCGTTGAGGCCCTCCGGCCCGTATTGATAGAGTGGATGGAGCGGCGGCACGGAGTCCTCACCTTTCGGCTGGTGCAGGTATTGACGGGGCACGGGTGTTTCGGGTTGTACCTGCACAGGGTCGTGTATAGGGAGTGGACTCCGGCCTGCCACCACTGCAGGAGTGACGAGGACACGGCGCAACACACGCTGGAGGTGTGTCCGGGATGGGAGCGGCAGCGCCGTGACCTCGTCGCTGTCATCGGTGCCGACCTGACGCTGCCGGCCGTCGCGAGAGCGATGGTTGACAGCATCAGGAACTGGGACGCGGTCGCCGCCTTCTGCGAGGCTGTCATCTCGCAGAAGGAAGCGGCGGAACGGGCAAGGGAGGATTCCCGCGCCCCGGGCCGCCGCCAGCGGCCGGGGCGGCGCAGGCGCGAATACCTGCGCCTGATGCCGCCCTAACCGAGGCTTCGGGTGATCGGACCGGGGAATTGTCCGGTCACCCGACGTGAGGCCACCGCGTGAGGGCGACGCCCCGACGGCGAATTCTGTCGGGGCGTCGACGAGAGGAACCCGCGAGGGTGAACCGCCGGGCGGGCCACCGAAGTTAAAAATCGGGTCCCGGTGACCCGCTCGCACGGCGAAGAGAGAGGAGTTTTTACGGTGGGTCTATGGGGTCACGCGCCGCCTTTTCCGTCACCCCGGACCGATTTGGCGGGGCGAGACTAATCCATAGTCCACCAAAAAAAAAAAAAAAAAAAAAAAGGATCATATAAAATCAAATTTCGACACGCACTTCCTCCAAAATCAGAAAGCAATTGATCTACCATATATTATAGTATAATATATTTACATAGCATTCATATGCACGGTGAATTATAGTCTTACTGCGTCACCATTTGGAAACATACGTATATATATATATATATATATATATATATATATATATATACATATATAGTAATAAACTAACAGTATAGTAATATATAAAGTAAAAGTAATACAGTATAGTAATATATATACATATATATATATATATATATATATATATATATATATATATATATATATATATATATATATACATCCCCAAAGTGATGTTGCGTCATACATGGCGCTTTTTACCGATGATGTTGCATCCAACTCACTTGTTGCATCATTTATACGGACGCACGATTGCCCAGCTCTCAAATTCAGCCAGAGGCAGCCAAATGGTTGATACAACGCATGGGTAAAATATTGGCGTGGACTCCATTTTGTCACTGGGGTGATTTTTGCCGTATTTTTTAGTTCTGCACTATACCGCGCAAGTTCGGGAGGCCGCCTCAGCGCGGCGTATATTATTGGCGTATATTCACTATTTTGGTCACAGACATTATGTCGATAATGTTGCTTCTGTATATAAATTAAAAAGTTTTTATCGATTTTAATTAGTAGTTTAATTGCGTCACACAAAATGGCATCGTGCAAAGGGCATCGCGGGGATTACAGAAGTGAGGGGGCGGAGTTAGCAAAAAAAAATTCAATACTGCGTGATTGTCGTTATTTGCGTTTTTTAATTTTTTTATGGTCTATATTAATAAGCGTATATTCGATGTTTTTTTTACATTGATCATGTCGGCAATGTTGCTTCTGTATAGAAATTAATAAGTTTTTATCAATTTTAATTAGTGACAACTGCGTCACACAAAATACTAATGCAGGAATAAACATGATGTCGTCTATTGATCCAGCGATATAGATGTGGGCCAACAGCCTCCACTGTTTGTCTTCCTGTTACGGAGGATTCTATCTACCTTTCATCGCTGGATCAAGGTTCCCCAGGCCGTCACCATCACTCTGTCCAGTTCTCTGTCAGAGATCTGCGCACTCTAGGCTCGCGCCGTGGCACGAAGCCAGTAGGCTTCTACCTGGACCTCCGCTTCAAGCTCCCAGAGCGGGTCACCTGGTGGTGGCCTGCGAGCCCTATTTTGTTCCTCACTCACCCAATTGGGTGGGGGACAATAACGAAGATGTGGCTGTTCTGTCCAGAGGATGTTTCGGCCCTCCCCTCTCTGCACTGGAGAGGGCAATGGTTATGTTGTGGTAGGGTGGCGAGACTTCGCTATCATCGATATCTATTTCTCTGGCCATTGGTCAACTCGACCTGGAAATGGGTCGGTCTGTCATAGCACAGCGTTGGGGCAGGACGGGACAATTATTCACAGACATAGAGGGGCTTGCACGTCAAATGAGAAGTGCCCTTGAGGCAATCTGCGATGCGGCGACGCCAAGGGCTCGGTGGAGGCCGCTGCGCCGTCAGATATACTGGTGGTCACCTGAGATTGCGAATCTTCGGTGGCTTCTAACCGGGCGCGGCGTGCCTACGTTCGATATCGTCAAAGAGTTGACCGGGACGACGTCCTTGAGGGTCAGCTGCGAGAAGAATACAAGACGAGGAAGAAGACTTTGCAGCTGGCCATCAGCCAGGCGAAGGAGAGGGCTCGTAAGGAGCTACGTGCAGGCCTCGACCGGGACCTGTGGGGGCACCCATATCAGCGGGCGCGGAACAAACTGCGTGCCTGTGGTGCTCCCATCATCGAATTCGATGGACTCGGGTTTCCTGTCGGGGATAATGGGGGAGCTGTTCTCGCGTTCTATGGGACATTTTCCCCCTCGAATGGTTCCTCGGTCGGTAATGGAGGTGGAGACCACAATTCCACCCATCACCGACCGAGAAATGGAAGTGGCCCTTTCGCAACTTCACGGGAAAAGGAAAGCGCCTGGCCCGGACGGCGTCCCGGGGCTTGTGCTCGGTATCGCCGCATAATACCTCAAGAGTGAACTCCGGGAACTGCTCAACATGTGTTTGAGGTCCGGGCAGTTCCCGAAGCAATGGAAGGCTGGCAGATTGTGCTTGCTGCGGAAGGAGGGTCGTGCAGTTGACTCCCCTTCTGCGTACAGACCACTGGTGCTGCTGGACGAGACGGCTAAATTGTTCGAGAAGGTGCTTATGGACCGTCTCGTACAGCACCTCGAGGAAGTCGGGCCGGAACTGTCAGGATGTCAATACGGCCAGGGGCGGCTGGTCAACAATCGATGCATTGGCCGCCCTGAAGTCTCTGGACACCGAAGCGGTGGCCCAAAAGGAGGTTCTTCTGGTGGTCTCGCTCGACATCAAGAACGCCTTCAAGAATCTTTCATACGAAACATTGAAGGAGGCATTTCGGTGGCATGGAGTGCCTCCGTATCTCCGAAGGCTGTTAGAGGCGTACCTCGAGGAAAGGCACGTGCTCTGGGAGGGGGGTGACGGGCGCATACGTCGCCATCGGGTGGAGTGCGGCGTCCCACAGGGCTCGGTCCTCGGTCCGGCTCTGTGGAACGTCGGATTCGACTGGCTCCTACGGGGTCGGCTTTTCCCCGGGATGGAGGTCATCTACTATGCGGATGATACCCTCGTCACGGCGAGGAGGCCCGACTTCCGGGGAGCTGTCCGATTGGCAGAGGAGGGAGTTGCGCTCGTCGTGGGCCGGATCTGCATGTTGGGCCTGAGGGTCTCGGCGGAGAAAACCGAGGTCCTCCTATTTCATGGCCCGAATTGAGGTCCTCCTCGAGGAGCACACATCGGTGTGTGGGGTTGCCGTGCCAGTGCGTGCTCAGATGAGATATCTGGGCCTGCACCTTGATGTAACCCTGATGTGTCTAGATGGAATTTCGGGCCCCACTTTGCCCAGCTCGTCCCAAGGCTCGTCAAGACGGCCGCGCTGTTGGGTAGGCTTCTGCCAAACACTGGCGGTCCCGGGTCGTGCTGCCGGCGTTTATACGCCAGAGTCGTGCGCTCCATGGCGCTGTACGGAGCCTCTATTTGGGCTGATTCCCTCACCACCCGCAACAGAGCCCTTTTGCGAAGACCGGAGAGAGTCATGGCGGTGAGGGCTATTAGGGGCTACCGTACGGTTTCCTGGACCGCGGCGACGTTATTAACGGGCGACCTACCTTAATCGTTAGTGGCTGAGGCTCTGGCGGAGGCTTACCGAATCCGCGTTGCGACGCGGGCAAGACCTTTATGCCACGTCTTTACTTATCTTGAGATTAGCTTATTCAAATCAACATTTATCAGTAAACTAAATCGTCACATTCAATAGTGCGATGACCACACCATTAAATATTTCTTCTAGGTAATTTTGTGATTATTTCTTCTGACATTAATTTTAAATCCTAGTTTTATTGTTGTTAACATAAACTGGAAGAGTTTGTTTGTTTTAAGCACTGATATCAAGAAGGATAAACTGCATTAAATTATATAAAATAAATTAGTTTTGATGTGCACTACCAAAGTGGCGTATACGAGATCTGTTTAAAAAATATCACAAATTATATAATGTACTAGTTTTTGCCCGCGACTTCGTCCACGCAGAAGTCATCTCTGACAGAGTTAAATAGAAAAAGCAATGCAAGGTGTTGAAGGTTTATCGCTAGGATAATAATCAACAGCGTCAGAAACTGGGATGCGTTGAGGTGTTGATTCTGCGAGTTAGGTGTCTAACGGAATTAGGCAATAGCGTGGGTCCGAGAGAAAATACTCTACGTTGACACGCTCTACAGTCGGTGCTTTGGGCGGCGCATGCATGTGTACCTGTATTTAGGTTCACTGCATGAGGGCTTTGACTCGAGATGATACCCGGTTGCGGTGGCCCGTCCGCACAACGTAGATGTATGTGTACGGCGCGCGTGTGTCTATATACCATAGCTGGTCACTAAAGAAAAAGGTGGTTCAAAGTTCTATTAATTCTACAAATTATATTGCCATTAATATACCATTTACGGTATGACCATGGGATAAAAATATAATTATCGCCACCCTTTATTTGACTGTTTTGTTTCACCAGCAGAGTTGCGACCTCGTTAGATATGATTTATTATTTGAGTTATAGAGTGAACATTTTTTAAGCTAAACTTAACCTGTATCTTAAACCTATTGCCTATTATTAGGCAAGAACCTATTGCCGCCCACTATGTGTATCGTGTGAGCTCTCACGTCGGCATTGGTCGCCACAAAGACACTGGTGCGGGGTTGATGGAGAGGGGAGAGAAACACGTGTTTATTTATTTTTACCGAAGAATATTTGTACGTAATTTGAAAAGAATCGATAAGGAAATTTTCTCTCCATACGCATTTTACTGCATTGTTACACCCCCTTAGGGGCGGAGTTCATAAAATCCTTTCAATCTTAATCTCTGTCTGAATCTGAATCTCTTTTGAATGTCATAAATAAAAAATTGAATGTCATAAATAAAAAAGTGCTTCAAAATTCAATGTCTCTAGCTTTAATAGTTTCGGCTTGGCTACCGCCAAGCGTTTGGACGACTCATTACCATGAGTCGTTCAACCCGCTTCACAGGCCTAATTTATACAACCAGAGGGTGAAAATTGACAAATGCCGGATATTACCCTAGAATATTTGATTCGACTCGTAATTTGAAAGGAATCAATAAAGATTTTTTTCTCTTCATACAAACTTTGCCACTCTGTTCCACCCTCTTAGGGGTATAATTTCGTAAAATCCTTTCTTAGTAAATTTCTACGTCATAGAAAGAAACCACTGTCAAAATTTCAAGTTGCCAGCTTCAATAATATCGGCTTGGCGCTAATGATTTAATGAGTCGTCTAACCCGCTTTGCAGGCCTAATTTACACCCCCAGAGGGTGAAAATCAACAAATGCTGAAACACGTGTTTATTTATTTTTACTGAAGATAATTTGTACGTAATTTGAAAAAAATCGATAAAGATTTTTTTCTCTGAACATTTTTTAAATTGACATAACTTTTTTTTTTATAATCCAATTGACATAAAATAAAGCCTAAATGTTAAGTGAAGTTTACCACAATATATTAATGAAAACCGCGTCTAAATCGGATAAGCCGTTTCTGAGATTAGTGTGCACAAACACACAGACAAACAGATAAACAGACAAAAATTTAAAAAAATATTGTTTTGTGTTCTATTAGTGTTGATAAAGGTCCCAGTAATATTTTTTTATATATATCTTCCATGTACAGACAGCGACCTGTTACATTTTTATTATATGTATAGATAATATACGGAAGCGATATACCCATATATTTAGATGGATTTAGGAAAATCGAAGAAATGTATTGATAACTAAGAAATATACACAGTGTCGCATGATTTCCATCATGAACGGACACCACAAACCAGCGAGAATTATTCCAAATTGAATATTATCATTTCCTGTTTAAATAAAATTTCTCGTCGACAATGGAATTCATATGACAGCAATGTAACAATATTCGCACGATTAACTATTGGAATCCCATTGACAATGGTGGACGCTACAGGATTCGACTTTGAAAAGACGCAACAACACTTCAGCGATTTAAATATATATGTATATATTCTATGAAATAAATATTTTCTCATTTTAGCCAGGTTAGATACTACTTTTCCGTATGTTTCCGACAATTGAATTGTCAGGTTTCCAATTTGCTGTTTCTTCACTCCGTCTCTAGTAATATTCAAATCTAATATTATACATATATCCAACTGGTCTCGTTTTGAGCTTCTTAAGTTATATTTAATATGATATATTTGTATAGAAATCAATAACAAAAAAAATATCGAGTTAATAAAATATTATTTCCATCTGATATATTTATACTACTGCCTGAAATTATTTCTTTTTAATATAAATTAAATATTTATTATTAAATATTTATTATAGACTATTACACATTTTAAATAAAAATATTTTTTGAAGATTTTATCACGTTACAGCATTATGGTTACGTGAGAACTATCCTCCATTAAACCTGAACGATGTAAATTGTTCGAAACGTCGGGCATTTAAAAATCAAATACCAATGCGATGAAATCCGTAAAACATAGTTTTATTTCAAATAATATTCATATTTTCATTTCCCTGTGTGTTACACTTCACTGGCAATTTAAGAATCCACGAACTAATTGCTTGATTTCGATAAGTTCTTTCATATATTCATGGAAAGTATTCCATGAATTATACAGTAGTTAAGATAAAAAAATATCATCGTAAATACAAAAATATTATCCATTTATTAAGCTATCAATGTCAATTTATTAAACACAGGCCTCCCCAAGGGTGGTACAGTGACATAATCACCATGCTTGGCAGTCGCAACTTATGGTATAAATTTCCCAGGAAAATATTGCTGCCCTGAGAAATTAAACTATGGGGACACAATGTATTATTAACGCTCCCACTCTGAGAATACGTTATGCACTCACAGCAATATTTGCTAAATTCATTTTGATGCCTTAAATAAAATACTAAATATGAATATTGAATATTATATAGATTTATTTACTTACTCCAAAACAATAGTCCATTATTCGCTGAACGCATGATGCCCATTTAATATGCAAATCTTGTATGTATGAAATTCAATATATGATATATCCTAGGTTTCATTGCGAGCGTTTAGAGTTTAAAGGTCTTAGCTATTTAGCACGTTAGTAAACGCATTGGTTATATAGGTAGTCAGGTTTATTAGTTCAGGGTCACTAATTGTATATATTAAAAATTACTTGAATATGTATAATAATTAATCAGACAGAAATAAACAATGGCATTAGTTTAAAATTATTTATAATTTATTTATACATTAATAAGATAATTTTCCATGTGATAAGGGGTAAAAAAAAATTCACTCCTCTTTCCTTCTCTGTGAGTATTATAAAATATGACTAAGGGATATTACATGTAAATAACGTCCATTGTTATTGAAGGAAAACTCAAAATAAAATCCGATGACAATCCATTTGACAACATAATATTGATGGTTAATTTACCTTCTATTGTGGTGAAGATTCACGCCCAATAGTGGTATATACATTAACTAAAATGATGACGATGAATTAGAGAATTGACAGACTAAACCAAACTCGTCAAACGGGTGTGTAACGGTGGTATAACGTTTTATTATAAGTTTTCCATTTCTTGCAGTGATATTATCAGCCTGCGTCTCTTAGCCTGTTATGATCACCCACAGGGGAAAACGGAGCAATGACAACTGCATTCTAAAATCGTTTATCAATTTTAATAAAAATAATTACAGATGATATTATAAAAGGCAATAGAACAACATTTACATATAACATCAATAATAATATAATTTTATTTTATTGAAAAATTATTTACGGGACTGTCTTTGGAGAACAATAGCATAAGTGTACCACTATTGATTTTGAGGCCTCCAGTTCGATTCTCTTTCTTTGACAGGTGTGGTCTCGCACAAACCATTCAAGTTGACAAAATAACGGTATAAACACTATAATCTGCACTTTCTATTACGTCCTATTACACCTTTCTGAGTGCAGAGCAGGCTATCAGAATAGTCTTTGATTTTAGTAGTAAGGTCTGTGGGTTATTTTTTAAACACTTACCCTTGTCAACGTTCTAACTAGTCCACAACAGTTCCAAACTTGGGAAAAATGTTATTGACATTCTCTGCAATTTTCTTGACATTTTTTAAGATGGTGGGGTTGTCCATGACAAAATAATGCATTTTTTAATTCTGTTATAAGAGTCAATAAATAAATATAACAAAAAATGGATACACAAACGTTACTACCATCTTTGTGTTGTATTTTTTTCTCGTTAACAGTATTTAAAAAATAATCTGAAAAAAAAAACATATAGGCTATAAGAAATTTCTAGGGCGCCGATTATGTAGTTAAGTACTTACATTTGTAATCCTATTTAGGTTTATCCGCTAAAGCTTATATAATCGCTTTAAATAATCGCTATCGGTAAGACCAAAGTACGACATAATGATGTAACACGCATCTCACATGTTTTCCATAATGCCGACATATTTGTTGTTGATTTGGTTCATTAGATTAGTTAAATATTAACAATGTACAATTACTGATTTAAAAATATACTCGTATGAAGACTGATTGAAATTACAATCATCACCAAATCACTACTAATTGACACAAACTAATCAAAACAACATTTTGTGGATCACACAAAGTATTTTCCTGCGTAGGGATCGAACCCACGGCACAGGCATGGACGATTGGTGTCTTAATCACTTTAAAAGAACAATTCTTGTATATACCTACATACTCAGAATCACAAAAACGCCTCCAATAATCTCCAAAATTTGGTATAAAGGAAGTTTTGAGATGATAAATTAATCTATTTAAATTTTATTTATAAAAAATATCGTTTTATTAGTGTTTTCTTCCATCCATCCATCCATCCATCAGCCCATAAACGTCCGCTGTTGGACATAGGCCTCCCCACAAGAATGCCATTCAACACGGTCCCGCGCCACCTGCATCCAGCGGTTGCCTGCGACCTTGGTAATGTCGTCAGTCTACCTAGTGAGGGGTCATCCTCCGATCTGTGGTCGCCACTCGAGAGCCTTTCTTCCCCAACGGTTGTCGGTTCGTCGAGCGATGTGGCCTGCCCATTGCCACTTCAACGTGTTAATTCTTCGGGCTATGTCGGTTACACGCGTTCTTCTACGAAATTCCGTTCTATTTCGGATTCTATCACGTAGAGAAATACCAAGCATAGCCCTTTCCATATCACGCTGAGCTACTTTGAGCCTTTTGATGAGGCCAACATTTAGACCACCTTTCAGTGCCGTATGTCATCGCTGGTAACATACACTAGTTATAAAACTTTGTTTTCAGACACTGCGGAATATTCAAGGAGAAGATCCTTCTAAGATGCCTGAATGCTGCCCAGCCGAGTAGGATTCGTCAGTGTTTTCTTATATGAAAAAAATATAATTAAAATAGCCCAGAAAATCGAGGGGTCCCAATCAGACAGCCGTGGTTGAATTTTTGATTTTCCCTTTTTTATTACTGTTTAGCTTTTTAATTTTTCAATATTTAAGGCTATTTAATGTTTACGCGAGTATTACACATTTGGTCACGGGTGGACTGTATGATCAGTGTAAAGTGTTCGAAACGTCATAAAATTAAAAATCAAATACAAACACAATAGAATCCGTAAAAATAGTTTTGTTTCAAATTTTTCAATATTTAAAGTGAAAATTTTATTACATCGTCCCAAACTTTTTCGTCTGTGTGTTGCATGTCGCGTGACGGTCGGCCGTGGAGTAGGGATAAAGTGGAAGGCGCTCGTCAGAGCAATATGGCGGCGTAGTTCGCATCAGCTGACCTTGTAGTGTATAGACTATAACTCATTTGTGCCAGTGCTCCACGCTATTTTGTTTGTTTTGTCAGTGTTTAATGTAAATGTTGTTATTTTAATATGTGTGTATCATCTAAATGATTGTTAAATATTATGTATGTCGTACTCTAAGACACAGAGTTCAATAAAAATATTAGTTTCAGACCTAGTTTACTTTTATCATTTCCCATTAACATTCCCATTTTCCAATGATAAAATTAAGATTGATGATGCGATTTTTATACCCTTATTCCGAAAATTTTTAGTTAAATGTCTACAATGTGAATAAAAGTTTCACTTTTACCATGGTTTCATAAAACCACACAATCTTTCATTTATTTTTATTATTTAATATATTTTATTCAAATGACTAGTTTATATCATTATTATATCGATAGGATAAAAAATATTAATATTTCATCAGTATGTAATTTATATCTAGATCTCCAAAACTCTATAACAACAACTTTTAAAATACATTAAAAAACGCGATTTACAAAAAAAAAAAATATCGAGCTACACTCGGTCATCGAGATATATTATAGAAGAAACAGTACAATATGTGTGCTGCTAATACTGAGAAACGAGCCCCGATGCGATTAAGGGAGTTAAATAGTATAGTAGGCTTCTGTACCCTATCTATGAAGGCACCCATTTTTCCTTGAAGAAGGTGCTTTAATATACTTTTTAAATAAACGTTCACCAACAATAATCTGCTAGTATAGAATCATTTAGCATTATAAGAGGTCTTATCCTTACTTAATATTATAAATGCGAAAGTAACTCTGTCTGTCTGTCTGTCTGTTGCTCTTTCACGCCAAAACTACTGAACTAATCTAAATGAAATTTGGTACACAGATAGTCTACAGTCTGATAACGGACATGGGCTACTTTTTAATGCAAAAAAAAGGTTGTAAAGGGGGATGAATAGTTGTAAGGAAGTACCGTCATTTTTAATGCCAGAAGCTTGAAAATTATTTTAGGCTATTGATTAGATATAAATAAATAGGATATTAACATTTTTTTAAAAAAATACCCTTAAGAGTTACAATAAAAATAGGGAATGAAAAACTTTAGGATAGTAACCTTTTACGCGGGCGAAGCCGCGGGTAGAAGCTAGTATTAAATAATTTTGGCGGGGCATTTTATAAAATATAGAGTAGAGAAAATAATGAAATATGGTTATTTTAAAATAATAGTGTAATAATAATATTTTTGTGTGTTTACGGATTAAAAATACAAATCACCGCTCCCTATCTTATTTGTGGGTGATTGTAAGAGACGACTAAGGAATATAAAAAGCATATAACATCTATACAAGATAAGAAAAACTCGAAACAAAACTCTATACCAAGATTTCTGTCCAACGTGGTATAGTAGGTCAATTTCCTTCCCATTATGGAGGAGGCTCGACCCCATTAGTGGGACGTGTATGAACTGAAATGAAATAGTGCTGCCATTTTTAAAAAGAATGTTAATAGGAAATCCTTAACTTTATTAAATCACATTAACTTACTAATTAAAAATGGGTTTAATTAAAATGATAAGTAATTAATCGAAAATTATCCCAAGGATCATATTTATTAACAATTTCTGATTTTGGTCACGGCCCGCTCAGTCTGTCTTAAGCGATAGAAGGACCGAAGGATTTATAAATATCACACTTCACATGGTCAGTCTCTGACCGAGCAGCAGACTTATAATTTTCTTGAGATAATATACGTAATACCTTCAAAAGTTACAGACTTTCGTATAAAAACCATTTCTCTCTTTTATGTTTTCGCTATAAAAAAGAAAACTGCTGTCAAAATTTTATGTTTATAGCTTCAGTAGTTTCAACTCGGTACTGATGAATCAGTAAAGACAAGTTTTCTTATATCAATTTATTTAGATTACGTCTTATGTATAATTAAATAATAGAATTTCCTTACAAAAGGCTTCTTAGAGCTAATTAACCTTAAACAAATTTAGAACCAACAAAGAACTGTCTTAATTCTGCCGTATGATATTGGATAAGAATAGTACCAACCGTTACGTTGCTCATGGGCGTCGTAAAAGACGGTTAAAAGCTTTACTTTAGTCAACTTGAGGATTGAGATCAGGCAGATGGTATAACTTTTGGAATATATATAAAGAAGACTACAGCTCGCGTCAACCCTAAACTGATAATTGGGATGATCTTGGTGATGGTGAAGAATACTCTTAAATAAGTCACTATGGGGTTTCAAAAATGATATCATAATAAAAGTTGTAAAATAAAAACCACACGAACGAAGCGAAGATAGCAGATCTAATTCTCTTTCTTTAAAACTCCATGCAAATAATTCAATCCTTCATCGTCATCATTTCCGCTCATATATGTCCCATTGTTGCGCTCGAGTCTCCTACATTATGTCAGAGAAATTGACCTACTACACCACGCTGGTCAGACGTCTTAGTATAGGGTTTAGTTTTGAGTTTCCCTTCTCTTGCATAGGTGTTATATTTTATATCTCTTATTCGTCTCTTACGATCACCCACGGGTAAGATAGGGGGTGATGAATTGTATTATTACTGCATCACTACACGGAATGCTTTCAATTCAACTCTTAAATCTAGAATAAAAAGAAGAAGTAATAGGTAACAGATGGAAGTATAGCTGCTTATACACGTTAAAATTATACCTTCCTCACATTAAGAATTAAAGTACGAATATGTTTTTAACTGATTTATTTATCTTTCCCTCTTTATTTCTTCAAACATCTATCAGCCCTTAGACGTCCACTGTTACGCAAAGACGTTCTTCAGAATGCCACTCAAAACGAACCTACGGAATTTCAGTGTTCGGCTTCCTGTGATTTTTTTTATTTATTTATTTATTGGGTATGGTGGCAAACGAGCATGCAGCACACCTGATGGTAAGTGTCACTGCAGCCAATGGACTTTTGCCACACCATAGGTATTGCTAGGCCGCTGCCTACCATTACAAACCCCAAACCCACCTAGTTGGGCTGCCGGCTCTCTCGCTCACTAAAAGAAGCGTAATAGCACATTGCCATTACTCAGACGTCGATCTTCTGTGAGAGTGTGGTACTACCCCGGACGGACCGGCCCGCGGCTGTAGACAGAGAACTGTCAACAGGGTGGTCATACCACTACAAATTTTTAAAATGTCGTCCGTCCACCTAGTGGGGAGTTGTCCTACGCTCCGTCATTGGATGCGTGGTCGACATTCGAGAACCTTTCTTCCCCAATGGTTGTCAATTTGACCAATGAAGAGCGTCAACGCTAATATATAATTAAGGCTATAAACTAGGTTTAATTTTCTTGTTTCTTGAGATCAAGTTTAGTAATTAAAATTTCGGACTATGCTTCAATATCTTGTTTGTTGATATCAAGTTCAGTAATTGGAATTTACCCCCTCCCTGTTAAAATATTGATCTGATATTTAGTATTCACCTTTAGTTCTGATAATAATAATATTTAATATATCCAGTATCATTGTAAATCCAAGATGGCCGCTGCTACAAAATAACGGATTATTTTTGAAGTGAAAACTTCTTTAGGCGTACCGCACACAGATTTTTTCGTGGGTAGTAAGTTAGGCTGATCCGTCATGCTCTGAGGTGAAACGCTCGATCGGGTGAACTCGAGACCGCCGAGTGTGCCCGAGCGAGAAACATACAGTCAGCTGCTCTTCGCAGTTGTATCGCTGTATTTCGTATGATCAATTCTTACGTCTTGTCTTTATTAAATTAATAGTTATAATTGATACGTAATGATAATTATTATTATTTTAACAGCTATCTGTTTTACATTGTGAGGTTAGTGTGTGTATTTAGCGGTTTGGTAATATTGAAAAATAATACATTTTGGAAAAATAATATATATTGAAAAAAGAATTATAAACAATAACCGTTACACAAATCATAATTATTGTTACTGATATTATATAAAGGGATTTGATCGTATAGGTAAGTCACCTGATGTTTATGTTATATGCGTATATATAAATGTATATATGTGTAATATAATTAAAAGTTAACCTAACCGCGTCGTATATTAGGTCAATTTGCCGTGTGGTGACGGAGTAATAATACAATTCACCACCCCATATCTAACCCGTGGGTGATCATACGAGATGACTAAGGGATATAAAATGCATATAACATCTATGCGAGAGAAGGAAACTCGAAACAAAACCCTATACCAACACGTCTAACCAGCGCGGTATAGTAGGTTAATTTCCCTCCCATTACGGAGAAAGCCCGAGCCCAACAGTGGGACATTTATGGGCTGTGATGATGATGATAAGGTCAATTTCTCTCCTATTGTAGAGGAGGCTCGAGCCCAGCAGTGGGACGTTTATGAGGGAGACGATGATGATGATGAAAATACATTTGGATGACCTTTAACGGTTATATTTCACACTTTAATAGGTGATTAAATTATTGCATCCAGAATATTAATTTGGAATAAATAAAATAGTATTTTATTTTTCTAGATATATATTTAAAAAAATATAACCTAGAAATTGAAACCGATTTTTGACGATTGGTTGAATGCGTACATCACTAGATTAAATAGGTATTTTGAACATAGTTATATTAGGCAATAGAAGGATCTAGGTACCGGGGAAGACCGAGACTCACCTACCTAGACCAGGTTGGTCACGTACTGAAGGAAAGTGGATTCAAGAGTCTCCGAAACCGGCGAGCGTGTATGAAGAGAATTATGAATGTTGAGGAAGCGAGTGAAGTATGCAAGGATAGAGTTCTCTGGCACTCTGTTCTCTCTGCCTACCCTGCAAGGGATATAGCTTGATGATATGTATGTATGTATGTTATATCAGGCAATAAAATAGCATCGCTAAATCATACAGCTTCACAAAAAGGCATAAAGCAAATTCAAATTACAAGAACAATACATTCCAAGAACAATGTACAGTACATAATATACCCAGTACCTATTTAACCCGTTGTTAATAAAAATGCAAATAGCGCCGTAGAACAATCGGTGAAATGAATGAACGAGTGAACTTCAAATGAAAACTCAAATATGTTCGTTCATAGTGTTGTTAGCACTAATTGCGTTTGAAGTAGTTTTACAGGTTGCTTATACAGGGTGCCGATTTTATTAATAGAATAACTTAAACTAGGTGTAGGAATGACGTCATATAAAACATTAAAGTTAGTTGCAGACTCCTAGCTCTGCCCAATCCCGTGATAAAGTGATTTGTTTCTTATCAAAACAGTAGGTTTGCCAGCGTGCATTTACCAGTAGGTACATTTCTACTCAGCTGTGCGGCGGGTGAACGCAACGAGAGTGGAGCTTTTTGCCTACTAGTTCAATGTCACACGCATGAGAATATATGCCTACATCGAACTTTTACAGTACATGTGTATTGACCGCTTATCAGTATGGCAATTTAATCAAAAGTTAGGTACTATTTTTTTTACTGATTTGGATAGTGTATCATGGTCTGGTACACCCCCTTCAAGGATTCTACTAATTAAATCGGCAACCTGTATATTCGGTTAAAAAACAAATTAGGCAAATTAATAAAGCTATCACAAGTTTTATTATAATAGCCATGGGTAATTTTAAATTCTAAATTTAATAAATAATATGGTAATGGGTAGATAAAAATCTGTACAATAAGAATGAACTATTGGACCTGAGATACTAATGTATCTAGTACTAATAGTACTCCCGTAATCATGAATATTGTAGTATTGAAACGTCGGGCAATTATTCATAATAGTGTTAGGGCCAACCTTTTGACAGTTTTCTGTATACAGGGTGGCCTGGTTCCTCCAAAGTAGTACCACACTCTTGCAGAAAATTGTCATAAGAGTAGTGAAAATGTGCTAGAGCTTCGTTCAGTTAACCAGAGCCGGCATCCTAACTTTCTGGGTGAATTTGTGGTTTTCTTTAGTAACTGTAACTGGGCTACTGCTTTTGAATAGATATACACATCCACATTCTACAGGACGCTACGGAAGAACAGCGTTGTGGTTTCTCATGTGAGTTACCACAAAATTATGCTGACTAGTGGGTTTTTTTACTTCATTGCGGGTGGGATTCCAGCTCTTATATGTTATGTTTTACGTATCTCTCTTCTGATATGTTATAAATCTTAATTATATTGTATGTGTGCTCCCCCTTTTTTTTTCTTTTGGTGGACTATGGATGCGTCTCGCTCCGCCGAATCGGTCCGGGGTGACGGAAAGGCGGCGCGTGACCCCATATACCCACCGTAAAACTCCTCTCTCTTCGCCGTGCGAGCGGACCACCGGTACTCGATTTTTGACTTCGGTGGATGTGTGTTCCCCCTTCGAGGCAGAAATAAATTATTTTTCTTTCTTCTTTCTTTCATAATATATAGACGGTAGTAATACCTGATTACCTGTATACCTATGATACCTGATGGTAACATCAGGTGTGCTGCTTGCTCCTTTGCCACTATAAGCAAAAAGTAATGGTAAAGATACGACTGCACAGATGGCGTAGTGGTTAAGATACCGATCTTCCGTGCCAGTAGGGTGGGTTCGATTCCCACGCAGGACGATTCTATGTCTGACTGTATCTTTTTCGCTCGGGTACACTCGGTGGTGCCGAGTTTTATCCGATCGAGCCTTTCAACTCAGAGCGTGATGTATCAGTCGCACTTACAGCTTATCGAAAAAACTATGTGTGGTGTGCCAAAAGAAGCTTTCATTTCAAAAACGTATATAAGACTTTGGATTTCAAGTAAGAATGCGCTGACCCAATTTTTAATTTACCATGATAGTTTACATACATTTACATTCCCAAGGAGGGTTGACGTCAGGCAGGCGGCCGATGATAAAACTATAGTTAATAACTTTTAGCAATATGTACGATGGAAACAGAGTACCTAACGTGTAGACCCCAAGTAATTGGGATATGAGCCGGAGAACGATGATGATAGTTATGAAAAACCAGCTAAGAGACTAACAATTGAAAGAGCATTTGTGCTCTCTTTGAATAATCATACCACCAACTAAGTTCACCCACTCACATGTCTGAAGAAAGTATACGTAGGCACAAAATATTATAAGACCTATTTACCTTCAAAAAAAAAAAGAAAAAAATCAACAATTATTTTCATTGAGAATTTACAGCCAAACAAATATACAATGCGAAAGTGGAAGGATGTAGGTATCGGGGGAGACCAAGACTAACTTACTTAGACCAGATTGGTTACGTACTGAATGAAGGTGGAGTCAAGAGTCTCCGAAACCGGCGAGCGTGTATGAAAATAATTGTGAATGTTGAGGAAGCCAGTGAAGTATGCAAGGATAGAGTTCTCTGACACTCTGTTCTCTCTGCCTACCCTGCAAGGGATATGGCGTGATGATATGTATGTATGTATCTATGTTTACAGCCAAATACCA
This sequence comes from Lymantria monacha, assembly GCA_905163515.2. Lineage (NCBI taxonomy): Eukaryota > Metazoa > Arthropoda > Insecta > Lepidoptera > Erebidae > Lymantria > Lymantria monacha. The sequence goes on along the minus strand of LR991107.1, from coordinate 19,334,880 downwards.
TTTCATCAGAAGAATTTTTAATGAAATAATTAAATTTTTGCTTTCGCTTTATAAATGGCAAATCTTAATTATAATTAGACTATAAAATTGGCGACTTGATAAAACACCGCCAATGTAATTGATTTGCCGATAAAGGAGACCCCGTAATTTGTGTCTGGCTGAAATACTTGATACATTAATTATTTAAGGAGAAGGAAAAATTATGAACCAAGTCTATATTTAAAATGACTTAGATACAAACAAAAAGCTTAATTAAGTATAAGTTAAATATTAATGTAGCCATTTCTGCAATGGACCACGAATCAAAATATGAAACGACCTCTAGGTGGATTGAAGATATTTCAAAAGTAGCTTATTGAATGAAAGTGACGCAGAATTGTTTTGAATGGCACTTTTGTGAGGGACCTAGGTCCAATAGGAGATGTCTACAGGCTGACGCATGGATGAATGAATAGATGATATCCGTCTGATGATAAGAAAATAAAATATCAAGATCTTTCTTGTAAGGCTCATAAGAGATAACATTATGGTGAGAGAAATCAGGTAAACCTAAATTAAAATTCTGTGCAAATTCATATTAAGATACAATGTTACTTATCTAATTTTGTTCTTTATGATATCTTCTATGAATTTATATAGCGCTCTTTTTTTTTTTTTTGCTGTGGGCTATGGAATATTCACGTCCCGCCAAATCGGTCCGTGCGAGTGGGCCACCTGAACTCGATCTTTGTCTTCAGTGGGTCGCTTGGCGATTTACCCTCACGGATGCCTCTCGAGTCGATGCCCCGACAGTTTTCGCCGTCGGGGCATCGTCCTCGCCTTAATTAAACCGCCTTACCTACCATTTTATTTTTTATTTTTTAAGTCTTTCTCAAAGCAACTTGGTCGGAATTTTTATATTTCAATTTTATGCAGCCCATCTTAATAAATAATTAGCGTTAATATTTTAAAAGTTGTTTTATTTCAAATGTGTAATACTCGCGTAAACATTAGATTTCATTAGGATTTATTAATCATATTCAATATTAATTTTGAGCTATGTGGTAGCGGCTTCAAATACTACCAACCCTTACTTTGCTCGTGGATGTCGTAAAAGACGACTAAGAGCCTTATAACGATCTGGGCCAACACTACCTGATGCCGTTTGATCAACAATGACATTCCCAAGGAGGGTTGACGTCTGGCAGACGGCCGGTAATAAAACTATTGCCAATAACTTTTGCAATATGTAGAGTAAATATTGCATCGCCCCCAAGTAGTTAGAAGAAGAGCTCCTGCTCTTGTGATAATTCAATATCAACTTTATTGAATTTAAACTGGATTCATTTCCTCAATTTTTTTAGGAGCTATTTTGAAATTCACTATCTAGACCATCAGGAAATAATTGAAAAAAAAAGTGTGTATGTCAGCTCCGACGCACGACTGGAGTTTACTCCTTAAGTACGATTATCAATACAGGCGCAAAAAAAGCTCATTTGACTAACAATAATAAATATATATATATATATATATATATATATATATATATATATATATATATATATATATATATATATATATATATATATATATATATATATATATATATATTTATTTACATTAATTAAAATTGTTCAGTGAAGTATTATCTCACGTCAGAAAGTGAAAGGTGCGCAGAATAGGTTGCGCACCAAAAACGTAGCGAGGTCATTCGATCACTAGATTTTACTCCTCAAATTTTTCTCATACCGGGCGCCTTATATGAAAATCGATTCTTAAGGAGTAAACTCCAAAATTTAAAACGTTATGAATATCATCAATTATATAAAGGTATTGTAATAAGATATAAAACTCTTGACTATAAAAAAAATGTCTTAAACTTTATACACTATATCATCATAAAAATATATAAAATCACATATATATTTCATTTACTGCTGAAACATCAATTTATTTATCAAACTAACTTCACCCCCCATATAAGTAATATACAGTTTTACAACCAATTTCCAAAATCGAATACTTTAGCAAAACTTTCAACTCCCATACCTCTATAACCACGGTTCACCATAAATGCTGAACGGTATATGCGAAAAGTTTTATCTCAAGACTCGTTTGAATTGAACTCGGTAAGATGCTTACGTATTCCGATGTTCTGAAATGTTATTGTTCTAAGAATGTTTTCGTTTTGAGACCCAGTTTAGTAATGTTAGTTGAAGAATTGAATATTAATGTTATTATTTACATTAAATACTCTAGAAATAACATAATAATTATCTTAACTGATATATTTGAATTTTGTGTTATAACTGTTGTTTGGAAGGCATCATACTATGGATAAATCTTACTAAAGATGTTGTAAATAATAATATTTAAAAAAAAACCGTTAAAATAATAATGATAAACAAACCTGCTTAGTTTTTCGTGTGGTGATGGACTAAGAATACAATTCACCACCTATCTAACCGTGGCTGATCGTAAGAGACTACTAAGGAATATAAAACGCATATAACATCTATGCGAGAGTAGGAAAACTCGAAACAAAACACTATACCAACACCTCTGACCAGCGTGGTTTAGTAGGTCAATTAATCTTCCATTATGGAGGAGGCCCGAGCCCAGCAGTGGGACATATATGAGCTGAGATGAGATAAGAACCCTGCTGAGTTTATTGCCGGATCTTTTCAGTTGTAGTTATGTTTCGATCCTGTGGTAGTTTCATCATCATATGAGCTTGTTAGATTAATAATAGAAAAAACGTATAGGTATATAACATTTAAAAAGGTAATAAGATTCTATTTTACGTCGATTTAAAAAATAATGATGCATTACGATATGATTTGTGTTATGAGGGTGAAAAGTGGATTAAAATGAAATAATAGTCGCTGATTTGATATCAAAGTTGTGGGTTGTCGGTTGTTTGTGCAGTTTGTGGGTATTTAAGGAGCGATAGCGCGGTGAAACGTTCAGTTGCTGTTGGCTTTCGTACTGTTAACATCTAAGGTTGTATTTTTGTATCATTATGTAGTTGTGCATTTAATGGTAATACTTTTGCTTATTTTCATTGAATAGTATTATGATAAATTGCTATGTAAATTAAATGTATTGTTATAAGGTTGTTTGCTTTATTTTTATTTATCCGATATGATAATAACCTGATACCTATTACAGATAATATTGAGTATTACTAATGCATTTATCTAAATATAATACCTATATATACCTATATATACAAAAATATAATATATACACAATTAATTTAACATCAGAAGTGGGATAAATACCTTAAATACTAATACACCTAATATCCGAGTTTCAGAATAGATCCCGCTGTTTTAGAAGTTCTCCAGGCAATCTAAGATGCTGTATCCGGCAATCATCATGCTGATGATGACATAGCAAATGCAGCCTTCGACCTAGCGAAAAGTGATGAGGGCTGTGATGCAGAAGGCTGAGGTCTCAACATCGAGGAACTGTCTTAAAGTATTGGGATGGCGCAATATCTGTACCGTCGCAAGAGCTGGTAAGGCATTAAAGGGCTTCGCTCTGATATATTTAGTCATAAAGATCATCTGAATGTCGACTTGGGTCACATTTTTGTACAGAACTCGTTGACTTATTTTTCAAAAGAAAAGGTACAAAAGATGGGACTCGAGTCTGGTCGCGAGAGATTACGTTTTACATTAGGTATCTAGTGTCTAGACCTTCGCTATCGATTTTCGATCCTAGCTTACAAACTGAATTATATGACGTTACTAGTGATATTAGATATCTATTTTATTGCAGAAATTTAATAAATTTAGGGTGCCTATTTCAGTAAAAGAACAACACCTATAAGTTGAAACATAGTTCATACGATCTACAAACTTTAGCCATTTACAATTCTGTGAAACACATTACAGTTTATTTACTAGGAACAAACTTAAAATTATAACTGTATGTATGTATCAAATCAAACATGAATAAAATAATAACCCAATTAGCTCGCAGGTGGCTAAATATCCAGTTTGAAATTACTTACTTAATTTCGATTTCCTCGGTCGAAATCCTATTGAACTGCCTATGGCTATGCCTAATACTGTAAATTTAATAGATAAAGCCCAATCTCGGTTAGAATTTTCACATAGAGAACACACGTGAGAATAGACTTAAAGCAATATGTAGGTAGTTCGTAGTAATTTGCTATATTACAAGATTAATCCAAATGGACATATAAAGTTATATATTGCAAAGTATATTACGCCTATTTCACGAAAGAAATTGTCATATTGGTTTTGAGAATAACTAGCTAGTTTAAAAAAATATATAGGTAACTGAATACATTTGTTAGTTTTATAAACTTATATATTGCCACAATATGATAATTATCATAAATTAAATGTTTAATAGTTATAACTCACCATAAACAATATAAAATTTTACACATAGAATCATTTTCTTATATGTGCTGGCAATTAATTTGTATTAAAAATGCGGGTCAAAATTTAATAACTGATCATGTAGTAGATACCTATATATAAATTTCAGTAATAGCGATGACTTATTGGGCGTAAGACACCCTGGTCCTCCCGTGACTATGATCACTGTAAAGTATTCGAAACGTCAAGGAATTAATTTTAGTAGTAGTCAAATCATGTTATTTTTTTGTTTGATGAACTACGTGTAGAACATTACTTAATTTCCATTGTACCCTCAGAAGTAAGGGGCAAGTAGAACGTTACGTATTTATTGTGACTATTGCTTAATACTATATGCTAGACAGTCAGATTGGCCGAACGTTTTATGGAAAATCCAACAATCTATTAACAGGAACATACAGAAGGCCACAGGTTTTACTATTTACGCTTACTTATTGATGTAATTTGTCGCAAACGAAATACGGTACTTAATTAAATTAGACACTGCTTGAGACATAGCTAAACTATATATTATACAAATGGCGGCAAATATCCAAAAAAAAAAACGTTTTGACACTGTTCGTCGAAGATGAAGTATATCTCACAGAATCATAGGTGTAAGGATAAATTAGCATCAAAATTTAAAGGCCCTTATGAAATTTCTTCTAACCTCCCTAATGATTGCTACAAATTGTAAGGAAAATGTAGCTTACGAATTGATTTAAGTACTTAGATAATTATTATGTGTATAATTGCTAATTTGTTTGTAAGTGGATTGTGATTGTTTAATATATAAATTTTGTTTCCGCTGGTCGGCCTTTTGTTTGGTGCAAGTCTATCCCACAAGCAGCGGGTGGAGGGGGCTTGACATGTCTATGCAATTGGCAAACAAAAATATATAAATTTTGAAGAATCATGATTTGCAATATGTTGTTTCCGCTGGTCGGTCTTTTGCTTGGTGCAAGTTTATCCCACAAGCAGCGGGTGGAGGGGGCTTGACACGTCTAGGCAATTGGCAAACAAACATATGTAAGTTTTGAGCAGTCACTGTTTGCAAATATGTTAGCAATAATACAATAATGTACTTCGAGAGCGAAGTACTTGTCAGTATGGCCGTGTTAGATTAATAATAGAAGAAACGTATAGGTATATAACAAATTGAAAAAGGTAATAAGATTCTATTTTACGTCGATTTAAAAAATAATGATGCATTACGATATGATTTGTGTTATGAGGGTGAAAAGTGGATTAAAATGAAATAATAGTCGCTGATTTGATATCAAAGTTGTGGGTTGTCGGTTGTTTGTGCAGTTTGTGGGTATTTAAGGAGCGATAGCGCGGTGAAACGTTCAGTTGCTGTTGGCTTTCGTACTGTTAACATCTAAGGTTGTATTTTTGTATCATTATGTAGTTGTGCATTTAATGGTAATACTTTTGCTTATTTTCATTGAATAGTATTATGATAAATTGCTATGTAAATTAAATGTATTGTTATAAGGTTGTTTGCTTTATTTTTATTTATCCGATATGATAATAACCTGATACCTATTACAGATAATATTGAGTATTACTAATGCATTTATCTAAATATAATACCTATATATACCTATATATACAAAAATATAATATATACACAATTAATTTAACAAGCTCGTACACCTCCACTATTAAGCTCGAGGCTCTTCCAAATGGAAGGAAAATTAACCTGCTACACCCCGCTGGTCAGACGTGTTGGTTTTGTATCGAGTTTTCCTTCTCTTCCATAGATGTTATATGCGTTTTATATCCCTTAGTCTCTTCTTTCGATCACCCACTTGTTTAGATGGTAGTGAATTGTATTCTTACTCCGTCACCACACCGAATACAAGTAGTAGCTTATCAGATTAATTTTAAATATTAAAATTGGCAATATGTAAGTGACCTCAAATAATAAATGAAATTGCACTATTCATAAAATAAAACTAGTATAAAAACAATGTCCAAACTAATCTTTTTAAACGCCTATTCCCTTGTCTAATATAGAAATTATGAGATGTCTTCTTGTGGAAGCATTAACAATGGACCTCAATAGATTGATGATTTGATAGATAGATTGAATAGATCAGAAAAGTGCCTCTTGTCTCATAGTTCTTATTTTTAACCCGCGTACCACTGCATTTTTTTTAAATCAAAAACACATCTCTGATTATGTACAACCACTACAAAAATAAGCATCAGGTTATAATTAATTTATATATTTCATAATAATAATGATAGACAGAGAAATAATACAGAAAACAGATCAACAGATAAATAATTTTAAAATGTGTGTAATTTTATATTAGACTATATAATTTTAAATTTAATTATGATTTTGATATGATTCGTCTATTTAAATGGATAAAGTTCACGCAAAGAAGACTTATAAAATCTTTTTCATAAATTAAACAGTTTATTTTTTGTTTATATTGAGTAGCGTGTTTAAAGTTGCCTTAGGCTTTATCCAGTCAATTACAGGTTCCTCTGCCTTTTGCACAAAAAAAAAAGAACACACGCAAAGCACTGTTATACTATATTTAAACTTTAGCATTTTTTTTTCCGTTACATTACACATAATGCCAATAAAATTATTTAAAACATTTTAGTACTTTATGGTGTATAAAAAAGTAATATAATTTAAGAATCAAGACATAACATTCTCAGGATGTTTCAAAATCACTCATTTATATAGAGGCCTCGTTATATAGAGTCAACATTACTGTATGGAAGCGAGAGTTGGGTATGCAGAAAAGAGTATGAAAGTAAAATTAATGCGGTCGAAATGCGATCTCTTCGGAAAATCTGTGGAGTTAGGCTGACCGACCGCATTCGCAACGACGACGTAAGAGAGCGAGTAGATATGAAAGAGAGTATTGGTGTAAAGATGCGAAAGGGAATGCTCCGATGGTTCGGACATGTGGAAAGAATGCCGAACGAACGTCTGGTTAAGAAGATATACAATGCGAAAGTGGAAGGATGTAGGTACCGAGGGAGACCGAGACTAACCTACCTAGACCAGATCGGTCAGGTACTGAAGGAAGGTGAAGTCAAGAGTCTCCGAAACCGGCGAGCGTGTATGAAGAGAATTATGAATGTTGAGGAAGCGAGTGAAGTACGCAGAGATAGAGTTCTCTGGCACTCTGTTCTCTCTGCCTACCCTGCAAGGGATATGGCGTGATGATATGTATGTATGTATGTATGTATATAGAGGCCATATACACGATGGCCCTCATTCAGAATTTTGATAAATAAACCTCTTAGTTGTACTTCTACGATATATTTACAATGAAAGGAAATGATATAATTAGAATAATAATAATAAATATAGTAATATTAACTAAACTAGTAAGTTTAGTATGCAATTTTCTTTATATGTGCCAATATATTCTCCTTCCCCTTCCAGTTTATTTACCAGCGCCCTATATGTACAGAGACACTTTCATACTGCTCTATGGTAGATATGTATGTACGTCATTTTGAGCAGCTTATACCACTGTAATGATGAAACGTAAGTAATTCGTACCCCAGCGATTCGTGCTTCACCAGTGTTATTCCACGTAAGAATCAAACTCACGACACTGACAGGTCAGGTCAGTATTTTCACCATTGCGCCATCTGTGCAGTCAATTCAACCATATTTTTTTTAATAAATCCATTCATTTATCAGCTACTCTAACTAAAAGCGAATAGTGCAGACGGATCAGCAATTTCATTATAATCTTTACCTATTATCACATGGGATGTATAAGACTGTTCTCATCGAATCAAAAGCCGCACCACATTTCTCAGGGTACTTAATTTACCCGCTTACATAAAGCTAATACATTAATCTACAGGTAAAATATTACTTGGATACCTTACGCTATTTTCTACCTAATTATCGCCAACATATTGCCATTAGAGGTGCGTATATTTTACAAAACCACCCTTGCCCGTCCCTAGGCTGGGGCAGTTCTAGTGATGTTTAAAGTATCGACATTAACACTATATATTTAAATTATAGTATTAATATTAAATTTAAAAAAAGGCAGTCCATAAAACTATTGCCAATAACTTTACAATATGTAATTTGAAAGAAGAGTGCATATTGTATCGACCCCAAGTAATTGGGATAAGAGTAGGAGAATGATGATGATGAACAGATATTTTATTGTCAGTGTAACGACAGAGACTTTCCCACGGGTGATAGTAAAAAATACTCAGGGGCTCAAGCAGACAATAAAACACTAAAATGAAACCCTATACTAATCCATCTGCTTAGAGTGATATAGTAACTTTATTTCACTTCTATTTTGGAAGAATCAAAAAAAGAGAGAGGCAACAAAACTTCGTTTTTAGATGAGGCTATTTTCGTGCAAAAATACTCTGGGACTTATAAGGATGTATGTAAGCAGAGATGATAGTAAATGATATTTAAATTTAAAATATCTTATGCCGTTGGGTGACTTACGAATGAGCCGGTTCAAACCCTGCGTACCATACAACTTTTCAGAAGCTTTGTGTTTTAAAATTATAGAACATTAATCTGTCCCTAACTTTGACATGAAAGTAGTAAAAGGCGACTAAGTAGGAGGGGGTAGGTAGTAGTGGACTCTTGATTAATCCATAATACTAATTGCAATCGTCAACTGGCAAACGGCGCTTTTTTTATTCGTTGCAAAATCATATTATTGAATGTGAACCAACGGAAAACTAAGGATTTTTTTTTAAATATTTTTCTATTATTTTTCCTCGTGGTGATAGAGCAAGAATACAATCCATCTCCTCCTATCTTTTTCATGAGTGAGCGTAAAATATGATTAAGAGATATAAATACATATAAAATCTCTGAAAAATAAAGAAAACTCGAAACAAAATCTCATACTAACATGTTTGACTAGCGTGGTCAATTTCCCTCCTATTGAGGAGGAGGCTCGAGCCAACAGTGGGACATATGAGCTGAGATGACGTTGATGAGATGGTGAAATATGCTTGAAAATAAATTGATTTCAAAATATTGTTGAGATATTGAATACGAAATATCGATATATAGAGATATCGATATATTTGAGAAGCCAACCCTATTGTATAATAGGAAGGGGCGGTCGTGGTTCGTTATAGCACAAATTGGCTTGTCTCCAGTTTTCTGTATTTGTCTGAATTTTTGTTATTTCTGTTGAAATAACAACGGCGTGGCATCTACAGATTGTAATTTATCAAACAAGTCATTATTGTTGAAATTAGACGGTTTTGCTTTTGCTTTTATACGAAGAAATGGTAAATAAATATTTGGCGGTTCCGTATTACGTCTTTTTGTATTCGGATTGTACAGTCACCATTATTAGACCAATTTTATTGTGTATACTCGGTAAGATTAATACTAAAAAGTATTTGAGTCTATGGAGAAAAGACTCATATACGTTCTCACCATCATCGCACCTCATATATGCCCGTACTTCTGCTACAGGCCTCTAAGACATCACAGTGAAAAAAAAATGAAAATTCATATGAATTTTTGAATTGCGTTAGTTGCATATTTGTTAAGTCCCCGTAATACAAGGATTATTTCCTTAGTGCAGCGTAGTGTCTATTAAAAAAAAAAAAATTTTTTTTTATATGCTTAAGATTTTTTGTGAATTATAAATTTTAATTCGAATTCTAAGGACAATAAACCTATGTGAAATCACCAGTATATATTATTATTACTTTCATACCCTGAATCAACGGAATTAAAAATATTTTTACAGGTTTAACCGCGCTTTTATTTATTTTCATCCTTCTTGATTTTTTTTCGTAATAACATGTGTAAAAATACTTTTATTTTATATGTGTAATCTATATATACACATATATAAGAGATTTCCACCTATGTATTGACTCATTACGATATCTCTAGAACTATATACACTCATTTGCAAAAAAAACGGGCACCTAAGCAATGAACCATTTCAAATGTTAATATTTCTTTGTTTGATAATTATAGGTAGTTTTATCCACACAATTTGGTAAATTAATAAGAAAATAATCGTTTTCATCAGTATTTCATAAAATTTAGATACAATTTATGGGAAATAATGCTTAACCTCGCTAGTAGTGTATATTCGCTAGTAGTGCATATGCTCATGAAGTAAAAATAAAAAAGTTTTTTTGTTTGTTTTTCTTTAATAAAGTAAAAGCAGATAAATGTTTAGTATCGAGTGTGACCCCCTCTAGCTAAAATCACAGCTTGAATTCGTCTGGGCATGCTAGCGAGTATATCCCGGATACTTGCTTGCGGAATACGTTCCCACTCCGCAGTAATCACATTCTTCAGCTCTCTGATGGTCTGCGGAGCCGGGTGTACTGATCTCACACGCCGTTTCAGAACGTCCCAGACATGCTCTATGGGATTGAGGTCGGGACTTCGAGCTGGCCAATCCAAACGACGAATGCCGACCTCTTGCACATACGCATTAACATCGCGGGATCGGTGGGCGCGAGCATTGTCGTCCATAAAAATCGAATCTTCACCTAGAGCGGCCAATGCGGGTTGTGCATGAGAAATTAGAACTTCCGTTATGTATCGATGCCCAGTCAGTGAGCCGTTTTCAATGAAGACTAACTCTGTACGATCCATTGAATTTATTCCTGCCCAAAACATAACAGAGCCCCCACCATAAGGTGTGATTTCTTCGAAACATGCCTCTGCAAAGCGTTCTCCTTGTCTTCTTAGCACTCGCAGACGTCGATCTTCACCGAACAGAGATATCCTGGCTTCATCAGAGAACAAAACCCTATTCCAATCGTCTTGAGTCCATGATTCACAATTTCTAGCGAACCTAAGCCTGTGAACTCTGTGCTCACGGAGTAATTTGGGGCCGCGGGCCGGGCGGTGACTGCGTATATTGGCAGCGAGAAGCCTCCTCCTGACCGTCCATAGACTAATATGCACATTTCTTACTTCTTGGAGGTTGTTCTTAAGATCCACATACGAAGATTTGCGATTTCTCAATGCGCGACTCACAAGAAAACGATCATCCCGTGGTTGGGTACATGGTTTTCTTCCAGAACCAGGCCTTCTCTCGACGGAACCAGTCTCCTGATATCGCTGCCAGGTCCTTTGGACTGTCGAGCGACTAACATTTAGCCTCCTAGCCACGAAACATTGGCTGCAACCCTCTTCAAGCAGCGCGATAATTTTGGTAGCTTTTACCACTTTATCTACCATTTTTGATACAGCCAAACAGCATTAAATAAAGCTTTGACAGTCAAGGATATGAAATTAATCGATAAAAATTGAATAAAAGTTATGAAAGTCGATGTTAACTTCTGGAACTTCGCGCCAAAAATGTAGGATAAAAAGGGGTTTTCTGTAAAAATGAACATCAAATGAAAAATTGAATTTAGAACGTACTTTTTTAAATACCACAGCATTTTTAAAACCGGCCAGTAACGTGTACAAACGATTGAAACCTTTTTGGTATTGTATCTTTTTAAATATGAATGAAAATCAAAACCGCCCGTTTTTTTTGCAAATGAGTTTATATATATATAGGCCTTAGCCTACAGACTTTAAATTTGGTAGGATTACTCCTTTCGACGAGTAGAGGTTAGTTAAGAACGTATTTTACAAAATGCATCCCGCAAGGGGAGATGCTGGGGTGTAAAAATCACATTTTTAAATATAGCTCCTACAGATTTGAATTTCGATAGGCATATTTGTGTCACGATAAAGAGGTAAACTAAGAACAGATTTTTAAAAATTCCACCTCTAAAGGAGATTGCGTAGGTGTTAACCTAAAAATTCACGTTTTACAATACTGCCCCTACAGACTTGGAATTTGGTGAGGAGTTTCTCTCTGTCCCGTAAAGGTCAGATGAAGTAGAAATTTAAGAAATTCTTTCTCCGAATGGAATTCTATGTAGCGAAAGTAAACTACACAACTGAACTGACGTAACCGAAGCGAAGCGAGGGCGGATCGCTAGTCTTATATATACGTATCAAATTAAATCATTGCGAAGTTATTTATTAAAAACATCTAAATATTAATTCAATAGTTCAGGCTATTAAAACCGACCACCGAAGACAAAGATCGGGTACCGGTGGTCCGCTCGCACGGCGAAGAGAGAGGATTTTACGGTGGGTCTATGGGATCACGCGCCGCCTTCTCCGTCACCCCGGACCGATTTGGCGGGGCGAGACGCACCCATAGCCCACCAATAAAAGAAAAAAAAAAAAGGCTATTAAAACCGAAGATACGACTAATAATGAGCATATTTTGTTGACTAGAAATTCTAGTTTGTATTGGAGTCGAATAGAATCATAATTGGCAAATTGTGACCTCTTTGGTATTACAATCTATAATGGTGTCAGGAATCCAATTAAAATAATAGTTCAGTATCAAATTCTGGTAATCAATTGTTACAATGATTTCTAAAGTTTACGCGAGTATTACACATTTGGAATAACACTTTACAGCATTCATGGTCACGGGAGGACTAAGGCTTCTCACGTCCAATAAGTCATACTTATTACAATTTATATCTACCCGCTACAGTATCAGTTATTAATAATTGATACAATATCAGTTATTCCTCACGTGACCATGAACGCTATAAACTGTTGGTAACTTCAGAAAATTAAAAATCAAATGCAAACGCGACCATCATCATCATTTTCCTACTCTTATCCCAATTACTTGGTGTCGATACAATATGTACTTTTCTTTCATAGTACATATTGTAAAAGTTATTGGCAATAGTTTAATGACCGGCCGCCTGCCAGACGTCAACCCTCCTTGGGAATGTAATTGTTGACCAAACGGCATCAGGTGGAGTTGGCCCGTTACAAGGCTCTTAGTCGTCTTTTACGATATCCACGAACAAAGAAAGGGTTGGTAGTATTCGTCGCCGCTACCACATAACTATACAAACGCGACCGAATACATAAAATTGTTTCATTTCAAGTCATTTGTTATGTATGAATCCATCAGGCCACACGCTGCCTTTCCGTCGCCCCGGATGGAACAGACGACGTGTGTCCGGGCCATAGCCAAGCCAAAAAAAAAAAAAAAAAAATAAGAAAAACAAAATGTATGCATTCATTTTATTACCAAAATTTATTCATATTTAGATTGTTTTAGTTTTTATTCTACACGATTAATATACTTTCTGATTTTGAAACGAGTATTACACAAGTGAAATAAAATATTTTTTAAAGATTTTATCCCTTTTTTTTTTTTTTTTTTTTTTTTTTTTTTTTTTTTTTTATAATTACTTTTCAGATATAATCAAAATCTTTTTAAAAATTGTTCAAAATATCGGGAGAGTAAAATGCAAATTCAAAAGGGACGAAATCCATAAAAATAGTTTTAATTCACATGTTTAATAATTGCGTAGGCATGAGGAATTATTATAATAATCCTCAATTTCTGAACATTTCTTTTATATATTTCTATTCAAGTAAATTTTTTTTAATATTATTAATTTAATTATAATAATAATTTAATTAATTCTTTTAAAAATAAATTCCTAACAAAACCATGAATAAATTCATCACAAAACTCGACAATTACGCCTTTAATTATAATAATTTATCTATGTAATATAACGAAAATTATATGATTTAAAATTATTAACTTAATCCTATTGGATAACCCTTTTGATCCAGATGAGTTATAAGAGAATAATTATAAAACTCTCGACAAATTCTATTATCCTTTTTATAATCTTAACTTATATTATTATTAGGGGTAGCCAAAATTTAAACATCAGACATCTGGTCTTATTATTATTAGACCCACGCGATAATTATTATTATATTATTAGACTCGTGTAATAACCATTATCGCAACTCATATATGTCCCACTGTTAGGCTCAATTTCGTAATAAAACACCACAACAAGCTATTTCATTAGTCCAAACTCTATACACTTCCGTGTGGTGACGGAGTAAGAATACAACTCACCACCCCTATCTTACCCGTGGGTGATCGTAAGAGATGACTAAGGGATATAAAACGCATATAACATTTATGCTAGAGAAGGTAAACTCGAAATTAAACCCTATGCGCTTCGTTCGGTGAGCGAGAAAACCGGCAGCCTGACTTTTTGTGTGGATTTGGGTTTTTCATTGGTAGGTAGCGACTCAGCTATACCTCTGATATTGACAAGGCCCATGGGTGGCAGTAACACTTACCATCAGGCATACCTGATCAAATGAGCAAACAGCATACTGTTTGCTCATTTGCCGCTATAAGATGTAAAAAAAAATTAACACTTTTGTCAGCGTGGTAGGTCAATTTCCCTCCCGTTATGGAGGAGGCTGGAGCCCAACAGGGGGACATATATGAGCTGAGATGATGATGAAACCCTATAACATGGTATATTAAGAGAGTTTCCGTACTCTTGTGAAGAAGGCTTAAGCTCAGCAGTGAGCCATAGATAAGCCAAGATGATATAATTATTTGTTTCAGTAGCATATATACATAATACATTTATTTTTCAACCCAGTATTTATGTACCAAAATATGTATATAATATTCTTATTAAAATACGTTTCACAGTATGGTCGCCAAATTCTTAAAATATTACGGACAGTCTTTAAAGCTGAGCTAACGTTAATTATGCATTAAAATACTTGTATACATAATTTATGTTAATATTCTAAAGCTTGATGACCTAGGTTTTCTCATTAGTAAATAGTTTAGGCAATTTTCAGGACATAAAGTTAAAAGGGTTGAGAGGTTTTTGTCATTATATGAATATGACAGAGCAAATTTTTAGATCATATTTTATGTTTTTGATCATTAGTGTAGATATTATGCCTCTATATCTACTTGTGAAGTTTTATATTCAATTTAAAAGTCAATAAACTTGATAAATGGATAATATGGGATTAAAATCTGCATAGATGGCATACTGGTTAAGGTATCTTCGGTGCCAGTGCCCTTGATTCGATTTGTACGCAGAACAATACTTTGTGCGGTCCACAAAGTATTATTCTGAGTCTGGGTGTAATTTGTTTGCGTTAATTTCATGTTTGTAAAGTGCCCCGCAATACAAGAATTATTTCCTTAGTGCAGGGTGGTAAAAAAAAAAGAAAAAAAATCATAATGGAAAGTGCAGTTTAAGCTTATGGTTAACGCTTTACAGTAAAATTAATAAGAAGATTGTATCCTTTTTTCTTCATGACTTAAATAAATGCTATCGTGAACATGAGCCTACTCATCAATGAGAAGGATGTTGGATTATGATTCGACACTAGCTACAAAATAGAGTACAATTTTATTGTGTTATTTTACACGAAATTTTGAAAACCAGATGGGCGTATCTCTCACTCATCTCAACATCGCTTACTTAAGCGTATTTGTCACAGACTTTTCTTAAGTGAAGAATAACCATAAGTATACAATATAGTAGTCATCTATGCTCTTTTTCTCCATTTTTTTATGAAATATGGCAGGTTAGAATTTCATAGGCCATGCATAAATATGACGGCACTTGTGTTAATCGCACATGTTAAACATGTTACAACGTGTTAACATGTTTACTGACCACGCCACCTAGCGCGTCACACAGCTATAAAAGGAGGTAACCGAGTTCGGTTCAGTAACCGGATTGAGAGCCCTCAGCGCTCACCCATAGTCCGGGTTATTAGCCATCTGCGGCTAACAGTTAAAAAAATCGGTTTAGTCAGTCTAGTCCCGCCACTGTCACGGTGCACTTATCGTGCGCCACCAGTTGGCTTGCGCCAATCGTAACATTTCCTTGTTCGTTGGTCGATTTGGGATCGAGCGCTCTACGCTCTTCGTCTTCCCGACCTGACAGCAGGGCAACACGAGTTTTCGTAACCCGCTTTGTCTCTTCCTCTTGAGCGAAGACTAATACTGCGGTTACTCAGAATCATAAGCGAAGAGCTGCTGCTCGTTATTTTGATGAACCCTTAGCCGCTTTGACTGAGGATTCCACGGGCTAGTAAAGGGTTGGCGACAATTATGATCTTGTCCCGTAGTTACACGGGATAAATATCCTGTGTCATCCTATATCATGTAGTTGTTTGTACAAAGGCGATTGTCTGGGTCGAGTAGACCCAGACATTCGCCAATCGTGGATTCACTTAGTGTGAATTGTAATTAGTATATGGCTGTGAAAGTAATTGTGATTACTTGCAGTACGGTCATTTAAAATTTTGTATCCGCATTACTGTTTCTCATGTCTGACCCATTGTCTACAAATATATAAATTATTTAAAAAATTCGAGTTTTCATTAATCCCTAATTCATAGTCACTCTACACGGGCAACATACAAGATCTCGCGATTCAACGCGTAATTACCAACGGCTTCATTACTATACAACATCTCGTATTAAATGATTCAGACATTGTTTACAGAAATTATTTTAACATTCATTTGTATATTTGGGTTCTTTTTTCCTTCCACGAATATGTTGGTCGCTTATATATATATATATATATATATATATATATATATATATATATATATATATATATATATATATATATATATATATATTATTTTATATTTTAATGAGAAGAGAAACATAATGAGCATTATTATAAATGTATAACGTTTGTAATTTAATATTTGTTATAAGGTTTTGTGGCCTCATTATAAGTAGAAATAGAAAACTTTGGTTTTTAAATACTTTTAATCATTAACTTCTTCGTTTCGCCTGCCGTGTGGTGTGAGGGAGTTGGGGAAACCAGGTAAAAGAGCATTAGGCTAGTAATTAACTGCACTTTCAAAAGTATATACACACACGCTCACACTCACAGAAATACACACGCTCACGCAGACACGCGCTCACACAAACGCGTATACAGACACTCGCGCACACACACAAGCGCAAGGACTCACGCACATATAGTAACTCCGTGCACAATACAATTAATAGACAGGGATAGTTGAAAATTAGCACTGTCCTTGGTGACAGCAAAAATTGAGCTAATTCCCTTTGCGTTTTAGCTTAACTAAATAGTAATTGGATATTGAGCGAGAGTGCCGGCGCCACAAAATCTTACATACATACATACATATCATCACGCTATATCCCTTGCAGGGTAGGCAGAGGGAACAGAGTGCCAGAGAACTCTATCCTTGCATACTTCACTCGCTTCCTCAACATTCATAATTCTCTTCATACACGCTCGCCGGTTTCGTCGACTCTTGACTCCACCTTCCTTCAGTATATGACCGATCTGGTCCAGGTAGGCTGTTAGAAAAGCAACAATACCATTAAACTATGCAAGAAATTTTTATATCGCGGATGGTTGTATGAAAATATACTTAAAGGACACAAGCATGCATCAGTCAACCCATAGCCGTCACTATGAGGTCCACGAAAATGCCCGGTCCTATGAAATGCATCTAAATGTTTCCTGAAGCTATCAGGATGTCGTCATTCCACCTAGTGGGGGATTTATCTTACGCTACATCTTACTGTTGAAGAAGCTCGAGCCCAATGGTGAGACGTATGTATGTGAGCTGCGATATTTATATGGCAGAAATATTTAAATTAAAAATAATTTTATGGTCACAGAGAAACACTATCGGCATCATAAATGCTGAAAAATATTCGAAAAGTCACATAAAACTCGATAAAATCCGTAAAAATATATGTCTATTTCAATTGTATAATACTCACATATATAAATATTAGAAATCGTTTCGGCAAGTAATAGTTTCGCATCCTATTAATTACTATTTGCGGACACAGTTCCAAATGTCGTTCTTGCTATTGATAATTACTTTAATATTTATTTTAAAGTCTTGTAATAATAACTATTCATTATTTGTAATGAGGTAGTGTTATTCATTTGTTGAGGAAATAAGAATAAAATAATCACCACTCCTTCGATTCTCTTGAATGATTGTAAGAAAAAAACAACTAAATCGTTGCAAGAGAAGAGAAACTATATATTTTTTTTCTCTTTATTTATTATTAGGGACTTTTATAGAAATGTACATGCCAGCCGCATTGTATATCAATAAATTACATACTACTTAAAACGTAATATAGCAAACTTAATTAACTTATAGGCTGCTTTAGAATTAGGTGATGACAATATGTGATGAAACATCCCTATATCACTCACATTTACATTTAGCTGAATAATTAAATTCTCTCTAGCAAACTGAAATCTAGAGCACTCCGACAATAAGTGGATGACACAATTCGCCGAAGTATTTTTTTTTTCATAAGAAATCCAGAAGAGAAACTATATAAAACCTTATACCAACCTATAATGATTTCTAATATTTACACGAGTATTACGCATTTGAAATAAAACTATTTTTACGGATTCTATCGCGTTTTTATTTGATTTTTAATTTCCCATCTTTTTGAATACTTTACAGCGTTCCTAGTCACGGGTGGACTAAGGTGTTTCACGTCCAACAAGTCATCGGTATTACAGAGATTTATATGTACCTGCTACAGTATATACTTATGCCAATCCATTTGATGAGCGTTGGTATATAAGATCAATATTACTTCAACTATGTTGTATTATATATAAAAAAAAATAAAAATGAATCTTTACACGAAGTGCATCTCACTGGACTCCTACCATAAATTAAACATGTAACCAATCACTTTCGTGAAAATATACAATTAAAAAAAAATACGAGTTTCTTGCCGGATCTTCTCAGTATGTGGCTGATTTTCAATCCGGTGTTAGATTAACCAAAATTAATTTTAAAAAATTAATGTAATATTGACAATATATAAGTGCCCCCTACACCCCCCTCCACAGGAGTCGGCCCCAGAACCGACCCCTGTGGAACACCGCACGACATAGGCGTCCGCACAATGTCCCCTGCGGGGCTCGCGTAGAGAACACTGCGCCCCTCCAAATAGTCTGCCACCAGCCGCCTGAGGTACGGGGGCACTCCATGGAATCGGAGCGCCTTGGCGGACCGATTTGGCGGGATGCGACGGTCATAGCAAAAAAAAAAAACAAAAAAAAAAAATGGGGTTTATGCATAATAAATGAAATGCTTTGATTTGACTTTGAATGAGAAGAGAGTTCAGCATAGCCATGTATATGAGTTAAGATGTGGTGAATGAGAGATTTCCGTTAGGTAACGGAATAAAAATTTAATGCTTACCAAACCATATTTTCTCATAAGTAACGTAAAGTTAATTAAATAATGTAACCATAATGAATTCTGATGTTTACACGAGTATTACGCATTCTATTTGCGGTAGGACGATGCTGTTGACAGTACTCTGTCTACAGCCGCGGGCCGGTCCGTCCAGGGTCCACACTTTCGCAGAAGATTGACGTCTGAGTAATGACAATGTGCTTTTGCACTTCGTTCGGTGAGCGAGAGAGCCGGAAGCCCAACTGGGTGAGTTTGATGTTTGTAATAGTAGGCAGCGGCCTATCTATAGCTTTGGTTATAGCAAAGAGCTCGCTCGTTTGCTACCATAACAAAAAAAATAAATTCTAAATAAAATTCTCTGCGTCTTGCATTCATGCTTACTAACTACTACTACTTAATACAAAAAAAAAACTAAATTGAAATTGCTTCATCCGTTCGGGTGCTATGATGCTACAGACAGACAGACAGACACACACAGCCACAGACAGACACGTCAAACTTATAACACCCCTCTTTTAGCGTTGGGGGTTAGAAAACGACCTTGCGTGCGATCCACAAAATGTTGTTTTGTGTCTGAGTATTTAATTTGTCTGCGTTAGGTATGCGTCCGATATATCAAAACGAATCTGAAATCGGATTTCAGTCAGAAATCGTATCGTATCGATATTCAACACTATACAAACTGATTTTAAGAAAACGTATTTCGGCAGAAACTAAATCAACACATATCAAAACAAAACGACGAAAACGCAAACTAATAATAAATCTAATCATCGCGCAATCGTTTTCTATTGCTAGTTTTGCAAACCAAACCAATATTTGAAAACTTACTAACTATCTCTTTCACTCCGCTAAGCGATCGCTTAGTCAGAATGAGAGAAAGCGAATTTCATTAAAATTCGCCTCCTTTCATTCTAACTAAGCGATCGTTTAGTGCAGTGAAAGAGATGGAGAGAATTGCGGTTTCTAAGAAACTAAGAATGGCAGATTGATACGAAACAGAATTATACGGGACAGGGAATAAGATCTATATCAGAATGCAACTACTTCCATGATAATATTACGCAATACGTTTAAGTTTTGCGTTTGTTAAATAGATTTTTTGAATTATTGGAGAGTTTTGATCCACACTTGACCTTGGTGATACGTGCAGTGTGCGCGTAATGTTATTTTTGTGTTCTCGTGAACTATATAATTATATAGGTATTTTTATGATTCAATACTATACTAACGTATGTTAGTATCGTACATACGATTTGATGATAAATAAGAAATAACTATTAAATGTAAAATGGTAAGAAAAAAACCATACTAAAAATGTACATTATATAATATAATCATGAAATCATTGTAAATATGACGATTTTTAAATACACCAGAAAGTTTTGTATCACACTCAAAACAAAACATTTTTGCTAGTCTAGTACTCTAGTTAAGCCTAGATAAAGCATGAAGGAAAATCGTACACCTAAATCCAATCAACAAAGAAACTAAAGAAAAATATTTTAAATGCGTTTGTTCGTTTGCGTTTTTCGTTTGCTACGCTAAAATAACTAAAACCATCGAATATCGATCGAGACTAAGGTAAATCCGCTCCGACAATCGCTCTGGAAATCGATTTCTGAAATCGGTTTTTTAAATCGATTTCAATATCAGAAATCGAATTTGTATCGGTTTGCGTAAAAATCTGAAAACGCCCATCTCTAGTCTGCGTTAATTGCATGTTTGTTAAGTCCCCCGCAATAAAAGGATTATTTCCTTAGTACAAGGTGATGTTTTTGAGAAAAAGACGTTAAATAGGCATATAATTATTTACCGTCTCTTTCTTTCCCGTATGGATTTTTTATAAACACCACACACTGCATTTAAGGAAATAATTCTTGTATTGCAAAGGACATTTATCATTGTAGAAACGAATATAACTTAATATTTAAACTACATTGTATCTAGAAATCTCAACCTGCTGTGTGGTAGCGGTTACGAATGCTATCAACCCTTACTTTGCTCGTGGAAGTCGTAAAAAACGACTAAGAGTGAATGACCTAGGCCAACACCATATGATGCCGTATGGTCAACAATTACATTCCCAAGAAGGGTTGACGTCTGGCAGGCGGCCGGTCATAAAACTATTGTCAATAACTTTTACAATATGTACCATAAAAGAAGAGTACATATTGTATCGACCCCAAGTAATTGGAATAAGAATAGGAGAATGATGATGTATCTAGAAACCTCAATACCTAAACTGTCTATAAATGTAAGTATCTATTGAAAAAAAAAGTAAAACAAATTGTGACGTTTCACCAAAAGGCTATTACCCCATTCACAAATATTTCAAAGCAAAAGAAAACATCGAATATTGCATTTTGCTTATTGTATTGTTAATAAATTTTTGGGGTCCGGAGGTCAAGCAGGGGTCTGAGATAAATGTTGTGAACGGAAAGGTTCGCTCGTGCAGAAGTTAATGAGATAGATCCAACATTCCGATGGAGAAAGCCCCCAATCTGTTTATTGACGTGAGAAAACAATGAGTAAATTGTAGTAATATTTTTTTTACGTATTTTGAACAAAAATGTAACCACACAAATTTATTTTAGAATAACAAAAATAGGTTTAATCTTTTGACTACATAGATAGCGTAATGGTTAAAATATTGACCTAAAGTACGTAAGTAGTAGTAGTTTAATTTTGTATTATATACAAAATTAAAAAAAAATGAATCTTTACTCGAAGGGAATGTCACTGGAGCTAACATAAATTAAACATGTAACCAAACTCTTTCGTTAAAATATATAATTAAAAAAAAAAAGACGAGCCCACTGAGTTTCTTGCCGGATCTTCTCAGTATGTGGCTGCTTTCCGATTCGGTGGTAGATTAATTAAATTTAATTTAAAAAACAATAATGTAAAATTGACAATATGTAAGTGCCTCTATGGGGCTTATGCATAATAAATGATTTCATTTGATTTGCGATTACAGTATTCTCCCGGCTTGGGAAGTACCATGATTAGTGATTAACAGTGGGCCGTCTTTAAGCTGATAATCATGATCATCATCATATTCTTACTCTTATCCCAATTACTTGAGGTCGATACAATATCTACTTTTCTTTCATAGTACATATTGTAAAAGTTATTGACAATAGTTTTATGACCGGCCAGACCTCAACACTCCTTGGGAATGTAATTGTTGACCAAACAGCATCAGATATCGTTGGCCCAGGTCGTTATAAGGCTCTTAGCCGTCTTTTACGACATCCACGAACAAAGTAAGGGTTGGTAGTATTCGTAGCCGCTACCACACAGCATGGTAATACTAATCATGAATCGTATTAATTACTTAGAATTTCTTATTGCTTCTTTGCAAACTTACTAGACAAAAACTTATTTTAGTTAACTAAAGTATTGTATGCCAAAAACTGTAATCGTTATCCATATACATATCTTTCATACGCTGTAAAAATAATTATTTTTATATGTATAAAACTATTTCGAGCATTTAGCTAAATTATCATTCTTCTGTGTTTATCCCAATTACTTGGGGTCAATGCAATGTACTCTTGAGTTTTGACGTCAGGCAGGTGGCAGGTCATAAAACTGCAACTAATAACTTTTACAATATGTTCGTTGGAAGTACATATTGCGTAGACTACAAGTAATTGGGATAAAAGCAGGAGAATGAGGATGTTTAGTAAATATTAGTCCTAATATGATGGCTTTCGGCCAGGACATAAGTTTCTAAATATGGTGATATATATTATGGCTGGATGAAATGCTACGAAAGGAACCCAATTACGAGTTAAACTACTAGAGCAGCCATCACGTTCACCCATTTAAGGTATATTTAGATTAAATTAAGGTACTTTTAGATCTTAAGTTTCCAAATTTGCAGCATAACTTGTAATTTCATGTATTTCTTTACTTACTTCTTTACTTTTCCTTTTATTTTATATAACATCTAATAAACTCTTAATTACTAATCTCTTAATTAATATTAGAAACTTCATTGATGACAGTGTTAATTATTTTAATATTTTTTTCTTGTTGTAATATAATTATAATACTGTATGTTTCTTTGATACAATAAATAAATAAATATTTGCAAATATGTACTCTTATGATTTAGAATTCGAATTTATAAAACACTCCACCCTTTTTTTTTTTTTTTTTTTTTTTTTTGGTGGACTATGGATTAGTCTCGCCCCGCCAAATCGGTCCGGGGTGACGGAAAAGGCGGCGCGTGACCCCATAGACCCACCGTAATAACTCCTCTCTCTTCGCCGTGCGAGCGGGTCACCGGGACCCGATTTTTAACTTCGGTGGCCCGCCCGGCGGTTCACCCTCGCGGGTTCCTCTCGTCGACGCCCCGACAGATTTCGCCGTCGGGGCGTCGCCCTCACGCGGTGGCCTCACGTCGGGTGACCGGACAATTCCCCGGTCCGATCACCCGAAGCCTCGGTTAGGGCGGCATCAGGCGCAGGTATTCGCGCCTGCGCCGCCCCGGCCGCTGGCGGCGGCCCGGGGCGCGGGAATCCTCCCTTGCCCGTTCCGCCGCTTCCTTCTGCGAGATGACAGCCTCGCAGAAGGCGGCGACCGCGTCCCAGTTCCTGATGCTGTCGACCATCGCTCTCGCGACGGCCGGCAGCGTCAGGTCGGCACCGATGACAGCGACGAGGTCACGGCGCTGCCGCTCCCATCCCGGACACACCTCCAGCGTGTGTTGCGCCGTGTCCTCGTCACTCCTGCAGTGGTGGCAGGCCGGAGTCCACTCCCTATACACGACCCTGTGCAGGTACAACCCGAAACACCCGTGCCCCGTCAATACCTGCACCAGCCGAAAGGTGAGGACTCCGTGCCGCCGCTCCATCCACTCTATCAATACGGGCCGGAGGGCCTCAACGGTCTCCACACCGTGCCTAGGCCTCTCCAGCCGCGTAGCCCAACGGGCGATGACGTCTCGGCGGGCATCCACGCGCCAGGTGGCTATCTCGCTCAACGATGGGGAGCCACCTTCCTCGCGCGCTGTGATAACCCGCCGGTAGAGGTCGGAGAGCATCTCCGCCTCTAGGTCCCACGGGGGTGTCCCGGCCAACAGGCACGCCGCCTCTGTCGACACCGTGCGGTACCCACGAATGGCTCTGACCGCCATGGCTCTCTGTGGCCTCCACAGAACCGCCCTGAGCTGGGCGTTCAGAGCCCTCGCCCACACGGGTGCGCCGTACATGGCCATCGAGCGGATGACCCCCGCATACAGCCGTCGGGCCTCAAAACTGGGTCCGCCCACATTCGGCATGAGTCGAGAAAGGGCGGACGCCGCGCCGACAAGCCGGGGAGCAATCTGTCGGAAATGCTCCCGGAACCACCATCGCCCGTCGAGCACCAGACCCAAGTACCTCATATGGGCCTGGATGCTGATGTGGATGGAGTTTACCACTATCGAGGCGCCGATGGGCAGCCTCACACGGGGCCCATGGAAAAGTAGGGCCTCCGTCTTGTTTAGGGCCACCCTGAGCCCCAGCGCCTCGATCCGCCTGACCATCTCCTCGGTGCCGAGAGTGGCCAGGCTCGCCGCCTCTTCGAGTGTCCTGCCCCGGGCTGTGACGAGCGTGTCGTCAGCGTAGCACACCAAGCTCAGCCCGGGGGGGAGACTCCCTCTCAACGCCCAGTCGTACCCGATGTCCCACAGAGTCGGCCCCAGAACCGACCCCTGTGGAACGCCGCACGACATGGGCGTCCGCACAATGTCCCCTGCGGGACCCGCGCAGAGGATACTGCGGCCCTCCAAATAGTCTGCCACCAGCCGCCTGAGGTACAGGGGCACTCCATGGAACCGGAGCGCCTCCCTGATGCAGCCGAATGGCAGACTATTGAATGCGTTGGCGATGTCCAACGACACCGCCAACAGCACTCCCTTCCCGGCGACGGCCTCCGCGGCCGCCTGCCTCAGGCGTAATAGGGCCCCGATGGTCGAACGCCCCCTCCGAAACCCATACTGAGCGTCCGACAGATCAGGCCCCACCTCCTCCAGGTGTCGGACGATGCGGGCAGCGAGCACACGCTCCAGCAGCTTACCCACATCGTCGAGGAGCACGATGGGCCTGTAGGCCGACGGCAAATCCGGGGACCGTCCCGGCTTTGGCAGGAGAACCAACCTCCCTTCCTTCCAGCACTCAGGGAACCGTCCAGACGTCAGACAGGCGTTGAACAGCTGCCTGAGGCGAGGCTCGAAGTGCTCGAGGAGCGACGTCAGCACCCGGACTGGAATTCCGTCCGGGCCGGGGGCCGTGGTGGCGGAACGAATCTTCGCCACGGCCGCCCCCACTTCCGACTCCGTCACGGGCGGAACACTCTCGTCGTCGTCGGCCTCCCGGTCCTGATCTGGCGGAGCCATGACCGGGGGCGTGTGTTCCGACTGCCGTGGAAACAGCTCCTCGACCACCCTACGAAGGAAGTCGGGCTGGAGGGTCTCGGTGAGGGGGGGGGGCCCGCGCGCGAAGCTTGTTCAGCGCCGCGCGATATGGGCGACCCCAGGGGTCACGGTCGAGACCGTCCAGCATCTCCTGCCAACTCGCGCCCTTGGCGGCACGGATGGCCAGCCGAAAGGCAGTCCGCGCACTGCGGTACGCCTCGTACAGCTGGCCCTCCCGCTCGACGTCGCGGTGACGCCGCCGGCTGCGGGTGTAGGACCTTCGGGCACTGATACACGCCGCACGAAGGTCCGCCAGTCTTGGGGACCACCAGTAGACCCCCTGCCTTGGAGGTGGACGCCGCCGCATTCTGGGCATGGCCGCATCGCAGATCTGCGTTAACGCACTGCGAATGCGGACAGCCCCAGCGTCCACTCCGTCCGCTGGGGGTGGTGAGGACAGCCACGTGCTGACAATGGCCGCCTCCGCCAGTAGATCCCTGTCAAGACGACCCACAGCCCACCGCGGAAACGCGGGAGCTCCGTCCGCCCTGTGACCCCTACCGGGTTCCCGGGGGGAGACCTCCATCCGGATGTACCGGTGGTCCGACAGGGTCTCCGCCTCCTCCAGGACACTCCAGTTCCTCACCCGTGGCGCGACAGCGGGGCTAGCGAACGACAAGTCCACTATCGACCCGCCCTGCCGCCGCACACACGTGTTCACCGAGCCTCTGTTCAGAACACAGAGGCCCAGTGAAGCCGCCCACTCGTTGACCGCCCGCCCGCGGTCGTCCGTCGTGGGGGACCCCCACGCCGTGGATTTGGCGTTAAAGTCCCCCAGAACCAGGACGAGGCCCGGTGCCAGTCGCCGTATCGAGGCCTCCAAGGTGGTGAGTGAGGCCCCGAAATCGTCCATCCTCCTAGTGGGGGAGAGGTATACGCTGTAGAGCGTGACCCCTCCCCACTCCGCCGCGACAAATTCCTCGCCCCTATCCAAAAGGGACAAGGACGGGAAGTGCCGCTGCGTTGAGACGACGATTGCCGCGGTACCGTTTCGACTGACCACCCAATTGGGGCGATCAGGCACGGCGTACGGTTCCGCGACTACGGCTGCACCAATCGACCACTCCGCCATGGATTGCAGGAGGAGATCCTGCGCTCCGGCGGAGTGGTTGGTGTTGGCCTGCAGGAGGAGGTGCATGGCTGGTGTACCCATTATCGGGTTGTGTCCATGACCTCCTCGCCAGCGGGCGATCGGACCGCGCTAGGAGCGGGAGCGGCCGTGGTCGTAGGGCCGCCCCGCGCCTTTGGGGCCGAAGCTGGAGGTTTGCACGCCCCAGAGCCCATGCGGTGCTTGGCGGGCTTATTGCCCGCCGCACACGCGGGGCAGTGGGGCGGGGCGGCGCAAGATGCCGCCACGTGCCCGGTCTGACCGCAGCGGAAACACAATCCGCCGCAGTCGAAGCAATTAGTGCACGTCGGTCGAGTGTGTCCGACCGCCATGCACTTGTAGCACCTCGCAGGCCGGTGCTCAAGCACGGTTACCCGCGCCGAGCTCCAGCCCACGAGGAGCCTGCCTGAGCCGGCCAGTTGCCTGACCGACTCCACCGGGCACTGCGCCCAGGCAGCACCTACGCCACCCGGACCGGGACGAATGGCACCGACCCGGACGGTGTCTATGGGACACCCGGTTTTCGAGGCAATAGCCTCCCGGATGTCTTCCACCGTCACTGAATCGTCCAAACCCGAAATGCGCATTTCGGCGCACTTGACGGGCCTGGCGATCTTGATGCCACCCTCCTCGGCGAACAAACCTCTCAGCTTCTCGGCCACGCTGTCGGCCGTCTTGGCGCCCTCGGCCCCTGGGAACTCGAGAATTCGAGCCCCCGTCCGGGCCTTGCGGGTCCTGGCTTCGACGCCTCCAATATCGGAGACGTCTAGCTCCCGCCGGGCCTTCCTCAAGACGGCCTCGTAGCTGAGGCCCTTCTCGGCCGCCTCGGGCAGCACAGTGATCACCACTGCGGCCGTCTTCGGCGACTTGAGCCCCTTGCGCGGTCTCTTCTTCTGTCCGGCTCCTGCCTGAGGAGCGGGGACCTCAGCGGCGCGCTTGGCCTCCGCTCTCCTCCTTTGGCCGCGACTCCTTCTGTCGCGTTCGGCTACCTGCCAACCCTGTTCGGGTACGGCAGTCGTGCCAGAATAAAAAAAAAAAAAAAAAAAAAAAAAAAAACACTCCACCCTGCACTAAGGAAATAATCCTTGTATTACGGAGGAACTTTACAAATATGAAATTAACGCAGACAAATTACATCCAGACCCAGAACAATGCTTTGTGGATCGTATTACAAAGTATTGTCCTGCGTGGGAATCGAACCCACGGCACTGGCATGGAAGGTCTTAACTACTACTACACTATACGCCATCTGTACAGTCGAATATTAACATATACAAAATAAGAATATTAACACATAGAAACCAATTCAGATGTCATTTTAGAGCAAGTGGATGAATTTGTATATCTTGGATGTGGATTTAGCCGAGATGGAAGGTACACCACTGATATAGAGCGAAGAGTGAATGCGGGAAATAGAGTGAACGGAGCGTTGGGGCAACTTCTCGGCAGCCACCACCTCAGCCAGAAGGCACGTGTAGCAATACATAACGCAGTGCTTGTCCCAACATTACTGTATGGAAGCGAGAGTTGGGTATGCAGAAAAGAGTATGACAGTCAAATTAATGCGGTCGAAATGCGATCTCTGCGGAAAATCTGTGGAGTTAGGCTGACCGACCGCATTCGTAACGACGACGTAAGAGAGCGAGTAGGTATGAAAGAGAGTATTGGTGTAAAGATGCGAAAGGGAATGCTCCGATGGTTTGGACATGTGGAAAGAATGCCGAATGAACGCCTGGTTAAGAAGATATACAATGCGAAAGTGGAAGGATGTAGGTACCGAGGGAGACCGAGACTAACCTACCTAGACCAGATCGGTCATGTACTGAAGGAAGGTGGAGTCAAGAGTCTCCGAAACCGGTGAGCGTGTATGAAGAGAATTATTAATGTTGAGGAAGCGAGTGAAGTATGCAAAGATAGAGTTCTCTGGCACTCTGTTCTCTCTGCCTACCCTGCAAGGGATATGGCGTGATGATATGTATGTATGTGTGTAGAAACTAATTCCACGTATAATATCTGACATAACTAAATTGGTGTCAGAAATGTCACCTTATGCTGGCTCGTTCCTTAATGTACAAGGTCATTGTCATCATTCCATTTTATAGTAGTGTGCGTGTATATCGTGTAAACGCCTGCACACTTACAGGATTATTTGCTTCATTTTTTTAAATACTTAAAGTACCAAACTATCCTTCTATGTGTGTTTATTCTAAGCTATTTCAATTATGTTTTTTTTTATATCATCACGCCATATTCCTTGCAGGGTAGGCAGAGAGAATCGAGTGCCAGAGAACTTTATTCTTGCATACTTCAATCGCTTCCTCAACATTCATAATTATCTTCATACACGCTCGCCGGTTTCGGAGACGCTTGACTCCACCTTCCTTCAGTACGTGACCAATCTGGTCTAGGTAAGTTAGTCTCGGTCTCCCCCGGTAAGTACCTACATCTTTACACTTTCGCATTGTATATCTTCTTAATCAGACGTTCGTTCGGCATTCTTTCCACATGTCCAAACCATCGGAGCATTCCCTTTCGCATCTTTACACCAATACTCTCTTATTATGTTTTTTTTTTATATATATGCCATAAAACTATTGCTAATAACTTTTACAATATGTACTATGAAAGAAGAGTACATATTGTATCGACCACAAGTAATTGGGATAAGTGTAGGAGAATGATGATGAATCATTCCGCGAATGAAATATTCTAAAGATAAACTTTCATCGTGCACATTAAGCTACTGATAGGCTTATGGTCAATCTTGGTGGATTATTAAAGCCCTTTTCATGAGAAACGCGATCTCTGTAGTTTCTCATGCCTTTTATGGTCCTTTTAACTTTTTATATATACTTCAGTTAAGCAGTTTTACTTTTAAAACAACTATATATCATACCAATTTTGAATTTGCCTACCGAAATCTTTTACTAGGAATATCGACATAAATTTACCCAATCTTATTATACGCAGTTACAATCGACCGACGTCGACTTGCGAGGTTTTTTTATTAAAAACTCCGACCGCAATAAATTACTAGGACATTTTTCGAAACGACTTCGAAATATTCGACTTTTGTTTGAGCGAACTTCAAGTTGAATCGTTAAAAGCATCAATGAGAACCGAGTCGGTCAAAGTTTTGATTTAGTCCAACCGATGTAAGCTATGAAAGGAAGTCGACTCTTTTGATATAGAAGCGTTTCGTCTGTTACAAAACATCCCAATAAATCAAATAGAAGAAACTCTTTAATTTAAATATACTGATATTCAGAAAGGACTGTATAAAGGCAATCGTATTATGCAGCAGGGGTGAACCGTTGCTAAGAACTTTAAGCCTACTATCTCATTGTAAAAGTATGATTTCTGTTATGAGAACTACGTTTGATAATAATAATAAAATAAAATGTTTATTATGCCATTAACTTTTTAACAAATTTTTACAATCTCTGACTCCCAAACTAGCGTGAGCTGTATGTTAGCAACCAGTTTCATTCCATGAGTTCATAATAAATTATCAAAATAATATTTACAACTTACACTTATTAATATATACTATTGTATGTGTGCATATATTTTGCGCGTGAGCTTTCGTGCTTGTGTATAGTGTGCGTGAGGTGGTCTTGTGCGTGCGTGAATGTGTGTGTATGCATGTGCGTGCGTACGTGTGTGCGTGCGTGCATATATGTGTGTTTGCATATGGGTGTATGCGTGTCTATGCGTGCATGTGTGTGTTAGAGAGTGTATGCATGCAAGTGTGTGTGTCGATATTTATTTCAGTTTTGATCCTATTCTATAATTTCTAAAAGCTTTTCAGTTTCATTATAGTCTAATGTCTTAAGCCAAAGTTTAATTTTATTTTTAATTTGCTAATTAGATAACTTTTTACTATAATATTTTAAATTTAATTTGTTATACAATCTAGGTGCAACGTTACTATAGTTTTGCTGAGCAAATTTACTTCTCACTTTAGGGACAGGGCATTTATCTACCCTCCTACTCCTACTCGATGATGTGGAGTGCGGTACAGTAATTCTGTGATATCTGCGTATGCATTAATACACAAACAGCTTGCGCACAGATAGGACATCGGCTTTTTCATAGACTGCTTTTGTTTAGATAGATAGATTTAGATAGATAGATGTTTAGATCTAAACATTATGTTTTACATTATAATTTTGACTGCAGATGTTGCAAGATTTAAGGCACAACCCTACAGTATGTAGTATACTCATAGGACTCGAACCCATACCTATTGTACATCAGTTCCAATTATACTATCACTTACACCAGCGTGAGCTGTCGTCATTGTGACATTAATTTTTCGCTTGTAATCAAGTTTTTATAAATAATCAAGCATTATAAATGCAAAAATTCAGTAATTTGAAAAACAAGATCGTCTTATCGTTTAATAAAATTCTAACTTCAAAGTTAGAGTATTAAAATCTGTATACGAGTTATGTGTAAATATTGTCGGGTAGATGGCACACACACAAAATATAATACGAGCTGGAAATTGAGTGTCATATATCTCCTCACGCTGGTGTAATTGGTAGCATAATTGAAATGGATTTCCAATGGGTGTGGGTTCGAGTCCCATGTGTGACATTCAATTTTCGCTTCTAATCATAATTTTATAAGACGAGCCCGCTGAATTCATAGTCTAATTTTTCAGTTGAGGTCACGTTCTTAGATTTATTTAAGATAAACTTTGAAATAAGTTGTAAATTCCCTCGCAAGGCTTATGAAAAATTAAAACATAATTTCAATTTCAATTTGAAAAGTATTAGAGGAATTAATAAAAAATTTCGTCAGAAATATAAAAATAATATGAAAATTCATCAGAAAGTTGGACCTATATATTTTTGTAATGCATAAGCTATCATCATCATCATCACATCATCACAGCTCATATATGTCCCACTGTTGGGATCGGGCCTCCTGCGTAATGGGAGGTAAATTAACCTATTATACCGCGCTGGTCAGACGTGTTGGTATAGGGTTTTGTTTCGAGTTTTCCTTCTCTTGCATAGATGTTATATGCGTTTTATATCCCTTAGTCGTCTCTTACTATCACCTACGGGTAAGATAGGGGGTGGTAAATTGTATTGTTACTCCGTCACTACACTGATAGCTGCATAAGCTATAGCACTGCTAAATTTTATAAAAATGTCTTCATTAATTTCTGCAAAAAAATGGATAGTAAAGGTCTATATATTTTTTTGTAAATTTAAGAAACTATAACATTAGTCGGATGAAATAAAATGTAAAATATAATCCTTACTAATATTATAAATGTGAAAGTAGCTCTGTCTGTCTGCCTGTCGCTCTTTCATGACAAAACTACTGAACCGATCTAAATGAAATTTGGTACCCAAATAATCCAGAGCCTGATAAAGGGCATAGGCTACTTTTTAATGCAAAAAAAAGGTTGTAAAGGGGGATGAAAAGTTGTAAGGAAGTATCGTCATTTTTAAAGCCAGAAGCTTGAAACTTATTTTTAGGCTATTGATTACATATAAATAAATATGACATTAACATGTTGTAAAAATTTACCCTTACGGGGTACAATAAAATAGGGGATGAAAATCTTTAGGAAAGTAACCTTTTATGCGGGCGAAGCCGCGGGAAGAAGCTCATAATATATTTCTTTCCCTATAGGTGTCGTAAAAGATGCCTAAATAATATAAGCAATTAACATTACTGATTTTGTTATGTAAGAAAGTTGTCTGACTAAATTACCTGACCTAGGAATATTAATAAAATGTCCCTACAGCAATTAAGCAGACACAAGTTTAAAGTCTTACAACTTTGTCCTTGAAATAATAAGTAGTTGGATATTAGAAAAAACGATCAGAGAGCAAGGAACAGCATATCAGACGAAAAGATAGAAAACACGTTTACTAAGCTGTACATTTTAAGCCACGTAATAAAAAACATTGGCGACGGTAATGGAAGGTATGATGCCTAATGCTATTTAACAGTCACAACTAGAAGCTTCCTGCTCGCACTTAAGTATTTTATTCAGAAAAACTATAATAGAATTGAGGAATACACGAATTAGAACTTTAGTCCGTGACCTCAAAGACAGTAGTCCCAAATTTATTTATACAACTGAATCAATGAGCCAAAAGAAAACATAACAAAAATAATCAGAGAATAGCGTAACAGAAATTCACTACTCATTCTTATTAATATAATTTCTATATCTGCTGACTCCATTCGTGAACGTGATAACGCTAAATAACTTACCCTAAGAAGTCAATAAACAAACACACCACAGTCTAAAATAAACAGTATAACAAGGTGCAATTTTTGCATATCTATAAAAGAAAATATTATATTTTTGCATTGCAGCCATAAACGAGCAGTCTTGTCTGAGGTAGTATAAGCACTTGTAGAAAACTGAAAGGAACTAGCTATAGAGTAAAAAATTGCTATTGCTCTTTGCTTGGTTAGCCAGAGTAACCTGGCTGTATTCCTGGTAAAAACTTACTTATTACTTACCATGTGCTAGTAAAAGCAATAAAACGAACAATTAAAAATAAGAGCCATCGTTATTATAAAATAATGTGGTATAAGGATTGTGGTTGAATATTACTTTTAGGCTAGGCTTTTATCATAAAATTAACTTGAGCCTTAGCCAGCTTTGGTCAACTGTAGAAAATTATATATTGATATAATTATAGAAGAAGAATAAAGTCAGTATCTGCCCTATATCTGCCCTTAACACAATTATTTGGGGTCGATGCAATATGTACTCGTATAAATTGCAAAAGTTATTGTTATGAACAGCCGCCTGCTTGACTTGTGAACCTTAATTGTAATTGTTAACTAAACCGCATTAGCTAGAGTAGACCCAGGTCAATATCAAGTTGGCTCCCTATCGCTTAGCGAGATAGCCACCTGGCGCGAGGAAGCCCGCCGGGACGTAATCGCCCGTTGGCTTACGCGGCTGGAGACGCCTAGATACGGTGTTGTTACCGTTGAGGCTCTCCAGCCCGTACTGATGGAATGGATGGAGCGGCGGCACGGAGTCCTCTCCTTCCGGTTAGTGCAGGTCTTGTCGGGGCACGGTTGCTTCGGCAAGTACCTGCACACGGTCGTGAGGAGGGAGTCGACTCCGTCCTGCCACCAGTGCGGTAGTGACGAGGACACGGCGCAACATACGTTCGAGATATGTACGAGCTGGGATGGGCAGCGCCGTGACCTCGTCGCTGTCATCCGTGCCGACCTGGCGCTGCCGGCTGTCGTGCAAGCGATGATCGACAGCGTCAGGAACTGGGACGCGGTCGCCGCCTTCTGCGAGGCTGTCATCTCGCAGAAAGAGGCGGCGCAGCGAGTCCGGGAGGATTCCCTCTATGCGGACTCAATCCGCCGCCGGCGCCTCAGGCGGCGCAGGCGCGAATACCTGCGCCTGATGCCGCCCTTACCGAGGCTTCGGGTGATTGGTCCGGGGAATAGTCCGGTCACCCGAGGTGAGGCCACCGCGTGAGGACGACGCCCCGAAGGCGAAAGCTGTCAAGCTTGCAGGGGGGGTCTATGGGGTTGCGCGACGCCTCTTCCGTCGCCCCGGACCGATTTGGCGGGACGCGACAACGTCCATAGTCCACCGCAAAAAAAAAAGATCAATATCAAGTTCTTAGTCGTCTTTTACAATATCCTTTAGCAAAGATTGGAGTTTTCTTAGCCGCTATCCAGGCAAAGAGTATAGTTCTATTAAAATTAAAAAAATATACAAATGCGTATAAAATAAATACGCTTAAACTCAATTTATTGAAAATAAATAAACGGTCTGACAATTAAACTGAAAAACAAAAAGCTATTATTTCTATCGCATCTAGTTACTGTCCTATTTTTTTAATAATATTGTACATTTGGCCTACTGTAATTCCCTCCACTATGTCCGTACCGGTAATAGACAGGCTGGAATTAGATGTTCGTAATTGTATAGAGATGCTGTTTCACGAACCGATACGCCTCGTTCCACTAATTTGTTTTGCTGACGCTACGCGATTCTTATAGCGGACTTTGTTTTCGTTGAAATCACCGAGGATGTTTTGATTGGACGGTAATGATTTTGGCAAAAAGTGATTAAATGTAAGTCGAAAATAGAAACAAAAATCTTTTCTAGTAGTTTTTTTCCTTTTATATATCATCATCGTTCTCCTACTCTTATCCCAATTACTTGGGATCGATGCAATATGCACTCTTCCTTCATAGTACATGTTGTAATAGTTATTGACAAAAGTTTTATGACCGACCGCCTGCCAGATGTCAACCCTCCTTGGGACCAACGACATCAGATGGAGTTGGCCCAGGTTGTTATAAGGCTCTTAATCGTCTTTTACGACATCCACGAGCAAAGAGCAAAATCAGTGTTGATATTGTAGCCGCTGCCACACAGTCAATTTTAATCCAACACTATAATATGAAATTTATATATATAAAAATCATTGTGTGTTATTTAATCCAAAAAAGATGGTCTGATTTTGGTGAAATTTGTTGTTCAGAGTGGTCTAAAAAAAGAGTCTCTGAACCTTGGTAGCTAGCGAGCCTATATTTTTCCTTTAATTTTTACATTTTTTATTAACATCTTTATACAGATGAAAGACATAATACCTACTACGCAATATGCTATGGGAAGCGGATTGAGTCAGCTAGGCACAAGTAAATATTAAAAAAAACCAGAAATTTCTAAACTATTTAATATATTAACATCAAATTATCGCCGGTCAAATGAGGGCAAACTGTATTTACAACTGCCCTCACAATTTTAAATACCTTATTTACTTTTGTTCCGTCAAGTGCCTCCACAAGAAGTTCGTTAACGACCATCATGAATATTTCATATAGTGCGAGCTCTGCCGTGCCCCCTAACTTACAAAACTCTCACTTTATTACACCAAGAACCCTTGACTGTGGAACTTTTCTGGTTTTTTTTTTATTCTCAAATATCCTGAATTATTCATAAGCCGTCTAAGCACTTGATGTAAGTATTCTACCATTGTATTTCAAGAATCTCTTATATATGTTATTAAATCTTTCTGAAGATATTACTAGAATATAAATTCTTCCTAGTATGTACTGTGTATTAAAGTTATATTTTGTTACTGCACCGTCAAAATCGTAAAGCTTTTATTGCGAGAGATAGTAAACGTACAATAATAAGGTTTATAGTCGCTTTTATATAAGGTTGGCAGAACAATAATACATCCACCAGGTGAGCCGCTAAAATCAATTTTCTACATGATAACTGAGCAAATCACACGAATCGGACGACGCAGCGTAGGACGTCGCCCCCACTCGGTAGACAGATGACATTGTCAAGGTCGCAGGAAACCGTTGGATGCAGGTGGCACAGGATCGTTGCGAATAGTATTCTCGTGGGGAGGCCTATGTCCAGCAGTGGACAATCAACCTATCTACGCAGCGTGAATAATTTAACTCGCTTTATGGAGGAGACTCTTGGCCAATAGTAGAAACATATATGGTGGCTTGCAGTAAAGAAAAAAATCGGAGTGATTAAAAAATTAAGTTTTAGTGAAATGAAACTAATATTACAAATTTTACGAAATAAAATTAGCCATTTACCTGGAAAATTGCATTAACAAACAGATCGTTACTTACTGGAACAGAAATCGAAAATCTTATAGGTTCCCTATCTCAAGTTGGGTGATAGGTGTACGTGCCTTATTCGCCGGTGCAGCTGCAATGCTGAATATTTACATCCTCATAGCCGTGAAAACAAAGAATATTGAACGGACAGGTGATAACCTGAAGAAGCTGTTTTATACATAACCTTAAGTGTATTACCTGAATTATTTCAAATAATATGCGATTTTTTTTAATAACATATGTATATAAATTTAAATTTATTTATTTCAAAGAAGATTTTAATACGTAATACGGATTTTAAAGCTCACATTCAATATCAAAACTGAAGGTGGAAGAAGAAGGAAGAAGGACGGAAGATGCTATTTTATACATAACTTTGAGTGTATTACCTGAATTATTTCAAATAATGTGTGATATTTTGCATTTACACTTTTCAAAATATATTCAATCCAAATACAGATTAATTTTAAGGCCAATAAAATATAAGAAATTAGCTTTTTTTAACTTCAACCCATATATTATATACATTCTTAAACACAGGCGTGTAAAATAGGACGCTAAATAGAGAACTTGTTTCAAATTCTCTTTGTTTTTCATGAATGTTATCAGATTACAGTCTAGCTTAACTCCCTTCTCCGATGCAGGGTAGTAAAGAATATTGAATGGTATTCTTACACAGCTACCCACAAACTAAATGTGCAGTCATATTTAAGCAGCATAACTGTTGTGTCGTAGCGGCTACGAATACTACCAACCCTTACTTTGCTCGTGGATGTCGTAAAGGACGACTAAGAGCCTTATAACGACCTGAGCTAACACCATCTGATGCCATTTGGTCAATAGTTGCATTCTCAAGGAGGATTGACGTCTGGCAGGCGGCCGGTAATAAAACTTTTGCCAATAACTTTTACAATATGTACTATGAAAGAAGAGTACAATCAAGTAATTGGGATAAGAGTAGGAGAATGATGATTGATGATATTTAAGCAGCATAGTTTAGTTTAGTTTGTTTAGTTAAAATGTCTCGTTGGAGCAGCGGATTAACAAATCTTGGACTACATTCTTGAGTAGCATAAAAATTGTAGACATATTTTTACTTGTAATTCACGACCTATACCTATACTACCAGTGAGCGTCGTAAATCGACTTAGGAATAATTTGTATATAATATCTACGTAAAAGAAGATAAATTCGAAATAAAACCTTATACCAATACATCACACAATCGTGCTATAGCGCAATTTTCCTTCTATTTTTGTCCTGAAATCAGAAGTGGGATGTATATGAGCTGAAATTATGTTGATGTTTATACTAATGATGTTTATTTTCGGAATAGTGGTAGGACCACGCTGTGGAAAGTTATCTATCTACAGCCACGGGCCGGTCCGTCCGGGGTAGTACCACACTCTAGCAGAAAATCGACGCCTGAGTAATGGCAATGTGCTATTGCGCTTCGTTCGATGAGCGAGAGAGCCGAAAGCCCAGCTGGGGGGATTGGGGATTGTATTGGTAGGCAGCGGTCTAACCCTTGGTATTGCAAAGGTCCATCGACTGCAGTAACAATTACCATAAGGTGTGCTGCTTGCTCATTTGCCACCGTAAGCAATAAAAAAAAACTAACAATAGTTTAAACCATGAAACCCGATTGGTTTGACATAAAGTTACCAAGTTAAGGTCATCACTGGTAAACATAAATTAATTAATCTTCCTTAATAATGTATATTCCCTAAAGTCAAAATCGATAACTTCTTCAAACTTTAAGGTCTTTACAAAACAAGCAAACGTATTAACTTTATTATATATATTTCCAGCATGAAAAGTACAGCCGAAGTTACTTGACTCAACCAATACTGAACAAACATACTGGCTAACAATTATCGTAGCCCTCTGAGGGATGGATTATGTCAGATAAAAAGTAAAAATAAATACATTTTGTACTGAATTTATTTTAAAAGCTTTAATATTTTTTTTTAAAGACATTATTAAAGCTAAATATAAAAGCTTATACGCCATAAGGGTATAAAACTTGTATTGCGGGGGACTTTACAAATATACAATTAACGGATATAAATTATACCCAGACTCGAAACAATTATTTGTATCTTTTTTTCGATCACATAAAATAATGTCCTGCGTAGGAATCGAACCCATGACACTGGCATGGCATATCGGTATTTCAACGACTATTCCATCTGTGCAGTCAATTCTAATAGTTTTATTTTATTAGTAGTATGATAAAATTTAACATCTTGAATTTTTTTAACATTTTTATTTGTTATTCTCATGGTTACCCAAGAATGCCGAATGTTAGTTTAATCTTTATCAGATTCACTCCGTATGATGGTGGACATGATGTAAAGTATGACCAAGATTATTACATGTATATAAAAATTAGATAAAAGAAATACCATGAAGTAAACCCATTTACTCGTCCGTGTGGTGACGGAGTAAGAATACAATTCAACATCCCTTATCTTACTCGTAGATGATCGTAAGAGACGGCTAAGGGATATAAAATGCATATAACATCTATGCAAGAGAAGGAAAACTCGAAACAAATAATCTGAATAATCTGAATAATCTTTTTATTAGTAAATGTGGTATTTACAAGTTTAATATAGATATCGTCAAACGTATACATACAATCAATAAGGTCCTTTATATACATAATACATTAAAATTAATATGATACATTGTGAATAAGTCAATTTTGTATATTTACAGTAAAAAAGTGCAAATAATCAGTCTTATATTTACGTGCAATCAGAAAATATACATTTATAATTGTTATATTTAAAAAAAAAAAAAAATTATATTAACTTGGGAACAAAATTCTCAAGTTGGTAGAAGGCATTTTCAATCAGCCATGTCTTCAGTCTACTCTTAAATATAGTCAAATTCGGTGCATCAGTAATATACACTGGCAGCTTGTTATACAAAGTGGAGCCCATTACATGTGTTAATTTATCAGATCTGGCAAGTCTGCGGGGAAACTCAGCGAGTTTTCTGTTACCGCGCGTGTTATAGCCATTGGAGTTGTCTCCACGAGTCTTGAATGAATCAAGATTTTGTCTCACGAAAACAACGATCGAAAATATTACGATTGAGGGCAATGTGAGTATACGCAGTGACCTAAAATAGGGTTTAACCGAGGTCTCTTGTGTCACTTTTGCAATCGTTCTCACGGCTCGTTTCTGCATTCGAAAAACTCTTTCTCTATCAGCGGCGTGCCCCCACAAGTCTGCGCCATATTGCAGCACTGACTGTACAGTCGCAAAATAACAAGTGCGGACCACGTCAGCAGACACCACCCTAGATAGTCTTGAAAGCGCATAGCATGCACTTCCCAGTTTTGCACATAGTCTTTCCATATGCGTACCCCATGTAAGACCACGGTCGATGTAAAATCCTAAAAATTTAGTCGACGATTCTTGCTCAATGCGTACGTCATCCACTGTTACAGACATAGTTCTAACTTGTCGACCAGTGATACAGAAGTGAATAAAATGGGTTTTCTTTAGGTTTAGGGCCAATCCATTCTACCCAAACCATTGCGCCAGCCGGCGAGCCGCACGATTCAACCACTCCTCTAGCCGATCCAGTGTCTGATCACTTAGAACGATAGCTACATCGTCCGCGTACATAAAAACTTCACCTTCACTCATATGCTGGGGTAAGTCATTGAGCATCAGAGAGAACAGGATATTCGATACCGACGATCCCTGTGCTACGCCCATTGAATTCCTTAGAGCTTCAGATCTAGTCGCACCACCATCACCAACTACCACCTGGGTCCTGTCGTGCAAGAGATCCGTGAATAGTGAGTGTGCCCTACCTCTAATACCGTAATGCTGGAGCTTGGCGGATAAAACAGTGTGATCGGCAACATCAAAAGCTTTTGATAAGTCGCAGCATAGCACAGCAACTTGCTGTTTCCGTTCACAAGCCTCTGTTACTCGACGAATGACTTCACGAACCAATGAAGTGGTGGAACGTCCACTGCGATATGCATACTGGCGTTCTGATATTGCCTCGTTTGTTACGAGGAATTCAGTGAGACGACGACTCAACCCATTCTCAAATACTTTGGCAATTGCCGGAATTATAGATACAGGCCGGTATCCATCCATACTCTCACGCTTACCTTTTCCCTTAAACAGTGGCGAAATCTTACTTACCTTTAAACTTCTGGGAAACATTCCGGTCACGATGCAACGGTTGAAAAGCACAGCCAACCATTGCGAAAGTGGTTCCGCCGCTGTCGCTAAAAGTTCCATAGATATATCATAAATATCTTTAGTAGGCTTCTTAGGAATTCGCAAAGAGATTATATGAAACACTTCGTACGCCGTGAAGTTCGCCAGTCTAAATGGACGCTCGTACGACGAGCACGCGGCGAGTGCAGTCTGTACGTGCGTAAGCGAAGCACACGGCGCACCGCATGCAGTAGCCGCGTTCACGAAGCTCGCGTTCATGGCATTCGCCGCATGTTTTTGCGATTTGAATGGCTCACCTTCGGAGGTCTTAACAACCTCCGTGAAACTTGCACAGATACGGGCAGATGTACCCCTCTCCGCATTTACGACTCGCCAGATAGCCCTATGTGTGTTTAAATCATTACTAATAATTTTTGAATAGTATTTATATTTTTCACCTTTTAATAAATTGTCATATTGTGTATTAATTTTGACTATAAAATCCTTTAGATTTTTATCTGCACTTTTTTCTTGCAAATAATTTAAGTTATAAATAAGATTTTTTAATTCTATTAATTCGTCTGTCACCCATGACCTTTTTTTAATATTCCGACGTTTGTACGGAAAACAAATGGAATATTTACAAGAGACAATGTTAATAACAGATTTAGCAAGATCTTCTACAGATGGTATATTTTCAAAAAGATTATGCCAATCCACTGCCAATATAGCTGCACGGAAGGCCATACGGTTCGCCAGCGAATGCTGCCTGCATAAGCAAGTCCGTTGTGGTGGAAGTCCATGCGCACATGTCAACTCAACCCTCACAGCATAGTGGTCGCTGAGTCGAGTTTCCAAAGGAATCGCTCGTATTGACACCCGAGGCAAATCGCTATACACGTGATCTAGACTAGTAGATGTATTTCCAGTTACACGCGTTGAAAAATTCACTACATTGTGAGCATTGTACAATGACAATAAATCAGTTAGCTGTTTTTTAACAGAGTTACAATCATCCACCCAGTCGATGTTAAAATCTCCCACAAACACAAAATTCTTACCAGACTCGCTGGCACGGTGGATTACTCTTTCCAAATGCGTCAGGAATATTAAATGACTTATTACATTAGTCCTATAAATACATAATATTATTAAATTATAGTCAATAAGTTCAACAGCTGATATTTCACAGTAGGTACCTTTCTATTGACATTTCACAAAACTCTAAGCATTTAATAGCTTTTACACAGTTCTTTTTAACAAAACCCTATACATAACATATCTGTCCATCGAGGTATAGTATGTCCATTTCCCTCCCATTATGGAGAAGGCTCGAGCCCAACTGTGAGACATATATGAGCTTTGATGATGAAAACCATATACTAACCCGTTTACCTACGTGGTATAGTAGGTCAATTACGCGTTTACTGTGAGGAGGCTAAAGTCCAGTAGTAGGTCATATATGAGCTGAACCGATGACGATCCAATTATTTACTATACAGGGTGCCGATTTTATTACTAGAAAAACTTAAACTAGGTGTGGGAATGACGTCATAAAAACATTAAACTTAGTTGCAGACTCCTAGCTCTACCCAATCCCGAGATAGAGTGATTTATTTCTTATCAAAACAGTAGGTTTGTCAACGTACATTGACCTGTAGGTACATTTCGACCAGCTGTGTGGTGGTTAGCGCAGTGAGAGCGGGACTATTTGCCTACTAAATTATAATTTTTATAGTACAAGCACATGAGTAAATAAACGTACAGAGACCAAGCTTCTAAGGAGCGAGCAAAATTGTTGCCTATTCTGATAGGGTTGGCACATGAGGATGAAAATAAATACACAAAACGTTTGTCAGCTTTTTTATGTATGGATATTTTTTTACAAATTGCTTACTCTAAATAGTTTTTTTTGTAATTTTTGATTTTTAATAATTTGTTATATCTCTTAATCGAATG
The DNA here is from genome assembly GCA_905163515.2 of Lymantria monacha. NCBI lineage: Eukaryota > Metazoa > Arthropoda > Insecta > Lepidoptera > Erebidae > Lymantria > Lymantria monacha. The sequence goes on along the minus strand of LR991107.1, from coordinate 19,292,054 downwards.
ATAAATTCTAAATCTAATATAAAGATTTTTTAAATAATCAATGGGAAAGCACTTGCATGGCATATCAAATTTACAATCTTGTATACGTTTTAGTATCTATATCACTACCAATATTAACAATATTTATTTCTAGATCGAAATATTCTCGAAATTTCTTCTCAAGCACTTCAGCAAATGCGATGAAGTTGTCAGGAAGTATAAAGTCTTTGTAATGGCTGAAAAAAAAGAGTCTTTCCCCATATTTATAGGTTGTTCAGATCTATTAATATACAATGTCATTTTCAAAAAAACATATGTTTTAATTTTTTTCGATTATTGTTCAAGCACACAGTACAATAAACTATATTTACACTCTTTCTAATTAATTGAAATTTAAAATTTAAACAAACACGCACGACGCGATGCTCAGCGAGGGGTGAGTGAGCCCTTTGTTTGAGCACTGGCCGAACCAGCCTAAACATGTTTCGTTCCGTACGTGACGAGCCGCCAGTGCTCGCGCACACACCCGTATCATACTTGTAGTGATGTACCTACCGTGGCGCGGTTGTTTGAACGTTTGTCTCTGTACGTTTACTCATGTGGTACAAGTGTATTGATCACTTATCAGTATGGCAATTTAATCGAAACTTAGGTACTAGTTTTTTACTGATTTGGGTAGTGTATCATGGTTTGATACACCTCCTTCAAGGATTCTACTAATTAAATCGGCGACCTGTATATTCATATCATATGGTAGCCATTTTAAAATTCATTATTACGATTTATTTTTTTAATTATATTCTAAACTTATTCCATCCATTTATCAACCCGTAGACGTGCATTTCAATCAAAAAAATTCCTGCTAATTTTAAGATATCGTCAGTTCGCCTGGTTGGGTTTCCTGCACTGCATCTGATTCATGATTGCCGCTTAAGGAACTTATTCCCTTAATAGTTGTCGGTTAGACGAGCAATATCGCCAGCTCAATGCCACTTCAACATCCTAATTCTTCAAACTATATCGGTTACATTCGCTTTTCTATATATTTCCATATTTTATCACGTAGAAAAAGTTTTCGCCATAGAACGCTGAGTGATTTTGAGTGTTGTTGAGATCGACATTTAGTGACCATGTTTCAGTACGCTGGTAATATAAACTGATCATAGGCCTGTGTTTTCATTTACTCCATAAAAATTCATTGTACCTTATAATTATGGACCCTATGGTTTTGTTGGGGTTTGTTCAGGTCACATCCTATTAGACCACCTAGGCCGAAGAAAGGGTGGTTTGGGGCACTGGAACGTTCCATATTTCTCAGCGCCATCTATTGAGTTGACCATCAAAATCGATTTCTTAACTTCATTAGACCCGGTAGTTTACGGAGTACCTTTCTAATCTATTTCCGTAAATGAGAAATTAATAACGCCCCTAATCAAATAAGATTTTTATTTTCCTTATTCGTTGATTATTTCCTTATTTATTTACAAATTATGACATTTTTCCTTGTAAGTATATAGAATAATGATATATTTTAATTAAACGATAAACAATATTGATTTTATTAATATCGAAAGTTATCTTTAAAAAAAAATATACTGTCTTTTTTTTAAATAACATCCAGCATTAAGAAAATTATCCTTGTATTGCGGGGGACTTTGCAAATATATAATTAACGCAGACAAATTACACCCAGACTCAGAATAACAATTTGTAAGTTGTACAAAATGTTGTCCTACTTAGGAAACAAATCCACGACACAAGCATGGTACGTTAACCATTACGCCATCTGTGCAGTCAGTTTTATTGTTCATTTTTACTAAAATCCAAGCCTCAATTGTCACGCATGAACTCGGTGCATATACGACCTACTTCTAGGTTTAAGCTTCTTCTGGCTACCGATAACAAAGACCGGGTTCCGCTGGCCCACTCGGAGAGTAACATTGCGTGGCGGGTCTATGGGGACGCGCGCCACTTTATCTGTCGCCATGGAAGGATTTAGCAGGGTGTGACCAGACTATAGCCCACCGCGAAAAATTGTACTTGTATACTAAGAAGAAAATTGACTTATACCATTCAAGTCAGACGGGTTGGTATAAGATTATATTTTGAGTTCTCCTTCTTTGTATAAAACACCACGCTGCACTAAAGAAATAATCCTTGTATTGCGGTGGACTTTACAAACATATAATGAAACGGACACTAATTATACTTCGACTTTGTGGATAGCAATAAGTATTGTCATATGAATCGAACCCAAGGATACTTTTTTTTGGAACGAAGTTCCTTATCGCGCGTTGTGAAAGGGGGCTAGACGGAAAAAATTCTTACGAAAAGTTGTCACGACGCTTTTTGCTATAGTAAGCTATTGTAAGCTGTGCGGCGTCGCTCGTCGGCTCTCTTATAGAAAGCAAGCCAGATATTTTCATTTCTATTTCGCATTGAACAGTGTGGTGTCGCGACGATTTTTTTTATAGATAGAGTGATTCAAGAGGAAGGTTTATATGTATAATATATGCATAATGTACTAGAGAAACACTGATAATTTTAGAGGTTTCTAATGTGATGTCGTAAATAAACACAATATTTTGCGCTTACATTGCAAACGCTGGCTGAACCCTACGAAATAGATCAAAATAAAGTACTACAGTATTATACAGCTTAAAAAGGCCTACAAAAAAGTCGGCGATGGTATATATCTATCTCTTAAGGATAACATACTATATCCATTTTAATACTTTAAAAAAATGTTCTATTATAAAACGGTAATTGAAAAGCTATTTACACAAATACTGTATTAATCCTTATCATTTTAAATACATTAGTTGGCTTGAGCATTTCATGAAGATATTTTTTTTCCTTCAGACCATGCAAATTAAATCAATACCTTAAGAGATATAGCAAAATCAAAATAATGCGCAACGAAATTATTTTCGCCCGTGACCGGGCCGCGTGGCCGACTCGCGTTCGAGCTCGGGGCCGAAAAGTTTTGGTAGTCTAGTGGAATTGTATATCCTATTATTAATATTATAAACGTGAAATTTTGTAATAATGTATGGATGTGAACATGTTTGTTGCTCTTTCACGTAAAAACTACTGAATGGATTTTGATGAAATTTATAGTAATATAGCTTGCACATCAGAATAACACATAGGCTATAATTTATAAAGATATTTTGCAAATTGGCTAAAATATAACGATAAAAATCGCTTAAGGCAGAAAAAAATTATATAATTAAAATAGAACTTCGTTCCATCCGGGTGTCCCTTGACACCTCCGGTTTTATTTTTTTTGTGGTGGGCTATGGACGTCGCACCCCGCCAAATCGGTCCGGGATGACGGAAGAGGCGGCGCGCAACCCTATTGACCCACCCTGCAAGCAACTCTTCTTCGCCGTGCGAGCGGGCCACCGGTACCCGATCTTTGTCTTCGGTGGCCCGCTCGGCGGTATGCCCTCTCGGGCTCCTCTCCTGTCGACGCCCCAACAGCTTTCGCCATTGAGGCGTCGTCCTCACGCGGTGGACTCACGTCGTGTGACCGGACAATTCCCCGGTCCGATCACCCGAAGCCTCGGTTAGGCCGGCATCAGGCGCAGGTAACCCAAGGATTCTGGCACAGTAGGTTAATATTTTAACCATTACGCCATTTGTGCAGTCTCTATAGATATTCTGTATAGATTTTGTCTTAATATAATATCTCTTAGTCGGCTTTTACGACACACTCGGGTAAAGAAAGGTGGTTCATGAATAGTATTCTTACTTCCTCACTACAAGAAGAAACTCATAAATAACATTTTAAAATCTTTACTGTAGCTATTTGTTTTTATAATAAGCTCTGATAGAAAGTTAAAAGGTAATATTGGCACGAATAAAAGAAGGAACCTTCAGTTCCTCCTCTATTCGTTATCCATAATCACATGAAAAGAGACTTTCTTTTATTGTTTTTGTGGCAAACGAGCATGCGGCACACCTGATGGTAAGTGTCACTGCCACCCATGGACCTTTGCAATATCAAGGGTACAGCGAGGTCGTTGCCTACCAATGAAAATCCCAATACACCCAGAAACTTGGGCTTTTTGCTCACCAAACGAAGCGCAATAACACATTGCCATTATTCAGGCATCGATTTTCTGCGAGAGTGTGGTACTACCCCGGACGAACTGGCCACTGTCTCTAAATTTTAAAGATATATTCTAAATAGACTAATTTACTGTGTAATTTTTTTTTAGTACTCATATATAATTATAACTTTCGTATTTATATTTTAAGTAGCTTCGACAGATGTTTTTAGTGAAGAAAAAACAATGAATTGCTCAAAAAGCGCCACCTACCGGATCTAATTGTTAATTTAATCCATTATTGAATCCATCTGAATACCTACACACAAAAATTACATTAAAATCGGTCTAGCTGTTAACGAAAAGTTAAATCCAACAAAAAGCTATACCATCCATCTCAGCTCATATATGGCCCACTGTTGGGCTCGAGCCTCCTCCATAATGGTAGAGAAATTGACCTACTATACCACGCTGGTCAGACGTGTTGGTATAGGGTTTTGTTTCGAATTTTTCTCTTCTTGCATAGATGGCATATGCATTTTATATAACTTAGTCATCTCTTACGATCACCGATGAATGAGATTGGGGGTGGTGAATTGTATTCTTAGTCCGTCACCACACGGGTGAAAAAATATACACTCCTATAGTAAAATAACAGTAGTATTACCTCCATTATCCTTGCTAATAATATAAATGCGAAAGTAACTCTGTCTGTCTGTCTGTCGCTCTTTCACACCAAAACTACTGAAACGATCTAAATAAAATTTTGTACACAGATAGTCTAGAGCCTGATAAAGGACATACGCTACTTTTTAATACAAAAAAAAATGGTTGTAAAGGGGCATGAAAAGTTATAAGAAAATATCGTCATTTTTAAAGCCAGCTTGAAACTTATTTTTTTTTAGGCAATTGTTTAGATGTAAATAAATATGGCATTAAAATTTTGTAAACAATTATCCTTAAGGGGTAAAATAAAAATAGGGGATGAAAAACTTTAGGAGAGTAACCTTTTATGCGGGCGAAGCCGCGGCCAGAAGCAAGTTATCCATATAGAAAAAAAAAGTATTTACAAGATCAATACAAATAAATAGGTTTGTAAGATGCTTTCAAGCTTAAACGATATTTCAAAACCCCTAGAAATAATATCAGGGATGTTTAACGGTCTAATGGCCCTTGAAATGGCTAATGCTTTCCGTTCAGCTATACGCATTGAAATATATTAAGGTAAAAATCAATTTGTTACGCGTACTTTTAGTCGCTATTTTGTAAAAATTACCCATACTGTATTTTATTATGGCAATATTAGACTTTTAAATATTTATATTTTTTTTTTGCAGATGACATTAAACCAGACAAGTCTTTTTTGCCGACGAAAGGGTGGCGCGTGACCTCACAACCCACAGTATTCGCTTCACATCGCTATTGAGCCGGCCACTGGTACCGCTTTCTTGACATCCGTGGCCAGCCTTTGGTTACCTTTTCGAATACACGTACCATCCCCCGTCGACGCTTCGGTCTGCTGCCGCGTCAATAACAGCCTATTCTGTAGATCAAATACGTTTATTTAAACCAATATATCATGCGCATTCATTCATACTTTAGAAACTATATCATACTTTTGAAAAGCCAAGCTTAATACATTTTTAGAGTAACATTTTTTTTTATTGCTTTTGGTGCATCAAATGAGCAAGCAGCACACCTGATGGTAAATGTTATTGCGAACCATGGATTTTTGCATAACCAGGGGTATAGCTAGGCCGCTGCCTACTAATACATATCTGAAACCCACCCAGTAAGGCTCTCGACTCTCTCGCTCACCGAACGAAGCACAACAGCATATTGCCCTTGCTCAGACGTCGATTTTATGCGAGAGTATGGTACTACCCCGGACGGACCGACCCGCGGCTGTAGACAGAAAACTATCAACAGCGTGGTCTAGTACCACTACCTATAATTTAATAATATTTGGCAAAATACATTTTTTACAGTCAAGGTAGTGTGTAAAGGTGGTCACGAATACTGCTAAATCTTACAACTGCCTGCGTGAGTAAAAGGCGACTAAAAGATCTACACCGACCTCGGGCATCTTTATCTCGGAAATTGTTGACCATCAGGTGAAATTTGGCACCGGTCGAGGTAAATCTTAGTCTTTTACTGTAATCCACGAAGAATTTAAGAGTTGCTTTTAGCCGCTTCAACGCAGCATTTCAAAATATAACACAAAAAAAATATTATATGTATCAGATCCCACAAGCGGTACTCGATCATGAGTTAACCTAGAGAACTACTAGAGAAGTCATCAGAAGTTGACGTATATATACTAATAGAGGGATATTTAAAAGACGCTATGTGGTAGCGGCTACGAATACTACCAACCCTTATTTTGCTCGTGGATGTCGTAAAAGAGGGTCAACTCTATCTGACCGTTTGGTCAACAATTACATTCCCAAGTAAGGTTAACATCTAGCAGGTGGCCAATCATAAAACTATTGCCAATAACTTTTGCAATATGTACGATGGAAAAGGAGTGGGTATTGCGTCGACCACAAGTAATTAGGATAAGAGCAGAAGAATGATGGATATTCAAAAGAAATACTAAAATATCCGTAATGGGAGGGAAAATGGCCTACTATACCACGCTGGTCAAGCGTGTTTATAGGGTTTTGTTTCGAGTGCTCCATCTCTCGCTGGTGAAGTTCATTCTTACTCCGTCACCACACGGGAGAAAGATCTAACTAATATAGCTTCTTCTATTTATTAATGTTTTTATTAGTATTGATATTTCTAAAGTTAGCATCTCGTTTTATCTAACATAATCCACCCCTCCGGTGCTATGTTGATTATTGCTAAGAAAGTTTGTTTAACGCCGACACAGTCGAGTAACTTCTTACTCATATTGAAAACTTCCTGTAATTGTATATGAGAAACAAAGTTGATATGTTTGCTTGGCTTGTCAAGGATTTAGGAAGGTTGTACAGTTTTGTGTTTAGCTATGCGATAAAGAACCAAACGATATTCTCATTTATTTAATGATTTCTAATATTTGCGCGAGTATTACACATTTGAAATAAAACGACTTTTAAAGATTCTATCGCGTTTCTATTTGATTTTTAATTGCCAGACGTTTCGAACAATTTACAGTGATCACGGTCACGGGAGGATTAAGATATCTTACGTCCAAAAGTCATCGTTATTAGATAAATTTATATCTACCCGCTACAGTATCAGTTATTAAAAGTTTGACCCAAATTTTAATACAAATTTATTGCCAGTACAAAAAGAAAATGGTTCTATATTTAAAAGAAAAATATTGTTTATAATCAGTTAAATTAAACATTTAATTTATGATAATTATTTTATTGTGGCAATTCACTAATTTAAAAGTCTAACAAAAAAAATCTCATTTATTTTTATATTAATCACGGTGAAGTTAATGAGTAAACGTTTGACGTGGTATAGAAATGTGATGAGACGAAATGAAAGTAACATTATGAGAAAAGTTTTAAACATGAATGTTACATATAAAGAAAGACCAAAGTAATTACAGAGATGATATCTGATAGACATGGAGAAGAAGGAGGAGAAAATATTGCATCGACCCCAAGTAAAATAGGTTAGATAAATAAAGAATGATGATTTTATATTAACTAACCTAATCTTAATTAGCAAAAATTGGTTGAGAGATAATCAGGAGGATCAGCAAGAGCACTTACACTCGCATCAGTAGAGTAATAGTAGTAGAACCACGCTATTCACAGTTCTCTGTCTACAACTGCGGGCCGGTCCATCCGGGGTAGTACCACTCTCTGGCAGAAGGTCGACGTCTGAGTAATGGCAATGTGCTATTGTACTTCGTTCGGTAAGTGAGAGAGCAGGAAGCCCAACTGGGTGGGTTTGGGGATTTTATTGGTAGGCAGAGAATCTATACTCGGCCTAAGCTATACCCTTGGTTTTGCAAAGGTCCATGGGCGGCAGTGACATTTACCATCAGGTGTGCTGCTTGCTCATTTACCATCATAAGCAATAAAAAAACAGAAAACTCTCCTGAAAAAATTGTAAGCGTAACTGCGATCGCTAACATGCCTGCATGGAAACTATGACTTTATCCCCTTGGATAGAACTATGTCTAATAGAAAATTCAAGAAGATTATAAGCAGGTTAACATACGTTTACCAATTATATTAGCATACGTTGACTCTACAGGGTCTTGGGCTGATGGATAGAGGATCTTGGGCAGAGGATCTTAAAATAGTACTGTTTCTGCATTATCTAGCATATGGATGCGGTGTCTTGAAGTAGTACTAAATATCGAAATCAGGTACCTAAAAGAATAAACTGATGGCTAGTTTATTGTGTATGGAACATTTCATAATTCCACTTAAAATAAATCAGAGGTCAGAGCTGTTTAATGCGGGGTTCAATCAAAGCATAACCCTCATAGTATATGACGAATTGTTAGAAAAACCTCTAACAATTGATTCAACACGAATTTCGTATACTCAGGATATTTAGCTTCAAATGCATATCAATTGAAAGAAAGAAAGCAAAACACAAGAAAGATAATAAATTCAAATTCATGCAAATATAATAATCTATTGCCAAATTAGGCGAGACGGTTGTCTGCTAAAAAGGCCAATTTAATAACGCTAAGCTCAGCATTGTTATAATAAATTGCAATTCTGACTCTAGGGAAGGAGAAAGAATACTATGTCCTTCTCTGGTCCGTGGGTACGACACCCCAGATTGGGTGACCCGCTCGCACGGCGAAGAGATGTATTTGCAGGGTGGGTCTATAGGGTTGCGCACCGCCTTCTCCGTCGCCCCGGACCGATTTGGCGGGGAGCGACCACGTCCATTGCCCACCGCAAAAAAAAAGGTTACAATAACCAAAGACTACAAAGCAATATCATATGCTAATAACATCTATCACAAGTGAAGCAAAACCCTATACCAACGTGTTTAACTTAGCGTGGTATAATATAATGGTAGGTCAATTTCCCTCTGACTGTGGAAAAGACTCGAACCCAGCAGTAAAACGCTTATAAGCTGAGACGATGATGATGACTTAGCATCAGACGGTACCTAGATAATCACATTGGTTTAGTCTCTATCCTTGCAATAGATATTAAGCCAATGACCATGTCATTGTGATGGAAACCCATGTAGAGTTGCAAAGTAATCCCGCAAAGGTAAACCGCCGGGCGGGCCACCGAAGACAAAGATCGAGTACCTACCGGTGGCCCGCTCGCACGGTAAAGAAAGGATGTTGGGTCTATGAGGTCACGCGCCGCCTCTTTCGTCACCCCGGACCAATTTGGTGGGGCGAGACGCATCCATAGCCCACCGAAAAAAAAAGCGTTGCAAAGTAATGGTATTATATTCTCCTATCCATCAGCCCACTGATGTCCACTGTTGGATTTATTCTTATGTATAGAAGCCACTTAACATGGTCATGCCATTTCCGTTCAACTAATTTGTTCTATGTGACTTTTATAATATCATCAGTCCAGTTAGAAAGAGTACGGCCCATACTGTGTCAAGCAATTTGTGATCGCCACCAGAGAACCTTTCATTCCTAGCATTTATCGCTAGTGAAGTGACCTGCCCATAAATATTTCGTCGCCTTAATTCTTCAGGTTATATAGCCAAAACTTATTCTTCTAAATATTACCATATTCTAGAGAAATCGAGAGTACCTTACATTATATTCCTGACCTTTAAAATCCGTGTAATCACAGTATACAGTACAGGGAATATATATATCCTAGAACCAAATTCAACTTCATTAATATGTCATGTCAGCATCGCAATTCGTTGTCAGAATATTCAATTCTGTCAAACCGCAGCGTTACATAGCATTGCGATCGTTAACGTTAAAATCAGCAGGCGCCTCGACACAAGTACACATCTTGCGCAAATAGAGTTAAGAAGCACGGTGTAATGCCGACGGCAACTACGGTTTAAAATACGAGAGGTAGCGTTTCATCTTCTTCTTTTATTGTATTTTTAATCATCATCATTTTAGCTCATATAAAGGCTTGAAGCTTCTCTTCAGTTTAAGGTTGGATCTGTATTTAGTTTTATTTCAAGATTCCTTTTCTAGCAGTGATATTATCAGCATATTACATTTATTAATCTCTTTTACAACAACTACAACCTGTAAGAAAAGAAGTGGTAAATTGCATTCTTAACCCGTCACCATATGGATTATCTTTAATCAGTTGTTGATCCATGAGGTTGATTCCAGGGATTAGTTAAGTTGTGTAAGTTTATTTTTAATATTCTTTGTTTTGGAAATCGTAAAGAATTGGTGGATCGCTAGTAAAATGAGCAGGTACGCTAGCCTGAGATTCTTATAACATCAATTACGATGAGTTTACCATACTGGTAAAGATGAAAATGATGAGATGGCTACTAGTATAGGAATTATAACATTATCTCTTTAGGTAGGTCTACGTACAAGAGGAGTAGTTAATACGTTAATGAATGAATAGATGGCATTTTGCTACGTTTTTTAGATTTTACATATCATTATCCTGGTAAATAGCTGCACTATACCTGTATAAATCTTGTTTATTAATATTATTTGATGTAAGTATAGATTTTTGTAATATTACTACTACTTACTATTTTTGTAATAAAATATGATACTAACTAGTTTGCACCTAATAATCTATCTTTCTTTATTTTATTATTTCTCCACCAGCTGAGGTGTATAGAGTCAAAAATTGAAAAATCTTTTACTAGATATGTAAATTGGCAAGCATGAGTGGTGTCATAATATTCTTTTCTAAATTCGTCATCATATGAATACTTTCTTTCTTTTTTTTTCTTGCCCTTAAATAAAAAAATCCTTTTAAAAGACTCTTGCTTAAAACTAGAATATATAAGTACTTAAGAAGGGATTTAATTTAATAAAACAAATCGCTACACCTTATGCTTTGTACTAACTACTAAAAGCTTTGCTCTGTCGGAAATAATAACGTATACCTTTTCAATGCTAAGTTTCGAGTTTTCAGCAAATTAAGATGTCTCCTAGCTAAGACACCTGAATGTCTCCATGTTACATTTTCTTTGGCAACTCTTCATTAAAACAACATGTTTTTGCTTTGAATAAAGTTTGTATCTTGGAGTGACTTTGGACAATTTAACGTGATGAGAGAGTTAATACAGGTATATTTAAATCCAAATTTTCTTTGTCTTGCCAAAGGGAATTTTATAGTATGTACTTTCTTTTAAGACCACGCCTTCCACATCTTTATATCTTGAACGCATTTACAAATATACGATTAACAAAAGCAAATAATAACCATATTCAAAACAATTATTTCTTGAGCGCACAAGAATTGTTTTATAAAGGAATCAAACCCACTAAACGCCTCGATAGGTAGCTACTGCTAACACTACGCCATCTTTTCAATCGTCATTGTGAGATTGAGAAGGTTAACGATTATAATGGACGATATTTTAGTCTAATACGTATTAATTACGAAGAACTAATATTCTCCAAGGGCGAACGCTGGGAATCCGCCGTATTAACTCATTTATATTGATTACACTGAGATTTCATTATATTTAGCATATATATGCTCGTTACACTGTGATTCCAATTTACTTAGCAGTCTGTTGTATTTACTAGATACAAGCTAGCTGGAAGTCCGTTGCGTTTAGTGGAAATATGTTAGTTACACTATGATATTTGTATCTAACTCTCAGCTATTGGAAATCCATTCCAATCGTCCTACTAACTAGACAAGTGTGAGCTGTCGTACGATAATCAAATTGTGGCTCGTAGTATTTTGTCCTCTTTATGGCAGACGTGCACCTGAAGCTTGTCATCTATCGGACAAAGATTATATATTGATCCAATCTAATACTCTGACTTTTTACGAATGGAACGGATTTCCAATAGATATAAGTTCGAGAGCTGCACGTGACAATTATTTTTCGCTCGTAAAGAAGTTTTTATAAATAACCTAGCAGAGAATAGTAAAGATGTTTTCGTATATTAAATGGTAAATTTCAGTAATTTAGTAAACATGACTGTATTGTTTATACTAGATTTCTGTTGTATTTAGAATTTGTATTAGTTACACTGGAATTCCGCCGTAAAGCTTTTGTCCAAAGTGTGGAGAGTAAGTGAAGGATATACGAACTTAAGTATAAAAAAAATAGTTTACGAGTTTGCAATGTGTTTAGATTTTAAGTATTATGAATAAAATAAATAATGAAATTAAATTTTATAGTGGTAAGATCACGCTATTGACAGATCCCTGTCTACAGACGCAGGCCGGTCCGTCCGGGGTAGTACCACACTCTCGCAGAAGATCGATGTCTGAGTAATAGCAATGTGCTATTGCGCTTCGTTTGGTGAGTGGGAGAGCCGGAAGCTCAACTGGGTGAGTTTGGGGATTTTAATGGTAGGCAGCGGCCTAGCTATACCCTGGTATAGCAAAGGTCCATGGGCGGCAGTGACACTTACCATAAAGTGTGCTGCTTGCTCGTTTGCCACCATAAGCAATAATAAAAAAAAAAGAAACAAAGCATTCGCTAATAATCATATATATATTCTTTAAATGCGAAGGTTACATATTTATAAATTACTTTATTATATTTGAAACTAACTTTCTAAATTTCACGCTACAGTGAACGAGTCTATTGTACTCTACAATGCACGTACTATTCACAAATGGCTTAGTTCGGTACTATAAAAGAAAATATACGAAAAATTCTAAAAACATCTATTACACGATCCAATATCTGGCTTTTTGTGAACATTAAAAGTGTTTATCGCGGTAATTCAAGGCAAACAGTATGCTTATATGCTCAAAAACAAAAGTATTGCAACCTACAAAAATTGCAAACATTACATTTTCTTGATAGAATTTTTAAATTAAAAAAGTTCAATTAACGACTTCGTATAACATTTCACAACATTCGCAATAAATGTACCCCCAAAATTGTGCCAATATACTCGAAAAATAAGCGCAGAAGTGCCACTTACACGAAACCTTCCGAAACCAATTCAGTTCACTCGACAAGAATTCGCAAACAAAACTAAACAACCCTTCTGTTGTACATTAATAGGGGCGCTAATTGACACCCGGGCTAATTGCCGTCTTTTTATTGAAACCAGTGGTCAGAACACAATCTCACCCATTCTATAACCCCTACTAATGTTATATATAAATTTCATTGGTAGTTGTTTTAGTACTTGATTGGATTTCTCATTTAATACTTAATCAAAATGGATTGCAGCTGTTACTTTTCGTGCAAAAGTAATGTATTTAAGTTTATAAGACGAAATAGTTGCTTTTGTTTTCTATTCTTTTTCTGTTTAGATATTTTTAGTAATTTTCTTCCAAAAAAATATATCTGTACATGCCATGACTAGGGTAATGTATATAATTACATATATTTTTATAATTTGTGAACGATCATGATGAAGAATAGAATTGCTGTCATTTCTTAAACGTGGTACTCCATCGCCTAGTGTGTTGTGAGGAAAGTTTTAGGTATAAATGTTGAAAGCTTTAGGGGTAAGAGAAGACCAAAGAAAAGATGGATGGACTGAGTGAAGCATGACGTGGATAGACATGACATGATATATGAGGTAGTGACTAGAAAATACGTCTGATAAGGCTATATGGAAGAAGAGGACATTTATTTATTTATTTGGACAACCAAGAATTGCTACAACCACATATACAAACTTAATAGAAATTATTATAAAAAATAAACTATATTTGTTCCACAACTTTTAAAGGTGCCACATCATGCACAATAAAAAGGTAGGTACATTATTTCTTCGGCGCGGCGTCCGCCCTTTCATGGCTAATGCCGAATGTGAGCGGACCGAGCACTACGTGCCGACAGCTGTACACGGGGGTCGTCCGGTCGATGGCCCTGTACGGCGCACCGGTGTGGGCGGGGTCCCTGACCGTCCGACTCAGGGCTCTTCTGTGGCGACCACAGAGGGCCATGGCGGTCAGGGCTGTACGCGGGTACCGCACGGTGGCGACGAAGGCAGCGTGCCTGTTGGCCGGGAGTCCCCCGTGGGACCTGGAGGCGGAAATGCTCGCCGATTTGTATCGGCGGGTGTCGGGGGTGCGCGCGGAGGGCGGTGTGGTCTCTTTGAGGGAACTCACCGCCTGGCGCGTTGACGCCCGCCTAGATGTCATTGCCCGTTGGGCAGTCCGGCTGGAGAGGCCTCGGTTCGGTGTGCGGACCGTAGAGGCCTTCCGGCCGGTGCTGATGCAGTGGTTGGAACGGCGGCACGGGGTGCTCTCCTTCCGACTGGTGCAGGTTTTGACGGGGCATGGATGCTTCGCCAAATACCTGCACAAGGTCGTCAGGAGGGAGAGTACACCGTCCTGCCACCACTGCGATTGCGACGAAGACACGGCGCAGCATACGCTCGAGGTTTGTGCCGCTTGGGCAGAGCAGCGTCCTGAACTCGTCGCAATCATCGGTGCCGACCTGACGATGCCGACCATCGCCAGGGCGATGCTCGACAGCGTCAGGAACTGGGACGCGGTCGCAACCTTCTGCGAGGCAGTAGTCTCGCGGAAGGAGGCGGCGGAGCGCGTGCGCGAGGAGCGTCTCCTCGACGGCGCGAGCCGCCGCCGGCGACTGGGGCGGCGCAGGCGCGATTACCTGCGCCTGATGCCGCCCTAGCCGAGGCCGCGGGTGACTGGATCGGGGAATTAGACCGTCACCCGCCGAGAGGCCGACCGCGTGAGGAAAGACCGACATCCTACCCGAGGGGGGGATGTCGGTCGAGGAGAGGGTACTCCTCAGGGGTATTCCGTCGGGCCGACCACTGACGTCAAGTCACTCTGCTCCGGTGGTCGGCCCAACGACGAAGGCGACGTCACGGGTGGGTTACGGGTGTGCGCGCTTACGCCCCTCTGTCACCCCGGATGGAGTGGTGCGAGGAGTGCGCCGACCGTAGCCCACCCCCCAAAAAAAAAAAAAAAAAGGTACATTATTTCAATACTTATAGGTATTTTTTCTTTTTTCATTTCGTAATCGGATTTTATAAATAATTAAGCATATTAAATGCTAAAAATTTTCAGTAATTTAAATAACAAGGTTGTGTCATCGTTTAATACAATTCTAACTGTAAAGTTTGAAGTATTAAGCCTATAACAGTGTGTAAACATTGTCGGGTAGATAGCATACCGTCACCTTAAGACGTAAATACAATACGAAATGAAATTTGCATGTCCAACAATTAGTCGCGGTAGTGTAGTGGCAGCACGATTGGGCCGGAATCCCAATAGGCGCGGGTTCGAATCCCGCTTGCGACATCATTTTTCATTTCGTAATCGGATTTTATAAATACTTATAGGTAATTGACATAATATTTAAATTTAATTGTAAGGAAAAATTAAAATAAACGACGACGTAAGAGAGCGAGTAGGTATGAAAGAGAGTATTGGTGTAAAGATGCGAAAGAGAATGCTCCGATGGTTCGGACATGTGGAAAGAATGCCGAACGAACGTCTGGTTAAGAAGATATACAATGCAAAAGTGGAAGGATGTTGGTACCGGGGGAGACCGAGACTCACGTACCTAGACCAGATTGGTCACGTACTGAAAGAAGGTGGAGTCAAGAGTCTCCGAAACCAGCGAGCGTGTATGTAGAGAATTATGAATGTTGAATAAGCGAGTGACGTATGCAAGGATAGAGTTCTCTGGCACTCTGTTCTCTCTGCCTACCCTGCAAGGGATATGGCGTGATGATATGTATATATGTATGTATGAAAAATAAAAATAAATTAAATTAAAGTTGACATATTACATCGACCCCAAGCATTTGGGATAAGATTAAGATGATGCTGATGTTGTGGCTCCAATAAGTAGACTAATCTCTTCTTGATCGAGGAAACTAATAGTAGGGGTTTTCGCATAACTTAATGTAACACAATCCTTTCATAAACCCCAACAGTATTTAGAACTTTGTCGCATTTACTACAATATTATTTTAGGTCGCGTTTAATTCTATGTGACTCCGAATGGACAAAGGTTCCGCTTAATTACGTTTGCGTCCGTACACAGCTAAAACTGCTGATAGCAATATTTTCAAATAAAACCCGTTTTGTTTTTTAAATAGAAATTTAAGACAAGAGATTATTTCACGGCTGAAATGACATAAGATATTAAATCTGAGTTTTGGACACAAAGGTATGGAGCGTTACGGAATTAGACAGTGGAATGTTCGGGAACTGTCAAATTGGAAAGCAAATTGATGTGCAGAATTTAAATTAAGAATTAAATGATCAAACAATTCATTGTTCTAAAAGTCAAGAAAAGATAAAAGATTACAAAGAAAAAAAAATGAGGATCGTTCAAGTGTAACCGTAGCCGCTCAATCTTTTTGATTTGTCAAAATAAATGAATATTTAAAAGGCGTGTCAATGAATTTATAACCACTTAAGGAGAACGCCAAAGTTCAAACAATCTGATTTAAGCTAAATTAAATTTGAGATCTCGTTGAAAAATAAAACAGGCATCTGGATTATTTATCTTCCATTCATTTTGTTTAAGTTTCGTTAGATTAATATTTAGAAATTTGTTCAAATCAAAAACTGATTGAGGAGTAAATTACCTGACCTTTTAAGAATAGAATTTGCCATAACCGCTTACCATGGGCAACCATGATAATGGTAAAATTCGGTAAAAGGATTACCGAAAAAATAGGCAGTCCACAGTAATCGCCAAGGCGCCTCCTAGGAGTGGCGATTAAAACTTTATCAATTTTTGAGGCAGCTTAAGTCCTACAATGGACTTGGATAGTCTTATGGATCGATGGATAAAGGTCTTATTTGAGCGTCGATATTAAGGAAGTCATTGCTATGCATAACTATATTAAAAGGACCCTTAAAAGTCCCCACGCAACCCTATTTGGTTAGTGTGTATTGTGGTTTGGAGGCCTAAGATTGATAAATGAAAAATGGCCGTTAACAAAACTGTAGCTTTATTTAAGCTATACAATAAACCAAAATATTATTTGACATAACGTATCAAAAGCACTCAAAAAACGAGGACTAGCTTCTGATTTTACTTCACCCGCGTAAAAACTAACGTGCCCAATGATAAAATATTACCCCAAGGGAATACATTATCGGCATAAATAGTGAGTGTAATCATATATGTTAATTAAGAAAATGGCTTATCTTTGTGCCAGTTTTCATCTAAATCTGTTCAACACTTTACGCATAATTGAGTAACAAACATCCAAAGATCTTTACAAACTTTTACATTTATAATATTTGTAGGATTAATAGTATTCAGAACTTATATTGAAAACACCAAAAAAAGGTAAGTTCATTCAGCATAGATTCAATAAAAATAATATCATTCCCAGGCGTATAATAAACAAAGCATAATGCTATCAAATAAAAATAAATTAAAAGGTCTCTTTGTTTTCGATTCGATTGACAATCGAATCAATGAAAACAATCGTTATATTATTGTCCGAACCACAATGCATCGTAGCAAACTGACAGCTAAAAACGAGGGAAAACGTCTCTAAATGCATTTCGTACCCCCCTACTTCCTTTAGATGGGGGGGTGTGTCCGTTGAACCCGAACGTTTAACGTCGGTTGAGAAATAGCGCTTTTACTGGTATTCGGAGTGGATTCGCGCGTGCAGGCGACAAAAGCAGGCAATTTTAGAACGCGACACAAAAATAACATGGCCGATGTCACGTAACAACTGGCGCCATGATATTTCTCGAATGACAGATTTCTTTTTTTTTTAATATTTAAGCATTTGTTTGATAATATTCAGCCTATACGTAATTAGCAATCTCTGTTCTGACAATTAAAGGGATATTACAAATATTAAATTGTTATTTTTATTTTTTCTAAAAGTTTAAATAGTTTTCAGTATTATTGATCCTTTTGAAACCATCCGATACTTTATTAGCCATAATTTCACTATTGTAATTTTTTAATAGATTTTTATTATTTATAAAGAATTGATTACGTTTAATTCTGAAATCATGTAAACCACTTTTATTCTTTCTCTATATTTTAAGGTTCGGAATTATTTTATTTTATTTATAGTACAACATCTAATGGCAACTAGTAATATATTAATTGATGCTTATAAAGAATATTTTTCTGGGTTTCCTTTCATATATTTGTCCATGTATACTATTTCAGAATGAAAAAGTAATCATATTAATATACTACAGCGTATCAAAGGATTATGGTCGGAATCCCTCACTGCTCGAAGCAAATGTCTTTTGCGACAGCCACAGAGAGTAATAGCGATAAGGATTATAAGGGGCTACCGTACGGTGTCGTGGACTGCATCCACGATGCTAGCAAGTGACCCACCCTGGGAGCTCCAAGCGGAGGTCCAGGCAGAGGCCTACCGGCTTCGTGTCACTACGCGGGCCCAGAGCGAGCAGTTCCCTGACGGAGATACGGACGGACTGATGGTGACGGCTCGAGGAACCTTGATCCAGCGATGGAGGGAGGATCTAGAATCCCCCGTAGCCGGAAGGGAGATAGTGGAGGCTGTTGGCCCACACCTCTATCGCTGGATCAATAGACGGCATGGCACTCTGACATTCAGGCTGACACAGGTACTTACCGGACATGGGTGCTTCGGTAAGTACCTGCATCAAGTTGCAAGATGCGAAGAGACCCCTGGATGTCACGAGTGTGGCGCGTCCATAGACACAGCGCGGCACACATTAGAAGAGTGTCCTACATGGAGAACTCAAAGACTCGCCCTGGCATCTGTTATGGGTGAAGACCTATCACTGCCGACCGTTATTAATAAGATGGTCGACAGTGATGGGTGTTGGATGGCTATGACCTCCTTTTGCGAGGAGGTCATAGCGCAGAAGGAAGCGGCGGGGCGGGCCCGTGAGGCATGTGCCTATGCTGACCCGCTGCGCAGGCGACGGATGGGGAGACGGAGAAGACGCTACGCGCTCCTCTTCCCTCAGTCATGATTGACCTAGGGCGCTAGTCAGCTAACCGCCGGAATGTCAGAGTCGTATGCCCAAAAGGCGAACCTTTGGCGTTCCACAACCGGCGGGGACGCGGGGCCGCTGTGGTTTTTAGTAGGTATTCTGATGCAGTAAAACCATACTGTGTCAGTGAGTCCTACATACCCCTTTGCTGTAACAAGTAAAGGGGATGCGAAAACGCATTTTCCACAGCGCGAAAAAAAAAAAAAAAAAAAAAAAAAAAAGCGTATCAAAGGATGTTATTTCCAGATTTCGTTCTCTTAAAGAAATACTATTCAAACAATTATTAAGAAAGTCTCCTGTTTTTCGACTACAGCTTGGAGTTCCAGGTCTTCATTTGGCACTGTTTTAGCCATTGTAGGTATTGTCTAGCCCAAATTGCAATACTAACATTTTTTGTTTGCAATCAGGATTACGTTAAATTTGTGCCTATGCTGTTTTGATGACCACTGATGCCACAAGAATGATTGACCATGTACGGTTAGTCGTACAATACACTCCTTTTGCATCAATATTAATTAGATTTTTTGATATTACGATAAACGAATTTTAAGGTTATTTTAAAATTTTGTAAAAGTTCAGTAACTCGCTTTTCGTAACCGTAGCGATGTAGTGCTAAAACCACCAATCGGTCTTCTTGTGTCCAACCTATATGTTGTTTTTTTTGCAACAAAAGCATTTTTTTTTATTTTTGGATGACGTGGCATTTCCTTTCGAAAGTTATTTCTAAAATTTCTGGTCAAATCAAAGGTTAAAATTTAATTTCAAAAAGATCATTATCATCATCATCATAACTATATATATCCCATTGTTAGGCTGGAGCTTCCTCTAGAAGAGGAGTGATTTGAACTTTATTAAACCATGCTGCTTAGGCGAGTTGGTGCAGGGTTCTATTTTTAATTTTTCTAAGCATATTATATTCTTTAATCATTTTTTACGATACCTACGGGTAAGATAGGTGAATTTTATTCATACTATATCATCACCCAGAGAAAAGTATGATAGACCAATTTTGTTATTAGATAACTAGATAACTACAAAGCATTTAATTCTATGTAAAATTTGGTGAACCATAATTAATGAAGGCGTGACGTGACAACATAAGGTCTTAAGACTCCTGTTTCGGATACGGAATTCCACGCGACTGCTTCGTCGGCCCGATAATTCACACTTGAAATAACCACGCGGGATAACGATGCGTGTAGCGTGTATATATACAGATATTACAGCATTTGTGTATGACCTTAAAAATTAAACAACATATATACATACATATATAACATCACGCCATATGCCTTGCAGGGTAGGCAGAGAGAACAGAGTGCCAGAGAACTCTATCCTTGCATACTTCACTCGCTTCCTCAATATGCATAATTCTCTTTATACATGCTCGCCGGTTTCAGAGAATCTTGAATCCACCTTCCTTCAGTACGTGACCAATCTGGTCTAGGTAGGTTAGTTTCAGTCTCCCTCGGTACCTACATCCTTCCACTTTCGCATTGTATATCTTCTACACTTTCGTTCGGCATTCTTTCCACATGTCCAAACCATCGGAGCAGTCCCTTTCGCATCTGTACACCAATACTCTCTTTCATACCTACTCGCTCTCTTACGTCGTCGTTACGACATTAAATTAAACAAATAATCATTAAAATGAAAGTTAGAAATGAGTAGATTAGGAGAAGCCTGAAATTGGCATCAGTAATTCAGAAGATTAGGAGACTATCTTGGTATTGACATGTAATAAGGAAGGTTATCAATATGATTGTGAATGGACGTAAGACTCATGGCAGACCTAAAAACAGAAGAAGTATGGATTATGTGAATGAGGATATTTTTTTATTATCCGTGTGGTGACGGAGTAAAAATACTATTCACCACCCCATATCTTACCCGTGGGTGATCGTACGAGACGACTAAGGGATATAAAACGCATATAACACCTATGCAAGAGAAGGAAAACTCGAAACAAAACCCTATACCAACACGTCTGAACAGCGCGGTATAGTAGGTTAATTTCCCTCCCACTACGAAGGAGGCCCGACCCCAACAGTGGGCCATTTATGGGCTGTGATGATGATGATGATGATGAATGAGGATATAGGTATGAATGCAGTGAGTGCAGATAAGACGGCTGACAGGAGTCTATGGAAAGTAAAAACGTGTTATGCTGACCCAACTTAGTGTGAGATAAGAGAAGGCTAATGAATAAGGACGAAAGTTATTTATAAGTGGTAGGACTAGGTATTATTTATAAGTGGTTGGATCATGCTGTTGACAGTTCTCTGTCTACAGCCGCGGGCCGGTCCGTCCGGGGTAGTACCACACTCTCGCAGGAGATCGACGTACGAGTAATGGCAATGTGATATTGCATTTCGTTCGGTGAGCCAGAGAGCCGAAAGACCAACTGGGATGTGTTTGGGGATTGTAATATAAGGCAGAGGCCTAGCTATACCATGGTATAGCAAAGCTCCATGGGCGGACTTCCCATCAGGTGTGCTGCTTATTTGTTTGCCACCATAAGCAATAAAAAAACATGGTTGTGTGTAAAGTCGGTTTACAGACGATAGTTAAACGTGACAACGTCATAACAAAACATTGATGAAATGACTGTATACTTTTATGAATAAAATTGAATCATTTTTATTGAATTATCATTATTCTGTATGGATACAAAGAAGGAGTGAAATGAAATCTACAATTTAATTGATAAATTTACTTTTATTTACTCTCATTAATTCAAATATTTTAATTACTACGAACAGATTATTTTAACTATAATTTTTATACATGTAATTATGAACAAGCATAGAAATAAACTGTAATCAAATATCTATCATCAATTATATGAATCACCATAATTTTTTAGTCAATTGTAACATAACTTATTATTACTGCACTCGCCGATGAGCGTAACGGGACAATGAGCGTAAAGCCGCGTATCGACTTCGCGCTCCAAAAGGACGAACATTGGCGCACGTTCCGGCCGCGCAAAATGGATACCACCTTGGAACGCGCGCCAATGTGTTCGTTGGAACGCTCGAAGTTGGAGCGGGTCGATCCATCTGTTGTCGGCTTTTTTCTGCGTATCAAACGTGGCGCTCGCGCCAGTTGAAACGGACACGAAAGTATTTTGTGTGTTTGTTGCGTTCGAAGCGATGGATAACCAAAGTTGATGTCAATGTGGCACAAAAGAATATAAAAGTTCTTTGCATTATAATAAAAGGTGCATATATGTTATACGTGTCATTCCATACTGCATCCTTTTTCGGTATTTTTTTTTTATCTAACAATGCACTCTTCGTTTCTGTTTTTTCTTATACATAATACTGTGAATAACTATAAACGTTGCGGCTGCTCGCATACGATGCTGCATGATGAACCATCAAACACTGGAACAGTTGCCGCGCGCGCCAGGCGCGCCTAGTTTGTATAGTTCATATATTTGTAACGCGTACCGAGGAACGCACTCTCGGCGCGGTCATTCATGGCACGCGCGCCAGGAGCGCGAAGTCGATACGCAGCTTAACGGGACACTTTTTCGTCCATGCAGCCAGCCAACGTTCATCGATTTATTAGACGTTGTCACGTCTAAAAAGTTAATTGTTAAGGGAGTATTGTGGTTATTTGGATCACTAGTAATCATGAAACCTCATTCTTAGACTTGTGTCTGCAATTCAGTGCAGGGTTGATAATCGTAATTAATTTTATAAGCTTTCTAGAAAAAAAAATAATAGCGTTCTTTATGTGATCCTTCCATTTGGTTTTTGCTACTACAGCTGTAAAGTAAATGATAGTGATATATTATTTTCTTAAACATAAAGAGACCAATTTAGTAGATCGTAGTGATTAAGATAATCATCATCACAGCTTATATATGTCCCAAGGTTGGGCTCGAGCCTCCTCCATAATGGGAGGGAAATTGGACTACTATACTACACTAGTCAGACGTGATAGTATAGGGTTTTGTTTCGAGTTTTTCTTCTTTTGCATAGATGTTATATGCGTTTTATATCCTTTGGTCTCTGTTACGATCACACATTGACAACATAGGGGGGTGGTGAATTGTATTCTTACTTCGTCACCAGTCAAGATACGGATCTACCACAATGCTTCTAATGTTTATGCGAGTATTACACATTTGGAATAAAAATATTTTTATGGATTCTATCGCATTTGTATTCGATATTTAATTTCACGATATTTCAAACACATTCACACCATTCATTGTCATGGAAAGACCACGAAGACACACATTTCGGCGCGAGTGTGGTATTATCCAAGAAGGACCTGCACGCGGCTGTAGATAGAAAACTGTCTACAATGTAGCCCTTCGACAAAATCGCAGTGCGCAATGCAATGCGCAGTGTGACAACTCCGTAGCCCGCCGCCATAAAAAAAAGCGTGGTGTAGTAGGCCAATTTCCCTTCCATTATGGAGGAGGCTCGAGCTCAACAGTGGGACATATATGAGCTGAGATGATGAATCATATGTTTGTAAAGTCCTCCGCAAAACAAAGATTACTTATTTAGTGCAGGTATATAGAAATAAATACAAAAAACATTCGCATTTAAATTAATTTAAGATTTTATTTTCTAATACGAATAATTCTCATTCATCATTCTCCTACTCTTAACCCAATTAGTTTGGGTCGATACAATATATATATATTATATATTATACTATTCTTTCATAGTACATATTGTAAAGTTATTGGCAATAGTTTTATGACCGGCCGCCTGCCAGGCATCAACCCTACTTGGGAATGTAATTGTTGACCAAACGGCATCAGATGGAGTTGGCCTAGGTCGTTATAAACATCTTAGTCATCTTTTACGACCACAAGCAAAGTAAGGGTTGGTAGTATTCGTAGCCGCTACCACACAGCTATTAGAAATAATTCTCATTCTTAGAAATAAAAATGAAAGATAAAAAAATAAACTCGTTCAGAATACGTTCAAATATGTCAATGATATTTCAATACACTTGAATTAACACAACGAATTCAGTCTCGAAATGCCCGCAGAATAAACACAGTAGAATCTGCTTTGTGCCCGCTCACTTGAAATGACACAAAAGGGCTGTTTTCTTACTGTGAAATAATGGGAAAATGAAGCTGGGGGGGGAGTGATATTGAGTAGTGGGAGTGAGTGATATTGAATCGAATTAATATTGTCACTATATTTTCTATTCACGTTCAGGAATTGTGTTAAATTATCAGTGTTAAAACATTTTTTTAGATTTCACGCCTTCAGAGGAATCCCCAAAAGGTTACTGGGGTTTAGTTATCAATACATATAAATATAATTGAAGTGTCTGTTTGTAATTTTAAATAAACAGCTTTTCACTAAATGTATATGAAAGTATATACTTATATAAAAAATATATACTTTTTTTTTAATTTTTCTCTGTCTATCTGTCTGTGACGTGCTAATCTCTGAAACGGCTGGACCGATTTTAACGGTACTTTAACGGGCAGGCATTTGATGTTAAAAGCGGTAACTTAGCCTACTTTTATTTCAGAGCCACAATCGTACGCTCTTATATTTATATATATAATTCTTATGTACGTGTGTATGTCACTGAACTCCTCCTAAACGGCTGGACGGATTTTGTTGAAATTTACTGTGTGTGTTCTAGTGGATTCGAGAATGGTTTAGATTTTCAATTGGATGCGGTAGGTGGCGCTGCGATCGAGTACTAGGATTTTTACTGTTGGGGTACGACGCCAGAAACCTCCGCGTGGTGTACCATGGGTGCGGGCGACAGTCCCCCAGATCCCTCTGTCGAATTGTCGCCCGTAGCGGATCTCTGGCGCGAGGGGGGGTTCCCCAGCGATGGGTTGAGCCCCAATTCGCTCCTGACCCTCTATTTGTAGAGGGTACAGGAGGCGAAATTTCGGTCGGGCCCGGTCACTCATTCATTTGAGGGCTGGGCAGGCTTATGCCACCGCCGACATATCGTAAACCTGATATCTTACTTCAAGACAAGTTGTCGTGAGGCGTAGTATCAGGAGCGAGGGTCTTGGCTTAACCGCCCGGACCGCGAGGAAGACAACCTCTATAAAGAGTTCGAATCAACATTCGAATTCGGAAATCACCCAGAATCTTAAGTTCTGGCGTG
The DNA here is from genome assembly GCA_905163515.2 of Lymantria monacha. Lineage (NCBI taxonomy): Eukaryota > Metazoa > Arthropoda > Insecta > Lepidoptera > Erebidae > Lymantria > Lymantria monacha. Next base: position 19,266,901 of record LR991107.1, on the reverse strand, counting down.
CGGCGAGAAGATGCATGGCAGATGGGTTGTTCTGTCGTTAGCACGCTCCAGCCAGGGTACCGGCCGACCCCCTGGTTGGTAAATGTAGGCTTGCCCGGGTACAGGGATCTCTGCCCGGGTCGACGGTTTTTCTCCCATGCTCGTGGGAATTGATATGGATTTGCCTATTTTACTCACAAAAGACGGGGATCCTACGGATTCCCACTCTACGGCCTTGCTAAGCCAACAGAAAACTGGCACAAACGACGCCTCGTCCTCAGGACTCGAGGCGTCCGCCGAGGGCCCGGCACCATCACAGGAGGCCCCAAAGACGAAGAGGCGTGGGAGACCCCCGAATAGGGGGAAGGCTTCCGGCGCCAAAAAGCGACAGGCGGAGCGGGAGGAGCGGCGGGCTCTCAGGGAGGCTGCCACCGCTGGACCCCAAGATGATGGCGGCGGATCTACTGCAGGGCCATCAATGGACGAGGGCGACAGTAGTGTCGCAGAGCCGTCCAAAGATGAGGGCAGTGGATCTGCCGATAAAATGGACGAGTGCGGTAATTCCGCGGAGCCGTCCACGGAGGTCGGTGAGATACTGATGGCAAGGGAGGAGCCCCCTCCCCTCGAAGGTGCGAAAGCGCCCCCTGAACAGGGATGGCAGCTCGGGCGCTTATTCCGAGGGGAGTGTTGTCATCATGCCTCCTCCCAAGGTTCCGGCCTCTCGCAGAGGGCGAGGGGCCGTGGCGTCGGGTCGGGCGACCCACTCCCCAGCCGGCAGAGCAAGTGGAGGGGCGGAGGCTCGTAAGCGGGCCGACGACGAGGCGGCCGCCGCGAGGGTGCTGGAGGTGTTATCCGGCATCCCTCCCACAGAAGTGGCGATCGCTGGTGCCCGCGCGAGCGGTGACGCCCTGGACATGGAGGCCCTGCAGGCCGAAAACGCCCGCCTAGGTGGCGAGGTGTCAGGCCTGCGGGCCCAGAACCGCCGCCTAGAATCGGAGCTGGGCGCGGTGAGGAGGGAAAACCGGATCCTCACCAAGGACGTGGCCGAACTGAAGGCGCAAATGGCGCGGCTCATGCCGCCTGCGCCACCTGCGTCACCGGCCAATGCCGGCTGCCGAGACGTCGCTGCAGCCAAGCCGCCCCGAGGAGCTGGCAGGACAGTGGTTCCCACCGCGCCGAAGAAGCCTCCGACCGCGGAGCGTGCGCCGCCGACCAACACCAGTGCCAGCACGCCAAATGTTGCCGTCGTGGAGCAGGCCCCGGCAGAGGTCCAGCCGGCAACACCGATCCCACTGCCTGCGGTGGGGGGCGTGTCGGACGAGGCCTTGCGCGCCATTATCGACACCGTCGGTAATATGGTCAATGCGCGCTTGGCCGTTCTGGAGGCAAGGCTGCCTCCGGAACCACGTGTTCGGCCGCCTCTCGCCGCGGACAAGCGGCCATATGCGGCACCAACCCCCGCCCCGCTACCCTGTCAGGGTGGCCGCGTGGGGGGGAGCTACGCTGCAGCCGCGGCTGGGCCCAAGCCCAAGGGGCCCGCTCCAAAGAGGAAGACGGCACCGGCTCCTGTCGGACCGCAGTAATCGCCCGCACCGACACCGCCGGCGACGACCCGCGCACCCGCGACTGCGCCTTCCGCGCCTGGCACGCCCGCTGCGCCCGAACAGGGTTGGCAGGTGGCCGAAAGCGGCAGAAAGAGTCGCGGGCAGAGGAGGAGAGCGGCAGCCAAGCGCACCGCTGAGGTCGTCGCCCCCCAGGCAGGAGCCGGAGGAGGCAGCAGCAGCTCGAAGAGGAAGAGGCCGCGCAAGGGGCTCCGGCCGCCGAAGACAGCCGCAGTGGTGATCACTGTGCTGCCTGAGGCGGCAGAAAGGGGCCTCAGCTATGAGGCCGTTCTGAGGAAAGCCCGGCAGGAGCTCGTCGTCGCCGACATAGGAGGCGTCGAAGCCCGGACCAGCAAGGCCCGGACAGGGGCTCGGATTTTGGAGTTCCCTGGGGCCGAGGGCACCAGAACGGCCGATAGCGTGGCGTCGAAGCTGCGAGGTCTGTTCGCCGAGGAGGGTGGCGTCAAAATCGCCAGACCCGTAAAGTGCGCCGAAATGCGCATCGCGGGTTTGGATGACTCCGTGACGGTGGAAGACATCCGGGAGGCCATTGCCTCGAAAACCGGGTGTCCTATGGACACCGTCCGGGTTGGCGCCATCCGGCCCGGTCCGGGCGGCGTAGGTGCCGCCTGGGTGCAGTGCCCAGTGGAGTCGGTCAGGCAACTGGCCGACTCAGGCAGGCTCCTCGTGGGCTGGAGCTCAGCGCGAGTCACCGTGCTGGAGCACCGGCCTGCGAGGTGTTTCAAGTGCATGGCGGTCGGGCACACCCGGCCAACATGCACTAATTGCTTTGACTGCGGCGGACTCTGTTTCCGCTGCGGTCAGACTGGGCATATGGCGGCATCTTGCGCCGCCCCGCCCCACTGCCCCGCGTGTGCGGCGGGCAATAAGCCTGCCAAGCACCGCATGGGCTCTGGGGCGTGCAGACCACCGGCTTCGGCTCCAAAGGGGCGGAGCGGCCCTTCGACTCCGGCCGCTCCCGCTCCTAGCGCGGCCCGATCGCCCGCCGCAAGCCAGGAGGTGATAATGGACACGGCCCATTAATGGCTGCCCAGTCCACTCACCTCCTGCAGGCCAACACCAACCACTCCGCCGGTGCGCAGGATCTCCTCCTGCAATCCATGGCGGAGTGGTCGATCGGTGCAGCCGTAGTCGCGGAACCGTACGTCGTGCCTGATCGCCCCAATTGGGTGGTCAGCCGGAACGGAACCGCGGCAATCGTCACCTCCACGCAGCGGCACTTCCCGTCCTTATCCCTCTTGGATAGGGGTGAGGAATTTGTCGCGGCGGATTGGGGAGGGGTCACACTGTACAGCGTTTACCTCTCCCCTAACAGGAGAATGGACGATTTCGGGGCCTCCCTTACCACCTTGGAGGCTTCGATACGGCGACTGGCACCGGGCCTCGTCCTGGTCCTGGGGGACTTCAACGCCAAATCCACGGCGTGGGGGTCCCCGATGACGGACGATCGCGGGCGGGCGATCGTGGAGTGGGCGGCGTCACTGGGCCTCTGTGTCCTAAACAGAGGCTCAGTGAACACGTGTGTGCGACAGCAGGGTGGGTCGATAGTGGACTTGTCGTTCGCTAGCCCCGCTGTCGCACCACGAGTGAGGAACTGGCGTGTTCTGGAGGAGGCGGAGACCCTGTCGGATCACCGTTACATCCGGATGGAGGTCTCCCCTCTCCGGGACCCCAGCAGGGGTCACAGGGCGGACCGAGCTCCCGTATTTCCGCGGTGGCCTGTGGGGCGGCTGGATAGGGACCTACTGGCGGAGGCGGCCATCGTGAACACGTGGCTGTCCTCACCACCCCCAGCGGATGGAGTGGACGTTGAGGCTGTCCGCATCCGCAGTGCGTTAACGCAGGTCTGCGATGCGGCCATGCCCAGGGTGCGGCGTCTACCTCCGAGGCAGGGGGTCTACTGGTGGTCCCCAAGACTGGCGGACCTTCGTGCGGCGTGCATTAGTGCCCGAAGGTCCTACACCCGCAGTCGGCGGCGTCGCCGCGATGTTGAGCGGGAGGGCCAGCTGTACGAGGCGTACCGCAGTGCGCGTACCGCCTTTCGGCTGGCCATCCGGTCCGCCAAGGACGCGAGTTGGCAGGAGATGCTGGACGGTCTTGACCGTGACCCCTGGGGTCGCCCGTATCGCGCGTCGCTGAATAAGCTTCGCGCGCAGGGCCCCCCCCTCACCGAGACCCTCCAGCCCGACCTCCTTCGTAGAGTGGTCGAGGAGCTGTTCCCGCGGCAGTCGGAGCACACGCCCCCGGTCATGGCTTCGCCAGATCACGACCGGGAGGCCGTCGAGAGTGTTCCGCCCGTGACGGAGTCGGAAGTGGGGGCAGCCGTGGCGAAGATTCGTTCCGCCACCACGGCCCCCGGCCCGGACGGAATCCCAGTCCGGGTGTTGACGTTGCTCCTCGAGCATCTCGAACCTCGCCTCAGGCGACTGTTCAACGCCTGTCTGACGTCTGGACAGTTCCCTGAGTGCTGGAAGGAAGGGAGGTTGGTTCTCCTGCCAAAGCAGGGACGGCCCCCGGATTCGCCGTCGGCCTACAGGCCCATTGTGCTTCTGGACGATGTGGGTAAGCTGCTGAAGCGTTTCCTCGCTGCCCGCATCGTCCAGCACCTGGAAGAGGTGGGGCCCGATCTGTCGGACGCTCAATTTGGGTTTCGAAGGGGGCGTTCGACCATCGGGGCCCTGCTACGCCTGAGGCAGACGGCCGCGGAGGCTGTCGCCGGCAAAGGAGTGCTGTTGGCGGTGTCGTTGGACATCGCCAACGCCTTCAATAGTCTGCCATTCAGCTGCATCAGGGAGGCGCTCCGGTTCCACGGAGTGCCCCTGTACCTCAGGCGGCTGGTTGCAGACTATTTGGAGGGGCGCAGTGTTCTCTACGCGAGCCCCGCAGGGGACATCGTGCGGACGCCCATGTCGTGCGGTGTTCCGCAGGGGTCGGTTCTGGGGCCGACTCTGTGGGACATCGGTTACGACTGGGCGTTGAGAGGGAGTCTCCCCCCCGGGTTGAGCGTTATTTGCTATGCTGATGACACGCTCGTCACAGCCCGGGGCAGGACACTCGAAGAGGCGGCGAGCCTGGCCACTCTCGGCACCGAGGAGATGGTCAGGCGAATCGAGGCGCTGGGGCTCAGGGTGGCCCTAAACAAGACGGAGGCCCTTTTATTCCATGGGCCCCGTGTGAGGCTGCCCATCGGCGCCTCGTTAGTCGTCAACTCCATCAACATCAGTATCCAGGCCCATATGAGGTACTTGGGTCTGGTGCTCGACGGGCGATGGTGGTTCCGGGAGCACTTTCGTCAAATTGCTCCCCGGCTGGTCGGCGCGGCGTCCGCCCTTTCTCGGCTCATGCCGAACGTGGGCGGACCCAGTTTTCAGGGCCGACGGCTGTATGCGGGGGTGATCCGCTCAATGGCCATGTACGGCGCACCCGTGTGGGCGAGGGCTCTGAACGCCCAACTCAGGGCGGTTCTGTGGAGGCCACAGAGAGTCATGGCGGTCAGAGCCATTCGCGGGTACCGCACGGTGTCGACAGAGGCGGCGTGCCTATTGGCCGGGACACCCCCGTGGGACCTAGAGGCGGAGATGCTCTCCGACCTCTACCGGCGGGTTACCTCAATGCGCGAAGAGGGTGGCTCCCCATCGTTCAACGAGATAGCCACCTGGCGCGAGGACGCCCGCCGAGAAGTCATCGCCCGTTGGGCTACGCGGCTGGAGAGGCCTAGGTACGGTGTTATTACCGTTGAGGCCCTCCGGCCCGTACTGATGGAGTGGATGGAGCGGCGGCACGGAGTCCTCTCTTTCCGGTTGGTGCAGGTCTTGTCGGGGCATGGTTGCTTCGGCAAGTACCTGCACACGGTCGTGCGGAGGGAGTGGACTCCGTCCTGCCACCATTGCAGTAGCGACGAGGACACGGCGCAACATACGCTCGAGGTATGTTCGGGCTGGGACGGGCAGCGCCATGACCTCGTCGCTGTCATCGGTGCCGACCTGACGCTGCCGGCTGTTGCGCGAGCGATGGTCGACAGCGTCAGGAATTGGGACGCGGTCGCCGCCTTCTGCGAGGCTGTCATCTCGCAGAAGGAGGCGGCGGAACGGGCCCGGGAGGATTCCCGTGACCCGGGCCGCCGCCCGCGACCGGGGCGGCGCAGGCGCGAGTACCTGCGCCTGATGCCGCCCTAACCGAGGCTTCGGGTGATCGGACCGGGGAATTGTCCGGTTACCCGACGTGAGGCCACCGCGTGAGGACGACGCCTCGACGGCGAAAGCTGTCGGGGCGTCGACAGGAGAGGAGCCCAAGAGGGCATACCGCCGAGCGGGCCACCGAAGACAAAGATCGGGTACCGGTGGCCCGCTCGTACGGCGAGGAAGAGGTGCTTGCAGGGTGGGTCAATGGGGTCGCGCGCCGCCTCTTCCGTCACCCCGGACCGATTTGGCGGGGTGCGACGTCCATAGCCCACCGCAAAAAAAAAAAAAAAAAAAAGGATTTTTACTGTTCATACATTGACTGTTAGGTGGAGCAAAGCTTGCCGGGTCCGCTAGTAATATATAAAAATAGAGTTCCATGCGAGAGAAGCCGCAGGCAAAAGCTCTTATAATATATAGAAAAGGTTAATTTTCTTTCGGGTAATATATCCACATTTCTAAAGGCCGTTATTATATAAGAGGGCACCTTTTAAATTATTTTAATATAATATACAAATTGTAGTATCTGATTACGCCAACACCGTAAAAATCTTGAACAAAATTGACTGAATCCATAAAACTAAGATACAAAATGCAAATGTGACCATTTCTCAGACCATTGTATCATACAAGGGCTTGTGTCAAGTGCGGCAGATACTCGACAGCATCGTGTATGTGGCAGCTCTAAATCTCAGCTGTCGGGACCAACCCGAATATTATACAATACTAAATTAATATCGGTTTGATACAGATGCATCTTGGAAAGGAGAAATTTTAAACATTGATAAAAATACTAAAAAAAAAATGTCAAACTATTTATTTAAAAACAAAAATAATTAACAATGAGTCAATTAAGTATTTATTTGAAATAAAACAACTTTTACGGATAATATCGCGTTTGTATTTGAATTTTAATTTTCCGACGTTTTGAACACTTTACAGTGTTCATGGTCACGGGAGGATTAAGGTGTCTCACGCCCAATAAATCATCGTTATTACAGAGATGTATGTCTGCCCGCTATAGTATAAGTTATTAAATTTTGAACCACACTATTTAAACAATTCATTGTCAGTACATAGCTAGTACTGGCAATAATTTGTATTAAATAGTATGGGTCAAAATTTGATTTTATATATAAAATTAATTATATTTTTCTGTATGATAGCGGCTACGAATACTACCAACCCTTACTTTCAATTAAATTTCCAAGGAGGGTTGACGTATGGCAGGCAACCGGTCATAAAACTATATGTACTCTTCTTTTATAGTACATATTGTAGAAGTTATTGACAATAGTTTTATGACTTGTTTTATGACTTGTGACGAGTTGGTCCAGGTCGTTATAAGGCTCTTAGTCGTCTTTTACGACATCCACGAGCAAGGTAAGGGTTGGTAGTATTCGGAGCCGCTACTACACAAGAATTTTGCCACCATAAGCAATAAAAAAAAGATTCGTCAAGAAAAATCAGTAGACAAAACTAATTATTGACTTTTGATAGCAGCGACCTTACTGACTTTGGGACGGGTTTTTAATATTAATCTAAATATATATATATATATATATATATATATATATATATATATATATATATATATATATATATATATATATATATATATATATATATATATATATATAACTCTAAATGTTTTAACAGTATAAAATAAAGCACAACACATATTCCTCTTTGCTTGCACCAACAAAACATAAATATATTCCTTCCAACTGCAAAAGATTTTGAAATTTTAAAATAGAGTCCGCTCTTACGGGACGACACGATGGCGTGTCACGACACTGTGGCAATGTGTGTCGGATATTCGTGTCGACATTCACACTGGGGACTTAAAGGAATATAACTAGCTTCCACCAGCAATTCTATCATTGGTATGTCGCTACGTATTCTTAGGTTTTATTGTAATGGTAAAGAAGCTAATCTTGCAACTTTTTATGTGAAAAATGACGAAAGAAAGAAAAATATATTTATTTTGAACTCAAAGCAATAAATCCATTAAATCCTTACTAATATTATACATGCGAAAGTAACTCTGTCTGTCTGTCGCTCTTTCACGCCAAAACCACTGAACCGATCTAAATGAAATTTGGTACACAAATAGTCTAGAGCTTGATAAAGGACACAGTCTACTTTTTAATGCAAAAAAAAGAAGGGTTGTAAAGGGGGATGAAAAGTTGTAAGGAAGTATCGTCATTTTTAAAACCAGAAGCTTGAAACTTATTTTAGACTATTGATTAGATATAAATAAATATGACATTAACATGTTGTAAAAATCCTTAAGGGGTAAAATAAAAATAGGAGATGAAAAACTTTAGGAAAGTAACCTTTTACGCGGGCGAAGCCGCGAGCAGAAGCTAGTTTTTACATAAATCTAAAACTAACTTCTATAAATTTATTAAAGTATACACTTATAAATATAGAGAACTCTATCTTTGCATACTTCACTCGCTTCCTCAACATTAATAATTCTCTTATACACGCTCGCCGGTTTCGGAGACTCTTGACTCCACCTTCCTTCAGTACATGACCGATCTGGTCTAGGTAGGTTAGTCTCGGTCTCCCTCGGTACCTACATCCTTCCACTTTCGCATTGTATATCTTCTTAACCAGACGTTCGTTCGGCATTCTTTCCACATGTCCGAACCATCGGAGCATTCCCTTTCGCAGCTTTACACCAATACTCTCTTTCATACCTACTCGCTCTCTTACGTCGTCGTTACGAATGCGGTCGGTCAGCCTAACTCCACAGATTTCACTCTGTTCTCTCTGCCTACCCTGCAAGGGATATGGCGTGATGATATGTATGTATGTATGTACTTATAAATATAAGATGAGAGATACCAGATTTATTAACTAAAGACCTGGCACTAAAGAAATAATCCTTGCGTAGCGGATGATTTTACAAACATACAATTTAACGAATAATAGTAATAGTATCATTTGTGTATGTGCATATATGTGTATATTTTATGCATAATTGTGATGATGTACTCGGGAACTGGTGCGTCGTATCGTCTATAAATCTATTACTATTTGTGAGAGATATACAAATGCATATTTGTTAGTGTCTTTTATTGTTGTAATATCTGTCATGTGGGTATGTATGTATATTAGGGTGATTCATTTCCGCAATTTTTTTTTTCTCGTTGCTCATGCAAAATATTAATCTACACATAGAAAAAAACATTTTCACTTATATTTATTATAATATGTATAAAGTGTGCCGTGGCGGCCCGTGCTCAACAAACTGGTTGTGCCTGAAAACCAGCGCTGTAGTACCTTCGGCAGCTGTATCTTATGCTGAGGTAGAACCTTTTTGGTCTACTACAGTATGGTAAAAACTGTTTGTGTTATCTTTTCTATTTTTTTTTTCCTTAATAGTGTTTTTGTAATTGCTAATAACCATGCTGTAGAACCCAAATAAACCATTTTCTTTCTTTCTTTCTATCACACTGTTGACAGTTTTCTGTCTGCAGCCGCCGGTCCGTCCGGGGTAGTACCTCACTTCGCAGAAAACCGACGCCTGAGCAGTGGCAGTATACTGCTGTATTTCGTTCGGTGGCGAGAGAACCGGAAGCCCAACTTTCTAGGTGGGTTTGGGATTTTTATCGGTAGGCAGTGCCTAGCTGTGCCCTTGGTATTGTAAAGGTCCATGGGCGATAGTAACACTTACCATCAGGTGTGATGCTTGCTCGTCTGTCACTAAAAGTAATAAAAAAAAAATAAACAAAAATTACGCCCAGACTCAAAATTGATAGAAGAGGGTACCCCTCGGGGGGTATTCCGTCGGGCCGGCCACTGACGACAAGTTCACGCTGCTCCGGTGGCCGGTCCAACGACGAAGGCGAGGTTCACGGGTAGGTTATGGGTGAGCGTGCTTACGCCCCTCTGTCGCCCCGGACAGAGTGGTGCGAGGAGCGCGACGACCGTAGCCCACCCCACAAAAAAAAAAAAGGCTCAAAATTGATAATAAAAAATTAAAATATTTCCCTGTAAACGTTTCAGTTATCTCGTGTCTTGTCTACGCGCCTTGTTTCTAAAATTCAGCAGCTTTTAGTCCCAGGGCTAAAAATATTTATTCTCTTCTTATTATAAGTATATAACGGGTTACTAATGGCCCATATCAGTAGTGATAGAGAGGTAGGTAGGTATACGGCAGGTTTTGGGGTTTTATGCCGCCTTTACAGCAGTGCCTAACGGTATCAGGAGGGTATGGCCGTTCTGTCACAAAAAAATATCGTGACGGGTGAAATCAACGTGTTACCAGCTTATATCTCCTATGGGACCCATAAAATAACAACCATCTAGGATCTATCTCTTTAAAATAATGGATAAACCCACTTTCCTAGGTAACCTTATTATACGTACTGCGATCACCAGTTGCGGTATTTATCGTATTATATCGAAATTAGTAATTAAGTGATACCGCCGTCATGGACCTCTGTAATACCAGAAGTACAACTAAACCTCTGCCCTTCAACCAAAATCATCAAATGAAGTGCAACAGCACATTATTATTATATACACATTTGTATTATATACAAAATTAAAAAAAAAAATCCTTACTCACTGGAGCTAACATAAATTAAACATGTAACCGCCGCCCGCGGCCGGGGCGGCATCAGGCGCAGGTACTCGCGCCTGCGCCGCCCCGGCCGCGGGCGGCGGCCCAGGTCACAGGAATCCTCCCGGGTTCCGCCGCCTCCTTCTGCGAGATGACAGCCTCGCAGAAGGCGGCGACCGCGTCCCAATTCCTGACGCTGTCGACCATCGCTCGCGCAACAGCCGGCAGCGTCAGGTCGGCACCGATGACAGCGACGAGGTCACGGCGCTGCCCGTCCCAGCCCGAACATACCTCGAGCGTATGTTGCGCCGTGTCCTCGTCGCTACTGCAATGGTGGCAGGACGGTGTCCACTCACTCCGCCCGACCGTGTGTAGGTACTTACCGAAGCAACCATGCCCCGACAAGACCTGCACCAACCGGAAAGAGAGGACTCCGTGCCGCCGCTCCATCTACTCCATCAGTCCAGGCCGGAAGGCCTCAACGGTAAAAACACCGTGTCTAGGCCTCTCCAGCCGCGTAGCCCAACGGGCGATGACTTCTCGGCGGGCGTCCTCGCGCCAGGTGGCTATCGTGTTGAACGATAGGGAGCCACCCTCTTCGCGCATTGAGGTAACCCGCCGGTAGAGGTCGGAGAGCATCTCCGCCTCTAGGTCCCACGGGGGTGTCCCGGCCAATAGGCATGCCGCCTCGGTAGACACCGTGCGGTACCCGCGAATGGCTCTGACCGTCATGGCTCGCTGTGGCCTTCACAGCACCGCCCTGAGCTGGGCGTTCAGAGCTCTCACCCACACGGGTGCGCCGTACATGGCCATTGAGCGGATCACCCCCGCATACAGCCGTCGGCCCTCGAAACTGGGTCCACCCACGTTCGGCATGAGCCGAGAAAGGGCGGACGCCGCGCCGACCAGCCGGGGAGCAATTTGACGAAAATGCTCCCGGAACCACCAAGTATGTGGCTGCTTGCCGATCCGGTGGTAGATTAATTAAAATTAATTTTAAAAAAATAATATACAATTGACAATATGTAAGTGCCTCTATGTGGCTTATGCATAATAAATAATTTGATTTGATTTCCTTTTATTACCGCTACTCAGACTTCGATTTTTTGTGAGAGTGTGGAACTATCCTGAACAGACTGGCCCACGGCTGTAGACAGAAAATTGTCAATAGTAGTACCACTACAGAACAGTATTCCACGTTTCCCAACTGCCCACTTTTCTGTGTAAACTGCCCACTTTCTGGTAACCCTTACGAGTAAATAAAGGCTGATGACACTCTACAAACATATCGATAAAATTAGCACAGTACAAATTTTGTTATTAACAAAAAATCCCCACAACTAACAAGTAACTAAGCTCTATAAAATAATTAGTGAGTTAGGAATGAACGCTACGTCGTTACTAAAGTACTCTACGTACCGGAAGTCACCTGTGCCCCACTCTATTTATGGGATTGTAGTTTTGCCCTACGCTTCCGTTTCACTGGACTCGTAATTGTGTTATATTGTAGACTCAGTCACGCTCTTGTATTCTGGAGTCCTTTGTGTAAATCTGATTGCGAAATATAAAGAAATATTTACTATTTAAATTACTTTTTTGTTGAATTGACATGCTATTTATAAAACCCAATTTAGGAGCGAAAAATGATTACTATACATGAGATTAACATATATAACTAAAGTTGAGGAATTGCTCTGCTGACGGGAAGAAGTAATACGGCAATAGACCCTCATCTCAGCTCATATATGCTCCACTGTTGGGCTCGAGCCTCCTCCGTAATGAGAGAAATTGACCTACTATATCACGCTGGTCAGACGTGTTGATATATGGTTTTGTTTCGATTTCTCCTTCTCTTGTATAGATGTTACATGCGTTCTTTACCTGGTAGTCGTCGTTTACGATCACCCACGGGTAAGACAGAGGGTGGTGAATTGTATTCTTACTCAGTCATCAAAAAGACAATATACCCTATGCCGATGTTTTTTCGTCTCGTACGGTTTCGAGAATTTATGGCCTAGCAATAGCCTATCAAATAAAGAGTCCTCAATAAAAAGAAGTAGAAGGTAAGAGTATGAAATTTTGGAAAATTTATTTCATAACAGCCCATAAATAAATTGACTGCACAGATGGCGTAGTGGTTAAGATACCGACCTTCCGTGCCAGTGTCGAGGGTTCGATTCCCACGCAGGACAATACTTTGTGCAATCCACAAAGTGTTGTTCTGAGTCTGGGTGTAATTTGTCTGCGTTAGTTGCATGTTTGTAAAGGCAATACAAGGCTTATTTCCTTAGTGCAGGGAGGTGTCTTTAAAAAAAAAATAAAAAAAAAAAAAAAATAATGCCCCACTGTTAGGCTCGGGCCTCCTACGTAATGGGAGGAATGATAAATTACTATACCACGCTGGTTAGATGTGTTGGTATAGGGTTTTGTTTCGAGTTTTCATTCTCTCTCGTAGATGTTATATGCGTTTTATATCCCTTAGTCGTCTCGTAAGATCACCCACGGTAAGATATAGGGTGGTGAATAGTATTCTTACTCCGTCACCACACGGAAAATTCATTTATAAACCTTAAAAATATTAGTCCTGTTAAGAACTGAACCCACAATACAGGTCTCCAGTGGTTGTACCAAGCTAATACGCCATTTTATAAATAAAGTTTTATCGCATTATTATGACTTTCGAAGTCGTAAATGCTATTTGTATTGTTACAATCACAAAGGTACAAACCTTCATATTCGAAAATAAAATATTTTATTTTACGATTTCAGAGAGATCTTAAAAAGATCTCTATCTTATTTTATTCCCGTGATACTCGTAAAGTAACTATATTATTTTATAATAAATTATCACTGACTATTAACGATGAAAGAACGATGTGAATGAGTCTGTTTGAATGCTTTTATTGCTTTTTAGTGGTATATGTATAGTCCATGATTACGGGTAGACTATGTAGGAACAAGTGCGAAAAATTACCAAAAAAAGTTTGTTTTATTTTCGTAATATTCGCATCCGTGTAATAACATAGTAAGAATACAATGCATCACCCCCTATCTTAAACGTGGTTGATCATAAGAAATGTTCACCGACGAACATCTATTCAAGGGAAGAAAAATTCTAAGGGAAACCCAATTCCAACACATCTCACCAGCGTATGTATATGGTGTAGTAGGTCAATTTCCCTCGAGGGGGCTCGTCCAACAGTGGGACATATATGAGCGGAGATGAATATTCGTCTAACCATAAAAAATCATCAAAAATGATTTTTAGGTGATCTAACGCCACAAAACTTCAACATAGCCGCATTATTCTACGAATTAAGTATATCCTAATCCTATATCTTTCCGTGTTGTGACAGAGTAAGAATACAATTCCCCACCCCCCTACCTTACCCGTGGGTAATCGTAACAAACGACTAAGGGATATTAAATGCATATAACATCTATGCAAGAGAAGGAAAATCGACACGTTTATACCAACACGTCTGACCGGCGTGGTATAGTAGGTCAATTTTGCTGCTGTTATGGAAGAAGCTCGAGCCCAATATTGAAATATATGTGAGCATAGATGATGATAAACATCTAATTCCTATTATACCAAGTTGCTACATTTACTACTTTTTACATACATACATACATATCATCACGAGTATTTTTATTTTATTAATATTTTACTACTTTTTACTTTTCAATAATTAGAAGACGTTGGAATAAAACGCATTTCCATTTCACAAAACTATTCAATCATTCAAAATGCCAACAATTCCAGTTTCTATAAACTGCAAAAATTTAAGCAAAAGACGCGGCGCACCTCTGAATTGATTCCAAGCGGTTGAAGTTTATTCGTAACGAATGCTACGAAGCCTTGAATAAGTCATGGTTTAAAAATTCAACGTTTCCAAGTGCTTCGACTTGTAAGTATGTAGATACTGTCAGGAGATTTTTGTTACGGGCTTAAAGGTTTTATATTTTTCTATCATTACATTTAAGTATTTATTTTTAAAAGATTTTTAGATTTTTGTCATGTCTATTTATTTATAACTCTGTATTTACTTTCTGATGTTTACGCGTGTATTGCACATTTGAAATAAATTTTATATATAGAATCATTTTCTTTTGGTACTGGCAATAAATTTGTATTAAAAATGTGGGTCAACATTTAATAACTGACACTGTAGCGGGTAGATATAAATCTCTGTAATAACGATGACTTGTTGGACGTGAGACACCTTAATCTTTCCGTGACCATGAACGCTGTAAAGTGTTCGAAACGTCAGGCAATTAAAAATCAATTACAAACGCGATAAAATCTGTTATTATTTGTTCGGTAGACAACAATTTTAATGATAAAGATTACTACTGTTATTTTGGAGCTAGGCTCTTTTATTTAATGGTGTATAGTAGCAAATAAGCAGACAGCACACCTGATGGTAAGTTTCACTGCCGCCCATGGACCTGTGCAATACCAAAGTTATAGCTAGGCCGCTGCCTACCAATACAAACCCCAAACCCAACCCAGTTAGTCTTCCGGCTCTCTACTCAGACGTCGATCTTCTGCTCAGTGTGGTCTCCCCTCGGACGGACCGGCCCGCGGCTGTTTTCAGAGAACTGTCAACAGCGTGGTCCTACCACTATTAAATGGCTGGGATGTAAAATGGCAATCTTATATTACATTCTAATATTTTAGTAAATTTTTTTTTAAATTATTTTGATAATAATTTATGTAATATTACAAAATAATTTTATTTTAAATATTAAGTGTTTATTTTAAAATATTCAGCGCTATATATTTCGCAGTAGAAATACTAAAACTGAGCTGGTTTGGCTGTTAAATTGTTGGTGACGTCATCGGATTCTGTTATAAAACGCAATGCTTTATGTGTGACAGTGTGAACTAATTGCTTGTCACTGCATTCCGTTTAAAAACTATGTTTTGGACTTTTGGCGGGAATCTAAAACGTCATGTTGTGCTCTTGTATTATATTCGATATCTTAGTGTTTTAACGTGTTATATTAGATAATTTTTATGGTGTTTTATGTAATATGATGTGACAGAACAGCTGGGATGTAGTGAATATCATATAAAAGTGCTTTACAACGTTTTCGTTTTCCATCAAAATTCCTACAACATACCATTAACAGTGTCACCATAGCAGTGTTGATGGCGACAATTCGACTGACTGACAGACAATGACTAACTTGAAAAGATTAAGAACGTGAAGATAATTATAACTCGACACTGGCAAAAATGGCTCGTATAAGTAGCTGATTGCCAATACATAAAAAGAAGAAGAAGAAGAAGCTGCAACTTAACTTTGACATTGGCTTAAGTATAAACAGAGCCACAGCAAAAAAAAAAAAAAAAAAAAAACTATGTTTTAAATTCTGTTTAAATCACTTAAGATCAATTGGATGTTTTTTTTTTTGTTTTTTTAAGTGAAACTTTTTTTTAAATTACTGAAATTTAGCATTTAATATGCTTAATTATTTATAAAACCCGATTACGAAGCGAAAAATTATATATAATTAAGCATATTAAATGCTAAATTTCAGTAATTTAAATAACAAGGTTGTGTCATCGTTTAATACAATTCTAACTGTAAAGTTTGAAGTATTAAGCCTATAACAATGTGTAAACATTGTCGAGTAGATAGAATACCGTCACCTTAAGACGTAAATATGATACGAAGCGAAATTTGCATGTCCTACAATAAGTCACGGTGGTATAGTGACAGCACGATTGGGCCGGAATCCTAATAGGCGCAGGTTCAAATCCCGCTTGTGAAACTTTTTTATTGACGTATGGGAGAAATTTTATCATATTGTAACGTTTTTCCGTTACGCGTCATATTTATTTTGAAGTGAAAATTCTTTGCGCGCATGAGGGTAAATGTTTTACAGATGAAACGTTACATTAGAAACGCGCCACGAGAGAGAGAGAGAGAGAGAACACACGCTATTGGTTGATGTATTTAAATGAGATTTAAAAATTAGTTTGCCAAAGTCATTATCAGTCATAATTATTTAAAGACACTAACCACCCTACACTTTTTTTTGTTTGGTGGACCATGGTTGTGGTTGCACCCCGACAAATCGGGCCGGGGCAACAGAAGAGGCGGCGCGGAACCCCATGGACCCTGCAAACACCTCTCTTCGCTGTGAGAGCGGGCCACCTGTACCCGATCTTTGTCTTCGGTGGCCACACTAAGGAAATAATCATTATATTGCGGGGACTTTACAAACATGCAATTAACGCAGACAAACATCCAGGACTCAAAACAACACTTTGTAAAACGCACAAAGTAAAAAACATAGGAATCGAACCCACGTCAATGGAACGAAAGGTCGGTATCTTAACTACTACTCCATTTATACAGAATTAGATCGACTCTTAAGTGGGCGTAACGGTTAGGCTATGGTACGCGCTTGCTGAACACGGGGTCTTGTATCATATCAGTGCTGAGAACATCTTTAGAATACCTAAAGTAATAGTTTTTTTTTCACAATCTAAAATTTCAACCTGAGTCTTCACGTTCCACCGTCGCATGCTTAAATCAAAATACCAACAAGGTTCAAATTACTGAAATTCAGCATTTATATGGTTGATTATTTATAAAAAACCCGATTACGAGCGAAAAATATTTGTCACAAGTGGGGTTCTAACCCACAATGTAGGGTAGATGGCACACGTTTCCTTAGAGACGTAAATATAAAACGATGCGAGAATTAAATGTCCTACAATAGTTCACGGTGGTGTAAGTGGCGGCACGATTTGGACGGATTTCCAATAAGTGTGGTTCGAATCCCACTTGTGACAATTATTTTTCGCTCGTAATCGTGTTTGTATAAATACCAACGAAGTTATAACGACTATAATAAAATAAATTAAAATTCAGCTAGTCCCGCCATTCGAAAATCTGATTTAGTATCTATATAATAGAATTTTCAGCAATAAATAAGCCTTTTCCTTTGATCAGTATAACCCCTTGATTTACTTTGACTAGTCATTTGAAGTTCGTTCCAAACTTTATCATAAACTTTTTTAATGCGACTCTTTTTTTTTCCTTGAAGCACAAGTTTATTTTAAAAGTTATACCTAAGATGGATTTCAAGTTACCTATATTACTTAATCTTACAAAAGAAATTGAACGACGATGTAAGAGATCGAGTAAGTATGAAAGACAGTATTGGTGTAAAGATGCGAAAGGGAATGTACCGATGGTTCGGACATGTGGAAAGAATGCCGAATGAACGTCTGGTTAAGAAGATATATAATGCGAAAGTGGAAGCATATAGGTACCGGGGGAGACCGAGACTCACCTACCGAAACCAGATTGGTCACGTACTGAAGGAAGGTGGAGTCAAGAGTCTCCGAAACCGGCGAGCGTGTATGAAGAGAATTATGAATGTTGAGTAAGCGAGTGAAGTATGCAAGGATAGAGTTCTCTGGCACTCTATTCTCTCTGCCTACCCTGCAAGGCATATGGCGTGATGATATCTATGTATGTATATCTAAATGTAAATTATGGTAATAATAATAATTATTATTATTATCTCGACTCACTAGCAACGAATCCTTGGGTATGAGCCTACTGCACAATGGAAGGCACAATTGACGTACTTATACTATACTTACTAGTTAGACGTGATACACCTACCTATATATAGTTCATCACCATTCTCCTACTCTTATCCCAATTACTTGGGGTCGATACAATATGTACTCTTCTTTCATAGTACGTATTGTAGAAGTTATTGGCAATAGTTTTATGACCGGCCGCTTGCCAGATGTCAACCCCACTTGAGAATGTAATTGTTGACCAAACGACATCATATGGAGTTGGCCCAAGTCGATATAAGAGTCGTTTTTTACGACATCTACGAGCAAAGTAAGGGTTGGTAGTATTATTAGCCGATAATACACAGGTCTAAGATATAGGATAAGTATAGGATTATATTTCGAGTTTTCCTTCTATTGAATATATGTTATATGCATATTATTCTCCTTTTTCATCTTTTATTACACCCGAAAAACCCCTATTTTGGTGCATTGTAACATAATCATCATACAGAAAATAAAAATAATAATCATAATTTATTTTAATAAAATTATATTTTTTTTAAGATTATTCAACATACTTAAGACTTCTCATTGAATGCGATAAATAGCGTATAGATGAAAGCGAAACCGTATACAAAAACTAGTTTACAATAAACACTTCTACCAAATAAAACAACAGAATATTAACACGAAACTTAATTTACAAAAACAGATGGAGAATGTATAGGCAAATTAATTTGAAAGGGGGAATCCCCCTTTAATAGTTATACTGCTACATACAACTACTATTATACGAAATAATATCACGGGCTCGCGTTTACACCTTTCAGTTAAAATTATTACGAGTGCTTCCGAAAATAAACGACAAGATTTCACTAGCGAACAAACCACTTTAAAACTAAAAGCAAAGTATATTCAACCCTATTTTTAAAGCTATAAGATTCAAATAAACTATTAAACGCAAATAGATGGGACTATAACAATGGAATATTCAATTTTAAACTCAATTAGTTTCGAATTAAAGTTGAAATTAACTTGTGTACAATTTTTCTTATTGTTCACTAAGAATGCAAGTATATTAGAAAATTTTACAAAATCAACCTTATTATGAAATATATAGAACTTAATAATAATTGCAGTAGATTAGAAATCATAATACAAATTTAGTAATATCATCTTTATTTTAATAGATATTAGGTTGATAATGGTATTTGCAGATATTTACGATTTGGAATGGCAATTTGGCAAGTAGGTATTCTCGCACACGTTTTGTATGGCGAACGCAAATTGCGATTAATAATCGCATGCGTTGTCTTATTTGCGGAGATTAAGTGGTTATATGTCATGTTGGAATGCGATGCGGATTATTTACGGGGTGTTACTGCGGTATAATTGCGGTTAAAATTGTAACAATTTCGTATTAAACATGGCAATGAGTAAAATGTATTATGATTTTGTGACTGCAAGAATATTTAATAATGATATTATTTAAATATGTATTTATGAAATTTGAATGAAATTATTTATGTCGTGATTTCAGGGCGTATACGTTCCACTGCTGGGCTCGAGTCTTCTTTATAGTTAAAGAAATTTGACCACACCATAGACTGTAACCAAAAAAAATAAATACCAGACCTCGTGGATTGTTAGGGTTTATTTCGAGTTTTCCTTATATTTTATAGATTTTATATGTATATTAATTAACCCATTAGACGTTTTTATGACATTCACGGGTAATACAGGGGGTGATAAAGCGTGGTTCTTCCACGAAAAGTATCTTGTATCATTACAATATCACGAGGCAATTATTTATATTCCCGCGACCCGGGCCGCCGTCAGCGGCCGGGGCGGCGCAGGCGCGAATACCTGCGCCTGATGCCGCCCTAACCGAGGCCTCGGGTGATCGGACCGGGGAATTGTCCGGTCACCCGACGTGAGGCCACCGCGTGAGGGCGACGCCCCGACGGCGAAATCTGTCGGGGCGTCGACGAGAGGAACCCGCGAGGGTAAACCGCCGGGCGGGCCACCGAAGTTAAAATCGAGTACCGGTGGTCCGCTCGCACGGCGAAGAGAGAAGGTTTTACGGTGGGTCTATGGGGTCACGCGCCGCCTTTCCGTCACCCCGGACCGATTCAGCGGGGCGAGACGCACCCATAGCCCACCAATAAAAAAAATAAAAAAAAGGCAATTATTTATATATATATATATATATATATATATATATATATATATATATATATATATATATATATATATATATGTATATATATATATTTATATATATATATATATATATATATATATATATACATATGAAATTAAAATATGTCCTCAATCCTCTTTGGGAATGCAATGATCAAACGGCATCAGATAAGTTGGTCGAGATTTCATTTTGTCGTCTCTTACGACATCCACGAGCAAAGTAAGAGTTATTAATATGCGTAGCCGCTACCACACAGCGCTAATAGAATTATATCCCACTAAAAACAGAAATATGAAAATGGAAGCCAAATTTGCTTTGATAATTATAGTGTGGTGTAGACTTCACAGACAAAGTCTTGACATCTAAATGGGTACTAAAATCTGGAGATATTCTTGAAATTTATTTTTATAGGAAAGGAAGTAAGGCCAACCACTTTTCCACGGTTAATCAATATACCGTGCACCTCAAGAAAGGAAGGAACACGGGATGGGATCAAGGTGGAATAGGGTATAAGGAAATCTTACTTCTGTGATGAGCACTCCAGTACTTCAACTTGCAATTTGCCGCAGAATTTGGAATAAAGATTCGCCACGTGTTTCGCCTCTAAACGAGGCATCCTCAGTACAGTTCGGCTTCAAATGCCTTTTTGTGAGGATGTATTAAAGTTTGTTTGTTCATTCAGCAATGCATGTTTGCTACATTTATAAAAAAAAAGTTTGTGTGTACTTATGTACACGCGTTAGAAATTATACTTCTTTGGCGTAACAAGATAAAAACCTTTTCAAAAATTTTATATTTCGCCTTATTCTACGTTTGTAGAAAAAAACAACACTAACAATAGAAAAAAGCTATTTAATACACTGAAAGTTTTATTATAACGAATTATCTAGTTAAAAAACTAAAATCTTGACTATAGCTAACTTCAGAGTGTCGATTTTTCGTGACGGTGTGCGCACGCATCGTAAAAATTTACCCTCATCATTTTTCCCTAACGCGCCAAAAGAAGTATAACTTCAAAAATATTTATTAAAAAAAAGTAAAAAATATTATATTATTAAGTAAAACTTGAAACATGTCTAGATGCTTTGACAACTTGTATGCAAAATTTCATTTAGAGTCAAGTCCTTTCTGTCTACCAATATAAAAATTCAAGTTATATTGAAGTTATTATATAAGCTGACAGGGCTTCACTGAGATGAGGCACTTAAAGCTTCATATGAAGTATAAATTATATCTAACCGCTTACTAGATAACTTCAAGAGTAACATAGATATTTATGCTTTTTAAAAGGATATTGCACTTCGTTCGGTGGGCGAGAGAGCCGGAAGCCCAACTGGGTTGGTTTGAGCTTTGTGTTAATAGGCAGCGGCTTGGCTATGCCCTTGGTATTGTAAAGGTCCATGGGCGGTAGTGACACTTACCATCAGGTGTGTTGTCTGCTCATTTGCTACCATAATCAGTAAAAAAAACTTTTCACAATAAACATGAGTATCTATTAAACAAAAATCCTAACGTACGATAAAACATAATTATGAATAATAGAAATGACTTAGAATATAAATATTTTTTTTTGTAATTCCATACCCAACGGGTAAAATGGGTTCCTATTGCTAAAACTCCACTGTCTATCCGTCCATCTGTCTGTCTGTCACCAGGCTATATCCCATGGACCGTGAATGTTGAAATTTTTACAGATTTTTCTAATGCCGCTATAATAGTTTATAACTAGCGTAGGAGCCAGAGATTCCCATATTTCTTTTATAATGTTCATATGGTAATAAATAAATAATAATTATTATTATATTAATAAAACTACTAAAACAGAATAAAATAAATATTTAAGGCTCCCATACAATAAAGGTAATTTTTTGCTTGATTCAGAGTTCAATGTGTTTTTATAGATAATCGGTATGGAACCGATGTGCGATTCGCACTTGGTTGGTTCTATTTTATGTAACCTTTTCTTTTCAGTCGATATACTATCTCACTGCTGGGCAGATGGATTGGCATAGAAAGTTATTTCGATTTTTCCATCTGTGATATCATTATCCCTAATCGATTTTTACAATACCTTAAGAGTATAAAGAAAGGAGACCTAACTATTGCACTCTTACTCAGTCACTACATGACGTAGCCTAAACTAATAATTAACGTAGAGACTCAGTAAGAAATGATTATACAAAATTCAACCCAAACGGGATGAAATGCAATAGTAAAGTGTATATATAAAGAAAAAAAAGCTTGTATTCACTGTATTCAAATTATGCACAAATAACCATCAGTAATAATAAATAAACAAGTGTTAAAGAATTTGTCAATTTTCATCCTCTAAGGGTGTAAAATAGGGGAATAAATTTTGCGTTTATACTTTCACTTAATTGCTTATTGAATTAAAAATTAGCACAAATAATTACTAGACAGTGCTTTATTACGAAACTTATTAACAGAAATTTTTCTGTTCTCTATTCTCAAAATCAGTCCCTCAGAAGATATAAACATATCTTCCTACCAAGAAATGTATCCTTGTAAATAAATATCTTCAAGGATTTAACAAAGGGCCGAATTATGCTATTTTTTTTTCTTCAATATAATGCAAAAATTATAAAAATTACAATTATTATCAACATCACACACAGCTTCTACGTGAAAGACATTGACCGCAACTTCTTTCTGCTAGCACATATCATCATCATCTTCTCTTACTCTTATCCCAATTACTTGGGGTCGATACAATATGTACTCTTCTTTCATAGTACATATTGTAAAAGTTATTGGCAATAGTTTTATGACCGGCCGAATGCCAGACGTCAACCCTCTCTGGGAATGCAATTGTTGACTAAACGGCATCAAATGGAGTTGGCCCAGGTCGTTATAAGACATCGCTCGAGGTTTGTGCCGCTTGGGCAGTGCAGCGCCGTGAACTCGTCGCAGTCATCGGTGCCGACCTGACGCTGCCGACCATCGCCAGGACGATGCTCGACAGCGTCAGGAACTGGGACGCGGTCGCAACCTTCTGCGAGGCAGTAGTCTTGCGGAAGGAGGCGGCGGAGCGCTTGCGCGAGGAACGTCTCCTCGGCGACGCGAGCCGCCGCCGGCGACTGGAGCGGCGCAGGCGCGATTACCTGCGCCTGATGCCGCCCTAGCTGAAGCCGCGGGTGACTGGACCGAGTAAATAGTCCGTCACCCGCCGAGAGGCTGAACGCGTGAGGAAAGACCGACGTCCTCCCCGAGGTGGGAACATCAGTCAAGGAGAGGGTACCCCTAAGGAGGTATTCCGTCGGGCCGGCCTCTGACGTCAAGTTCACGCTGCTCCGGTGGTCGGTTCAACAACGAAGGTGAGGTGTCACGGGTGGGTTACGGGTGTACGTGCTTACGCTCCTCTGTCGCCCCGGACGGAGTGGGCGAGGAGTGCGCCGATTATACCCCACCCAAAAAAAAAAAATAAGTCGTTATAAGACTCGTAGTCGTCTTTTACGACACCCACGAGCAAAGCAAGGGTTGGTAGTATTCAAAGCTGCTACCACACAGTGTTCTGCTAGCACATATATGCTAGCATAAATACAAAACTAATAAAATAAAAATCGTACTACACATTTGGTTTCACATCACAATACACTTCCTCTATTTGCGGCTTCCGTCGTATTGGTTGAAAAGAAATACACAATCAAAGAAATGCTAAATAATTCATTTCCTCTAACCGCAAAGGAACTGAGAGCTGTTTATTTTTTTTTTATTCTGACCACGTTTTGGCCAAATGAAACCGACCTCCAATACACCGCATTGAAAGAATCCAATATTGATTTGAAATAAATGTAGATCAGTGATTCTTTGCTATTGTTTTCGTGAGTGGAAATAAAATATTTTTTTAAAAAAATAACTAATTATAATTTAGGATTTTTTCTGTATAATTGACGCACATAATATTAATAAAATTCAAAATTACTTAGGGTTGACGCATATTTATCCTACTTTTACCATCATACTCTTATCCCAATTATTTGGGGTCGATACAATATGTACTCTTTTTTCATAGCATATACTGTAAAAAGTTATTTGTAATAGTTTTATTACCGGCCGCCTGCCAGACGTCAACCCTTCTTGAAAATGTAATTGTTGACCAAACGGCATCAGATGGAATTGGCCCAGGTCGTTATAAAGCTTTGAGTCGTCTTTTACGACATACACGAGCAAAGTAAGGATTGGTAGTATTCGTAGCCGCTACCACAGAGCTAATCCTTATTCAACCACATATATTGTAAAAGTTTCGGTAATAATTTTATGACCAGCCCCCTAATGACGTCATAAATTTAGTATCATAAATCATGGTAATTCTGATCTTTAGCTTGTAGGTTCATTAAAATCAATATGTCGCTACCCTTGTGATCAGATCGATATATAGCTCTTAGTCTTCTTTTACGACATCCACGAGCAAAGTAAGGGTTGGTAGTATTTTTAGTCGCACAGCATGATCAAACGGCTTTGATAGGCTTTATTTCAAGTTAGCCCTAATCTTGCATAGATGTAATCGGTATATCCCTTAGTTGACTTTTACGACAACCGCACTCTGTAAATAGTATTCTATTCTGTCACCATGCAAATAAATAATATTATAGTTAGCTTCAAGAGGTGTTTCTGTATCAGTTTCGGGTTCAGTTATAAATCACCATTAGTGAGACGGCTGACGAACATTACTCAACATCATTCAATATTAACCGCCAAGAGCGTACTAATATTACCTCTATATCAAATAATTGCTCTTCAAGCCCTAATTAATTTCTTTGTTTTTTTTTCTTTCTTTTTTTTTTCCAAAGCTATATCTCACTGCTGTTCAAATCTTTTATGTAATTAGGGTATCATCATTCTCCTACTCTTATCTCAATTACTTGGGGTCGATACAATATGTACTCTTCTTTCATAGTACATATTGTAGAAGTTACTGGCAATAGTTTTATGACCGGGTGCCTGCCAGACATCAAACCTCCTTGGGAATGTAATTGTTGACCAAACGGCATCAGATGGGGTTGGCCCAGGTCATTATAAGGCTCTTAGTCGCCTTTTACGACATCCACCAGCAAAGTAAGGGTTGGTAGTATTCGTAGCCGCTACCACACAGCTATTATGTAATAAGGGCTTTATGTAATTTGGACAATTGACCTAATATGTCCCACTGTAACCCACTTTTACTTTTAAAGGGAGTTATAAAAACCAGTGGAGAGATCAACAGAGGATTATGTTGCTTGCTGTTGGAAATCTCTACTACTATATGCTTAGGAGAAATATATAATTCCCCACCCCTCCTAGAAATTAAACCTTATTCCAACATGCCTGATCAGCAAAGTATAGTAGTTCATTGTCCCTCCTGCAGTAAATGAAACTATGGTTAGAGTCTAACTGACATTTATTTTATATATTTTCCTAATATAGACAAATCAATAGCATTAATAAGGTTGTATACACTGTACCTCCTATTGTGGAGGAGGCTCGCATCCAGCTGTGAGTCTTACACGAGCTAAAATGGTGGTTAAGATCTGTCTTTCTTTTATATATTTTTTGAGTGTTCTTCAAAGACAACCCATGTCATTAACGCGGTAGGTCGCTTTACTACTACCGCCATCTATGCTATTGTACACAGCATCTTTACCACACGCTACACGCCATCTTTGTAAATGAATCTTTCATAGCGATTTTTATTATACAGAATCATTTTCTTTTTGTTGCGGCTATTAATTTGTATCAAAATATGGTTAAAACATCAATAACTAATACTGTAGCAGGTAAATATAAATCTCTGTAATAACGATGACTTATTGGATATGAAACACCTTAATCCTCCTGTGACCATAAACACAAAAGTTTTGGATATATAACTAAATTAAAAATCAAATACAAACACGATAGAATACGTAAAAATTGTTTTATTTCAAAATAGTTTTTATCCGCGGCTTCGTTCGAGTTGAAGCCCTTAAATAAATATCAAAAATCATACACATGCCAATAGAACTGTATCAATGTGATTCAGTATTTAAAAATTACATACATACATATCGTCACGCCATATCCCTTGCAGGGTAGGCAGAGAGAACAGAGTGCCAGAGAACTCTATCCTTGAATATTTCACTCGCTTCCTCAACATTCATAATTCTCTTCATACACGCTCGCCGGTTTCGGAAACTCATGACTCCACCTTCCTTCAGTACGTGACCAATCTGGTCTAGGTAGGTTAGTCTCTATCTCCCCCGGTACCTACATCCTTCCTTATTTAAAAATTAGTACATGCCATCAGTATTTCTTTTTTATAATAAGTATCATATGTCCTTTCTAATACCTCGAAGACTATGTGTACACAGCTTCATGATAATCGGTTAAGTAGTTTTGACGTGAAAGCGTAACAAACAAATTTACATTCATATTTATAATATTAATAGCTGTGTACTATAATTGGTATTAGTAGCTGTGTGGTAGCGGCTACGAATACTACCAATCCTTACTTTACTCGTGGATGTCGAAAAGACAACTAAGAGCTTTATAACTTTTTAATTTTTTTTTGTTTGCGTTGGACTATGGACGTGATCGCGCCCCGCCAAATCGGTCCGGGGCGACGGAAGAGGCGGCGCGCAACCCCATAGAACCACCCTGCAAACACCTCTCTTAGCCGTGCGAGCGAGCCACCGGTACCCGATCTTTATCTTCGGTGGCCCGCGCCTTATAACGACCTGGACCAACTCCATATGATGCAATTTGGTCATCAATTGCATTCCCAAGGAGGGTTGACGTCTGGTAAGCGGCCGGTCATAAAACTATTGCCAATAATTTTTACAATATGTACTATGAAAGAAGAGTACATATTGTATCAACCCCAAGCAATTAGGATAAGAGTGGGAGAATGATGTTTTATAATATTAGTAGAGATGTAGGTATAATACTAGCGTAAATATTAGAAATCATTAAGTAATAGTAAATCATATTTTTACTTTGTCAACATACGGAGAGACTTCGTTAAAAATATGATATAATAAATACGACAAACTGAGACCAATATAAACAGAACTCGACGCTAATACGACAGAAACCTTGTCACATATATGTATTTCTCGTTCACTAACAAGCAGTTACAAGTCCTCCTGATCATATCCTATGCCCGTATTGACACAAATTAAATCGGACTCGCTCGGCGATGTTCACAACACCATTAGGATAGCTACCTAAGGGTGTGGGGGTCAACATACAACCCACTGGGGAATTGTTATATGTACCTCGTGAGTTTTGTCAAATTTCATTGTTTTATGTAATAGATTCTGATGTGTTAATTGTATAAAGGTTTATAATTACAATGTGTGCTAGAAATCCACTAACACGATTTGAAGTCGGTGTCAAGCTTAAATTAAAGAAAAAAAAAATCAGTATGCTTAATAATATACACATAAGTTGAATAATTAATAAAATCAAATTATTAAAGGAAATAAGAATTAAAAGATGAATGACTCCCGTTTCGTATCATATTTACGTCTTTAAGGTGACGTGCGCCATCTACCCGACAATGTTTACACATTGTATGGACTTAATTAATACTTCAAACTTTGCAGTTAAAATTGTATTAAACGATGACACAACCTTGTTATTCAAATTACTGAAATTTAGCATTTAATACGCTGAATTATTTATAAAAACCCGATTACGAAGCGAAAAATGATGTCACAAGCGGGATTTGAATGTCCTACAATAGTTCACGGTGGTGTAAGTGGCAGCACGTATAGGCCGGACTCCCAATAGGTGCGGGTTCGAATCCCGCTTGTGACAACATTTTTCGCTTCGTAATCGGGTTTTTATAAATAATTCAGAATATTAAATGCTAAATTTCAGTAATTTGAATAGTTCATCATATTTTTCGGTTTTTAGTATTTTGAGTAAGTATGGTTTTTGGTTGATCTTATTTTGATTGTTATTATGAATGTTTATTTACTTGTATTTCTAAATTAAATACACATACATACATACATATCATCACGCCATATCCCTTGCAGGGTAGGCAGAGAGAACAGAGTGCCAGAGAACTCTATCTCTGCATACTTCACTCGCTTCCTCAACATTCATAATTCTCTTCATACACGCTCGCCGGTTTCGGAGACTCTTGACTTCACCTTCCTTCAGTACATGACCGATCTGGTCTAGGTAGGTTAGTCTCGGTCTCCCTCGATACCTACATCCTTCCACTTTCGCATTGTATATCTTCTTAACCAGGCGTTCGTTCGGCATTCTTTCCACATGTCCGAACCATCGGAGCATTCCCTTTCGCATCTTTACACCAATACTCTCTTTCATACCTACTCGCTCTCTTACGTCGTCGTTACGAATGCGGTCGGTCATCCTAACTCCACAGATTTTCCGCAGAGATCGCATTTCGACCGCATTAATTTTACTATCATACTCTTTTCTGCATACCCAACTCTCGCTTCCATACAGTAATGTTGGGACAAGCACTGTGTTATGTATTGCTACACGTGCCTTCTGGCTGAGGTGGTGGCTGCCGAAAAGTTGCCCCAACGCTCCGTTCAATCTATTTCCCGCATTCACTCTTCGCTCTTTATCAGTGGTGTACCTTCCATCTCGGCTAAATCCACATCCAAGATATACAAATTCATCCACTTGCTCTAGTACATCATTACCTATTGTTACTCTTACATCTGTTCTGGTTTTATCTCTTTCAAAGACCATTATTTTGGTTTTCCTCACATTCACGCGTAGACCCCTTTTCTTACAATCTTCTGTCATTGTGTCGACTAGGGTCTGCAGGTCAGTCGCTGACTGTGCCAGCAGGACTGCATCATCTGCATAAAGCAGAGCAGTGACCACTGAGTCGCCCATCTGGACTCCCACATTCATATCGTTCAACCTTTGAAGACATTTATCCAGATATATGATAAACAGCCTGGCTGACAGAACGCACCCCTGCTTAACGCCGATATTGACGTCAAACCAAGGCGACATTCCATCATCCAGCCGCACACAGGCTCTACAGCCCATGTAACTGGACTGCACAGCCTGTAGCAGTTTACCGTTAATACCATACTCCGGTAAAATGTCCCAAAGTTCCTTTCGTACAACCGTGTCAAATGCTCTCTCCAGATCCACAAAACTGCAGAAAACCCTCTGACCTAGAGCCAGATGCTTCTCCACAATGTTGCGCAGAGAGAACACTTGATCCATGCATCCCCTTCCACTCCTGAAACCTCCTTGTGTCTCACACAGTAAACCATCGGACACCATCCTCATTCTCCTTTCAATAACTTTTCCATACACTTTTGCTGCCAAACTGGTCAAGCTTATGGCTCTGTAATTTGCGCAGTCATAACGTGAACCCTTGTTTTTAAACAAAGGCACGATGACTGCGCTATTCCAGTCCCTGGGAACCATTCCCGAGCTCCAACATAAATTGAGGAGCAACAGGAACGCCTCCCAGACACAAGAGCCACCGAGCTTGATCATCTCGGCAGACACCATATCAATGCCCGCTGCCTTACCATTTTTCAAACTTCTTATCGCCCATTCAACTTCATCCATACTGATGCCATCGGAGGACGCCGTTGTCGAATGTTGATCTACTAAACCACATCCAACACCGGCGCCAACCGTAGCATCCGCATACATATCGCCAAAATATTCACTCCATCGGCTTAACACGTCTTGTGTTTGTGTAAGAATGTCTCCACCTTTAGACCTTATTTTATTCATTCTGAAGGCTGACCAACCACCCCGAGACTTCTTCACCTCCCTCCAAAAGAGTTTGGTGTTACCCTCGAAGTTTTTAGTCAGCCTATCTTCTGCACTCATACTTGCTCTATCACGTTTCTCTTTCACTAAGGCCTTGGTGTCATTCTTACATTGCCGATATATTTCTTTCTTCTGTTCAGTCATACTGTCATTCAGATTCAAAGAAGAGACATAGTCCAGCCACGCTTTCTTCTTTTGCTCTACGGAAGCTGCCACTTCCGCATCCCACCATGCATCACCATTTGTTTTTCTATGCTTCTTTGAACTTCCACATACTTCTTTCGCTGTATCTACCATACTCTCTTTCAATACTCTCCAGCATTCTTCAATGTCCGATTGCGGCTGGCTTGCCATCGTCAGCCGTTCTCGGACACCCTCTGCATACTTTTCTCTTACACACTCTTCTTGCAACCTTTCAACCTTTATTCTTTCAAGCCCTCCGAAGTGGACACGCTCTCGCCAGTGCCTCCACTTTCTGAACAGACCACTAAATCTCGCAATAACGAGATAGTGGTCCGTGTCGACTGTGGGGCCCCTGTAGGCTCTTGCGTCTAATATTTTGCTTCGGAGGCGACTGTCTACCAAAATTAAATCTATTATGCTTTTCTGTTCATTCCTTCTCCATGTATACATATGGATGTCCTTATGTTGGAAAAATGTGTTTGACACAATAAGGTTTCTCTCCATGCATACATCCGCTATGAGCCTACCTGCGTCGTTCACTCTCTTATCACCAAATGGACCAAGTACGTCCTCATAGTCGGGACGCTTGGTCCCCACCCATCCGTTCAAATCTCCGCATACAATCACGCGTTCACTGGTTTCTGCCATATCCAGAACTTCCCTAACATTATCCCAAAACTTCTCTAGGTCTGATGCCACCGAGGATCCTACGGGAGCATATGCTACAACCATGAATACCTTGGTGACACCTAGTTTTATACGGACCCAGAGAAGTCTGGGATCATACATTCCGTAATCCTTCACACCTGAGGCCAAGCGAGAGGACAACAGCACTCCTACCCCCATGCTGGCTCGATCGCTCTGTGGTACACCAGACCACAGAGCCATCCCGCCACCAGGAAGATCGCAGGCGTCGCTGCCCCTTCGCTTGGTCTCTGTTACACAGAGCACGTCTAGCTGTTTGTCCGCCATGACGGATATTAGCTCGTGCAACTTACCTTCCACACAACCTCTTACATTCCACGTGCCCACCCGGCACTCCGTTCTCCTCGACTCGCCTAACTGGGCAAGGCGTGATGAGTGGTGGCCCCCATCGCCGCAACTGCCGATGTTCGTACCGACGGGGGCGGGTCGGTACGCGTCGCCTCCGGGGGACGCCCTAACCCGCATTGCGGTACGCATTTCGAGCCGGATTAGCAGTCTAATTAGACTGGCAGGGGACGCGAACGAGCACGCTCCGGACTATGCCCCCCTAACTAAATTAAATACTAACTAGAAGAACATATCATTGTTATCTAATAATCAGTATAGATATTTATCTAAACTGATAAATAGAGTCGGTTTTTTGTTCGGTTATACAGCAAAAACTACGGAACCGATCG
The DNA here is from genome assembly GCA_905163515.2 of Lymantria monacha. Taxonomy (NCBI): domain Eukaryota; kingdom Metazoa; phylum Arthropoda; class Insecta; order Lepidoptera; family Erebidae; genus Lymantria; species Lymantria monacha. Next base: position 19,235,449 of record LR991107.1, on the reverse strand, counting down.
GAAAAATACTTATACCATAAGATGTATCGTCTTATGAAGAAGGTTTTAGTATATATATGTTGGCTATTACTTATCCGGAACCTATATGATTATTTTTATTGTATCAAAAAATATTGTAATCGGTAATGGTAACATACTAAATTATCATTATTATGATAGAGAAGGAAAACTCGAAACAAAACCCTGCTAAAAAGCAACACGTCTGCTCGAGAGTATACCTGCGAGGGTAAACCGCCGGGCGGGCCACTGAAGACAAAGATCGGGTTCGGGTGGCCCGCTCACTCGGCGAAGAGAGGTACCTACATGTAGGGTGGGTCTATGGGGTCGCGCGCCGCTTCTTCTGTCGCCCCGGACGGATTAGCGGGGCGTGACTAATACATAGACCACCGCCAAAAAAAAAAAACCAACACGTCTGACCAGCTTGGTATAGTAGGTCAATTTCCTTCCCATTATGGAGGAGGTTCGAGCTCAATAGTGAGACATATATGAGCTGAGATGATGATTATACTTTTTATTATAATTTTTTTGTCCTATAATTTTTAAATTATATTATATATTTTTTGTGTTGGAAATTTTTATCGAGATTTCTGTATTAAACCGTAGAGCATACATAAAGACTGATGAGTGTAAATGAAGCGATGGAGGTATGTCAGGATTGTGGTTTGTGGCAATCTGTAGCCTCTGCCTACCCCTCTGGGCAACAGTCGTGAGCCTATGTATGTATATATGTATTGTAGATCAACACTATAGATATTTAATTTGAAATAAACAAATCTTAGAACATAATTAATTATAATAAGAAAATTTACTTTAACGAATATTAAAAATAATATTAATGTTACGATGAATTTCCATTGCCCTTAGGAAATTGAAAAGCTAACTGAAAAAAAAAGTTTCAATTTTAATTAAAAAGTCGTATAACTAGAATAATTGGATTGTGTTTCGTATTTTAATATTTTTATTTTTGTATATTTAATAGTAAACTTTTATTAAATCTTCGTAACAGATATTATTAAATTTTAATGTTATATTTTTCAATTACAGTTATTTTTTTTTTTTATTGGTTATGGTGACAAACGAGAAAGAAGCACAACTTATGTTAATGAATACTACCGTCAATGGACCTTTAGAATACTAGATAGATCTATCCCCCGGCCTACGAAACAAAACACACTCAAGTTTTCTTTTTTTCTTATTTTTTTTGTGTTATTTTTTTTTATTTTTTTTCTTGTAGTGGACTATGGAGGTGGTCGCTCCACCAAATCAGTCCGGGGCAACGGAAGAAGCGGTGCACAACCCCATAGACCCACCCTGTAAGCACCTCTCTTTGCCATGCGAGCGGACCTTCGGTGGCTTTGTTGTACTACCCTGCACTAAAGAAATAACCCTTATGTTGCAGGGGACTTCACAAACATACAAATAACGAAGACAAATTACACTCAGACTCAGAACAACACTTTATGGATCGCACAAAGTGTTGCCCCGCGTAGGAATCGAACCCACGGCGCTGACTGGAAGGTCAGTATTATAACCACAACGCGATCTATGATTGTATTCATGTGAAGTTATTAAGGCTTTTTTTCTCTTTTATCTCTTATAACTAAAAGCTATTGCACACGTGGCAAAGTGTTTAAAGATACATATCGTGCTGAGTGTCGAGACTTCGACTCCTGACGCATGGAAATACTTTTTCATCATCATCTAAACCCATAGATGTCTCGCTGTAGCTGTAATAGCGACTACAATCACTACCAACCCTTAAATTACTCATGGATATCTCAAAATAAGACTAAGAGCTTTATATTGACCTGGGCCAACTGCAACTGATGCTGTTTGGTCAACAATTACATTCCCAAGAAGGTTTAATCTCAGGCAGGCGGCTGGTCATAAAACTATTGCCAATAACTTTTGCAATATGTACTCGTATATATTGCATTGACTCAAAGTAATTAGGGTGAGAACAAATATGATTATTTTACTAAATGTTAAACACTTAATTAAAATTACCATAAACTGGAGTTAATTTTTTATTGTTTATGGTGGCAAACGAGCAAGCAACACACCTGATAGTAAGTGTCACTGCCGCCCATGGACATTTGATATACAAAGGGTATAGCTAAGCCGCTGCCTTTTTTTTTTGGTGGACTATGGATGCGTCTCGCCCCACCGAATCGGTCCGGGGTGACGAAAAGGCGGCGCGTGACCCCATGGACCCACCGTAAAATTCCTCTCTCTTCGCCGTGCGAGCGGACCAGCGGTACTCGATTTTTAACTTCGGTGGCCCAGCTAAGCCGCTGCCTGCCATTACAAATCTCAAACCCACCCAGTTGGGCTTCCGGCTCTCTCGCTCATCGAACGGAGCGGAATAGCATATTGCCATTACTCTGTCGTCGATAAAATAATTTTGTGTAATTAAAATTTAATTAAAATAATTTTCAAAATGATGGACTGCTTTTTTATTGAAATAATTTTCAAAACGATGACTTCTATGTTAACTGTGATTTAGATGTAATTATGAGAGAAAATTCGATAAAAATCTAATTTCAGAAATAATACATATAGATCCTTTCTTAATTTCCAATCTTATTCTGATACCATTATCGATGCTCCTGAATTGGATTCTAATCGATGGCATTGAGCAATCCATCACAGTTTGGGATTGCGGTGGTGACATATTGGATGGATTACCGAGGGACAAGGGGCGGCTTGTTCGTTGTGACCCTGAGTCAGTTCTAACATTCATTATAGAAGATCTGTGTAAGGATTTTGTTGAATGAATTCGAAAATGAATGTCTACAGAGTAAACAGTAAAAGTTAATAAATAAAAAAAGGAATGTTTGAACTTTCATTTTCTATTACTTTTAAATTAGTTTTTCAATAGTATCATCGAGCTAATCATATATGTCCCACTGTTGGGCTCGAGCCTCCTCCATAACAGAAGAGAAATTACATACTATACCACGCTGGTCAGACGTGTTGGTATAGGGCAGGGTTCAGCAACCTTTTGAATCGGAAGAGCCAAAAATTAGAATATACAAAAGTTTAGTCTCATCATCATCATTATCACAGCCCATAAATGTCCCACTGTTGGGCTCGGGCCTCCTCCGCAGTAGGAGGGAAATTAACCTACTATACCGCGCTGGTCAGACATATTGGTATAGGGTTTTGTTTCGAGTTTTCCTTCTCTCGCATAGATGTTATATGCGTTTTATATCCCTTAGTCGTCTCTTACAATCACCCAAGAACAAAATAGGGGGTGGTGAATTACATTCTTACTTTGACGCTACATGGTAAAATAATATTTTGCTGATCTGCAATTGTCACCAATTGGCACGATTAACAATAATTGGCTATATTACCTTATATGATTCATTAGCTTAATTGCTATCAGCATCGGAAGTTGTTTCTGCCTGCCGGTCTGACTTAAAGTAAGCATAATAGAGCAGTATTCTTCGGGTCATTTCTTCCGTTTATTAAAGCAGAAGTCACAAGTGTATGCCAAAAAAAGGTGATAGTTTATATTTAAAAACAACTCAAAAGAAAACCCTATACGAATACGTTTAAGTATTTGATATATTAGATTAATTTCCCTCTTATTATGGAAAAGGTTTTAGTCCACCAGACGTATTTGAATTATTTAACTTTTTATTTTTAATGGAGCATGCAATAGACAAAATATTTACCTCACTAAAGTCGAGATGCGTATCCAAGACGCAAATAATACGTTTGTTTTCATGGTAGCTACATTTATGCATACCTATATAATATTCAGACGTATGAGTCAACCATATTACCCAATCTTCCCTTGAATGAAAGTAAAGGCGTTAAAAAGGATCCTAACTAAACTTGAACAAAAATTTATTTACAAAAACGTTAACTCTGCAAAGTTCAATGGCAAATTAATTTGTTTACAAATAACCCTGTTTACCCGTAAAAGGTAAAACCGGGTACCAAACGATACGGTAATATAAGGCCCGCCATTTTGTTCAAGCGTAAATGCGATTCAAAATGTCGGCAAAAGGGGTTTAAAAATATTTCAACGATGTGCAAATAGCTGACCCTTTTTAATATAATAAGGACTTTACGTTTAATCATTGAGGTAAGGTATAGCTACATTCCGTTGAAAGATTTAAGCAAGTTCAAAGGTAAGTTTTCTTTTCTACTTTACTTACAAGTACATATAATGTATATTTTAACTTCAAAGAACCAGTTTGTAAGAGATTATTTGTTTATTGATGTTGACTGGCAAACCAATAGTGCCCTCAACTATAAATCCTAAACTTTATATAACTTTACAAGCTTAGGCCAACTATATTATTAATTCTTATCCCCTATAACCAAATGGGGGATGATAGATTAATGAATAAGTGAAAAAATCATCATCAACATTATAATTTCCCTGTTCTAACATGGTACATTTCTACATGGTATTTAGGTACTCCTCTTTTATCGTATATATTGTAGAATTTATTGGCAATAATTTTATTTATAGACCGTCTATCTATCGTCAACTCTCCTTGGGAATGCAATTGTTGACCAAACAGCATCAGATGGAGTTGGCCCAGGTCGATTTAAAGCTCTTAGTAGTTTTATATGATATCTACAAGCAAACCAAGGGTTGGTAGTATTCGTAGCCACTACTACTCAGTAATAAATGAAAAAAAAACGTTATATAAAATAACCAATTTCTTCATACAAAGTGCAGATCTTAATTCGGTTCAATGAATATCTTTAACTTCAAAGTTAAGTGAAATATTTGAAGACGCAAAATGTATTTTGTTAAAAGAAAAGTTTTAGGAAATAATTGCAGGCTGCGTTAAGAAATGATTTTGTCACCCAAAATTTCAATGTAAGTCGAATAAAGTCGGCCAAAGTCGGCTAAATTAATAGCATTTCTGTTTACGTCTATAGAATGTAAAGATGTGTTGTTGTGAATGTAAAGAATGTTTTATACTTAATTTTCTTTAACTGAGCTGATTACTAGATGAAAGGGCAGCTTCTCTTTCTTCTCTTTTATTTTTTTTTTTTTTTTTATTGCTTATGATGGCAGACTAGCAGACAGCACATCTAATGGTAAGTGTCACTACCACCCATGGACCTTTGCCAATGGTATAGGCAGGCTAGGCGCTGCCTACCAATACAAACCTCGAACCCACCCCAGTTGGTCTTCCGGCTCTCTCGCTTACCGAACGAAGCGCAATAGCACATTGCCATTACTCAGACGTCGACCTTCTGCTCAGTGTGGTACTACCCCGGACGGACCGGCCTACGGCTGTAGACAGAGAACTGTCCACAGCGTGGTCCTACAAATTTCTTCTACTTTTAGATAGGGCCACGCTGTTAATAGTTTTCTGTCTACATCTGCGGACTGGTCTACCTGGGGTAGTGTGGTCGTCTGTGTCATTATCATCATCATCTCAGCCCACACATGTCCCACTGTTGAGCTCGGGCCTCCGCCATAATGGGAGGCAAATTGACCTACTATACCGAACTGCTCAGACGTGTTTGTGTAGGGTTTTATTTCGAGTTTTCTTTCTCTTGCACAAATGACATATGCATATCCTTTAATCGTTTTTTACGATACCCACGGGTAAGATATGGGGTGGTGAATTGTATTATTAATCCGTTACCACAAGGAAAACTGACGTCTGAGTAATGGTAATATATTGCGCTTTGTTTGATGTACGAGAGAGACAGAAGCTTAACTTGGATAGGTTTTGATTGGTTGGCAACCTTACTGCCCTAATATTGTACAAGTAATATTGTACATATTGTATAAAAAAGTTGTAAACTTTCTATCACTTCTTTATTTTCTTCTATTTCTACCTCATATCTTTAGTCTTATTTCTTTTTGCTTTCTTTACTTTTAATAAAAATCTCTCTGTTTTATTTTTCTAACTTCAAATTTATATTATTCCTTATTATGAAATTCTTGTTTTCTGCATACGTATGTGTTTGTACTTTCTGTTCTTTATTTATTACTTTAAATAACACTATTTATAAATTCTTCATATAGATATTATTATTAAAAAAAATGTATATAATAGAAAAAAAACAAGAAATATATATATATATATATATATATATGAATAATAATAATAATAGTCAATATTACTCGCTCATTATATAGTTTTAATTTCCTGTATTCTACTTAACCTTAATCTAATATTTATGTTCTGTATGTACTTTAGTGTTTGTACTTTCTGTACTTTTTTCACTTTGTAAACCTAATATAACACTCTAAACAAGGTCCCTGATCATATCAGGGAAGATAGTAGCCCAAACATACGAGTGTTTGGAAAAAAAAAAATATTGTACAAGTCAACGGGTGGCAGGAATACTTATCATCAGGTATGCTGCTTGTTCATTTGCCACCTACCATCAGGTGTGCTGCTTACTCGGTTTCCACCATATACGATAAAAAAAAAACTTACTTTTATAATTCAAACCTCCACAGCTTTAAGAGGGAAGTTGACCTACTAAATCACAACTATACAACAAGTGTGTAGTCAGACACACAGATGGTGCAGTGTTTCAGAAAACAATTTGCCATGCCAAGTGTCGCATCTTCGATTAATACGCAAAAACAATACTTTATACGATTCATAAAAAAACATTGTTCTAAGTCTGTTCGTAATTTGTGTTGGATAATACTATTGTTTTTTATTTGTGTAGTGATGAAGATCAAGAATACAATTCACATGTTATCTTGCCCATGGACATAAAAGAAGACTAAAAATCAGCATCATCATTCTCTTGCTCTTATCCCAACTACTTGGAGTCGACGCAATATGTCCTCTTTTTCCATACAGACCTATCAGACGTCATCTCTGTAGTCACTCCCTGTTAATACATATCATGCTTCACACAGTCCATCCATCTTTTCTTTGGTCTCCCTTTACCCCTAGAGCCTTCAACATTCATACTCAAAACCTTTCTCGCAACATTACTTTCATCCCGTCTCATCATATGTCCATACCAGGTCAAACGTTCACTCCTTAACTTATCCGTCACTGGCGCTACTTTCAAACACTCTTATGCGCTCATTCCTTATCTTATCCATTCTCGTCACGCCGTACATCCATCTCAACATTCGCATCTCCACTACATGTAATCGTTTCTCATCCATCGCTTTTGTTGAAAGACGACTAAAAATATAATATTAAAACAGAAAATCTATGAAGGAGAAGGAAATCTCGAAATTAAAACCTATATCTATCCATCTTATGAGTATGGTATAGAAGGTAATTTTTCTCTTATTGAGAAGGAGGCTCGAGTTCAGCAATGCAACTTGTATGAGATTAGATGATGATAAAAAAGATATCAACTTGTTTTAGATATCACTTCAAAAGATTTTCTCATATGGGGAAGTGTGTTCATACCATAATCTGCCACAAAAAAGAACAGGACGCTTTGAACGGGCTACACTTTTGACAGTTTTCTCTCAACAGCTATAGGTCAAGTATTAGCATACTCTCGCAGATAATTGATATCTAAGCAATTATCATTACGCTTTTTTTTTGCAGGCTATGGACCGGACACACGTCCGCTCGCTCCGTCCGGGGCGACGGAAGAGCAGCGCGTAGCCCCATAACCCACCGTATTCCCTCCCCCATCGCCATCGGGCCGGCCACTGGTACCGCTTCCTTGCCATCCGTGGCCAGAATGTCATTATGCTGTTGCGCTTCATTAGGTGAACGAAAGAGATGAAAGTCCAACTATCTGGGTGGGTTTTTGTATGCAGTGGCATTTTTTTTTTTTTTTTTTTGCGGTGGGTTATGGACGTCGCACCCCGCCAAATCGGTCCGGGGTGATGGAAGAGGCGGCGCGCAACCCCATTGACCCACCCTGCAAGCACCTCTTCTTCGCCGTGCGAGCGGGCCACCGGTACCCGATCTTTATCTTCGGTGGCTTGTGTGCAGTGGCCTAGCTGTACTGCTACTAGTATTGTAAATGTCCACGAATATGCTGTTGTTCATGGACATTTACTATCAGATATATTGCTTACTCTTTTTATGCCGTAAGCAAAAAAAATACATACATACATATCATCACGCCATAGCCCTTGCAAGGTAGGCAGAGAGAACAGAGTGCCAGAGAACTCTATCCTTGCATACTTCACTTGCTTCCTCAATATTCATAATTCTCTTCATACACGCTCGCCGGTTTCAGAGAATCTTGACTCCACCTTCCTTTAGTACATGACCGATCTGGTCTAGGTAGGTTAGTCTCGGTCTCCCCCGGTACCTACATGCTTCCACTTTCGCATTGTATATCTTCTTAACCAGACGTTCGTTCGGCAAAAAAAATATACATATTTATAAGCAAAGAGTATCACTTGAAGAAAGCAACATCGTTATAAAACTTTAAACAAAACTGTAAGGGCATCCAACCATGGCTTTAACTTGTTTTTGTACCTAGATTTTGGTTTTCCGTCTAAAATAAATGGATTTAAAAAAGTACGAAACTGTTCCCTTGTTTCCACAATTTTTTTTTTCTAAAGCCAAAAGCTTTAGCGTAGTCGGGTTTTAGATTTTTAACTTTTTTATTTACACTTATTTTTTTTATTGCTCTTGGTGGCAAACGAGCAAGCAGCACACCTGATAGTAAGTGTTACTGCCGCCCATGGGCCTCCGCTGCCTACCAAAAAAATCTCAAACCCACTCAGAACGTTTTACCGTCGTATTACCACTGCTAAGATGTCGATTTTCTGCTCAGTGTGGTACTACCCCGGACGGACCAGCCCGCGGCTGTAGACAGAGAACTGTCAACAGCGTGGTCCTACTACTATTAGGAATCGATTATATCCTACCACTATTCGATTTAATATCATCATCATCTTCATCATCACAGCTCATGAATGTCCCACTTTTGTGCTCGGGCCTCCTCCGTAATGGGAGGGAAATTAATCTATTATACCGCGCTGGTCAGACGTGTTGGTATAGGATTTTGTTTTGAGTTTTCCTTCTATCGTATTATACGCGTTTTATATCCCTTAGTCGTCTCTTACGATCACCCACGGGTAAGATATGGGGTGGTGAATAGTATTCTTACTCCGTCACCAAAAACGGGAAAAACGGATTTGATATCAATATCATCATATTTAGTAGATAAAAAAATCATGAGCAGCATTTTCACATTCGACAGCGGCCATCTTAGATTTTTTAAAACAACCTATAAACTGAAAATATAAACAAAACGAAAATTAACTACACGATTAAACCATATTGAGAGTATTGGTGTAAAGATGCGAAAGGGAATGCTCCGATGGTTCAGACATGTGGAAAGAATGCCGAACGAACGTCTGGTTAAGAAGATGTACAATGCGAAAGTGGAAGGATGTAGGTACCGGGGGAGACCGAGACTAACCTACCTAGACTAGATTGGTCATGTACTGAAGGAAGGTGGAGACAAGAGTCTCCGAAACCGGCGAGCGTGTATGAAAAGAATTATGAATGTTGAGGAAGCGAGTGAAGTATGCAAGGATAGAGTTCTCTGTCACTCTGTTCTCTCTGTCTAACCTGCAAAGGATATGGCGTGATTACATGTATGTATGTATTAAACCATATTGAATTTAAAATAATATTACGTAAAGCAATAATCATAATTAATATTACTATATATTAATAAATAATATATTTAATTCGGTATTGGATTATTATCAGGAAAATAATAGTTATAACATGATTCATTTGGACAATTATCAGCTATCATTATGGCTATTGTATGTAATAAAATCTAATCTAGTTTATAAATGATGGGCAATGGGCGACGATAATGATTACCGTATTAATGAAATATTGTCTAATAAACATGATAAATATATATAATAGCATTTGATTTGGAAGATACGATTGTATTGTAATGTTTGATAGCATCTACGAATACTATCAACCCTTACATTACTTGTTAGTGTCGTAAAAGACGATTAAAATCCGTCCCGTCATCATCATTCTCCTACTCTTATCCCAATTACTTGGGGTCGATACAATATGTACTCTTCTTTTATAATATATAATGTAAAAGTTATTGACAATAGTTTTATCACCGGGAATTTATTTGTTGACCAAATGCCATCAAATGGAGTTGGCTCAGGTCGTTATAGGGCTCTCAGTCGTCTTTTACGACATCCACGAGCAAAGTAAGGGTTGTTAGTATTCGTAGCCGCTACCATACAGCTGATCAAGTATGATCAACAACTATATTCACAATGTGGGTCATGCAGACGGCCGCTTACCTTACATGGTGCAGCCCGCGGCTGTAGACAAAAAGCACAATACTGTACTTTTATCAGTGATTATACAGATATTTCCCTATCACACAAGTTTCATTTTCATGGTGTGTCTTTGGGGTACTCGATCGCGAGTTAACTACTAGAATAGCCATCACTCCCGTCATGTAGATATACACATCATAATAATTATAATTCTTTGCCACCTCAAAGCAAATGTAATTAATACACATACAATTTTAAAATGTCAGTGCTGCGGACGGTGAAGTTTTGAACCTGAGACCTCTCTATAAAAAATAATATCTTATATTTAAAATAAAATTAATTTACGGATTTTATGTCGTTTGTATTTGATATTTACTTCTCAACGTTTAGATCATTATTCGGCGTTCACTGTCATGGGAGGACTAAAGTGTTTCACGTCCAACAAGTCATCGTTATTACAGAGATTTACATCTACCCGCTACAGTAATTGAAATTAAAATTTGACCCACATTTGATATCTATCACTGTTATGGGTGAAATGCTTAAAAATAGATTTCGTTTCACAAGTCAAACTTTCATTTAAACATCAAAACAGATAGTTATCTGTAAAGTTTGTTTACGTACGATAACTTGACGTGACAAAGTCATAAGAAAACATTAGTGAAAAATTGCATACTTTTAAGAATTGAACAAACATAAACAATGGAACCATATTAACTTTTCACTTCACTTTAGAATGATAACACATATTAATATGACTGTGACACTGTAATAGCAACACTGAAGCGTAGCGTGTTTTGCCTAACGAATTTTGACTTTGGTTAGCGTTAGTAGTACATGGTATTGGTCATGCTCACAGAATGGTCTACTTGCGGTAGCTGCGTGGAGCGGGTCTCTCCCTTCCATCCAAGGTGGTTGAGGGGCGTGATGGCTGCTCTAGTAGTTAACTCGTGATCGAGTGGCGCTTGTGGGATCTGAGCCAGCCATTGGCTATTTTACATTGTATTTAAACTATTAGGTTCGAAAGGCATCACACTGGAGCTATTTCTTTCATGTACCATTCTTTTTATATATATAAAAAAAATAAAAAGAAATAACAATAATAGACAAACCCGCTGAGTTTCTTGCCAGATCTTCTCAGTAGTGGTCTAGTTCCGATCCGGTGGTAGTTTATTAGATTAAAATTAAAATGTTAATACTGACAATGTGTAAGTGGCCTCGCAGGGTTTATACATAATAAATGAATTTGAATTTGAATATTCTAATGACGATTGTGCCTCTCTCTCGCTCATTCCGCACTCTCACTTGCACGCTCGGCTCAGGCAGAACGTGACTTTTTTTGTGCATGCAGCCGGCGTTCATCGATTTCTAAGACATTATCACGTCAAAAATATAAGACCTTTAATATATAATAGATATTATTTATTACACGCAAACCTCCATATTTATATATAACTTATTAACTAACTTTTTACCACAGATAAGATATCACAATCGAATGCCGTCTGCACTTTTTTTTGTATTTGTCTTTTAGCTGCTAGCCGCAGATGGCTAACACAGCTTAACCCGGACTATGGGTGAGCGCTGAGGACTCTCAACCCGGATACCGTCGTTTGCACGTTCGTGTGCACTATTTATACCCGTTATTCGCTATGAAACGAGTCGAACAGCTATCAATGTGGCCAGATCACACTCCTGGATTCACCACCTTTCGAAAAGCGATAACAGAAATTAGAAATATGCAAACTCTTGCATCATAAATCACATTTAATGCTTTGCAAAGATTATAAAGATTATTATTTACGAGATTAAGTTAAGCCGTGATACCAATATAATCTATTATAAATATACTCGTGGGTTATATTTTAAACCCTCTGTCATCGGCAATTTATTTTTGTTCTATCTAATTATATTATTGTCCTTGTCCCAACATTACTGTATGGAAGCGAGAGTTGGGTATGCAGAAAAGAGTATGAAAGTAAAATTAATGCGGTCGAAATGCGATCTCTGCGGAAAATCTGTGGAGTTAGGCTGACCGACCGCATTCGTAACGACGACGTAAGAGAGCGAGTAGGTATGAAAGAGAGTATTGGTGTAAAGATGCGAAAGGGAATGCTCCGATGGTTCGGACATGTGGAAAGAATGCCGAACGAACGTCTGGTTAAGAAGATATATAATGCGAAAGTGGAAGGATGTAGGTACCGAGGGAGACCGAGACTAACCTACCTAGACCAAATCGGTCATGTACTGAAGGAAGGTGGAGTCAAGAGTCTCCGAAACCGGCGAGCGTGTATGAAGAGAATTATGAATGTTGAGGAAGCGAGTGAAGTATGCAAAGATAGAGTTCTCTGGCACTCTGTTCTCTCTGCCTACCCTGCAAGGGATATGGCGTGATGATATGTATGTATGTATGTAATTATATTATTCTCCTACTTTTATCCCAATTACTTGGGGTCGACGCAATATGTACTCCTAGTCCTCCAAATAGTTTTATAACCCACCTACCTGACGTCAATCCTCCTTGGGAATGTAATTATTGACCAAACGGCATCAGGTGGTGTTGGCCCAGGTCGATATGGAGCTCTTAGTCGTCTTTTACGACATCCATGAGCAAAATAAGGGTTAGTAGTATTCGTAGCCGCTATCACACAACTTGTTCTATTATGATTCTTTAATATATCATTCATATTTACAATTTATGTTGTGTGGTGATGGCTACGAATACTACCAACTTTATATTGTTCATGGGTGTCATAAAAAAGGATTAATAGTTTTATATTGACCTGAACCGACTCCATCTGATATTCTCTGTTCAACAATTAGATTTTTTACGTTGACATCAGACTAGCGTTCGGTCATAAAACAATGGCAATAGCCATCACAATTCTCGTATCTATACTAATAAATGGTGAGTGAAATAATGGTTTCTTTGTTCGTTTATACTGCAAAATCTAATGAACTGATCGGAGTAATACTTATACTATAAGATGTAGCGATCAATCAATCAATTTATTTATATAAATACGAAATATGAGTACGTAGTAAGGTGTTACAAAAAATAATGATCTAATCAGAGTCGACTTTATGGCATGCAAATATGATATCATCATCTTAGCTCATATATGTCGCACAATGGGAGGGAAGTTGACCTACTATACCACGCTGGTCAGACGTATTGGTATAGGGATTCGTTTAGAGTTTTCAATCTCTTACATAGATGTTATATGCGTTTTATATCTCTTAGTCGTGTTGTACGATCACCCACGGTTAAGATTGGGGGTGGTGAAATGTATTCCTACTCCATCACTACACGGAAGTATTATGATATAGAATAAAAATATAATAATATTTATCAATGAATACAATCAAATAAAATGTCAAAATAAAATAATTTTAAATTATAGTTTATCATTAACAAAATTCATGTAATGTGTAATACTTTTTATTGATACATAATTTCCTAAGGCTACATTTATAGTTAGTACAGTCTCTAATTTGCTTTGGCAGGTGATATGTTAGTGATTACTTATCCGGAATGTAGGAAAGCGAGCGAAGGACAACTAGTGCATAATAAAATGCGAATACATTAAAATGATCCCAAGTAATGAGGACCTAAGAGCAATTGAAGTATTGATTGTATTCGCAGACGTCACCATACAGTAGAATCATACAGATATATGAAATAAAAAATATAACTATAATAAAAAGAAAACATAGTTTTATTTCACAAACCAAACTATTTGCATGACAATTTCCCAAGCGGCTGAACCACAAAGCCATAATAATAATCTTAAAGAACAAACAACAAATTCTAGTGTTTAATAAATCGGCCGTAACCAAAGGAAAAAAAACAGCTCATAATCCAACCGTACGTTGACTACTTTTTATCAAACGTAATGAACCATATGAGAAAGGGGGACCTTTTTCTGCATCAATAAAATCACTCTATTTATGACCGGCACCAGTAATACAGGCATTTTCTTTCTATTGCCTTAAACTCTTAACTTTTCCTGGTATATGTTACTTTCCTTTCATTAGATTCGTTTTTGGATCATTCGCTCCACGTGATTGTGAGATGTTTTTATTTTGTGAAAGCGTACTCTGGTATATTGTTATACTTTAATGGTATTGGATTTCAATGGACGAGAAATTACAATGACATAGTTATTTTTGAAATATTGAATTCATTTAGGTAATTTAATTTGTAAGTTATCCGTGTAGTGATGGAGTAAGAATACAAATCACAACTCCCTATCTTACCCGTGGGTAATTGTAAGAGACGGCTAAGGGATATTAAACACATATAACATCGATGTAAGAGATGGAAAACTTGAAACAAAACCCTATACCAACACGTCTGACTAGCGTGGTATAGTAGGTTAATTTCCCTCCCATTACGGAGCAGGCTCGAGCCCAACAGTGGGATATATATGATGTGATGATGATGATGAATTTATAACATATTCTTTAATAAAACTATATTTATGAATTCTGTCGAGTTAGCATTTGATTTCCAGGTCGGTCAGGCAACTAAAAATCAAATACAAACGCGATAAAATCCATAACAATTGTTTTATTCGGATCTCTCGGACCGGCTCTTTCACGGAGAGTACTCTGAGGATCTATTTGCCTTAGTACTACCGTAACCGTTTTACCACCGTACCGTACCATGTAAAATTTTGTGAACAAGTTTGGTTGTTTGAATGTTTTTTAATAAGACACGCGTAAATCGTCATATAGATTAGACTCAAAATTAGTACATATATACTAGCTGTGTGGTAGCGGCTACAAATACTACCAATCCTTATTTTGCTCGTGGATGTCGTAAAAGACGACTAAGAGCCTTACAACGACCTGGGCCAACTCCATCTGATGCCGTTTGCTCAACAATTACATTCCCAAGGAGAGTTAACGTCTGGCAGGCGGCCGGTCATAAAACTATTGTCAATAATTTCTACAATATATACTATGAAAAAAGAGTACATATTGTATCGACCCCAAGTAATTGGGATATGAGTAGGAGAATAATGATGATACTTTTTCCTGGGTTGACATATAGGATGCATTTTATTCCTTAGCATGTTTCTTTGAGGTTAGGGATAAAATTTTGACATTGTAAAACTCACTTTTTGCGATGGAAACTACAGGCAGAAGTTAATATTTCATACATATATACATACATATCAACACGCTATATCCCTTGCAGGGTAGGCAGAGAGAACAGAGTTTCAGAGAACTCTATCCTTGCATACTTCACTCGCTTCCTCAACATTCATAATTCTCTTCATACACGCTCGCTGGTTTCGGAGACTCTTGACTCCACCTTCTTTCAGGACGTGACCAATCTGGTCTAGGTAGGTGAGTCTCGGTCTCCCCCGGTACCTACATCCTTCCACTTTCGCATTGTATATCTTCTTAACCAGACGTTCGTTCGGCATTCTTTCCACATGTCCGAACCATTGGAGGCTTCCCTTTCGCATCTTTACACCAATACTCTCTTTCATACCTACTTGCTCTCTTACGTCGTCGTTACGAATGTGATCGGTCAGCCTAACTCCACAAATTTTCCGTAGCGATCGCATTTCGACCGCATTCATTTTACTTTCATGCTCTTTTCTGCATAGCCAACTCTATTGAGATAGTTTAGGAATGAAAATGTTATATTGTTAAACTCAGTTTTCTTGTGGTTGAAGCTGCAGGCAGAAGCTAATATTTCATATAATATATTATCGTTATAATACTGCCAAAACTAAATACTGTTACAATTTTCAGCTAGTTTGAGTTATTAAATTAAACTAAAAGCCACAAGTTTAGTTACACGAACTTTGTACATGCAAATAAATTGAATATTGAATCATGTTTAGCTTGCTTGTGATGTTTATGCGAGTATTACACATTTGAAATAATATTATTTTTACGGATTCTATCGCGTTTGTATTTGATTTTTAATTACCCGATGTTTTGAACACTTTATAGCGATCATGGTCACCTGGAGAATAAGATGTTTCATGACCAACAAGTCATCGTTTGTTACAAGTCATGTAATAATGACTTGATGGATGTAAGACATCTTAGTCCTCCCGTGACCATGAACGCTGTAAAATGTTCGAAACGTCTGGAAATTAAAAATCAAATACAAACGCGATAGAATCTTCAAAAATAGTTTTATTTTAAATATTTAACTGGTGTTTAAAGTATGAAGACGACTCATCTGAAGAGGTCTCATCGGACGATTCGTCACTCTTCGAAATAGTGGACATGGTGAGCAGACGGACGAGGAGACTAAGGCTCGGCAATAAGAAAAGGACACTTCACAATCAATACGTTTAATCACTAAAATTAACAACCACTCTAATTTTTAAATAATCGTACTGACGTAAATTGGTATTGAGATATTCCACCAGAACAAGTGGGTGCGTGCGCACTCTACGATGATTAATGAAGCCGAAACCGAGACGAAACTTAATGGCCACCTTTGTTTTTTTTTTTTTTGAACTTAGGATGTTAGCCTCAGATGGCTGTTCTTCTTCTTCTTTTTATGTATTGGCAATCAGCTACTTAAATGAGCCATTGTTGCCAGTGTCGAGTTATAATTATCTTCAAGTTTTTAATGTCTTCAGATTAGTCATTGTCCGTCAGTAAGTCAAATTGTCGCCATCAACAGTGCTATGGCCACACTGTTAATGGTATCTTGTGGGAATTTTGATGGAAAACGAAAACGTTCTAAAGCACTTTTATATGATATTCACTACATCTCAGCAGTTCAGTCACATCACATTACATAAAATACCATAAAAATTATCTAATATAACACGTTAAAACATTAAAATATCGAATATAATACAAGAGCACCACATGACGTTTTAGATTCCCCCAGATGGTTGTTACATCCTTATGCGGACTAGTGGTGAGCGCAGAAGGCTCTCAACCCAAGATTGGCCGCCTCCCCAGCTCTCGGTGTTATATCAACTTGCAAAGATCAGTCGTTCACTCATTCAATAATTCATATTTAATATGTTACACCGTCAAGTAATATTTGTTATACTGAATAATATATATTCATACTAGCAGACCGGGCCACGCGTTGCTGTGGCTTAGGTTAGCCTCAGTAACACTTTTTTTGTTTATTCTAACAAATCTTAGCTTATATGAAGCGTTTGTACATTTAACACAGCGCCATCTATTAAATACTTACTGAATCCAGTCAACAGATTCCGCCATCTTTTAAAATCCTTTTGATATAACATATGATTTTGACTGTCAAATATTAGACAAATAATTTGCAATAAAATAATATTACTATAAATTGAGATTTAAGCTATCCTGGGGTACTATCCCAGAAACCTCCACGCGGTGTACCCTGGGTGCGGGCGGCGGTCCCCAGTTCTTCTGTTGTACTGTCGTCCGTAGCGAATATCTGCGCGATTTCGCTCCTACTCTACTACAGTCGTAGTAGAGGATATAGGACGCGAAATATTGGGACGGGCTCAGTCACTCATTCATTTGAGGGCTGGGCAGGCACATGCCACCGCCCACACATCGTAAACCTGGTATCTTGCTTCAAGACACGTTGTTTTGAGGCGTAGTATCAGGAGCGAGGGTCTTGGCTTAACCGCCCGGACCGCGAGGAAGACAACCTCTATAAAGAGTTCGAAGTAACATTCGGACTCGGAAATCACCCAGAATCTTAAGTTCTGGCGTGCGGCGAGAAGATGCATGGCAGATGGGTTGTTCTGTCGTTAGCACGCTCCAGCCAGGGCACCGGCTGACACCCTGGTTGGTAAATGTAGGCTTGCCCGGGTATAGGGATCTCTGCCCGGGTCGACGTCTTGTATCTCCCATTCTCGTGGGTATAAATATGGATACTACAAATTTAAAATTAAAAAACGACGGGGATCGCAGTGATCCTCACCCCAAGGCCCGGTCAAGCCGATCAAAAACTGACCAAGACGACGCCTCGTCCTCAGGACTTGAGGCGTCCGCCGAGGGCCCGGCACAAACCGTGGAGGCCCAGAAGAAGAAGAGGAGGTCGCCTCGAAAGTCTCGGGGCAACGGCCTGAGCCACAAAAGGCGGCTGGAGGAGCGGCGAGCGCGCAGGGAGGCTGCCGCCGCTGAAGAGAAGAAGGACGGTAGACTCGCAGCAGAGCCGTCGACGGACGAGGGCGACAGCGATGTCGCAGAGCCGTCCGAAGACGAGGGCGGCGGATCTACCGTCAGAATGGACGAGGGCGGTGATATTCCCGCAGGGCCGTCCAAAAAGGACAGTGGGTCGGCTGGTGAAGGCCCCACTAGGTCGTCGGCGCGTCTAGCAGCAAAGACGCCGCCGGCGACCGCGACTAAGAAGGAGGAGGCCCTCCCCTCGCAGGTGCGAAAGCGCCCCCTGAGTAAGGGAGGCAGCTCGAGCGCCGAAACCGAGGGGAGCGTGGCCAACATGCCTCCACCCAAGATCCAGGCCTCCCGAAGAGGGCGAGGGACCTCGGTCATGGAAAGGGCGGCGGCGGTCGCTGTCCGCGCCGGCGAGGCCACGGATCTGCAGGCCGAAAATGTCCGCCTTAGAGGCGAGATGTCAGGCCTGCGGACCCGAAACCGGAACCTGGGCGACATGCTGGCGGAAATGCGTCGGGCAAACCGCCAGCTGTTGATAGACGTGGCCGACCTCAAGGCGCAGGTGGCGCTGTTCGTGTCACCCGCGCCAGCCGCGCTATCGGCCAGGACCGGCTACTCGGCGGCCGCTGCGGCGCCAAAGCCGCCTCGCGCTGCGGCGCCGACGACGTTGGGTGATGGCGTCACGGTCACACCCGTCCCCGCGGCGAGGAAGACGCCTGCCGCCGCGAAGCGCGCGCCGCCGGCTAACGCTGGCGCGGTCGCCGCGGCGAAACTGCCTGTCCCGGTGGTGAGGTTGACGCCTCTCCCCGCGGACCGCTTGCCGCCGGCTAGCGCCCCTGCGGCGCCAAAGCCGCCAGGCGCCGCGGAGCAGGCCCCTGGAGGGGCTCAGCCGACCCCGACGCTGGAGGTGGGAGGCTTGTCGGACGAGGCCCTCGCCAAAATCATCAACGCAGTTGGCAAACTCGTTGATGCGCGTGTGGCCGTTCTGGAGGCAAGACTGCCTCCAGAACCACGTGTCCGACCGCCCTTAGCCGCGGATAAGCGGCCGCATGTGGCACCAGCCCCCGCCCCGCTGCCTTGTCAGGGTGGCCGCGTGGGGAGCTACGCCGCGGCCGCGGCCGGGCCTAAGCCCAAAGGCCCCGGCCCAGCTCCGAAGGGACCCGCCCTGAGGAGGAAGACGGCTCCGGCTCCTGCCGGACCGCTGAAGTCGCCCGCAACAACACCGCCGGCGACGACCAGCGAGGCCGCGACGAGGCCTTCCGCGTCCGGCACGACTGCCGTACTCGAACAGGGTTGGCAGGTAGCCGAACGCGACAGAAGGAGTCGCGGCCAAAGGAGGAGAGCGGAGGCCAAGCGCGCCGCTGAGGTCCCCGCTCCTCAGGCAGGAGCCGGACGGAAGAAGAGACCGCGCAAGGGGCTCAAGTCGCCGAAGACGGCCGCAGTGGTGATCACTGTGCTGCCCGAGGCGGCCGAGAAGGGCCTCAGCTACGAGGCCGTCTTGAGGAAGGCCCGGCGGGAGCTAGACGTCTCCGATATTGGAGGCGTCGAAGCCAGGACCCGCAAGGCCCGGACGGGGGCTCGAATTCTCGAGTTCCCAGGGGCCGAGGGCGCCAAGACGGCTGACAGCGTGGCCGAGAAGCTGAGAGGTTTGTTCGCCGAGGAGGGTGGCATCAAGATCGCCAGGCCCGTTAAGTGCGCCGAAATGCGCATTTCGGGTTTGGACGATTCAGTGACGGTGGAAGACATCCGGGAGGCTATTGCCTCGAAAACCGGGTGTCCCATAGACACCGTCCGGGTCGGTGCCATTCGTCCCGGTCCGGGTGGCGTAGGTGCTGCCTGGGCGCAGTGCCCGGTGGAGTCGGTCAGGCAACTGGCCGGCTCAGGCAGGCTCCTCGTGGGCTGGAGCTCGGCGCGGGTAACCGTGCTTGAGCACCGGCCCGCGAGGTGCTACAAGTGCATGGCGGTCGGACACACTCGACCGACGTGCACTAATTGCTTCGACTGCGGCGGATTGTGTTTCCGCTGCGGTCAGACCGGGCACGTGGCGGCATCTTGCGCCGCCCCGCCCTACTGCCCCGCGTGTGCGGCGGGCAATAAGCCCGCCAAGCACCGCATGGGCTCTGGGGCGTGCAAACCTCCAGCTTCGGCCCCAAAGGCGCGGGGCGGCCCTACGACCACGGCCGCTCCCGCTCCTAGCGCGGTCCGATCGCCCGCTGGCGAGGAGGTCATGGATACAACCCGATAATGGGTACACCATCCATGCACCTCCTGCTGCAGGCCAACACCAACCACTCCGCCGGAGCGCAGGATCTCCTCCTGCAATCCATGGCGGAGTGGTCGATTGGTGCAGCCGTAGTCGCGGAACCGTACGCCGTGCCTGATCGCCCCAATTGGGTGGTCAGTCGAAACGGTACCGCGGCAATCGTCGTCTCAACGCAGCGACACTTCCCGTCCTTGTCCCTTTTGGATAGGGGCGAGGAATTTGTCGCGGCGGAGTGGGGAGGGGTCACGCTCTACAGCGTATACCTCTCCCCCACTAGGAGGATGGATGATTTCGGGGCCTCACTCACCACCTTGGAGGCCTCGATACGGCGACTGGCACCGGGCCTCGTCCTGGTCCTGGGGGACTTTAACGCCAAATCCACGGCGTGGGGGTCCCCTACGACGGACGACCGCGGGCGGGCGGTCAACGAGTGGGCGGCTTCACTGGGCCTCTGTGTTCTGAACAGAGGCTCGGTGAACACGTGTGTGCGGCGGCAGGGCGGGTCGATAGTGGACTTGTCGTTCGCTAGCCCCGCTGTCGCGCCACGGGTGAGGAACTGGAGAGTCCTGGAGGAGGCGGAGACCCTGTCGGACCACCGGTACATCCGGATGGAGGTCTCCCCCCGGGAACCCGGTAGGGGTCACAGGGCGGACGGAGCTCCCGCGTTTCCGCGGTGGGCTGTGGGTCGTCTTGACAGGGATCTACTGGCGGAGGCGGCCATTGTCAGCACGTGGCTGTCCTCACCACCCCCAGCGGACGGAGTGGACGCTGAGGCTGTCCGCATTCGCAGTGCGTTAACGCAGATCTGCGATGCGGCCATGCCCAGAGTGCGGCGGCGTCCACCTCCGAGGCAGGGGGTCTACTGGTGGTCCCCAAGACTGGCGGACCTTCGTGCGGCGTGTATCAGTGCCCGAAGGTCCTACACCCGCAGCCGGCGGCGTCACCGCGACGTCGAGCGGGAGGGCCAGCTGTACGAGGCGTACCGCAGTGCGCGGACTGCCTTTCGGCTGGCCATCCGAGCCGCCAAGGGCGCGAGTTGGCAGGAGATGTTGGACGGTCTCGACCGTGACCCCTGGGGTCGCCCATATCGCGCGGCGCTGAACAAGCTTCGCGCGCGGGCCCCCCCCCTCACCGAGACCCTCCAGCCTGACTTCCTTCGTAGGGTGGTCGAGGAGCTGTTTCCACGGCAGTCGGAACACACGCCCCCGGTCATGGCTCCGCCAGATCAGGACCGGGAGGCCGACGACGACGAGAGTGTTCCGCCCGTGACGGAGTCGGAAGTGGGGGCGGCCGTGGCGAAGATTCGTTCCGCCACCACGGCCCCCGGCCCGGACGGAATTCCAGTCCGGGTGCTGACGTCGCTCCTCGAGCACTTCGAGCCTCGCCTCAGGCAGCTGTTCAACGCCTGTCTGACGTCTGGACGGTTCCCTGAGTGCTGGAAGGAAGGGAGGTTGGTTCTCCTGCCAAAGCCGGGACGGTCCCCGGATTTGCCGTCGGCCTACAGGCCCATCGTGCTCCTCGACGATGTGGGTAAGCTGCTGGAGCGTGTGCTCGCTGCCCGCATCGTCCGACACCTGGAGGAGGTGGGGCCCGATCTGTCGGACGCTCAGTATGGGTTTCGGAGGGGGCGTTCGACCATCGGGGCCCTATTACGCCTGAGGCAGGCGGCCGCGGAGGCCGTCGCCGGGAAGGGAGTGCTGTTGGCGGTGTCGTTGGACATCGCCAACGCATTCAATAGTCTGCCATTCGGCTGCATCAGGGAGGCGCTCCGGTTCCATGGAGTGCCCCTGTACCTCAGGCGGCTGGTGGCAGACTATTTGGAGGGCCGCAGTATCCTCTGCGCGGGTCCCGCAGGGGACATTGTGCGGACGCCCATGTCGTGCGGCGTTCCACAGGGGTCGGTTCTGGGGCCGACTCTGTGGGACATCGGGTACGACTGGGCGTTGAGAGGGAGTCTCCCCCCCGGGCTGAGCTTGGTGTGCTACGCTGACGACACGCTCGTCACAGCCCGGGGCAGGACACTCGAAGAGGCGGCGAGCCTGGCCACTCTCGGCACCGAGGAGATGGTCAGGCGGATCGAGGCGCTGGGGCTCAGGGTGGCCCTAAACAAGACGGAGGCCCTACTTTTCCATGGGCCCCGTGTGAGGCTGCCCATCGGCGCCTCGATAGTGGTAAACTCCATCCACATCAGCATCCAGGCCCATATGAGGTACTTGGGTCTGGTGCTCGACGGGCGATGGTGGTTCCGGGAGCATTTCCGACAGATTGCTCCCCGGCTTGTCGGCGCGGCGTCCGCCCTTTCTCGACTCATGCCGAATGTGGGCGGACCCAGTTTTGAGGCCCGACGGCTGTATGCGGGGGTCATCCGCTCGATGGCCATGTACGGCGCACCCGTGTGGGCGAGGGCTCTGAACGCCCAGCTCAGGGCGGTTCTGTGGAGGCCACAGAGAGCCATGGCGGTCAGAGCCATTCGCGGGTACCGCACGGTGTCGACAGAGGCGGCGTGCCTGTTGGCCGGGACACCCCCGTGGGACCTAGAGGCGGAGATGCTCTCCGACCTCTACCGGCGGGTTATCACAGCGCGCGAGGAAGGTGGCTCCCCATCGTTGAGCGAGATAGCCACCTGGCGCGTGGATGCCCGCCGAGACGTCATCGCCCGTTGGGCTACGCGGCTGGAGAGGCCTAGGCACGGTGTGGAGACCGTTGAGGCCCTCCGGCCCGTATTGATAGAGTGGATGGAGCGGCGGCACGGAGTCCTCACCTTTCGGCTGGTGCAGGTATTGACGGGGCACGGGTGTTTCGGGTTGTACCTGCACAGGGTCGTGTATAGGGAGTGGACTCCGGCCTGCCACCACTGCAGGAGTGACGAGGACACGGCGCAACACACGCTGGAAGTGTGTCCGGGATGGGAGCGGCAGCGCCGTGACCTCGTCGCTGTCATCGGTGCCGACCTGACGCTGCCGGCCGTCGCGAGAGCGATGGTCGACAGCATCAGGAACTGGGACGCGGTCGCCGCCTTCTGCGAGGCTGTCATCTCGCAGAAGGAAGCGGCGGAACGGGCAAGGGAGGATTCCCGCGCCCCGGGCCGCCGCCAGCGGCCGGGGCGGCGCAGGCGCGAATACCTGCGCCTGATGCCGCCCTAACCGAGGCTTCGGGTGATCGGACCGGGGAATTGTCCGGTCACCCGACGTGAGGCCACCGCGTGAGGGCGACGCCCCGACGGCGAAATCTGTTGGGGCGTCGACGAGAGGAACCCGCGAGGGTGAACCGCCGGGCGGGCCACCGAAGTTAAAAATCGGGTCCCGGTGACCCGCTCGCACGGCGAAGAGAGAGGAGTTTTACGGTGGGTCTATGGGGTCACGCGCCGCCTTTTCCGTCACCCCGGACCGATTTGGCGGGGCGAGACTAATCCATAGTCCACCAAAAAAAAAAAAAAAAAAAAAAAAGATTTAAGCTATCCTATCTTTTAAGTTGGATCAAACTACACTTGCTGTGCGAATTTGGTTAAAATCGGTTAAGTACTTTATGAGTCCATCGCGGACAAACAACGTGACACGTAATTTATATATATTAAGATATAGTACGTACAATACCACAAATGAAATTTGGCATACATAGTCATCATCTCAGCCAATGTATGTCCTAATGCATAGCTCAAGCTTCCTCCACAATAGGAGGGCATTAGACCTACTATACCACGCTAGTCAAACGGGTTTTTATATAGTTATAATTCGAGATTTTATTCTTTTTGCATAGTTATTTATATACATATTACATCCCTTATTTTAGGATACCCATTTTTTTTTGGGGTTTAGGTAACAGTCGGTGCACTCCTCGCACCACTCCGTCCGGGGCGACAGAGGGGCGTAAGGCACTCCCGTAACCCAGCTGTGGGACATCATCCCCATCCTCGTCGTTGGGCCGACCACCGGAGCAGAGTGACTTGACGTCAGTGGTCAGTGCCCAACGGAATACCCCCTGAGGAGTACTCTTTCCTCGATCGAAGTACTGCTGCTTGCGACTCTTAAGATATCGTTAGTACATCTAGTAGGGTCGTCTGACGCTGCGTTGTCCGTTTATATAATAATATCCTATCTATGTAACAAAGCTGTGTGGTCGTGGCTAAGAATACTACCAACCCTTACTTTGCTCTTGGATGTCGTAAAAGACTACTAAGAGCCTTATAACGACCTGAGCCAACTCCATCTGATGCCGTTTGGTCAACAATTACATTTCCATGGAGGGTTGACGTCTGGCAGGCGGCCGGTCATAAAACTATTGCCAATAACTTTTACAATATGTACTATGAAAGAAGAGTACATATTGTATCGAACCCAAGTAATGGGGATAAGAGTAGAGGAATGATGATGATCCTATCTATGTAATAATATTCATTTAAATCTATTCAACAGTTTATGCGTAATTGAGTAACATACATACAAACATCTTTACAGACTTTCCCATTTATAATATTAGCAGGAAGTAAGATTTGGCATTAAGATTAACCGTTCACACGCAATTCTGATAACTTAATCCTTTTTTTTTTAAATACCCGATTACGAAACGAAAAATGATGTCACAAGCGGGGTTCATCATTTTTCGTTTCGTAATCGGGTATTTATAAATAATTAAGCATATTAAATGCTAAAAATTTCAATAATTTGAACTTAATCTTTTCCTGAGAACATAGTCAGATCATAGTCTACCACAGACAACAAAGTAAGCCTTAAAGTTCCTCACGTCATATAGATTTAAAAACATAATATACTAATATCGTTTATTTTCCCGTGGAAATTTTAAAGACAGATGAAAATTATCAGAACATTGAACAGAACACTCTCTGAAGAGACTTGTTACACTAAATGCTAATTCGCCCCTTGGACGTGACAATTATGGTATTATACTTAGGCTTATGTCTAGACTATAGATGTAAAATAACCGGTTTAAAATCATTTTACATAATTTTGCAGGTTTAAAACCGTTAATATATGTTTTTTAATTGTTGTTTTCGCTATGTGGTAGCGGCTACGAATACAACCTACCCTTACTTTGCTCTTGGATGTCGTAAAAGAGGACTAAGAGATTTATAACGACCTGGGCCAACTCCATCTAATGCCGATTGGTCAACAATTACATTCCCAAGGGGGGTTAACGTCTGGCAGGCGGCCGGTCTATTGGCCACCGAAGACAAAGATCGGGTACCGGTGGCCCACTCGCACGGCGAAGAGAGGTGTTTGCAGGGCGGGTCCATGGGGTTGCGCGCCGCCTCTTCTGTCGCCCCGAACCGATTTGCCGGGGCGCGACCACATCCATGGTCCCACCTTGCGGAGGTAAAAAAAAACCCGGTCCATTGCCAATAACTTAATAAAATCCCTAGCCCATAACTTTTACAATATGTACTATAAAAGAAGAGTACATATTGTATCGAACCCACGCAATTGGGATAAGAGTAGCAGAATGATGATGATGTTGTTTTCACGTCAATATTTATCATTGGACTTTTGAGGGAATCTGAAAACGTCATGTGGTGGTCTTACATTATATTCAATATCTTAGAGTTTTAACATGTTACATTAAATTATTTTGATGACATTTTATATAATGTGATTCGAAGAAATTGCTAGAATGTAGTGAATTTGATATGAAAGTGCTTTACGTTTTCGTTTTTTACCAAAATTGTCAGAAAATACCATTAACAGTGTTGCCATAGCACTGTTGATGGCGACGATTTGACTTACTGACAGACAATGACTAACATGAAGACTATAAATATGAAGAAAATTGTAACTCGTCACTGGCAACAATGGCTCATATAGCTGATTGCTAATATAAAAATAAAAGAATAGGAATATTTATCTCTCTCTTTTCCAGTTTTATGGAAGACGGCAATAGTTAAACCTATTCCAAAAAAATCGAATCCGGCTTGTATCGGAGATTTACGCCCTATTAGCCTCCTTCCTTGTTTATCCAAAATTCTGGAAAGGGTGGTTTATAATCAGCTTGGAAAGTTTATAGAGGATATTAATATCTTGCCGAAATATCAATCTGGATTTCGAGTAGGTCATAGTACCACGACCGCCTTGATCGACGTTGTTGACAATTTATTAGAAGCTAAAGACAAAGGCATGGGATCATTGCTAACCCTTCTTGATTTTTCTCGCGCATTTAATTCTATCAATATCACCTTCCTTCTCTCTAAAATTTCATACTATGGCTGTGATACTGAAACTGTGCTTTGGTTTAATAGCTATCTGAGTAACCGGAAACAGTTCGTTTAAGTGTGTAGTAAAGATGGCAGTAGTTTAGTGTCGCCACCTCGGAGCGTTACTAGAGGCGCCCCGCAGGGATCCATACTCGGCCCTTTGCTTTTCATCTTGTATACTGCAGACATAACCAATATTTTACTTAATTGTAAATATCACTTATACGCGGATGATCTTCAGTTATACATATCTTTACACCCACAGGATACTTCCAAATGTGTGAGAATGATAAGCGAGGAATTAAGCAGAGTATCAAATTGGGCCAAAAAAAAATTCTCTAGAGCTCAACCCTTCGAAATCAAACTTTTTAATCATCGGATCTGCTGATATGATACGAAAAATTCAAAGCAATAACCCTAGTATTAACATCGATGGACAGATAGTCAAACAAGTATCAGAAACTCGTAATCTCGGTGTAGTTTTTGATGGTTTATTAAGATTTGAAACTCACATAACTGAAGCCGTACGCAATTGCTTCTACCGTATTAGGCTTCTGTACTTAATTCGACCCTACATTAGTCTGGACTTACGAATATTACTCTGCGAGTCTCTTGTACTGTCCAAACTCAACTATGGTGACGTGGTTTATGGAACTTGCCTTCTCAATAGAACTTACAGACTCATTCAACAAGTGCAGAATGCTTGTGCTCGGTTCTGTTTTACAATTCCTCCGCGTTCACATGTTACACCATTTTTAAACACGGGACAGATGCTGAAAATGGCTTCACGCAGAAAGCTACATCTAGCGAGTTTGTTATTCGGTGTCATTTTGTACAGAAGACCTGCATATTTATATGAGAAACTTTTTTGGTCAAGTGACTTTAATAAATATAGAACTCGAGCCTCTTTATATCTTTTAAGTACCCCTGGACACCGCACTGCTGCATTTCGTGGTAGTTTCAAATTTTCTGCCACCCATTGCTGGAATGATCTGCCTCCACCATTGCGAGCCTTAAAGTCTACAGTTGTATTTAATAAAAAAATTAAACAACATCTGCTTAATGCTCAAATTCATTTTCATAACCCAATCCATTGATGCACAGTAATTAAACTAAAATCCCTTATTATATGCGTATGTGTGTAGTTGTGTGTGTGTTAGTGTGTGTATGTGTCTTTATATATTTGTATATATGTATGTACGCAGGTTTATAGCATGTACAAGATAATTAAATAGACATATGTATGTGTCCACTCATGATTGTAACAATATACATTCAGTTATTATATATAGATCCCACTACTTGTAACTGTATTTAGTATTTTATTGTGATTATAACTGTCCGTGATTCAACTCTAGGTCTTAGCAGAATACCAGCGTTGCTTCAACGAAAAGAAGTAGCATAAGCTGAGCTAAGATCCTTTTTTGTCTCTCAGATTATATTAGCTTTTAGTTTTACTAGTACATAAGTTATCATTGTTTTTACTTTCCTGTTTTCTTCCAATTGTTTTATGTATGTATGAGAGCAAAATAAATGCTTTTTTTTTCTTTCTTTCTTTCTTTATTTATCGTTTTAAACTATTTGGTTTAAATAGTTTTAAACTGACTTAACATCTTATAGATGAATGAATGTTTTTCCAAATCACAGATCATATATTTTTTTAAGTGGTTAATAACTTCATTAATCCAAGAAGTATGATAGTTATTTTTTTATTGAGATTTTAAGTTCTTGACAGTTCTCTGTCTACAGTCACGGGCCGGTCCGTTCGGGGTAGTATCACACTCTCGCAGAAATGTCTGAGAAATGGCAATGTATTATTGCGCTTTGTTCTGTGAGCGAGAAGCCTAACTGGGTGGGTTTAGAGTTTGTATTGGTAAGCAGCAACCTAGCTATACCCTTGGTATTGCAAAAGTCCATGGGCGGCAGTAACACTTACCATCAGGTTCTGCTTGAATTATAATTTATTTTAGATTAGTACACAATAACATTTGGTAAAATTGTCTAATATAATTATATAATTTTACATATAACTAGCTTCTGCCCGCGGCTTCATCCGCGTAAAAGGTTACTTTCCTAAAGTTGAACTATTATACCAAAGATACATATTACCGGAATAAAAGTAGCCATTTTTATTTATCTCTAATCAGAAGCCAAATAAAAAATATCTCGTCAATCTAGCTTCAATAATAACCAATTTCCATATAAACTTTCATCCCCTATTTTCATTTTAACCTCTTAAGGGTATTTTTTTTACAAAATTTTAATTTCATATTTATTTATACCTAATCAACAGCCTAAAAATAAGTTTCAAGGCGGGACGATACTTCCTTACAACTTTTCATCCCCGTTTACAACCCTGTTTTAGCATTAAAAAGTAGCCTATGTCTTTTATCGGGCTCTACACTATTTGTGTACGAAATTTCATTTATCTCGGTTCAGTAGTTTTGTCGTGAAAGAGCGACAGACAGACAGACAGACGAAGTTACTTTCGCATTTATAATATTAGTAAGGATTAGATTAGATTAATATTATTAAGATTAGTAACTTCAGGAGAAATTTAATTAATTGTATTTACCCCACACATCATTATTGCCCAGGATATTAGGGTAAGAATGTGTAAACTATCATATCATCTATATAAACGTATAAACCTGCGGTCTAGGCATCACTAGATGGGGATTAATCCTGAACCATCCAATTACACAGTTCAGTAATTGAACCGAGAATATTAACAATTCTGGCCATGCCTACCCCTTAATGGCACTTTAGGAACTTATACATATCTAAACTATGGCTATTTAGCTTTGTATATAATCACGAACTTGGTCAATATGTCACAAGTTTTTTTTTTACTTCCTCGATGAGTGAATGAAGCTGTTGAGTGAAAGAGGAAATGCTTTTATTAAGCAAAGAAATTTAAAACATTTGATTGATTGTTAATCGATTTCGTATCCATCAACATTGTAGAATCTTTGGCCATTATTATATTTAAACGAACTTACATATATAAATATCACCACGATATATCCCTTGCATGGTAGGCAGAGGGAACAGAGTACCAAAGAACTCTATTCTTGCATACTTCACTCGCTTCCTCAACATTCATAATTCTCTTCATACACGCTCGCCGGTTTCGGAGCCTCTTGACTCCACCTTCCTTCAGTACGTGACCAATCTGGTCTAGATAGGTTAGTCTCGGTCTCCCCCGGTATACTCCCTCTACATCTTTCTTGTTTTTATAATATTTTTTTATTGCTAATAGTGGCTAACGTACAAACGGTACTCCTGTTGGTAAGTGTTACTGCCACCGTTACTGTTGTAATACCGTGGGTACCGTTAGGCCACTGCCTACCAATCAAAACCCACCTAGATACATAGTCTCCCGATTCTCTCGCTGTTCATGTCTTCATCAATTCATGTTCTCCTGTGACCATAATAGTATTCGAAACACCCGAAAATTAAAACTCAAATACAAACGCAATAGAATCCGTAAAAATTGTTATATTTCAAATATATTATACTTGCGTAAACATTAGTTTTCAATGTTTATTTATTCCACGTACGTGGTGGTTCTGGAATGGCTAACTTACATCACAGTGATAAATTATTAAATTAGTGCTAAATTTCCCTCTTTAAATAAAGTTTAAGAAAAGCACTTTTGAAATGGATCATATAAAAAAATATATAGAAAGGTAATTATACAATGAAAGTTGCGTGAAAAGAATTTTGCGTAAAAAAACAGATTCAAATTCTTTTAAGTCTGAGACTGTATTATGAGCTTCATCATCATCATCATCACAGCCCATAAATGTCCTACTATTGGGTTTGGGCCTCCTACGTAGTTAGAGGGAAATTAACCTATTATACCGCGCTGCTCAGACGTGTTGGTATTTTTTTTTTTTTTATTGGTGGGCTATGGGTGCGTCTCGCCCCATCAAATCGGTCCGGGGTGACGGAGAAGGCGGCGCGTGACCCCATAGACCCATCGTAAAATCCTCTCTCTTCGCCGTGCGAGCGGACCACCGGTACCCGATCTTTGTCTTCGGTAGTCCGCTCGGCAGACGTGTTGGTATAGGGTTTTGTTTCGAGTTTTCCTTCTCTCGCATAGATGTTATATGCATTTTATATCCCGTAGTCGTCTCGTACGATCACCCACGGGTAAGATATAGGGTGGTGAATTCTATTCTCACTCCGTTACCACACGAAAATTATGAGCTTAAATATAAAACAAAATCAGAAACTTACCCTAGAAAAGAAAAAGTTCTTTAAAAAGACAATATATAAATTTGGATGGATGGGTATTTAAATAATTACGCGAGGCTATGAAAATACATGAGCGAATTTACGTGTGCCATATATACTTCTGACTACCCAATTAAATTAGGCAACAAAGGCATAAAACTACAAAAATATATTAGATAAAACCCCGTCTAATGAATACACAAACCCTGTGAGGCGAATAATAAGTCTAATTACAGGGGTTGGCAAGTTAATGAGAACTTTGAAAAAAAAAACCGAATAAACCCTCACCTATCTATAAGTATTTTAATACTTTACGAGATTTAAACAAATATTTAGGGATAAGAATTTAAAATATTTATATTATATACTTTTAATATATTTTTAATATTTGTGATCTTTTTTAACCGATTTAAAAAAAGGAAGAGGTATCTTCGACTGTACTTTTTTTTTATAATGTTTGTAACATCAGAACTTTCGAGTGGGTTAATCGATTTTAGAGATTCTTTTTTTTTTATTTTTTCAGCTGGTAATTCCCACGTGGTCGCATTTCAAATTAGTTCACAATCAATTGTAGTCCTTTCTTTATTTGTTGTTTTTTTTTTTTTAATTTTGAGTATTGTGTTCCATTTATTAATATTAATGAAATATGTTTTTGTATTTCCTGCATCACGTCGTCTCCACGCGGATAAAGTTGCTGACAAAAGATAGCATAAAATAAATAATAATACTACATTCCATCCATCCATCCATCAGCCCGTGAACGTCCACTGTTGGACATAGGCCTCCCCACGAGAATGCCATTCGCAACGGTCCTGTGCCACCTGCATCCAACGGTTTCCTGTGACCTTGATAATTTCATCAGTCCACCAAGTGGGGGGGTCGTCCTACGCTTTACTCATTAGTATTATAAAGAAAATAAACATCTAATGTATGTAACCCATTAGTTATTTATTTTCTTTAAATAGTACAAACCAAATCGTGACTCCTTTCTGTACGCTTAAATGTTTTAAACTACATAATAGATTCTCATATAGTATTCATCAATAAATAGAGTGATTCTAGAGGAAAATTTATATGTATAATACATGCATATTATAATAAAGAACAGTCTAGAATATAAAAGCTGTGTGGTAGCGTCTAAGAATATTACCAACCATTAATTTGCTCGTGGATGTCGTAAAAGACGACTAAGAGCATTATAACGACCTGGGCCAACTCCATCTGATGCCGTTTGGTCAACAATTATATTCCCAAGGAGGGTTGACGTCTTGCAGGCGGCCGGTCATAAAACTATTGCTAATAAAAAATAAAAATTAAGAGAAAGAGAAATTTTATATTTAAAACTGTCTATAAAAGGTACGCGATTGATTATGCCTACGATCTAAAAATAATACGCAGTTATCATGTTTATTTTTTACATATTATTAAAAAAATGGATTACTTACGAAGTTATTTTAGATAATACAATATTATTTATTTTAAAATTAAATCATCATCACAGCCCATAAATTTACCATTGTTGGGCTCGGGCCTCCTCCGTAATGGGAGAGAAATTAACCTACTATACCGCGTTGGTCAGACGTGTTAGTACTTATAGGGTTTTGTTTCTATTTTTCCATAGATGATCCTTTCGCATAGATGTTAGATGCATTTTATATCCCTTAGTCATCTCGTACGATCACTCATGGGTATGGGATATGGGGGTGGTGAATAGTATTCTTACTCCGTCACATATGTATGTATATATACATACATACATATCATCAAGGATATAGGGATATAGCATCCCTTACAGGGTAGGCAGAGAGAACAGACAACTACTACTCCGTCACAACACGGTAAAAAAATTAAATACATAAGATGTATTTAATATAAAACAAAATTATTTTTACAGTATACATTTAAAAAATATCTTAAAAGTATCAGAGAATTAAAACGGGATTAGAGCGACTGAAACCATAGCTAAGTTTTCTTTTTTTTTATACACCTTCCTTCAATAAGGACATAATCCTTATATTGCGGGAGACTATAAAAACATATAATTAACGCAGACAAATTACACCCACTCAGAGTAACACTTTTTGGATAGCATAAAGTAGGAACGGAACCCACGGCAACCACACGGGGGTCGGTATCTTAACCACTCCGCGATCGGTATATCAAAAAAAAAATCAAAGTAAACAAGAGATTGCCACCAACAACAGTATGAAGACTAAGGTAGAGAAGAAGAGACAGACAGACAAAAACATCGAAGCGGAACTTTTCAATTATTAACCTTTTCAACTTTATGTAATAACGCCACTTCAAGAACAAAATTGAATTATATAACATCAACATAACAATTAATAAATAAACATAAAAAAGGCACGGACAGAAGTCTGTGGATATACAATAATTTAAAAAAATATATATAATTTACAATCTATGTCTGACAAAATGTTTAATTTCAGAATGTGATACCATAGGAATATTATATAGTTATGGTATTTATCGTCTATAACACCATTCCCGAAGAGGGTTAATATAGGCAAAATAAATTATAATTCTGAACGCAATAATTCAACCATGTGGTGACGGAGTAAGAATACAATTCACCACCCCCTATCTTACTACTTATCGTAAGAGACGACTAAGTAATATAAAACGCATATAACATCTATGCAAGAAGAAAAACTCGAAACAAAACTCTATACCAACACGTTTGACCAGCGTGGTATAGTAGGTCAACTTTTCTCCCATTACGGTGGAGACTCAAGCCCAATAGTGGGACATTTATGGGCTGAGATGATGATGATGAAAGGCTGCACAGATGGCGTAGTGGTTTTATATACTTTACAATCTTCAATTAAAAAAGAATCATTTTAGAATAATATACCATAGATTTATGGTGTATACTGTCTATAACACCAGAAGAGGGTTAATATAGGCAAAATAAATTATAATCCTTCGAAGTAACGCAATAATATTGTTAGAACATATATGAATTAAACAAACACGTCAAATTTTATACAATAACACTAAAATTGATGTTACCGCCATCTCTTAGCTGAATTAATAAACAGAGACGCACAATATGTCAACAAAATTAATTTGGCGGGAGGTGGATGTCATTTAATTACGTTAACCCTTCAAACCTGGCACCCCTTTCGCTCCCTAGACTCCCAACAATTTTGGAAGCTTTTAAGGTTCACATGAGTTAAATTGAAATTATCGTTGGACTGTTAGCGTGGTTAGTTGACGATAATTATTGAAACCGCTTGTGTTTCTTCGATGAAGACTTTCTAGATACTCTTAGAAATTTTATTGTATTTGATATAACGTTTAAACAAACATAAACATATCATCACGCCATATCCCTTGTAGGGTAGGCAGAGAGAACAGAGTGCCAGAGAACTCTATCTCTGCATACTTCACTCGCTTCCTCAACATTCATAATTCTCTTCATACACGCTCGCCGGTTTCGGAGACTCTTGACTCCACCTTCCTTCAGTACATGACCGATCTGGTCTAGGTACACTATAACGTTTAAAATTAATAAATAAAAGCAAAATTGCTTTAAGATGAGGAATATTACCGAGGACATATCTTTCTGACACATTATCATCATCATCATCATCTTGCTCTAATGCTAATTACTTATTCCATACTGTTCTATCAGACGTCTTCTTTGCAGTCACTCCCTATCTATCTATCTCATGCCTCACGCAGTCCATCCATCTTTTCTTTTGGTCTTCCTTTACCACTAAAGCCTTCAACATTCATACTTAAAACTTTCCTCACAATATTACTTTCATTCTGTTTCATCACATGTTTACATCATGCCAACCATTCATTCCTTATATTTTCCGTCATATTAGTCTTTCTGATAAATAAAGAGATATTTATCATTATTTTGCTCCCATCACAACTACTTGAAGTAAACGCATTATGTACTCTTCCGTCGTACATTTTGCAAAAGTTTTTGGCTATAGTTTTATGACCGGCTGTTCGACTGACATCAACTTTTAGGAATTCAATTCTTGAGCATACGGCATCAGTTGATAGTTGCCTAGGTCGATGTAGATCTCTCGGTTCTTTGACGACATTCACGTACAGTTACTGGTCTAGCTAGTCATAAAACTATTGTAATATGTACAATGAAAGAAGGTATATTGAATCGATGATAATAATGATTTGATTTTTGGAATATATATATTTATTAGTTACTTTAAGGACCTTGTATAATATTTCGGTGAGGTTTTAAATTTCTTTCTTTTCTACTAGACATAAAATATTTATTTTTATTTTCTCCTATTTTGCATTTATATTTAATTGATTTTTCCTTCTAGTATTTTGATACAGAAGTGCGTTATATACATGTGCTAATGGAAAACCAGCGTTGGTTATTTATAGCCCGAATATTTCTGGCCTGAGACGGGCTTGTAGCAAAAACAATCATTATCCACGATCTGTATTATTTTAATTAAAATTTCTGAAGATACGATTTGTTTATTTAATATCTTTTTTCATATTAAATATATTTTATTCTCTCATATTCTTTTTTATTCAAAATCTGTAAATACAAATTGAACAGATGGCGCAGTGGTTAAGATACCGTATCTACCATACACATGTCGTGGATTACTATGTGTGAGTTACAAATCGTTGGTCTAAGTCTGAGTGTAATTTGTCTCCATTATTCATATTTGTAAAGTCCCCCGCAAAACAAAGATTATTTTCTGTTTTCTTTTATATATTAAAAAAAAATAGATCGAAAATAGTCAGCTATTTTGCATTTTTTTAATAGGTAATTCTCAAAGGAATAAAGTGTTGTTCATCATCTCAGCTCATATATGTCCCACTGTTGGGCTCAAACCTCCTCCAAAATAGGAGTGAAATTAGTTTACTATACCAAGTTGGTCAGACGTATTAGTGTTGGATTTTGTTTAGAGTTTTCCTTCTCTTGCATAGATGTTATATGCATTTTGTGGTGAATTGTATTGTTACGTCACCACAGGGACAGCAAGCACACTTAGGCTGATCGTGCCTATCTATCGCTTGTACCGTGTTCTCGCTTGCACGCTCGGCTCAGGCGGAATGTCACACCTTTTCATGCGTGCAGTCGACATTTATCGATTCATAAGACGTTATCAGGTCAAAACACGAATTTTAATTTGTTTGAAGTGAATTATTGTTAGGAATTTTTCACATAACAATAGTCTACTAATTTTAACTATATATTTTCACTTCTTAATATCTTTTAGTGTTCGTATGATAGAAAAAAATTAAGGATAAAATGTATTTTTAATTAATTTAAATTTTTAAAATCATACCATAGGACATTACCGCTTAAAACTTGGCCGCTTTTCTCATAAATATTCATCCAAACACTACCACGAGGGCTCTCTTACCTGAAAAAAAAAACATAATTACATCAGACGGCTTGTTAACATAACAAGTTATAAGGGTCTGTTGTACAGCTTATAAAGTTTAATTATCATGAGCTATTTTTATAACCGACTTAAAAAAAAAAGAGATTTTATTCATGACTATATAATTTTTTTATGAGTCCTAGGATATATCTCAAGCCGCCCGCGGCCGGGGCGGCGCAGGCGTATAGTAAACGTATATTACAAAATACTTTTTTTTGCAGGTAGGTTATGCCCTGATCATGCCCCGCCTTAACCGCCCGGGGTGGTGACGAAAATACGCCGAAAATATTTAAAAAAATATACTATTTTATAGAACTTTTTTCCCCTTCACTAAGAAAAAAATCCTTGTATTGCGGGGAGCTTTACAAAAATATAATTAACGCAGAAAATTACCCCCATACTCAGTACAACACTTTGTTTGATCGCACAAAGTATTGTTCTGTGTGGGAATTGAACCCATGGCATTATCTGTGTAGTCAAATTATTCGAAGAATTATTTAAATGTATGATTTAATGTATTTGATATTAATAATTTTATGATCATCATCATCACCGCCCATAAATTTCCCACTGTTGGGCTCGGGCCTCCTCCGTAATGGGAGGGAAATTAACCTACTATACCGCGCTGGTCAGATGTGTTGGTATAGGGTTTTGTTTCGAGTTTTCCTTCTCTCGCATAGATGTTATATGCATTTTATATCCCTTAGTCGTCTCGTACGATCACCCACGGGTAAGATATGGCGTGGTGAATAGTATTCTTACTCCGTCACCACACGGAAAGATATATGATCGCATTAGTCAAAAAATACAAATTAAAATATCAGTCAAGATTACAACCGTATATATATTACAGAGACAAGTTTACAACCAATTTCATGGAAACTAATAAATCATTGTGAAGTTTATTAAGTCCATTGACTCGATAACTCAAATGGAATGGACCACAAATTGAATTCATTTTGTTGGTGACACTAAACAAATCGATAGAACATAATACCGAGTTTAAGTCCATTCGTAATATATTTATAGCTTCAAGATATAATAAAAACTAAGTTATTTATAGTCTAACGAGCTAATCCCCGAAGGGGTAAGAAAGGTAACGCTGAGTATCTTTACATATATTTATATAGAATTAATAATCACTTATTATTTTTGAAGTGAAAACTTCTTTAGGCGCGTTGAGCGTTTTTGGAGGGGAAAAACTTATAGGTTCGCGTCACCGACATGCTAATGCTAATAGTATATCTATAGCTATGTGAAAACTTCTTTAGGCGCGTTGCGTTGATCATTGTGGTTTAAAGGTTATCTTACTAGCGTGGTAAAACCGATTCCTAGATGTTCGATAATATTTTTTATTTTTATATAAAAATTAGAAAATTATTATTATTTCAATTAGTCTTAAGTTAATAGTTTTCACTTCTATCGGCAGTCCCCATGACTGCCTGATGTTTTTTTTTACAGATTCTATCACGTTTGTATTTGATATTTAATTTCCTAACGTTTCGAACACTTTACAGTGATCATGGTCACATGAGTTCTGTGTGTCAGTACTACCGCAATATAATCCGTAAAAATAGTTTTATTTCAAATGTGTAATACTCGCGTAAACATTAGAATGTTTCATACTTAATGGTTTCTAATATTTATGCGAGTATTATACATTTGAAATAAAACTACTTTTACGGATTCTATCGCGTTTGTATATGATTTTTAGGACGTTACCATGACGGAGTCCTTCCGTGACCATGATCACTGTAAAGTGTTCGAAACGTCGGGCAATTGAAAATCAAATACAAAAACGTCATAGAATTCGTAAAAGTAGTTTTATTTAAAATTAAATTACCTATTAGATTTTTATATTAGGAGCCGCACACATTACTTACTAATACTTCATCATCATCATCTCAGCTCATTTACGTTCCACTGTTGGGCTCAAGCCTCCTCCGAGGGAAATTAAACTACTATACCACGCTGGTCAGACCTGCAGGCATAGTGTTTCGTTTCAGATTTC
Organism: Lymantria monacha; assembly: GCA_905163515.2. Lineage (NCBI taxonomy): Eukaryota > Metazoa > Arthropoda > Insecta > Lepidoptera > Erebidae > Lymantria > Lymantria monacha. The sequence goes on along the minus strand of LR991107.1, from coordinate 19,196,998 downwards.
CTTCTCTTGCATATATGTTATATGCATTTTATATGCCTTAGTCGTCTCTTACGATCACCCACGGGTAAGATTAGGGGTGGTGAATTGTATTCTTATTCCGTCACCACACGAAGAATATAGACCATAATATATATTAAAAAAAAGCATTACTTTTTAATATTATTTAACCCGCAGTCATGAGGATCGAAAAGTGTTACACGAACGTCGCGGTGGGTCTCGCAGACCCGTTCATTAGATATCAATATTATTCTAAATACTTTATAAATTTAATTTAATATTTATTCGTATTTAGTTTTTTAGGTATGTACGTAAATAAACGAAACACAAATATCATAATATATTATCTTTTAATCATATTAATTAAAGCTTTAAAAAAAGAACGACAAATATCAACAAACTTTTTCTTTTCTTCTTAAATATAGGTCTATTATTAATTAACAATCATTTTTAATGTTTTATTGCCACTTTTTTGTAGGAAACTAAATCTTTAAAAGAAAATAACAATGAATTACTTCAAATTACTATCTTTGGTATAATCAGCACAAAAAGGTACAATATATTCTAAACAAATATATTTATTATAATTCTCGCAGCTGTAGCTTGTTTTATGGTCTTTCTTGGCTGAACACTCTTGGTAACTTTTGCACACATTAGCTTATTTGTTGAAAGTTCCCTTGTAGATTCACAAACAAATTTTTCAATTTTTTTACAACACTTTAAAGCTCCAATACATTATGGCGAAGTTCTAGATGTTTCATTACAATCCCCAGGCTTAGGATTTTTATAAAACGCATTCATTTTTTAAAAAAACTATTATTAAATTTGTTTTTTACTAGGCCTTCCAGAATCAGACTCAAAAACGGAGTTAGACTCGTAAAATCGAAAAAATACGCTGTCGTTCTGCTTCTTCTCGGTCGATTTTTTTCTAATTACCCACAAAAAACATAAATAAAATGCTTTGAACTATATATCAGCAATTTTAACTGTAAAAAAAAAACAAATACAAAAGGATAAATTCACGGATAATAATTAAAATAATATCTATACAAAATGGTGCGAAATTGTGACACGAACTGCGGGAATGGGGCTCATATACCCAATTCAATTTCGTGCGTGTAACTCCCACTGTGGCTGTCGCACGACTATCCTGTTAACTGCGACACATAGAACAGCTCAACAGCTCCAGCTATTGAGAAGAACGGCAAATTTGCACACTTAGTAACCGAGCTAGAAGCGAAATAAAATGTGACAGGTCTCACAAACCTAACCCCCATGACGCCGGGTTGAAAGAAAAACATTGTTATTATAGTTTCTTCTTAAGAAATAGGCATCTTCATTCTCCTATTCTTATTCCAATTACTTGGAGTTGTTGCATTATGTTAACATATTTATTGCGAAAGATATTGGCAATAATTTCATGAGCAGCTGCCGGCCTGACCTAAAACCGCTTCTTGGGAATGTAATTATTGACCATACGGAGTCAGATGATGTTGACCCAAGTCGTTATAAAGCTCTTAGTCGTCTTTTACGACATCCACGAGCAAAGCAAGGGTTGATAGTAAGCGCAGCCATTTGTTACATCACATTACAAATCTTTTAAACACTTGTATTTTCTCAACCATAATATGCATGTATTATACATATAAACCTTCCTCTTATATAACTCTATATTTTGATGGTAGTTTAAAATATCTTATTGTACAGATTACGGCAGCGATTTTGTTATATACTGCATAAAGATATTTATATCGATTTGGGCCAACTCCACCTGATACCGTCAACAATTACATTCTTAGGAATGTAATTTAAATAAAGATGTTGTCAGGCGGCTGGTAATAAAACTATTGCCAATAACTTTTGCAATATATACAATGGTAGAGAAGTATGTATTAGAACCACAAGTAAATGGAATAGGAGCAGGAGAATGAAGACTACGTAAATATGTAACATCGGTAAAAGACAATTTAAAACTTTATACCAACATATGTGACCAGCGTGGTATAGCAGGTCAATCTACCTATTTCGAAAAGATTTTAGAACCCAGCAGTAGAAAATATATGAGCTGAAACGAAGAAATTAATTTAAAGATGACATATCTTTTTCTTTTTTAAAAGACACTACCCTGCATCATCTCATCATCATCATCTCAGCCCATATATGCCCCACTGTTGGGCTCAGGTCTCCTCCATATTGGAAGGGTAATTGATCTACTATATCGCGCTGGTCAGACGTGGGGGGTGGTGAATTGTATTCTTACTCCGTCACCACACGGAAAAAATCAAAATTCAAATTACTAAGATTTTGCATTTAACATGCGTGATTATTTATAAAAAAACATGGTTACGAGCGAAGAATGATTTAACCCATGTGTGATAACCATTTTTCGTTCGTAATCAAAGTTACTTAATACTTGCATTGCGGGGGACTTTACAAACACGCAATTAATGCAGACAAATGACATTTTAACCACTATACCATCTGTGTAGTCAGTAGGCAAAAAAAGTCATCGGCCACTTGGATTATTTGCCTATTCTTAAAGTTTTTCTTATTAAGAGATATGAAATTCCACTCCAATCCAATTAATTCACTTAAATTACAGTATATTTTCATAAAATAATACATTTCTGACTAAATAATTCGGATATATTAATAAATATTCATATTTATTTTTAAAAAATTGCATATCGGGCGCAAAAAAAGTCATCGGCCACGTATAATTTAATGACACTTGGTTGAGAATTGGTCCAATTTATCATTTTATTTTATTATATCGAGAAATAATTAATATTTTGTGGGATATCCCTTAGCTCTAAGAACTGCTTGCAGCCTTCTTGGTATGGATTCCACTAACTTTTTGGTCACATCCGCCGAAATGTTCTCCCATTCGTTTATTATAATTGATTTCAGCTGAGCGATATTGGTGATAGAGTGCTCGCGTATTTTTGAATCCAAATGTTCCCACAAATGCTCGATCGGATTCAGGTCTGGAGATTGCGCAGGCCATTCGAGTACACTCTGACCATTTCTGGAGAGCCAGTCCTTCACACTGCGCGCAGTGTGCTTCGGATCATTATCGTGTTGAAACACGAAGTCCGCTTCAATATTTAGTTGACGGGCGCTTGACATCAAATTATTTGCTAAGATATTTTTATAAACATACTGGTCCATTTTACCATCGATGAAAACTAATTTTCCGACTCCAGAAGCAGTCATATAGCCCCACACCATAACGCTCCCACCTTCATGTTTGACAGTTGGCGTAAGATTTTTATGCTCAAGCGCTGTGCCGTTCTGACGCCAAACGGAAACTCTTCTTTTCGAATGAAATAATTGATATTTGCTCTCGTCTGACCAAATAATCTTGTTCCAGTACTCTTGCGGCTTATCTATATTATCATTCGCGAATTGCATTCGCTTCGACTTATTCTTCTTACTCACGAAGAACTTTCTGCGCGATACTCGACCACGATATCCATCCTTGTGCAGAACATTTCTAATCGTTTGTGGCGTTATACTCACTCCAATTGATTCAACAATATTTGTTGTTATCTTTGGAGCAGAAATCTTCGGGTCTCTTTTTATTTCTCGGATTATGATGTTGCGCAATCGCCGATTTATTTTGGATGGCCGGCCAGATCTTGATTTGTTGAATACTGTACCGGTCGTAGTAAAGCGCTTAATAATCGAGTTGATTGTCGATCGTGGTCTTGATACAATTTTTGCAATTTCACGCTCACTATTGCCACTGTTGTAGAGATTAATGATAATTTCCCGTTCTTCAGTAGTCGTTTCTTTTCTTGGAGCCATTTTTTGTCACTGTAAAATATTTTTTCGAGTGAGTACGTGTGGAATGTAATAATATGAGACTCCAATTATTTCAAACCATTATTAATATATGAAAAAAAAAGAATGGTTAGGCCGAGAATCGTAACACTTACCTCTTTAAGCCAACACGTCCTTGATTAAAGCAAAAAATAATATTGAATATAAAAAAGCTCAGCTGGAGAATGTATTGGCCCACCAAGAATAACTCCCTTTATGCACAAAATTAGCGTGAAGGTGCAAACGCCTAGCCGCACCCACTTATGCCCACCAGATCGGCGCCAGACGGTCGCCAGTAAGCGACCGCACCCTCAGCATTCACTGAAATTCGCGGATAGATCATCCCGCATCCAGCAGCCACCTAAGCGAGCGGGTAGATCACCCCGCGTCAAGTAGACACCGAAGCGAACGGGTTGCCTTCGCACAGGGCTGGCCAGAGAGAGAGAGAGATAATAGATACAGCAGTATTCATATGTGAATAAATACTGACATGTGATGCAACAAGTGTTGAACTTGATTGCCATCGATTACGCGTCGAAACATAAGTAGGATGTTAAGAAATGATATGTGGCCGATGACTTTTTTTGCGCCCGATTTGCAATTTTTTAAAAATAAATATGAATACCAAGAGATATATCTGAATTATTTAGTCAGAAATTTATTATCTTATGAAAATATACTATAATTTAAGTGAATAAATTGAATTGAAGTGGAATTTTATATCTCTTAATAAGAAAAACTTCAAGAATAGGCAAATAATCCAAGTGGCCGATGACTTTTTTTGTATATCGGCTTATGGCGTCAAACGAGTAAGCAACACACCTGATGGTAGTGTCACTGCTGCCCATGGATCTTTGCTATACCAAGGGTATAGCTAGACCGCTGCCAACCATTACAATCCTCAAACCCACCCAGTTGGGCTTCCGGTTCTCTCGCTCAATGAAATGAAGCACATTGCCATTACTCAGACGTCGACCTTCTGCGAGAGTGTGGTACAACCCTGGATGGACTGGCCCGCGGCTGTAAACAACACAAAACATATCGCTTGCCCAGAAGAATAGTGTTACAATTCAAAATAGCAAAATTTTTCAGGAGGGCAAAATAAGTATTTCCCTTTTTTTCAGCTCGGTTAAGCAGCGATTCCAAATGCACGAACATCAGCATAATATCCTTAAGAATGACGATGAAGAGTTGATAGGGTGAACTTATAATATTAACACCCTTATACGATCAAAAATTGAAATATAATGAAAATTGTAATTTTTAGAGTTGTGACACTATTCATCTGGGCAAGTGATATATAGCCTTTATGTCTCTATTTGCAATAAAACGTAACAAAGTTAAGTCATTATATTAACTACTCAGAAACTAAAACACAATTTGCTAACATGAGAAACATTCTCAAGACCTACTTAATAAATTCTAATCTCATCCACTCTAAGCCTTCAAAGAAAATTAGATTTCATTATTTCAGCTGCTCTTAAGAGTGGCCAGGATTTTCTTTCAATTTTCTTACCACCGTACTCATTCTAGAATGAGATACGAGAGTGAATATATTAATTATAAATGAAAAAGAAAGAAGGCAATTCTCAATAGCTGACAATTTTTTGAATTGCTCGTCGTGCTCGTAAATGATGATGGAAGTTCAACTGGGTGGGTTTAGTTTGTATTGGTAGGTAGTGGTCTAGCTATACCCTTGGCTACCCCTGCTATAGCAAAGGTCTATGGGCGGCAGTAACACTTACCATCAGGTTTACTGCTTGCTCGTTTGTCACCATAAGCAATAAAAATTTTTTTTTTCTTTAATAATAGTATTTTTTAATTAAATAATAAAGAATATTTAATATGCCGAATGGTGGCCACCGAAGTCAAAGATCGGGTACCGGTGGCCCGCTCGCACGGCGAATAGAGGAGTTTGCAGGGTGGGTCCATGGGGTTACGTGCCACTTCTTCTGTCGCCCCGGACGTTTTCGTCAGGGCGCGACCACATCCATGGTCCACCTTGAATTATAAAAAAAAAAAAAAAAAATGGCGAATGGTCATGGAGTAAGAGTGTAACTTATCTTCTTTCTTGTCCGTGTGCGATCGTAAGACACGACTAAGAGATATAAAACGCATATAACATCTATGCTAGAGAAGGAAAATTCGAAACGAAACCCTATACCAACACGTCTGACCACCGCGGTATAGTAGGTTAATTTCTCTTCCATTACGGAGGAGGCCGGAGCCCAACAGTGGAACATATATGGGCTGTGATGATGATGATGAGAGTGGTTGATTCTTTTAAAAAAAAACCTTTCATCCCTTAATTGTATTTCGGTATTCTCTGGCAATGAATAAGTGATGAATTTTATTCTTATTCGCCACGCAAAAGTAAAGTAACAGTTTAGTAAAAGTTTTTAAATAAAACTGTCAAAAGCAGCTTCCAAGAGCTACAATAGAAATAAAGTGAGAAACTGGCAATGCATTCAATTGACTTTATTAATTCCACGACGTTTACAAGTAGCGGAACTGTGATTATCAAATTGAAGTCTTCGTATATTTATTTATATATAATTTAGAGTTTGATATAGAACAAATTGATATTCATGTATGAAAAGAATACTTTTGTGTTCTTTTTTTAAATACGTACAAATATACGTAAATCATTGTATAGTGAATGAAATATACAATTACATCATGCATAAATTATATTCAGACTCGGAAGAAGCAGTGAACTGTAAAGAAATATCTATAAAAAAAGAAGAATCTTACAATGGAACCGAACCTTTTGCTCATTTCCAATTACCACGCGATTTTTTTTTTGAAAATACGAACTTAAAGCTGTAGAATTTCTTTGACCACGCTCATCATAGACTGCCGAAAATCTAATTATATTAGCGATTTATTACGACGTAAGAGAGCGAATAGGTATGAAAGAGAGTATTGGTATAAAGATGCGAAAGGGAATGCTCAGGTGGTTCGGACATGTGGAAAGAATGCCGAACGAACGTCTGGTTAAGAAGATATACAATGCTAAAGTGAAAGGATGTAGGTACCGCACGGTGGGCTGAAAATCGCGTTTCATAGATATAGAAACTTGAGCTATAATGTATAATTTTTTTGTGTGGAAATGGATTCTCCTGATTATTACTATACTATATAATGTTATATGAGATAATTTGGTTAACAATTGAACGAGTTATAATTTTTTTTAGAAAAAATGTATGGAGCTGACTTGAAAAATGGGAATAACTCTGAAATCGCAAGGTTGGCCGTTATATCCTCGCAGATGTATATAATAATAATTATTTATGATTTTTTGACATACTTCATATTACGGTAGCACTTGCGATATATTTTTTAAAAAACGTCTAAGTTTTTAAATTTTTCTAACTACTTTACTCTTTGATAATTACTTTTACTTGTACTTTTATTTAATAATAACGTTCAATTTCTTCAAATATGCATGTATTAAGATCTAGTTTACACACAAAGAAGTGTAAGATATCACGTTAGTCCGTTGTACATAAACGCCCAATAAAACTACGTGGTAATAATGAATTATCTTTTGAATGTGAGTTATGTGAGCTAGTCATCTCTAATTCTTAAATACTGTAGTATTACTAAATGACCTCTCAGAATCGAATCACTTCTAATATCACTATGTAAGTACCTTCATTATACATAGGGAATTGCTTGGTAAAAGAATAAAAGTACAAATACAAAGGAATAATAGAATGTTGTTAATTGTGAAATTAGTACAGATAATTAGGTAATGTCGTGAACACTATGTATTTAAGAAGAGAATTATATTTGCCTAATTACCCTCTAAAACATCAAATACTCAATAGCAATAAACAGTCAAAATTGAGACGGTAATTTGAGTTCATTTTGAGTATTTCTACCGCTAACATTTTTTAATATTCTTGTAAGTTGTGATTGTGAATAATGGAAAGTTTAATTACAAACTTGGACTTGTTTGTTATACTGAGTAGTCATAGATACTATTTCCTTTGATAACGAAGTATTGTTCAATTCACTAGTGGTTCGATTGTGTTCTAGTGTTTCTGAGGAAGACAGTGTTACATTCAAGGAATTTTGTGGAAGATTCACACGAGCTGTTCAAAAGAGGTGGTTGAGATCCAAACGCTATCCTGTGAAAATTTAGACGATACTACACTAATTGGCTTTAGACAAGTATTGACTGGCCAAGCTGCGTGCAAACTAATTTACTCACCCTACAAGCTTTCAAAGAAAGCATGAGTAACCTTTACTATGAACGTCAACGATGATATAGGTTTCAACAATGACAAAAATCTTGGAAGCTCTTTCAAGATCTAGGCAATAAGCAGAAGAAGAGAAGGTCTAACGAATATGAAGGCGAAAAATCTATTGAGTTAGCATATTCAGCTGCAGCACTCTTGACAGAAGATGGTCGTAAATATATTGCAACCGTAATTGAGTATATATATGCTCAAAGACCCCCAAGCAGCAGCAAAATACAAGGAAATAATGAAGAAACCAGTTTTTTCATCATTATTTTCTGCAGAAAAGCACCCGGATTGCTATTTTCATTAAAACTCTTGAAATGGCAATAACTACACCAATTTGAGGGAAACTTCAATTCGAGAAGGTTTTGAAGTTGTATTTCCGTCTCACTATAAAGTACTTTTGTACTTTATAGTGAGACGGATATACAATCTGGTGAGATTATAGATGTTTCGAAATTTAAAGAAAACGCCAAAATATCAGCAAAGAAATATGTAGAACTATACAGGGTGGAAGTGGACCGCTCCCGAAAACAAAGACAGGGGACCCTACTAGTCTTACTTGTAATGATAGGCTAGCCAAAAAATCAATGTGGATGAAAAAAAATTTTTTTTTCACAAATATTTTAAGTTTTTTTTTCACATTCCATCGTATTAGGACAGTACCATGTAACGATAACTCGATAAAAATACGTAACTATACTCAGATGCGAAAAGACCAACTCACGATCATATGTTCAAGAGTTCAACGACCTCGCGTGGTGAAAAATTTTTTTTTTCATCCGAATTGATTTTTTTCTAGCCTATCATTACAAGTAGGACTAGTAGGATTACCTGTCTTTGTTTTCGGGAGCAGTCCTCTTACACCCTGTATAATTGGTATTACATGTCGTCGACAGTCCTCAAGTTGTTCATCCATAGAGATGACATAATCGCAAATAATGCTATTGTACTAATTGGTAGTCTTTCAGAAGAAGCTCCAGAAAGCGCGCAATAACGATTTCAGGAGGTTTAGAGAACACCATTATAGGAAAAGAGCAGGCAAACCTCTAATGAGGATATTCTCAATATGCTTATCCTCTCGTCTGATCCCCATATAACAGCAATAAGGCCAAAGCTGGACGCTTATAAGAAACAAGCACATTTTAGTGAAACATTAGACCTGCTTAAACTCCAGGAACCTTCGATAGAGTTTTTGGGTGTAATGTAAAACATAGAGTCTGATTCTGAAGTGGATTCGGATGGTGATGAAGAATATTACATGCGTATTTGAAGAATTAAAACGTTATTATTAAATAAAAGTACAATTAAAAGTATGTAGCTATCTAAAAATACAATAATTGAAAGCTTTGACGATTTTTAAAAAAAATATCGCAAGTGCTGCCGTAATATGAAGTATGTCAAAAAATCACAAATAATTATTACTATATACATCTGCGAGGATATAACGGCCAACTTTGCGATTTCAGAGATATCACCATTTTTCATGTTAGCTCCATAAATTTTTTTCTAAAAAAACTTATAACTCGTTCAATTGTTAACCAAATTATCTCATATAACATTATATAGTATAGTAATAATCAGGAGAACCCATTTCTACACAAAAAAATTATACATTATAACTCATGTTTCTATGTCTATGAAACGCGATTTTCAGCCCACTGTGTACCGTGAGAAACCGAGACTAACCTACGTAGACCAGATCGGTCATGTACTGAAGGAAGGTGGAGTCAAGAGTCTCCGAAACCGGCGAGCCTGTATGAACAGAATTATGAATGTTGAGGAAGCGAGTGAAGTATGCAAGGATAGAGTTCTCTGGCACTCTGTTCTCTCTGTCTACCCTGCAAGGGATATGGCGTGATGATATGTATTGACTCCACCTTCCTTCAGTACATGACCGATAGAATAGAATAGAGTTCAATCGTACTATTAAATATATAGTCCTCATCCAAGTGTGGCGAGATCATTGGAATACAATATCTGTTACTCTTTAGGATCAGATTTAGGGTCTCACCAGAGAAGTGGGTATAAGATATCTTGTAGGAAACGTATAACACCTCGCTGTGATCATCACTCATCTAACAAATCGCGGTGATTACAGCACTGTCCCTTCAAGTTACACCTTTTTTTTTTTCACGCTCTGGAAAATGCATTTATGCATTCCCCCTGCACGTTATAGCAAGGGAGGTATGTAGGACTCGCCGACGTAAGATGACATCGGAATACCCACTAAAAACCAACAGAGTCCCACTACATCGTCTATTTTGTCAAAGGGTCGCCTTTTGGGCATGCGACTTTGACGTCCCCGACGTCAAAGTCGCATGCCCAAAAGGCGACCCTTTGGCAAAATAGGTCTGAATGATGATGGTGACGATGATTAGTCCATACAAGTGAAGCTGCCGAGCTAGGTAGTTACATACGTAACTACAAACCACAACAATATGTTCATACTTTGTTAAACATAAATTCTTAAAGATGTCATACTTTGTTAAACATAGATTTTTAAAGTTTGATATGCGCGAAATAATTATCAAAAATTTTAATAATAGACATTTTTTTTAATTATTTATTTATTTAATATCATCATCATCATCATTTCAGTTCATATACCATATGTCCCATTGTTGGGCTCGAGCCTACTCAACCATGGGTGGGAAATTGACCTACTATGCTGGCCGGATGTATTAATATAGAGTTTCGTTTCTAGTTTTCCTTCTCTTGCATAGATGTTGTATGCATTTCATATCCCTTAGTCGTCTCGTACGATCACCCGCGGGTAAGATAGAGGGTGGTGAATTGTATTCTTACTCACACGGAAAGCAAGATAATTAGTGTTATCTATAAATAATTGTTCGGAGTCCGGGTGTAAGTTACGTCTGTTAATTATAATGCAAGGATTATTTCCTTAATGCAAAGTATAGACTTTAAAAATAAATACGTATAAGAATAACAGTTCAAAGGAAATCATACAATATTTCCATAGCAATTGTTCTCCATTATTATTATAAGAAATGAAACAACAAACAATACAAAAGCCTTAATTTCATTAAATATTTCAACTCTTAAAGTCACAATAAGAAATTTAAAAACGTCCAATTCACTTTACGCCATCACCGTGGCCCCAGAGCGATTCTTTTTATTACCCAAGGTGCTCGTTAGCGAGATCTTCAATGCAACAATTACTAAGATATTCTCTTTCCACCACCCAGTTTCGCGTCTTCCTCATTATTTCATGTCCCCTTCTTGTTTTATTGCACACAACTTCGTTCTACGCTCAGCTAACGTTCAATGAATTGAATTCAAAATGAAATAGTCGAGAGCTGTGGAGGTTTTTTTTTTTATAAATTAAATGGACTACTGAAGCTTCAGCTACTGTACGAGCGGTGGACGGTAATCATGTTAATTAAACACTAAAGCTAATACACAAACGTATGGAAATTTTATTTTATAAAAGGTTTATTCAAGTTATGTTTTATTTATTGGATTTAGTTGTATGAAAATATACAAAGCAAGGCTTTCTATTCTTGCTTAATGATTTATGCTGTTTAAGAAAGAATTGAATTTGAAAAAGGGATAAAATCGATCATATAGTTTTATTTAATACTAGCAGACTCATCACACTTCGTTCCGCCTAACAGTTAATGAATGAGATGAGCAGATTTCGATTAATTCAAAATTATTAAGTTAGTTATTTCTATTATGATAATAAATATGTATAACATATAAATTCAAAATATCAAGTATTTTAATAAGGTGCCAGCAAGACGAAGAAGTACCGTGTATTATACGACATTTTTCTTCATGCACGTTGATAATTATCTAATTGTTGATCTCTGCGATTTGTTCGACGATTTCTCATTGTCAACCGAGCTGTTTCACGGGCTGCCTCGAAAATATGCAATATCTTATTTTTCTGCCGTGGTTGTATTCCTGATGTTTCGAATTCTATTTGCATTACGGCTTTATTGGAAAAGATTTGATCTTATTGGTCGCGGCTTTTTTGATGATAATATAGACACAATATGATTTATTATAACAATATTCGTAAATAAAAAATTGTAACACTCGCAAAAAACGAACTCTGACCGGTCAAATTTAATTTCAACTTTTCGCTGTATTTGCCAAACAAACCATTACGTCAGCTGTCAGTTGCGTTTTGTTAGATCATAAACAAACGAACGTTTAGAACTGATGTTATTTTAATGATATTTTGTTTTTGTACATTATTATCATATTTTAATATCCTATATCCTATTCCCTACGACAACAAACTCAAAAACATTAAAATCGTAAAAATTGATCCAACCGTTCTTGATTTATAAGTATTGTAACTAACACAACTTTCTTTTATATATTATATTTCTTCATCTCGGCTCATACACGTCCCACTATTGGGCTTGAGCCTCCTCTACAATTGGAGGGCAATTGAACTACTATACGCGCTGGTCAGACATGTTTATATAGGGTTTTGTTTCGAGTTTTCATTCATTTGCATAGATATTATATGCGTTTTATATCTCTTAGTCGTCTCTTACGATCACCCACGGGTAAGATATGGAGTGGTGAATTGTATTCTTACTCCGTCACCACAGGGATAATTATTACTAAGCGAACAAGCAAGCAGCATACCTGATGTAGCCTCTTACATGTAAAGCTATTATATATACTTTACTCCTCATTATCAGACAAGGGCGTTCGATTGTGTCAACAGGGGCATGAGTAGACATTTTTATTTGCAAGATAGTAGCATCGTAGAAGACGATGGTGGTTTCATTATACCAAATACTATTTCAAGTCATCATCATTACAGCCCATATATGTCCCACTGTTGGGCTCGGGCCTCCTCCGTAATGGGAGAGAAATTAACCTACTATACCACGCTGGTCAGACGTATTAGTATAGGATTTTGTTTCAAGGTTTCTTTCTCTCGCATAGATGTTATATGCGTTTTATATCCCTTAATCGTCTCGTACGATCACCCACGGGTAAAATAGGGGGGTGGTGAATTGTATTCTCCGTCACCACACTGCAAGTATTACCATTTCAAGTACATTAAGATTAAATAGCACTTATCATAATGCAATTTCCTTACTTTCATAGCGTAATCATCAAAATTAATCACCAAGGAACAGATTTACCAATGACTATTTTCCTTAAAAGCTGTAAGCTCTACGGCGGGGTATCAATGAGGCATTAAATGTATTATTAAGTAAATCGACCCCCAGGGGAGGAGAGCGGGAATAATAAAGCATCATTTTCTTTTTCACACCTTCACGCGAATTACTAAAGTAAAACAAAATAATTATTTGCTTAACAATATGCACTGATTGCGTATTCTTTAAGGTTAACAATCGTACCAGTGCCGTGGGTTCGATTCTCATGCAAAACAATAATTTATATGATTCACAAATTATTGTTTTAAATCTGGGTATAATCTATGTCCACTTAATTATGTAAAGTCCCCGGCAATACAAGGATTATTTCCTTAGTGCTGGGTGTTGTCTTTTTTTTTTAATTTACAGTGGTCTAGTAAGACTGGGGTAGAACAACTTTATAAAGAATGTATAGATGATGTTATGGCTAAAATACCGATTAACTATACAAAGTGTCGAGGGTTTCGTTCCTTAACTAGACAATATTTTATGCGATTTATAAATTATTATTCCAAGTCTTTCTTAAATAGTATTCTCCGTGTGGTGATAGAATAAGAATACTATTCACCACCCCATATCTTACCAGTGGGTGATCGTACGAGACGTCTAAGGGATATAAAACGCATATTACATCTATGCGAGAGAAGAAAAACTCGAAACAAAATCCTATACCAACACGTCTGACCAGCGCGATATAGTAGGTTAATTTCCCTCCCATTACGGAGGAGGCGCGAGCTCAACAGTGGGACATGTATGGACTGTGATGATGATGATGATGATGCCAAATCTGGATTTAATTTATTTTTGTTAATCATACTTTAAAAATTTCAAGTTGAAATTATGGCGACTGCCCGTCATATAAGGGTTATCATTCATCATGTACTCCTGTTCCTAGATATTGCAAAAGCTCTTAGCAATAGTTTTATGACCGGCCGCCTGACTGACGCAAACCCTCCTTCGGAGTGTAATTGTTGACCAAAAGACATCAGGTGGAATCGGCCCAGGCCAATAAAAAACTCTAAGTCATCATTTACGACATCAACGACTAAAGTAAGGGTTGGTAGTATTCATAGGCTACCACACAGCACTATAAGAGTATGAAGACGTTATATCCTATTCCATTTTAATCCTAACTCGTATGCCTTCCTCGGGCCACCGAAGACAAAGATCGGGTTCCGGTGGCTCGCTCGTACAGCGAAGAGAGGTGCAAATGCAGGGTGGGCTTATGGGGTCGCACACCATCCGTCCGTCTCTTTCGTCACCCCAGACCGATTTGGCGGGGTGTGCCCACACTAAAGCTTGAAGTGTGTGATATAATAATTAATTATTAGCAAAAGGTGGGCCTCCACATCCTTTATAGGTTGCCCAAAATACAAGTATTAGTTCCTTATTATGCTGTTAAAAAAAAAGGGAAATACATTTGCAATTTTATGACCGTAAGCTTCCATCGGTATCTTGCTCTCAGCTAACAAGAGATATTAATCAAATTTGTTATCAAAACCCAAACAAAGTCACGGGTATAAGCGACTGTACCATAAAAACAAAGCTCCTAACGGTAATACAGTGCCGCTCTGTGCTTTATGGGGTGTGCGAAGCGATAAAAAATTAATTTACGTGGACAAGTTTCGAGAATCGGAATAGCATGAAGATTTTCATAGAATGAAAGAAGAATAGATATTTTGGTATGAGTAAGTACACCTAATAATCTTATTTAATTTTAGTGGTAGGAACACACTTTCCAGTTACCCACCAGCACGGCGTCGAGAGGTAGGTGTTGGAGGGCGGGACTACGGGGTCGTGCGCTGCTTCTCTCACCCTCGACGGATTAGCGGGTTGTGACCGTAACGTAGCCCGCCGCTCTAAAAAGGCAAATAAAGGCCCACACTATTGACGGTTTTCTGTCTACAGCCGCGGACCAGTCCATCTGGAGTAGTACGTAGTAGTAGTGGGTTTGGAGATTTTATTAGTAGGCAGCGACCTAAGCTATATTCTTGGTATTGCAGAGGTCCATGAGCGACAGTCACACTTACCATCAGGTGTGCTGCTTGCTCGTTTGCCACCATAAGTGTGAGCACACGTCGTCCCCCTTGTTCAGAGCGACGGGAGGCCGACCTGGGGCCCCATAACCCACCGTATTCCCTCCCCATTGCCATTGGGCCGGCCACTGGTACCGCTTCCATGCCATCCATGGCCAGCCCGGTGGAAGTAGCACACCTGATGGCAAGTTTCACTGCCGCCCATGGATCTTTGCAATACCAAGGGTATAGCTTAGGCCGCTGCCTACCAATAAAATCCCCAAACCCACTAAGTTGGGCTTCCGGCTCTCTTTCTCACGGAACGAAGTGCAATAGCACATTGCCATTACTCAGACGTCGATTTTCTGCGAGAGTGTGGTACTACCCCGGACGGACCGGCCCGTGGCTGTAGACAGTGATCTGTCAACAACGTGGTCCTACCACTATTAAAAGTAGTCAAACGTCTCTTACGATACCCCCAAGCAATAAAGGAGAGTGATCAATTGTATTATTACTTCGTCAACATATGATTACCTATCGCACTATTAATGGTTATTATTAATTTAAACACTTCGTGTTTTAACCGACTTCAAAAAAGGCCTCCTCCTTTTTCAATTCATCTGTATTTTTTTTTATGTTTGTTACCTCATAACTTTCGACTGGGCAAAGCGATTTTAATGTTTTTTTTTTATTTGAAAGCTGGTACTTCCCGTGTGGATCCATTTTAATTAGGTCCAGTTCTGACAAAAGTACCCATGGGAAAACCATGTAAGTCTAAAATTAGCATTATGTATGTGTGCGACAAATGAACGAGTAACTCAAGCCCCACTACTAATAGAACAACCTATGTGTGTCTGTAACACTAAAAAGTAAAAAATAAAAAAATCACAGTTTTTAAGTCGGTTTTTTTCAAACGTAGTTTTTTTTTATAAAGAATATGTTTATATGTCTTTAATTCTTGCTAATGTTATTAGTATTTTCCAACGTGACGGAAAGAAGAATACAATACACTACCCTCTACTTTAGCCCTGAATGATCGTAAGAGATGACTAAGTAATTTTAATGGAAACAATTAAAAATTTCCTTCATATCTGTGACGCTATCTTCGCTCTTCACCTCTCAAAAGCCACAAGATCATAATAGTCAAAACTAGTCCAAACTCGACGGCTACATAGTTGTTCTATAGTAACAAAACAAACTATTTCAAACAGCACAAAAGTACCCCAAAATAGAAGCCAACTTGGGCCTTATCATACAGACGACGCCGTTAAAAAGTTTTTCGTGATGTAGCAGCAGAAATCTCGGCTTTATTTATTTGCTTGTTTTAGATTACATTTGTGTTATATTTCGTAAAAAATACTACTAAGAGCTTTATATCGACCTGGAACAATTATATCTGATACTATCTGTATCAATAACTAGCGGCCCGACCCGGCTTCGCACGGGTGAGCATTTATTTACTAAACATTTTGGCATAAACGTACAGTAAATGCAGGACATACCTAAATAATAATGTATTTAGCAATAGTGTATCGCTGGCTTCCCTTGGGTTGATGTTTGAAAACAAAATGAGTAAACAAAATAAATGACATCAACTGGTAATTTTTAAAAACATTTCACTGAGGTTTAGAGTATAGGTATACTAATAATAATTAGATGCATTATATACCTACTATTACTGTATAAGTACTGATTATCACATATTTCATAGAATAAAAAATATAGCACCCCGACTTATGTGCTAAGTTTTTTTTTACATTTATTTTTCCTTTTTGATTTATATTTTTTATTTATTTTAATGTAGTTTTTTTTTATTTGTGTATCATTTCTTTATTCAAGTACATCTTTTATTTTAAAGACTTTTAAATTGTATTAGATTTTAATTTTCCATTTTACCTTAATACTTCACTATACCCTATGTTAGAAGTGCAACATATAGTTGGCCATGAGAAAAGCACTCTTTTCTTAGATCGATGCCAACCATAGAAAAATTTGTCCCTGAGATTTATTTATTGTAAGGGCAAACGATATCTTTACAGAAAACTGTAATCTGTTAAAAGATATAGGACAATCAGTCGGTATCATCGGGATCCGCGGGAAGTGAGCAAGCTGTCCGGCCGCGGGGCCGGTGATGATAGTAGCTACAATCACATTGTCTCGCAATTCCATAACCAAAAGTCTTGTTCCATTACACATATTGGGAGGGCTTAAATTTCTCAGAGCGAGCCGCGCGGCTACCTATTTCATAGATGTGCCCCTCTCCCGCACTCCGCCCCTGCCGCACCGTCACGTCACGGCGGCGAATTAATTTTATTTCAATTTTATTTAACTCGTAATATCTTTCGAATGGAGTGTTCGATTTTAATAAAATAAAAAGTTATTTACAGGTATTTAAACAGCCTTGCTTAAAAAATCATTTATTTAGGTAAGTATTAAGGCAAAGGTATAAATAACTTGGTCTGATTATGGTCGAAATTTCTATTAAATTTTAAAATGTTAAAAAGTAGTTAGAGTGACATAACTACAATAGTTAGACACATGCTATTGCGACATTTTTTGTAGATATTGATATGTTCTTTAATATTGTGGAACATTTTTGGTTCTATTATCAATAGTTTTTGCAGCACATGCGATGAAAGATATTTTATGGGCGTTTTTTTACACCTTGGGTAACATTATTGTAATTTTAGTAGGGATCCTTATATTTTTCTTACAATTAAAATAACCTATAATAATCAGTGATAATGTTGCATTCAAATGGTGAAAGAATTATTTAAATCGGTCCAGTACTTTTTGAGCCAATTCATTACCAACATACATACAAACCTTTCCTCTTTATAATATTAATATAGATTACATTTAGAAGAAAAATTAATGTCTGGCTGGGCGATCATAAAACTATTTGTCATCATTCTCCTACTCTTATCCCAATGACTTAGGGTCGATACAATATGTATTCTTCTTTTATAGTTACATATTGTAAAAGTTATTGGCAATAATTTTATGACCGGCCGCCTGCCAGACGTCAACCCTTCTTGGGAATGTAATCGTTGACCAAATGCCATCAGTTGAAGTTGGCCCAGGTCATTATAAGGCTCTTAGTCATCTTTTACAACATCCACGAGCAAAGTAAGGGTTGGTAGTATTCGCAGCCGCTACCACACAGCGCGTTGAACACACAAAAGAGCACACTCAACACACACAGTTGAATTGCACACACACACACACACGAGTTGAATTGCACACAAAAGAGAGTTGAAATAGTTAATATAATTTATGTATTTGGAAGAGTTAAATATAATTGAGTTATGACAACACTCTTTTTATATTTAAGAAGTGAATCATTAAAGAGATTCACTTCACGTCCAATTGAATCGAACGTTGTTGATATTCTAGGAATTAGTGAAGTCTTATTTTTATCTCAAAAAACACCCAACGCCCTCAAATAAGTTTTCACTTCAAAAATCCTAGCAGTCAGTAAAAGACTGTCACTTTTTAAATGGAACTAAAACAATAACACTCGAACCCACATACACCAAAGATAAAAGCACGAGACTATAAAAAGATAATAAATTACATACCATATCTAAGTCATGAGAACTCACGGTTAAAACTAGTGGCTTTGCGACGGCTTACATAAGCGAACTCACTTAAGTGTGCGTGGGTACAGCACGTGACCCGAATCTGAGACCACAAGAAGAATCGCCAGATCACAGGGTGTGTTACCGCAAAAAATATATATAACATTTATTATAGAAGGCTTATGAGCAAGATATTTCACTTTTTTTGTGTAATACGGTTGAGATTTAAGACGTGATTCTCTAGTTTTGTCTAGAATTTGATCTATGCATCGTATATATCTGTAGATTTTAACATTATGTATTGTCTATTTGACCTTGTCCTCAAGAGTTACTTGAGAAATTTTGATAAAATAAAAAAAGAGTGTGCGCTTAAGACCGCACGGCATGGCAGAAGTGAAAACTTCATTGGCCAATTACATACATACATACATATCATTACTCCATATCCATATCATCACTCCATATCCCTTGCAGGGTAGGCAGAGAGAACAGAGTGCAAGAGAACTCTATCTCTGCATACTTCACTCGCTTCCTCAACATTCATAATTCTCTTCATACACGCTCGCCGGTTTCGGAGACTCTTGACTCCACCTTCCTTCAGTACATGACCGATCTGGTCTAGGTAGGTTAGTCTCGGTCTCACTCGGTACCTACATCCTTCCACTTTCGCATTGTATATCTTCTTAACCAGACGTTCGTTCGGCATTCCTTCCACATGTCCGAACCATCGGAGCATTCCCTTTCGCACCTTTACACCAATACTCTCTTTCATACCTACTCGCTCCCTTACGTCGTCGTTACGAATGCGGCCATATATAATTTATTTATATATATACATATATATATATATATATATATATATATATATATATATATATATATATATATATATATATATATATATATATATATATATATATATATATATATATATATATGATACAATTGGTTTGTGACAACTAAAATAAGAAAATATGGCAAAGTAAAAGTTAACAGAAAATAAAATTAGGTTAACTTTTAATTATATTACACATACATAAATTTATATATACGCATATAATATAAACATCAGGTGACTTACCTATACGATCGAATCCCTTTCTATAATATCAATAACAATAATTATGATTTGTGTAACGGTTATTGTTTATATTTCTTTTTCAATATATATTATTTTTCAAAAATGTATTATTTTTCAATATTACCAAACCGCTAAATACACACACTAACCTCACAATGTAAAACAGATAGTTGTTAAAATAATATAATTATCATTACGTATCAATTATACCTATTAATTTAATAAAGACAATTTAGACGTAAGATTGGACCATACGAAATACAGCGATACAACTGCGAAGAGCAGCTGACTGTATGTTTCTCGCTCGGGTACACTCGGCGGTCTCGAGTTCACTCGATCGAGCGTTTCACCTCAGAGCATGACGGAACGCGCCATGTCCCTTGCAGAGAGAACAGAGTGCCAGAGAACTCTATCCTTGCATACTTCACTCGCTTCCTCAATATTCATAAATCTCTTCATACACGCTCGCTGGTTTTGGAGCCTCTTGGCTCCACCTTCCTTCAGTACATGACCGATCTGGTCTAGGTAGGTTAGCCTCGGTCTCCCCCGGTACCTACATCCTTTCACATTTTTTTTTCTTTTCTTAACCAGACGTTCGTTCGGAGCCCTTTCGCATCTTTACACCAATACTCTCTTTCATACCTACTCACTCTCTTACGTCGTCGTTACGAATGCGATCGATCAGCCTAACTCCACAGATTTACCGTAGAGATCGCATTTCGACCGCATTAATTTTACTTTCATATTCTTTTCTGCATACACAACTCTCGCTTCCATACAGTAATGTTGTGACAAGCACTGCATTACATATTGCTACACGTGCCTTCTGGCTGAAGTGGTGGCTACCGAGAAGTTGTCCCAACATTCCGTTCACTCTATTTCTCACATTCACTTTTCGCTCTATATCAGTGGTGTACCCCTTCCATCTCGGCTAAATCCACATCCAAGATATACAAACTCATCCACTTGCTCCAGTATGTACTGGATTACTACATTACCTATTGTTACTCATATATCTGTTCTGGATTCATCTCTTTCAAAGACCATTATTTTGGTTTTGCTCACATTCACGCGTAGAACCCTTTTTTAGACCTTTTTTTAGAACTTTTTTAGACCTTTTTTTTTTACCAGACCCCTTTTTTTTGCCTAGGTCGATATAAGGGTTTAAGTCGTCTTTTTCGACATCCACAAGCAAAGTAAGGGTTGGTAATATTCGTAACGGCTATTGGCATAATACTAATTATTGATTTGACCTTGTAACCTAACTTATCTAGCCGAGGCATCGGGTGATCGGACCGGGGAATAGTCCGGTCACCTAAAGTGAGGACGACGCCCCGACGGCGAAAGCTGTCTGGGCGTCGAGTCGAGAGGAACCCGCGAGGGTAAACCTCCGGGCGGGCCACCGAAGACAAAAATCGGGTACCGGTGCCCTGCTCGCACGGTGAAGAGGGCTGTTTGCATGGTGGGTTTATGGGATTGCGCGCCGCCTCTTCCGTCACCCCGGACCGATTTGGCAAGGCGCGTCCACCTCCACAGTCCAACGCAAAAAAAAAAGAAGTTACCTAAATCATGAATATCGTAAATAGTAACTAAGAGCTTTATATCCAACTACATATGATGCCATCTGGACGATAATTACAGTCGTAAGAGGGTATAATATTACATAGTTAGCATTTATTTAATATCAGATAGTTAGAGGTTTTTTTTTTTTTTTTTTTTTTTAACGTCAGAACTTTATCTACTTACGAACGTTTAATCGAACTTAGCGAAGCACTCATTACAGTCAAATACGATATAATTGGATTGTGTGAAATAAGGAGGATGGGCACTCGGATAGAAGAATATAATAATTTCATATTATGTCACACGGGACACACACCTGGCAAACATGGAGTCGGTTTCATAATAAATAAAACCCGCAAGAACTGGATTGAAAGTTTCAAAGGCATAAATGATAGAGTAGCATTATTGAACTTAAACATACAAGGTTTGTCCATTTCAATTATACAAACATACGCACCGACTGAAACAGCATGTGAAGAAGAGATTAACGCTTTCTACTCGAATGTCAATAGTGCCCTAGACCAAGCCTACAAGAACTATATATTAATGGGTGATTTTAACGCGAAAATAGGACAACCAAGAAAAGATGAACATCTAATAATGATACCAAACGGGTACGGTGAAAGAAACCAGAGAGGCCAGAGGCTAATTGATTTCGCACTCGAACACAAACTTGCCATCCTAAATACTTTCTTCCATAAAAAACCAAACCAAGGATGGACCTGGCGATCACCGGATAGTAAATACAAAAATGAAATAGATTACGTACTGTCAAATCAGCCAAACATCTTCCAAAATATAGAGGTTTTAAATCTGAACTACCCGTCGGACCATAGAGCAATCAGAGCAACAATATCTATCACAAAAAAGATGAAAAAACGCGCAGCGTACAAAAGCAATCGATATTCATCACTGAAAACTGAACAAGAAAAAATATCTTATATACAAAACATTTCATCTCAGTTACAGGATCTATACAAATGCCAAGAGAAAACACCATTACAGACCTTCTATAACACATTAACCAAGGCTATAACCCAGAGTTCACAGGACGCTCAAACCCCTAAAGAAACATCAAAAGGTAACCATAAAGTTCTAAAAGAGCGTACACTGGAACTCATCAAGAGAAGACAAGAGTTACAGCATGCTAAGATAAAAACTCGAGCCACAAAAAATGAAATATCAGCTCTATACAAACTAATAAGTAAACTCATTAAACATGACTACAAAAGCTACAGATCGAAGACTATCGAAAAACATTGGGAGAAAGCAGGCAGCTCAAAAAAGGCCCTTAAAGAACTAAGAACAAATAAATACTGGATAGATGGCTTAAACTACAATAACAAAATCGTAAATAATCGCAAAGAAATCATAGATGTAGCAACCAATTTCTATAAAACTCTATATAAAGCACAAGGAAACGAATGTACCAGCCATAGCAATGCAAATAATATTAACTCTACAAACAAGAGCGGAAATATAACAACAATAACTGAAAAAGAAGTCGCACAAGAAATAAAAAGATTAAAGTTAGATAAGAGCCCAGGGCCAGATGGCATTACAAATGAAGCTATAATGACAGCCTGGCCGCTACTGACTACCCCATTAACACACTTATTTAACCTCATATTAAAAACTGCTGAAATACCATCGCAATGGGTAGAGTCGGAAATAATATTAATTTACAAAAAAGGTGACTCAAAAGATATCACAAACTACAGGCCTATAAGCTTACTCTCAGTTATCTACAAACTGTTTTCCTCCGTAATTAACAAAAGAGTAAGTGTTAAAATAGAAGCAAACCAACCAATAGAACAAGCAGGTTTTCGCAAAGGCTTCTCAACAATCGACCATATACATACTCTGGAACAAATAATGGAAAAATACCAAGAGAAGCAAAGAGCGCTCTACATCGCATATATTGATTATAAAAAAGCTTTTGATACCGTGTACACTCAAGTATATGGTCCGCCCTGCAAGCTCAAAAAGTTGAACAAGAGTATATAGATATAATCAGAAACATTTACAAAGATAATACAGCAAAAATAAGACTAGAATCCAATGGACCTACGTTCTCCATCAGAAGAGGAGTGAAACAAGGCGATCCGCTGTCTCCAAAATTATTTATCTCTACCCTAGAGTCTATAATAAATAGTCTCAACTGGGCAAAGTCAGGCATAACCATCAATGGAAAGTACTTGTCACATCTACGCTTCGCAGATGACTTAGTTCTGTTGTCAGAATCTAGCACACAATTACAAAACATGATTGACTCACTAAACTCAGCTAGTAAGGAGGTAGGTCTAGAAATGAACCTTTCAAAAACAATGGTCATGACAAATAGTATACAGAGAAGAATATCAGTGGACAATGAAACTCTGAAATATACAGAGAAATACACCTACCTTGGAAAACAAATTGGCTTCAACAGAAAACAATATGAACTAGAAGTAGAACGAAGAGTACAAAATACTTGGAACAAGTACTGGTCCTTAAAAGAGATATTTAAAAGTAATATGCCAACAAATATCAAAACAAAAGTCATGACGTCATGCCTCCTGCCTTGTCTAACCTACGCATGTCAAACTTGGAAATTTACATCTAAAATAAAAAGAAAAATCACTACCTGCCAGCGCGGAATAGAACGAAGTATGCTCAATATTAAAAAGATGCAAAAAATTCGTCACAAAAAAATTAGAGAAACCACCAAAGCGACGGATGCTCTAACCTACGCTAAAAAACTAAAATGGAAGTGGGCTGGCCACATAGCGAGGCTAAAGGACGAGAGATGGACCAACAGGGTAACAATGTGGAAGGGTCCAATCGGCAAACGTCTCAAAGGCAGACCCCACACGAGATGGGCAGACGAGCTGATAAAAATAGCTGGTACCTGCTGGCCACAAATAGCTCAAGATAGAGACACATGGCATTCTTTAGAGGAGACCTTCACCTTCACTTGAAGAGGGGTTCACGCAACTAAGCTTATATCTTATCTTATATAATATATATCTAATTCATTTTCTAAAACAAGTGAACTACGTGTTAATAACATCACTATTTCTCTAAACTATGTATTTATTCGTACTTTTGCATGAAATAAAAGGTTTATTATTATTATTATTATAGTTAGAGGTTATAAAATTACTGGCAATAACTTTTACAATATGCAAAATGAAAGAAGAGTACATATCGCATCGACCCCAAGTTATTGGGATAAGAGCACAAGAATAATGTTTTACGATCTATAGAAATACAAACATACACATATATAATCACACCATATCCCTTGCAGGGTAGGCAGAGAGAACAGAGTGCCAGAGAACTCTGTCTTTGCATACTTCACTCGCTTCTTCTCTATCTATCTATAGAAATAACAGATTATAAATTATAAGTCAATCTTAGAATTCATTAATTTCAGCTCATATATGACCCACTATTAGGCTCGAGCCTTCTCCATAATGGGAGGGAAATTGATCTACTATACCACGCTGAGCTAGTGTGTTGGTATAAGGTTTTGTTTCAAATCATCCTTGTCTTATATAAATGTGTTTCATATCCCTTAGTCGTCTCTTATGATCACACACGGGTAAGATAGGGGGTGGTGAATTGTATTCTTACTCTGTCACCACACGGAATAATCTTAGAATACTCAAAATCAAAATATATAAATAATATAATATCATAATATATTATTTAAGCAGGGAGAGGGCGCTAGTGCGTAATAGTTAACATCAAGTCCTTCATATTATAGAATAAAAAAACATAAACAGTGAAAAAGTACTTACAGAAAGTGTTTACTTAAACTCTAGGAGTGTCATTCCACCATATAAACTAATAATCAAACAGTGAAGTGCTAATATTCCTACCATATTCACGATTTACAAAAATTTCGAAGTGACTGCAATATAAAAACGAATACAAACAAAGACGTTAATAAACACATTGAATTGAAATAATTTAGCAACCTTATTGAGACTATTTAATCGATGTGTCACTACAAATTAATCCTTTTTCTGTGTAATAATTGAAAGACCAGATACCTACAAATTAATATATAACACCAATCATGATGCAAGATATCAATTGATTACCGCACCATCTAGCGATATTAAACATCACTACGAGATACAATAAATCGCCAATAATCACTGCATGCTACGAACGCTGAACGGAATACTTAGTACACATTACTTTCACTAGAGGTCATTAGTGCTCTAACTTTCTGATTAAAGTAGTAGCAAAACATGGAAGAAATAACAAAAATGTTGAAAAATATACAAGAGGAATTAAGTAAGCAAAAAAATGATATAAAAGACTTGAAAGAAAGTATCACAAAAACAATAAATGACAATATTAACGAAAAATTTCAAAATATGGAGATGCAAAACATTAAAATTAATAGAAAAATAGAAGAACAAGAAAATCGCCTGTATTTTATAGAAAAAGACATACGAAGAAATAACGTGGTGCTTTTTGGGATCGAAGAAAAAGAAAAGAGTTATCAAGACCTAGAACATCACCTGTTAGACATATTAAATAACATTCTGTCCTTGAAGTGTAATAAACTGGAGTTGACAGCCATAAGGCGCGTAGGAAAAAGAGGAATTAAACCAAGACCAATTATTGTATCTTTGTCAACATTAGGGAGAAAAATAGAAATAATGAAAAATAAATACATTTTACACAAACAAAATATATACATTAAAGAAGACTTTCCTCAAAATATTTTAGAAAAACGCAAAAAGCTCACTCAACAACTCGCTATAGAAAGAAATAACGGTAAGAACGCAGTATTAAGATATGACAAAATAGTCTATTTAAAAGAAAAAACAGACAGACAAAAGGCCAGCAAAAGAAATATGTCCCAATCTCCCGAATCATTAGATACTACCGTAAACTCACAAATAGATGAGCATAGCAAGAAACAAGTACATAAAAAGAATAGGACAGAAACTACTACTTTAACAAGGTATATTACACAAAAACCACGAGTCGACTCTTGTAATCCTAGCACTTCTAGTGTATAGCAACAAGCTCCCCCTCTCAAACTCCCACCACGGCTGGTCACCGCGGGACACGTCGACCAAAACCCTCCAGTTTTACAGACATTGTATATATGTACTTACAACACGAGATCTTTACTATCGAAAGAAAAAATAATGGAGTTATATTACGCAATTTCAAAAATAAATTATGATATTATTGGTCTATCGGAGATACGAAGAGAAGGTTTTTACATAGAGGAAGATGAAAATCATATATTTTGTAATAGCGGAAAAGTACAAGGACATTTAGGAGTTGGATTTTTAGTTAAAAAAATGTATAAAAATAATATAATAAGTTTCATTGGCTACTCAGAACGAGTGGCAGTTTTAAATTTAAAATTTGAAAATTATTCATTCTCTTTAATTCAAGTTCACGCACCAACCAGTGCTGCTTCAGAAGAGGAAATTGAAACATTCTATAGTACTTTGGAACAAGCTCAAGATGCATCGGAGTATAACCAAATAATATTAGGGGACTATAACGCAATAATCGGTATTCCAAAAAAAGATGAATACTTGATAGCGGGAAAATATGGATCGGGAATTAGGAATAAAAGAGGTCATCGCCTAATACAATACGCTACAGAAAATAACCTCACAATAATAAATACATTATTTAAAAAAAATATGAGAAACAGGTGGACATGGATATCCCCGGACAAAAGTACTAAAAACGAAATAGATTTCATTTTATCAACGACTCCGAGGATATTTAGAAATTACGAAATTTTGAATGTGATGTTCCCATCCGATCATCGCCTTATACGTGGAACAATAGAGATATCCAAACAAAAGAAGAGTAGGAAAAACTTCTGCAAGCTACCATGTCAAACATTTGAAACAGACGAGATTAAAACTAGATATATAAGTAAATTACAAAAAAATATTGAAACAGCGATGTACAACACACCCAAGATACCAGAAACAATTCAGACATATTACAACAAACTGAAAAAATGCATACAATCCAGTATATTGAACTGTAAAGAGGAAAGCAAAACAAAAAGGTCTATTATATCTCTTGAAACTTTAAGACTTATAAAACGCAGGCACTATTTACAAAACAAAAAACCGCTATCACAAATAGAAAAACAAGAGCTGAAAATGTTATACAAAACTGTAAACAAGAAAATAAAAGCAGAATACAAACAACATAGAATACGTACAATAGAAAAACATTTGTCATCCTCCGGCAGTACAAAGAGAGCATATAAAGAATTAGATTTGAAAAAAAAATGGATACCAAAATTAAAATCGGGTTCATCTTATAAAAACACCAGACAAGATATAATTGATTTAGCAACTACCTTTTATGAGGACCTCTACGATTCCAAGAAGAAACAATACAATGAAATCATTTTTAAGAAGGCTGTACAGAACGTTGACAAATTCGAAGAAGTGGAAATACACCAACAATTAAAAAAATTAAAAACGGGCAAAAGCCCTGGTTTAGATGGTATCACGAATGAATATATAAAAAATTGCTCTAAAGTATTAATTACACCCTTAACTGTGCTATTTAACAAAATATTAAACGAGAAGATTGTACCCTTAGATTGGACAGAGTCAGAGATAATTATATTATATAAAAAGGGCGATCCCACGGAGATTTCGAACTACCGACCCATTAGTATAATGTCAACGATATATAAAATATTCTCGTCGGCAATTCAAAAAAGAATAACACCACAAATAGAGAATTTCATGAGCTCAGAACAAGCAGGTTTCAGGAAAGGTTTTAGCACGATGGATCATGTTCACACCATAGAACAGTTAATCGAAAAATTTATGGAGTTCAGAAAACCTCTATACCTAGCATTTATAGACTTTCAAAAAGCTTTCGATTATATAGAGCACGAAGCTATATGGAGAGCATTAATAGAAGCAAATATCCACCCTACATATATAGAAATAATTAAGAATATTTACAGCAACTGCAAAAGTAGGGTCAGACTGGAAAGCACAGGCAGGGATATAAAAATAAAAAGAGGCGTAAGACAGGGCGATCCTATTTCACCTACTTTATTCATCCTTGTCTTACAATATATTATAAATAAGTTAAACTGGCAGAATAAAGGTATAAAAATAGGCTCCAAAAACCTGACACATTTATGCTTTGCTGACGACGTAGTAATTGTAGCTCAAAACGCAAGTGACTTACAAATAATGCTAACAACACTACATAGTTATAGTAAAATCGTTGGCCTTTATATCAACTTTAAGAAAACTAAGCTCATGACCAATCATATAGAAATTACGACCATCATTGAAAATGAAAAAATTGAATATGTACAAGAATTTATATATTTAGGCAAACAACTTTCATTTAGACCATCGAACAACACGGAAGAAATATTAAGAAGAACAAAGAAAACATGGAATAAGTTCTGGGCCATGAAAGAAATAATGAAAAGCACCTTACCATTATATCTAAAAAAGAAAGTCGTAGACACGTGCTTACTTCCAACTCTTACATACGGTAGCCAGACATGGAAATACACTAGCATTACAAGGAATAAAATAATAACATGTCAAAGAGCGATTGAAAGAAACATCTTAAAATTAAGATTAGTTCAAAAAATAAAACACACAGCAATAAGAGACAAAACTAAACTTATTGATGCTCTAGAATACGCCATGAAGTCAAAATGGAGATGGGCGGGACATGTGGTAAGGATGACGGCGGATAGGTGGACCAAGGCTGTAACTCTCTGGCCAGGCCCACAAGGTAAAAGGAGACTGGGAAGGCCGAACGCGCGTTGGTCAGATGATATTAAGCGTTTACATAAAAATTGGACCGAAATAGCAGAAAATCGAGACGAATGGCTAGAACTGGAGGAGGCCTTTACCCGAGAGGGGTCCATACCAATTTAGACAAAGATATACTTAATAAATATAATATTGTAAAATAAAAAAAAGATTATTATTAGGATAGTATTATGATAGATAGGATAGTATTAAGTTATTAGTATTTTTTTGATTAACTTACATTTATGTTTTTTTTTGGTTATGGAATAAATGGGCTTTTTATTTATTATTTATTTATATATTATTTAATTTGTTAATATAAGTTTGAACTGTGTATTTTTAAATATTATTTCTTAAAGTTATTTTCTATTATTTCGAAATAGTTAACATAATACTGCCACAATTAATAATATTAATATTCGGTAAGCCATTTTGAATTTTAATTTCCATTATAACGACCAAATAAAAGTAATAGTAACAATAGTAAAAAATATTTTTGTTTTTCAAAAATTCTACCGAGTAATTCCAAAACCGTTATTTCCGTGTGGTGACGGAGTAAGAATACTATTCACCACCCCCTCTCTTACCCGTAGGTGATCATACGAGACGATTAAGGGATATAAAATGCATATAATATCTATGCGAGAGAAGGAAAACTCGAAACAAAACCCTATACCAACACGTCTGACCAGCGCGGTATAGTAGGTTAATTTCCCTCCCATAACGGAGGAGGCCTGAGCCCAACAGTGGGACATTTATGAGCTGTGATGATGATGATGAATTCCAAAACAGATTTGCCTTCTTAACGTGAAAAAAAAAATTGGATTACGATATTGAAATATTTCTATTTAATATATTAATATTTTATTTTGCTATCTTTACAATTGAAATCATCGAGATTTGAATCTAATTATTTCCATTGTTAACCAGCGAAAAAAATTATAGAGAACTTTGAAATCTAATTTTTTTAGATCGCCCTTGAAGTTTAACTTATTGAAATTACGCTTACTGTAATTTAATTAAAAAATACACAAGAACACCACATATGCTTGTAAGATTTTTATCTTTTTAGAGATTTAATTTTTATTTCTATAATGACCTTTAAGTTAACTGTCTCATATAAAACCCACAGAAAAAAAAAATCTTTAATAACAGTTTGTTCAATAAAATACCAAATTATTTTCAAATCAGATTTTTATTTTTCTAATTTCTATAGAACAACGTCTATTGAGTCAGCTAGTTAATCATCATTCTCCTACTCTTATCCCAATAACTTAGGGTCGATACAATATGTACTCGCATTTCATAGTACATATTGTAATAGTTATTGGCAATAGTTTTATAACCGGCCGCCTGCCAGACGTCAAACCTCCTTGGGAATGTAATTGTTGATCAAACAGCATCAGATGGAGTTGGCCCAGGTCGATATAAGGCTCTTAGTTGTCTTTTACGACATCTAAGAGCAAAGTAAGGGTTGGTAATTTTCGTAGCCGCTACTACACAGCAAAGTAAGCTTGTACGGTGACATTGACGATTTGCTGGGATTAGTAGGAATGAAGAGACTTCTTGTTCAGTAGATTAATCTTGCTTTATTTTCTTAAGAGTTGTTTCTTCGGAGAGAAGCACCTGACGACGGTGCCGGTACCACGGTTTGGTCCCGTATTTATATATTTTTGGCCGACCCCGCGATTGGTCGTAATTTTACAGTTTTTCTTGACCAATCACGGAGTCGGAATTATAGCCAATCACAAAGCTCTAAAATTTACTTAAGTACAACGCGGCGTTACCGTTGCGAGAGCCGCGCTTAATTTCAATACAATTAATTACCTTAAGTACTATGCGGCGTTACCGTTGCGAGAGCCGTTTACAATATTAGTACTTACGTGCTAATACTAAATCTATATTTATTCTTTATTTAATTTCGTAAAAAAAATCTTATAACTAATTAATTACAACTGTTACAAACTATTCTTAAAACTATTGTTTATCTGCTGTCCCGCACAAAGCTAGTTAGTCATAACATCAAATTATTATCAAACGAATACATTAATTTAGTTAGTGATTGCCATTATTCTAATTATTAGGTTTATATACGATGCAGATATAATTGGTCTCGATAATTGAGAATGTGGTGCTAATTTATGTGTTAGCTAATTAAGCCGCATAATTGGTAAGCTGAACTTTGTATACAAAGGTCAAATATGCAAGCTGTATTATACAAGATTTAAATTACTGAAATTTAGCATTTAAAATGCTAGGCTATTTATAAAATCCACTGACAAAGATCCGGTACCGGTGGCTTGCTCGCACGGCGAAGAGAGGAGCTTTGCATGGTGGGTCTATGGGTCACGCGCCGCCAATTCCGTCACACCGGATCGATTTGGCGGAGCGAGACCACTTCTATAGTCCACCGCAAAAAAAAGGCTATTTATAAAAAGTTGTTTATGAGCAAAAAATAAATTTCAGACGAGGGATTCGAATTCCATATCTATTGGAAATCCATTTCAATCGTCGTATCATTTAGACAAGTGTGAGCTGTCGTTTGACAATCAAATCAATTGCGGCTTGCCTTATCTGCACAGCTGATGGTAAGTTTTACAGTCACCCTTAGACCTTTGCAATACCATAGGTATAGCTAGGCCGCTGTCTACCAATACAAACCCACCCAGTTGGCCTTCCGGCTCTCTCGCTCACCGAACGAAGCGCAATAGCAGCCATTATTCAAACGTCGATTTTCTACGAGAGTGTGGACTACCCCGGACAGACCGGCCCGCGACTGTAGATGGAGAACTGTGTACAGCGTGGTCCTACCACTATTTTATGGGAGACGTGTGCCATTATATATCCCACTGTTGGGCTCGAGCCTCCTCTATAATGGGAGGAAAATTGACCTACTATACCACACTGGTTAGACGTGTTAATATAGGGTTTTGTTTCGAGTTTTTCTTCTCTTGCATAGATGTTATATGCATTTTATATCCCTTAGTCGTCTCTTACGATCACCCACGGATAAGATAGGGGATGGTGAATTGTATTCTTAGTCCGTGACTACACAGA
Organism: Lymantria monacha; assembly: GCA_905163515.2. Lineage (NCBI taxonomy): Eukaryota > Metazoa > Arthropoda > Insecta > Lepidoptera > Erebidae > Lymantria > Lymantria monacha. Next base: position 19,164,683 of record LR991107.1, on the reverse strand, counting down.
ACGAGCACCATAACCGCTGTAAAGTGATTGAAATGTCGGGAAATTAAAAATAAAATACAAACGCGATAGAATCCGTAAAAATAGTTTTATTTCAAATGTATAATACTCGCGTTAATATCAGAAACTATTTGCCCTATTTTACTGTTCTCAAGCAGCAGTAAGATACAGTGATATTGTCTTTTTACTCATCAAAATATGAGTTCAATGCGTAAATACTAAAAGCACAACCTTTCAAAACATTCACTAAATAATATTCCAATCAATACAAGTTATTGACCGAAGGTATTTTTATTTTATTACCTACTTTATATATCTACCAAAACAGACTTAACTTTCTGTATCAACATCCCCCAAAACTTCTAATAAGGTCCCAGACTTTTTTATCGGCGAATATCTACGTAGAACGCCGAGGGAGCCCGAAGGTGTAGATACAATCTTTATTAAGATGTCGAACTACCCCTAAAAGTTAGACGACAAAAGAATAGAGTAGCTTTTGTTTCGAAAACAATCTAATTAGTGTTCGTATAACTGTGGAGCCTAGTTACTCTAGTTAGTGATGTTCGCATTGTGAATTCCCGGATTTACAGGCTTTCCAGTTTCGTGGGTTGTTGAAAGCTGAACTGGCTTTGAATATAGAATTTGTTAATTATTATTTGCATAAATACCTAATAGGTATAACTTGCCTTTATTTGATTACTAGTAAATTCATGTTCTACCTGTATAGTACCTGTTTCCATGATATATACATACATATATACATATCATCACGCCATATCCCTAACAGGGTAGGTAGAGAGAACAGAGTGCCAGAGAACTCTATCCTTGCATACTTCACTCGCTTCCTCAACATTCATAATTCTCTTCAAACACGCTCGCCGGTTTCGGAGACTCTTGACTCCTCCTTCCTTCAGTACATGACCAATCTGATCTAGGTAGGTGAGTCTCGGTCTCCCCCGGTACCTACATATTTCCACTTTCGCATTGTATATCTTCTTAACCAGACGTTCGTTCGGCATTCTTTCCACATGTCCGAACCATCGGAGCATTCCCTTTTGCATCTCTACACCAATACTTTCTTTCATACCTACTCGCTCTCTTACGTCGTCGTTGCGAATGCGGTCGGTTAGCCAAAATAAAAAAGCGTCATAAGCAATAAAAAAAAGGATTTTTATTTATATATACCCGATTACGAAACGAAAAATGATGTCACAAGCGAGGTTCGAACCCGCAACTATTGGGTATCGTGCTGCCACTTACACCATCGTGAACTATTTTGGGACATGCAAATTTCGCTTCATATTATATCTTACGTCTTCAAGGTAACCTATGCCATCTACCGGACAATGTTTACACGTTGTATAGGCTTAATACTCCAAACTTTACAGTTAGAATTGTATTAAACGATGACACAACCTTGTTATTCAAATTACTGAAATTTTTAGCATTTAATATGCTTAATTATTTATAAATACCCGATTATGAAACGTAGCACGATAGGGCACGATTGGGCCGGATTCCCAATAGGTGCGGGTTCGAACCCCGCTTGTGACATCATTTTTCGTTTCGTAATCAGGTATTTTTTTTTTTTTTTTATAACACCTCCCTGCACTAAGGAAAATAATCCTTGTATTGCGGGGGACTTTAAAAACATGCAATTAGCGCAGACAAATTACACCCAGACTCAGAACAATACTTTGTGGATCGCACAAAGTGTTGTCCTGCGTGGGAATCGAACCCACGGCACTGGCACAGAAGGTCGGTATCTTAACCACTACGCCATCTGTGCAGTCATTTATAAATAAATAAGCATATTAAATGCTAAAAATATCAGTAATTTGAAGGATTTTTATTTCAAATTTTCTATTTCTTATTCCACGTCTTACACAATTAAGAGATGGACGACTAAGAGATATGATACGGAGATATTATATATGAAAGAGAAAGAATGACCAGCGATGTATAATAGGTTAGTTGCTTTCCTATCGTAGGGGAAATATAAGCCCAGCAGTGGGACATATGTAAGCTGATATGATGATGATGATGACGATGAAATCCATTCATAGAGATATCTACTTAACAAAAATACTAATATTAATTATATTATTATCATCGTCCTACTCCTATCCCAATTACTTGAGGTCTGCGGAGGCAATAAGTACTCTTCTTCTATCATACATATTCATCATCATCACCATCATAGCCATAACCAGCTGTTGGGCTCGAGCCTCCTCCACAATGTGAGAGAAATTAATCTACTATACCGCGCTGGTCAGACGTGTTGGTATAGGGTTTTGTTTCGAGTTTTCCTTCTCTCGCATAGATGTTATATGCGTTTTATATCCTTTAGTCATCTTGTACGATCTCCCATGGGTAAGATATGGGGTGGTGAATAGTATTCTTACTCCGTCATCACACGGGAAACATGCATATTGCATTGGCAATAGTTTTATGCCTGACGACAAACTTCCTTAGGAATATAATTATTGACCAAACGACATCAGATGAAGTTCACCCATTCACAAGTATAGTCCTGCGTAGGAATTAAACCAACGGCAACAGCACAGAAGGTCAGTGTCTTAACTATTACGCCATCTATGCAGTCATATTCAAATTCACAATGAAAATAAAATAAAAACAAAAAAATAATCTTCCATCGACATAATCAGCTTAAAGTCTCGGTCCAAATCCCGTTCTTTTTATCAATGAAAGCACATCACTAGAGATTGTCAATTAAAAGTGTTTGAACATCTGTAGGCTTATTATCGAGATGAAAAAAAAAACAAATAAAAGCTTTGAAATGATATCGTTGGTTTTATTTTACCGTAATGTTTTTTTTTTATATCTTTGATTTTTAAGATTTTAGCGGGAATTTGAAAATAATGACACTTTCACGTGCCCGCCTGTTGCATGCTGCAATTAAATTTTATTTAATACTAGCTTCTGTCCGCGGCTTCAACCGCGTAAAAGGTTACTTTCCTAAAGTTTTTCATCCATATTTTTATTTTACCCCTTAAGGGTAATTTTTTTACGAAATTTTAATATTTATTTATTTGTATCTAATCAATAGCCTAAAAATAATTTTCAACCTTCTGGCTTTAAAAATTTCATCGCCTTTTACAACCCTTTTTTGAATTAAAAAGTAGCCTATGTCCTTTATCAGGCTCTAGACTATCTGTGTACTAAATTTCATTTAGATCGGTTCAGTAGTTTTAGCGTGAAAGAGCGACAGACAGACAGACAGATAGAGTTACTTTCGCATTTATAATATTAGTAAGGATTTAGGGGTTTTGTAATGTTATACTAATTTTGATATTATTTTAATGTATTTTTATTGATAGCAAAAGAGTAAGCAGTGCTCGTGACGGTAAGTGTCACTACCATCCAAAGGTCTTTGCAATAACAAGGGTTTAGGTACACCGCTGCCTACCAATACAAACCCAAATCCACCTAGTTGTGCTTCCGGCTCTTTCGCTCACCGAACGAACCGCAATAGCACATTGCCATTACTCAGACGTAGATCTTCTGCGTGATTGTGGTACTACCACAGAAGGACCGGCCCGTGGCTATAGACAGGGAACTGTCAATAGCGTGATCCTACCATTAATATTTAATACAAATAAAAATGCTAAAATATAATGATTATCTTAATATATATAAATTACGTGTCACGTTGTAAATCCGCGATGGAATCATAAAGTACTTACATACACATACATACATATCATCATGCCATATTCCTTGCAGGGTAGGCAGAGAGAACAGAGTGCCAGAGAACTCTATCTCTGCATACTTCACTCGCTTCCTCAACATTCATAGTTGTCTTCATACACGCTCGCCGGTTTCGGAGACTCTTGACTCCACCTTCCTTCAGTACATGACCGATCTGGTCTAGGTAGGTTAGTCTCGGTCTCCCTCGGTACCTACATCCTTTCACTTTCGCATTGTATATCTTCTTAACCAGGCGTTTGTTCGGCATTCTTTCCACATGTCCGAACCATCGGAGCATTCCCTTTCGCATCTTTACACCAATACTCTCTTTCATACCTACTCGCTCTCTTACGTCGTCGTTACGAATGCGGTCGGTCAGCCTAACTCCACAGATTTTCCGCAGAGATCGCATTTCGACCGCATTAATTTTACTATCATACTCTTTTCTGCATACCCAACTCTCGCTTCCATACAGTAATGTTGGGACAAGCACTGCGTTATATATTGCTACACGTGCCTTCTGGCTGAGGTGGTGGCTGCCGAGAAGTTGCCCCAACGCTCCGTTCACTCTATTTCCCGCATTCACTCTTCGCTCTATATCAGTGGGTACCTTCCATCTCGGCTAAATCCACATCCAAGATATACAAATTCATCCACTTGCTCTAGTACATCATTACCTATTGTTACTCTTACATCTGTTCTGGTTTTATCTCTTTCAAAGACCATTATTTTGGGTTTGCTCACATTCACGCGTAGACCCCTTTTCTTACAATCTTCTGTCATTGTGTCGACTAGGGTCTGCAGGTCAGTTGCTGACTGTGCCAGCAGGACTGCATCATCTGCATAAAGCAGAGCAATGACCACTGAGTCGCCCATCTGGACTCCCACATTCATATCGTTCAACCTTTGGAGACATTTATCCAGATATATGATAAACAGCCTGGCTGACAGAACGCACCCCTGCTTAACGTCGATATTGACGTCAAACCAAGGCGACATTCCATCATCCAGCCACACACAGGCTCTACAGCCCATGAACTGGACTGCACAGCCTGTAGCAGTTTAACGCTAATACCATACTCCGGTAAAATGTCCCAAAGTTCCTTTCGTACAACCCTGTCAAATGCTCTCTCCAGATCTACAAAACTGCAGAAAACCCTCTGACCTAGGGCCAGATGCTTCTCCACAATGTTGCGCAGAGAGAACACTTGATCCATGCATCCCCTTCCACTCCTGATAATAAAAAACTTAACGGATTTTAACCAAATTTGCACAGCATGTGTAGTTTGATCCAACTTAAAAGATAGGATAGCTTAAATCTCAATTTATAGTAATATTATTTTATTGTAAATTATTTGTCTAATATTTGACAGTCAAAATCATATGTTATATCAAAAGGATTTTAAATGATGGCGGAATCTGATGACTGGAATCAGTAAGTATTTAATAGATGGCGCTATGTTAAATGAACAAACGCTTCATATAAGCTAAGATTTGTTAGAATAAACAAAAAGTTTTACTGAGGCTAACCTAAGCCACAGCAACGCGTGGCCCGGTCTGCTAGTATTATATATATTAATATAACAGTGAGTTACATAATTTTATATAGAGCTGGGTCAAATCCATCTGATGCCATTTGGTCAACAATTAAATTCTCGAGGAGGGTTACGGAGAAGAGCATGGCATTCTCGTGGGGAGGCTTATGCTTAAGGCCACCGAACACAAAGATCGGGTACCGGTGGCTCGCTCGCACGGCGAAGAGAGGCGCTTTGCAGAGTGGGTCTATGGGGTCGCACGCCGCCTCTTCCGTCATCCCAGACTGATTTGGTGGGGCGTGACCGCCTCCATAGTCATCCACAAAAAGAAGGCCCAAGGCCAACAGTGGACGTCTACAAGCTGATGAATTGATCGCTAAGCTGATTAAGTGAATGAAAATAAAAACTCCATTGCTATTAACTCAAAATCTCTTATCAATAATTTGAGTCAGACTGACGTCGGATACCCAGACATTATTCACGTTACTTCGACTGTGCAGTTAAAATTCGTAACATTAAGTCCAATTAATATGAATGGCTCACTCGTATCATTTAATTCACAAATTGAATAAGTTTCATTGCACATTTGGGATTCAACACTACTGAAAATTAATTTGACTACAGTTATAATTGTTAACTTAGTTGTTGATATACTATTAACGATAATTAACTTGATTCTCATAATTAAATAGTGAAATTATGCTTTGTAGTCAAGAAATTTATTACCTCTTCATATTAGGGGACAGATATTGCTGTATGGTAGCGGCTACGAATACTATCAATCCTAACTTTGCTCGTGGATGTCGTAAAAGACGACTAAGAGGCTTACAACGACCTGGGCCAACTCCATCTGATGCCGTTTGATCAACAATTGCATTCTCAAGGAGGGTTGACGTCTGATAGGCGGCCGGTCATAAAACTATTGCTAATACATAAATACATACATATCATCACGCCATATCTCTTGCAGGGTAGACAGAGAGAATAGAGTCCAGAGAACTCTATCCTTGCATACTTTACTCGCTTCCTCGACATTAGACAGAGACTATTGCTAATAACTTTTATAATGTGTACTATGAAAGAAGAGTTCATATTGTATCGACCACAAGTAATTGGGATAACAGTATGATTATGGGGAAGATATTGCCGTGTGGTAGCCGCTACGAATACTATCAATCCTTACTTTGCTCGTGGATGTCATAATAAACTACTAAGAGATTTAGTTCGACCTGGGCAAACGCCTGATGTCGTTTGATCAACAACTACGTTCCCAAGGACGGTTGACCTTAGGCAGTCAGCCTGTAATAATAATATTGCTAAGAACTCCCGAATCCTGTATAGTTGCGAAATAAGGGGTCGTTAAAATTCCTTGCGATTGTCACAGACGACAAATTTGAGCAAACGGTTAATTTTTTTTTGTGCTTGGTGGACCATGGATGTGGTCGCACTCCGACAAATCGGTCCGGGGCGACAGAAGAGGGGGCGATAGAAGAGGCGGCGCGCAACCCCATGGACCCACCCTGCAAACACCTCTCTTCGCCGTGCGAGCGGGCCACCGGTACCCGATCTTTGTCTTCGGTGGCCCGCCCGGCGGTTTACCCTTGGGGGTTCCTCTCGTGTCGACGCCCAAACGATTAACATGCAATGAGAGGTAAACTCTAACGATTACATGTAGCGGAGATGCGAATGTTGAGATGGATGTACGGCGTGACGAGAATGGATAAGATAAGGAATGAGCGTATAAGAGAATGTTTGAAAGTAGCGCCAGTGACGGATAAGTTAAGGAGTGAACGTTTGAGCTGGTATGGACATGTGATGAGACTGGATGAAAGTAATATTGCGAGGAAGGTTTTGAGTATGAATGTTGAAGGCTTTAGGGTTAAAGGGAGACCAAAGAAAAGATGGATGGACTGCGTGAAGCATGATATGTATAAACAAGGAGTGACTACAGAGATGACGTCTGATAGGGCTGTATGGAAAAAGAGGACATATTGCGTCGACCCCAAGTAGTTGGGATAAGAGCAAGAGAATGATGATGATGATGATGATGGGAGGTAAACTCGAAATAAAACTTTATCAGCTCATCTAACATGTCAGCTCCGTAGCTGTGATTGAGTTATAGGTCACTTGACTAGGAGAATAATTAAGAATACATAATGAAATATTATTTGTAAAAGAAGGCATATAATTTCGAAAGACGGTTTATGCCAAGTTCAATTTTGAAACCGCAGACTGAAGATCAAACTATCAAAATTAATAGTTAATAACTATGCCCGGATTATTGATCCAGTTTATAATATTGGCGCTTAAAGGAAAAACTATATATATTTTCTATAAGATGTAAACAAATACAAAACTAAATTAAAATATTGTTCATCAAAAAAGTTTACACAAGTGCTTTCTGATAAAAGTAAATCATCAGCATAGCATCACAGCCCATATATGTCCTACTGTTGGGCTCGTGCCTCTTCCATAATAGGAGGGAAATAAACTAACTATACCACGCTGATCAGACGTGTTGGTATAGTGTTTTGTTTCGAGTTTTCCTTCTCTTGCATAGATGTTATATGCGTTTTATATCCCTTAGTCGTCTCTTACGATCACCCACGGGTAAGGTAGGATGGTGAATCGTATTCTTACTCCGTCACCACACGGATAAAAGTAAATAAATATTAATAAAAAACAAATGTGTGCGTGTAGTTATGTACGCGCGTGAGAAGTTATAATTCTTTGGTATCATTAAAAATAGTTTTTAATTGCATGAAAATAATTAATTACAATAAAATAATAATAGGACTGAAAAAGCATAGGATAATTTTTTTCACTAATATTTACGAATATTAAATATAAATACATACATACATATCATCACCCCATATCCCTTGCAGTGTAGGCAGAGAGAACAGAGTGCCAGAGAACTCTATCTCTGCATACTTCACTCGCTTCCTCAACATTCATAATTCTCTTCATACACGCTCGCCGGTTTCGGAGACTCTTGACTCCACCTTCCTTCAGTACATGACCGATCTGGTCTAGGTAGGTTAGTCTCGGTCTCCCTCGGTACCTACATCCTTCCACTTTCGCATTGTATATCTTCTTAACCAGACGTTCGTTCGGCATTCTTTCCACATGTCGTCCGAACCATCGGAGCATTTTATTATTTTTTATTTTTATTACACATTTTATCTCTTAATATAAATAATATTAATAAAAATATTCAATTTAAATCACTACTGAATAATTAATGGAAAACAATTGTTGTGAATGTAGAAACTAGAAAAAGATTCCATTTCTATTTTGTTGATAGTTTTTTTTTTAGACTTAATAAGTGTTACAGTGATGCGGACGCGTCTTACAATTTCACTATATTTTTTTTATAAAGCGTTTAAAGAAGTATAAATTCAATAATTATAACACAGTTATAACATTTTATCACTTAGTAATATCTATATATTAAATTATTTTTTTGGTAGTTATTTTTATTTAAGTTTTATGTTTCCAATAAGCCTGCAAATTTCTTTTTATCTAAATTCAATTTAATTATATACTTTAATATCTTCCTCATGTTATATGTTCCTCGTGATATTTTTAATGTTATATGTATTATCTGAAACTTTTTGGGGGAGTCTTATAAAATTCTGATTCACAATTATTTTATATAACGAAACATACCCCATGTTCAACACAATGTTAGGTTTTGATGTAGTATCTCGTTTGCTTTCGGTAATCTGACATGAGTCTGACAAATGGTCTTCTGACATTCGTAATTTTATGTCATCATAATTCTCCTGCTCTTATCTCAATTACTTGGGATCGACGCAATATATATATTGGCAATAGTTTTATGATCGGCAGCCTGCCAGATGTCAACTTTTATAACCGGGCGCTTGCCTGACGTTAACCCATCAGGGGAACGTAATTTTTGACCAAATGGAATCACGTGGTGGTGGTCGACCAAGGTCTTTTACGATATCCACGAAAGCAAGCAAAGTAAGGGTTGGTAGTATTCGTAGCCGCTGTGACACAGCATAAAACATAATCTATGGCTATGCAAAAGTGATTAAGAAATAATTAAAACGCTTTCATGTATTATTTTTCACTTTCACTGTCTGTCTTTACGGCAAACTTTTTTTTACAGTACACTCCCTTTTTTATTTTTTAAAATCGTCTGATTTCTTGTATAAAGATACGCAATCTACAAACAGAGTCGCGGGCTTTAACTAGTTAGATATAAAATTAAGCTAAACTGAAATAATCTAAATATACATAAATCTCTCCATTAGCTTTGTGTTGATCATCAATTATGACGTCATCAGTGACGTCTGAAGAGGCTACTCGGTGACGACACGATCGTAATTTAACTTCAACGTGAACATATTTTAGAGTTAGGACGACGCTTGAGTAGGGTCACCGTTTTGTCGGATAATTGAGGATAGTCTTCTAGTAGCTTTTTGTAGCCATTTTTTTATGTAAACCCTATTAACGTGAATGAAATGACCTATTTATAATTTATAAATCACGTTGAAATATATATAGTGATATAGTTCTCTCTGCCTACCCTGCAAGGGATATGGCGTGATGATATGTATGTATGTTGAAATATATTAATATATATATATATATATATATATATATATATATATATATATATATGAGAATCAATACTTTTTTTTTTGATGGGCTATAGTCCGGACACACGCCGCCCGTTCCATCCAGGGCGATGGAAGAGCAACGCGTGGCCCAATAAACATCGCCATTAGGCCAGCCACTGGTAACGTTTCCTTGCCATCCGTGGCCAGCCCGTTGGGAAGAGAATCAATACTTGTGCAGTCATTTATTATTTGACTAGACGACCGAATCTAATAAAATAAATTGCTAAATCAATAAAAAGTTATCAAAAATTTAGAATTTTAGCTATGTTATGCGTTCTATGTGGTGATGTAGAAAGAATATAAGTCACGACACGCCTTTTTTACTCGTGGGTGATCGTCATTTTTATTTTTGTACTAGCAATGAATTTATATTAAAAATGTATGATCAAACTTTAGTATCTGATATTGTAGCGGGAAGGTAAAAAAATCTATAATAACGATGACTTATTGGGCGTGAGACACCTTAGTTCACCTGTGACTATGATCACTGTAAAATGTTCGAAACCTTGGGAAATTAAAAATCAAATACAAACGCGATGGAATCCTTAAAAGTAGTTTTATTTCAAAATTGTGTAAAAATTTAAAAGAAGTTATTAACACTTATAACAACATTTTTCATCATCATCACAGCCCACAAATGTCCCACTGCCGGAATCGGGCCTCCTCCGCATCGGGAGGGAAATTAACCTACTATACCGCGCTGGTCAGATGTGTTGGTATAGAGTTTTGGTTCGAGGTTTCCTTCTCTCGCATAGAATATTTTATTCATTATAAGCATTTTATATCCCTTAGTCGTCTCGTACGATCACCCACGGGTAAGATATGGGGTGGTGAATAGTATTCTACTCCGTCACCGTACGGAGAAACATTTTTAGCAAATAGATAATCCTACAATATTCTATGATTTTAAAGTAAAACTTTTCTTTTTGAGCGCTTTGAAATTCTAAAATCCGCCGCTGTTTTCTATGATCAAAAGTAGTGGGAGTAAGTACTGTGTCGAATGGTGGAGACACAGTGTCGCGTTTGCTTTCAGGTATTAAAAAAAAGCGACACATACATCATCACGATTTTCTAATTTTTTGTAAATAAATGAATCATAAACATAATTATTCTGTACAAAAGCGATTTATAAATAATTAAAACGTTTCTCTGTAATACTATTTTTTTTCCACACAACCATACAGCTAAAACTATATTAAACTATGAAACTAAAACAATATTTTATTTAAATAACCCAACAGATAATGCATTATATAGTTATATTAATACCTGCAAGTACGCCTACTCATATACACGAGCACTATCTTATACCATTCATAGTAACACAGAGTAGTATAACACACAGATGCACACACTTGCACATGCACACACATACGCGCACACACGCACACACGTACACACACACGCTCATGCACACACACACACACATAAACACATACACAAACGCAGGCAAACACACACACGCACACACATAAACATACACAATACAATAGATTCACAGGGATGGCTGAAAATCAGCGCTGTTCTTGTGACAGCAGAAGCTGAGCCAATTCCTTTTGCCTACTAGATTTAATTTTGTTTATTATAATTGTTAGTTTTTAGTTTAAGTTCTGAAAAGGCAATAAATTATTATTATTATTATTATAATTAAAAAGTCTGTAAATATTTTTCATTTTTTTGTCTTACGAATAAAGCACTGCGTTATGTATTATATCAACGAAGTGAGAAGGAATAGGAAAATATCTCATAATGACAGCTAGCATGGCCACCATACGAGTTTGAGACCGCTTTTGTTGTATAAATTATTCTAGTCCGTTAATTAGCCAAGTTAAGAAAAGTTTTTCGCTGTATTTCGCGCTAAGTCAAACCCGCCAAGCTTCGCTTAACACTTGGCATATAGGCACACAGGTACGTTCGCTACTAGTTTTAATTAACCTTGCAAAAGAGTTTCTTGTGCTTTGTATCAACTTTGTATTTTCTTTGTATATTGTCTGTGGTTTCACAAGTTATGTATAGTTCGTATATATTTTAAACAATTCTATCTACCTACTAAGAGTTTACCGTGTAAGTGATGAACTTCGAAATTAAGTGTAAAAACTAATAGCTAAATCTGCTTCAAGTAATTTTCATAGGTCATTTACTGATTCAAGATAATTTATGTTCTGCGAAGAATTTTAATTGAAAGTTCTAGTGGTCACTCATTACGTAGGGGTAAGAAGTTCCTTATATCCTATTCCATTTTAATCCTATCCTATATTTCTTTCTTTCTTGAGTTGTGCGGAATATATATTAACCGTGGGAAAGCTGTGGGTATCCCTTCTTTCCTCTAATATTAATAATTAACTGATTGTTATGAAGCCCGTTTAGTTATATAAGGAGGCAGATTTCTTTATCTTTCAAAATCAATATCTTAAATTTTTTTCTAAGATAAAAAGCTTAAAAAATAAACAAAAGCTTTAAAATTACGCTATTAAATACTGCACACATAAAAATGACAGCATAGATGACGTGTTAGTTGAAATCTACCGTGCCATTGTCACACGCACGTACGCACCCAACTTCTATGCGCAATTTCTATTTATTTATTAGCTTCTATTTATTCTATTTATTTAGCTTCGTAGATATATCATTCACATCTTTTGTTTTTAATCACTTTTTTATGTTAAACTATTTACTTTATTTATCCTTTTTATACAGTCTTGTATGATACAGGCTTGACCTAGTTTATGAGGCTAACATAATGACTTCTAATGTTTACGCGAGTATTACAGATTTGAAATAAAACTACTTTTACGGATTCTATTGCGTTTGTATTTGATTTATAATTTCCCGACGTTTCGAACACTTTACAGTGATCATGGTCACGGGAGGACTGAGGTGTCTTACGTCCAATATGTCATTGTTATTACAGAAATTTATTTATATCTACCCTATAAGATATTAAATTTTGACCCACATTTTTATATAAATTCATTGCCAGTACAAAAAAGAGAATGATTCTATATATAAAATTTATGTTGTTTATGATTTGTTTTTATTAAAGTATTTAATTTATGATAATTATTATTGTGGCAATTTTACAAAACTAACAAAGCTATTCAGCTACCACCGGATCGGAACGCGGACACACTGAGATTCTAAGTAATAATAGATTGACTGAGATTCTAAGTAATAATAGATTGACTGAGATTCTAAGTAATATTTTAAGTTTTTAAAATAGGTAGATGATGGCAGTTGGTGGTATATTTTCTCCAGGACATTGTTGCTGCCAAACTTTTAGACGAACCCTTATACTGATTTTACGGCTCCTACGGGAAAGTAAGGGACGGTGATGTATTGACTTTTAAATATTTTTTTTTTACCTTTGGTGGCAAAAGAACAAGCAGCCCACTTAACAGTTAGTAACGACCGCTGCTTATAGACCTCTCAAATAAATTAACATGAAGGTTTAAACATTTTTTTTTCTTGCACAGTCGAAGTAACGTGAATAATGTCTGGGTATCCGACATCAGTCTGACTCAAATAATTGATCAGAGATTTTGAGTTAATAGCAATGGAGTTTTTATTTTCATTCATTTAATCAGCTTAGCAATCAATTCATCAGCTTGTAGATGTCCACTGTTGGCCTTGGGCCTTCTTTTTGTTGATGACTATGGATGTGGTCACGCCCCGCCAAATCGGTCCGGGGCGACGGAAGAGGCGGCGCGCAACCCCATAGACCCACCCTGCAAGAACTCCTCTCTTCGCCGTGCGAGCGGGCCACCGGTACCCGATCTTGTCTTCGGTGACATAAAGGTTTAAACCTCCATATTATATTCTTAACTCATCAACTGCACGGAAAATCTTCACACTAGGAGGAAAATTGTCCGATCAATTATAATAACACTCGACAAATAATACTATAAGATTAATACTACAGATAATTAAATTAATTATTATTGCAACAATTCAACAAATTAACGAACAAATTAACGATGGTGAAAAACTAATTATATCACCAAATTACTTCCGCCGATACAATCAATTGGCAATATTAATTTATTTATTGCTCGCATAAAACAACTAAAATTGGTACCGTTACAAAGTTATCGTCAAACGACTTGTAAATCAATCAGTCGAAGTCTGAGGAAGTCGTAAATTCCAGTCGATATTTCGATTTGTTTGCCAACGTTAATTACACGCGACTATTGTTAGAAAATAATTAAATTTTCATTGTCTATTATAATTTAATTGTAGGCAAATTGATTAGAAATTTTTCTAAGGAATCGACTGCACAGATGGTGTAGTGGTTAAGATATCGATCTTTCGTGCCAGTTCCGTAGGTTTGATTCCCACGCGGGACAATGCTTTGTGCGATCCACAAAGTATTGATCTGAGTCTGGGTGTAATTTGTCTGAGCATTAATTGCATGTTTTTGAAGTCCCCACAAACAAGAAATTAACGCAGACAAATTACAACCCAGACGGAGAATAACACTTTGTGGATCGTACAATGTATTGTTCTGTGTAGAAATCGAACCCTTATCACTTGCACGAAAGATCGGTATCTTAACCTTTATGCCATCTATGCAGTGAGTCCTTCGAGACATTACAAATTATAATAAAGAATCACAACAACAAAATCCTTTAACATTTTTATCGTCCCCTCTTACATACTATAGCAAACCGCTCGAGTCAATTCAGGGCACATATCACCGGAACCCATAAATCTTCCTACCTAGGCATAAATTTGTTTTTTTTTTTTCATTACTCGCTCCCCGTACATTTCATTACTACGCCGAGGCAGGCCAAGCGACTAATTTATGGCCTGACTTACTCAGTTGGTTGGTTAAAAAAATGGTTAATATCAGAAATACTGATATTAAGATTAAACTTCATTAAGATAACCTAGATTTTGAAAAGCTTTTAGCTTAGTTATAAAATTTCATCAAATATGGCTGATATTTTATTCTGAATTTTTATTTTATTTACAGTTTATATAGTCCTACTATTGACCATATCCGTGTGGTGACGAAGTAAGAATACAATTCACCACCCCCTATTTTACCCGTGGGTGATCGTACGAGACGACTAAGGGATATAAAACGCATATAACATCTATGCGAGAGAAGGAAAATTCGAAACAAAGCATTATACTAACACGTCTGACCAGCGTGTTATAGTAGGTCAATTGCCCTCTCATTATGGACGAGGCTTGACCCTAAGAGTGGGACGTGTATGAGCTAAGAAGAAGAAGAAGATTGACCATAAGACTGAGTTTATAACTGGTAGGTGACATTGCCTATAATCACAAATGAACTAACTGCTCCAGGGTAGTATCACACATTAGCAGGAAACCATCACGTTACCATAATCTCAACTTATATAAATCCCACTGCTGGGCTTCAGCCTCCTCTATAATGAGAGAGAAATTAACCTAATATACCACGCTGGTCAGACGTGTTGGTATAAGGTTTTGTTGGGTCATATATATTTATATATATGTATATATATATATATACCATCCTCGCAAAAGATGCGAAAGGGAATGCTCCGATGGTTCGGATATGTGGAAAGAATGCCAAACGAACGTCTGGTTAAGAAGATATACAATGCGAAAGTGGAAGGATGTAGGTACCGGGGGAGACCGAGACTAACCTACCTAGACCAGATCGGTCATGTACTGAAGGAAGGTGGAGTCAAGAGTCTCCGAAACCGGCGAGCGTGTATGAAGAGAATTATGAATGTTGAGGAAGCGAGTGAAGTATGCAGTATCTCTGCTGAGTTCTCTGGCACTCTGTTCTCTCTGCCTACCCTGCAAGGGATATGGCGTGATGATATGTATGTATGTATCTATATATATATATATACATATATATATACATATATATATGTATATATTCATATATATACACTCAATGAACGTCATTCTCCATCAATAGCCATAAATTTGTCAAAATACTGATACTTTATTCACTTTACACGGCTATTTACTTCGAAACTATGGCAAAAACTATGAAAAATTAATAGCTCAACAGTATTTATAGCCGCCATCATTTTATTTCGTTCTGAAAATGGATGAAAACGATTGAACTTTAATAAAAAAAAAAAACATTTTGTATACGTCGATAGAAAGCATAATGCTAAAAGCCTGTATGCCTGTATATTTCTTCAAATTAATATGCTTAATTATTTATAAATATGTATATTTCTTTTTATATTCTGTTTACGTATTTGTATACATATTTTGTAGGTGTTTTGGTATTTTTTTATTACTTACGGTGGCAAACAAATAATAAGCACACCTGATAGTAAGTGTTTCAGTCGCCCATAGACTTATGCAATACTAGGGGCACTGCAAGACCGTTGCCTACCAACCAAAAACCACCCAAAAGTTTCGACTCCCGGCTCTCTCGTTCACTGAACGTAGCGCAATAGCACGTTGCCATTAGTCTGACTTCGATCTTCTGCGAGAGTGTGGTATTATCCCGGACGGACCGGTGAGTGAGAGAGCCGGAAGCCAAACTGGGTTGGTTTGGAATTTATATTGGTAGGCAGCGGCCTAGCTACTCATATATTCTTGGTATTGCAAATGTAGATGTGCGGCAGCAACACTTACCATTAGGTTTGCTGCTTGCTCGTTTGCCACCATTAGCAATTAAAAAAAAAGGGTTTGTAGCGATAAAAAATCTTACAAAATATATATAATACTTCTACTACCAGTTAACATATCTGCCACAGAAAATATTTAAAAAATTACAAATTATTACAAATTGAAACTAATATTACATAATTAGATTTTTCCTCCATCCATCCATTCTTCCAGAAGCCTATCAAAATTCACTTTTGGAAATGGATCATGGAGAGATAATGCTACAATTGTTACGCTTCGTATTTCAAGTTATCCAAGGACTTTAGATGCCCTTTCTCATGATCACCTTTTTACGATTCCCACGGACAAAATAATAATTTTCATTTTATTTGTTACTTTTGTTTAAGTGTCACCTAAAAGTTTTACTTTTTCAAACTACATAGCTGATCGCTCCGAAACGAGGCCACCGCGTGAGGACGATGCTCCGACGGCGAAAGCTGCCGGGGCATCGACTCGAGAAGATACCCGCGAGGGTAAATCGGCAGACCGTTGAAGACAAAGACCGGGTTCCGATGGCCCGCTCGCTCAGCGTACAGAGGTAGATGTACGGTCTATGGGGTTGCGCGCCGCTTCTTGTGTTGCCCCGGACGGATTTACGGGGTGTGACCACTCCATAGCTCGCCGCCAAAAAAAAAGGAAGTACATAGGTACTTATACATATATTCGCTAAGAATTAGAAAAAAATAACTAAACTAAAATATACATACCTACATTAAATTCTAAATTTAACAATTAAAACATACATACATACATATATATATCATCACGCCATATCCCTTGCAGGGTAGTCAGAGAGAACAGAGTGCCAGAGAACTCTATCCTTGCATACTTCACTCGATTCCTCAACATTCATAATTCTCTTCATACACGTTCGCCGGTTTCGGAGACTCTTGACTCCACCTTCCTTCAGTACATGACCAATCTGGTCTAGGCAGGTGTGTCTCGGTCTCCCCCGGTACCTACATCCTTCCACTTTCGCATTGTATATATTCTTAACCAGACGTTTGTTTGGCATTCTTTCCACATGTCCAAATCATCGGAGCATTCCCTTTCGCATCTTTACACCAATACTCTCTTTCATACCTACTCTACTCTTACTCTACTAAATTCAAAAATTTATAGAATAAAGAATTTAAAATACAAAATTACAGATAATTTATTAGAAAAATTCTACAGCTAATACAATTCTACCAAACAGTTTTTCGTTTCAACAAAATTCCTTTAACTTCAAGCGAATCAATTGAATAAAATACGTATGTACGTAAGCGTGAAATAAGGAGGCGTTCCACGTTTCCAGTGCATGACGCGCAATGGAATATGTAACGGATTTTTGTAACTATTACCTATGTTCATGGATGAAGGTAAAAGAAATTTAAATCTTTTAGTGAATTCGCTATATATTTTATAGATTCTTTTATATATTCTGTTTCTTAATGATGAAACTAGTACCTTTATGTACTATTATAATAGAAGTAAAGTATATATAGCGTTGACCCCAAAATTTTATTAAATCGATAAAAATATTAAAAAAAAAATCATTTTAATTTATTGTAGGTACTGTGTTAGTCCGTGTGGTGACGGAGTAAGAATACATCTCAACACCCTGGATGTAAAAAAAAACATATGACATCTATGCAAGAGAAGGTAAACTCGAAACAAAACCAATACGTTTGACCAGCGTGGTATAGTAGTTTAATTTCTCTCCAATTAATGGGGGAGGCTAGAGTCCAACAGTGGGACATGTATGAGCAGAGATGATGATAAAGATGATGAATATGAACTGAAAAAAAAATTGATAATTAATTATATAATTTATTAAATTTTATAAAATCAATTTTAATAAAGAAATACTTATATATGAGTAGTCATATTTTTTATTATGAATAATAATAGTGCAATAAATAAAAAAATAATATTACTATGTAGGATTGACATCAGGTAGGCTGCCGGTCATCGACCACAATTAATTGGAATAACAGCAGAATTATGTTGATTAGATACAATTATTTTTGATGGTTATAATGAGTATAACATATTTGAAATAAAATTATTTTTACCATTTTCATCGCATTTGTATTTGATTTATAATTTCTCGACGTTTCAAACAGCGTTCGTGGTCACGGGAGGAGTACAGTGTCCAATAATTCATAAATTTATAACTACAAATCTAAATTGTTCGAAATGTTGAGAAATTCAAAATCAAATATAAACGCGATGAAATCCACTAAAATAGTTCTGGTTTAAAATTATATTATTATTATTAATAAAAATATATTCAAAATATAAATAACTTAATAGATTAAAAGGCTAAAAAGTATGTATAAAATTTTTCTAAAGCGAGATTTTCTTATTTAATCTTACTAATATTTTTTTTGTACTTAGGTAATGTGCAAAAAATAAACACATACGTATCATCACGCCATATCCCTTGCAGGGTAGGCAGAGCAAACAGAGTGCCAGAGAGCTCTACCCTGGCATACTTCACTCGCTTCCTCAACATTCATAATTCTCTTCATACACGCTCGCCGGTTTCGGAGACTCTTGACTCCACCTTCCTTCAGTACGTGACTAATCTGGTCTAGGTAGGTTAGTTTCGGTCTTCCCCGGTATTTACACCCTTCCACTTGTGCATTGTATATCTTGCAAAAAATATGGTAGCGAGAAATAAAATTATTAAAAAAGTCGTTACTCTAGTACATTTTTCGCGTTCAAATACTTTTCTTTTTACAAATACCCCAAACCACGTTAATTTGGCAACTGACAAACAAATATAGTATTCAACAGAACCGCACAGTATCACTCTTTTCTAAATCCATTCTGCTTATCTACAGATTTCGTATATATTCATTGGACCAAATTCAAATTTGCAAAGGCGGTACGATACCTTTACATGATTCAATTCAAAAAAGCACCTAACATTTTTTAACTTAAGGTTGTATATAGAATGATTGCTACAATCTTTAAGTTGTCTTCTAAAGGCTTGGATAGCATCGAAGGTGCTTTATTTTTAAATGAAAGGCACCGATAAGCGAACATTTTGCGTTCTATTGCTACCCTTATGTACTTTATAATAATGTTCTTTTTATTTTCAATTGGTTACACAGTCTTTTTGCACTTTCAATGTCGTTAAGGAAACGTTTTTTTTTATTATTATGTTTGTGGTTTATTTTTGTTAGATCATTGTTAATACATTACTGTCTCATATTATTCAGAAGCTTACCTTTATTTCTTTTATTTTATATAAATTTAACTAAATAAGTAAGTTTAATACAATTGTAACGACAAAGTTAGAGTATTAAAGCTGTATAATGTGTAAACATTGTCTGGTAGGTGGCACACGTCTTTGTTCTTTAAAAGATGAAAATATAATACGATCCGAAAATTATATGTCGTATGACAACTCATTTTGGTGTAAGTGGTAGCATGATTAGAACGGAATTCCAATAGGTGTGGGTTCGAATCCCATGTGTGACAATCATTTTTCGCTCGTAATCAATTTTTTATAAGTAATATGCTTTATATTTAATTTTATTAAAGTGATTCTTTTTTTTATCTTCTTAAGTTTTTCGTCCTTTTATCGCATGGCGTATTACAGCTAGTGTTGCCCAAATGCCCCAAAACTGCAACAAGAGTCTCGCAGATAGCATTTTACAACTAATTTGGCAAAAAAGTGCTGTCAACACTTTTTATTCTTAATACCACTACACGGAAGAATAATTTAATGTTATTTTAAACAGTCTTATAATAGATAGATGTCATTATAGCCGTCCTGCAGGTAAGTAATATGTACCTAATTATAGATAGTTGTATAATTAGCTCAGCTAGTTAATTTAATTATATCACTTAATCAATATTTACGACTACGAAGGAAGTAATGTGAAATGCATTGTATTCATATTACAATATCACAAGAAAAACCTTTCAGCTTTAAAAACTACCCCATATATTTGTGAAAGCTTCAAGTTATAATTTTCAATATTAGTTCACTTTTTGAAAATCGTTTAATCTAAAAACGCTAAAGGGTCATCCAATTTGTTCTCATACCGTTGAATAGAGACATTTCAGCTAAACCGACTTAGGTTGTCTCTTAAATTTTAAAATAACTATAGCGTTTACCATATTTTTTTATTTTTTTAAATGGGAAATATAGATTTTCCAATATTCTAGCCAATGAAAAAATATAATTATATAGTTATATATAATAGAACTAGCTTTCGCCCGCGACTTCGCCCACGCAGAAGTCATCTCTGACTGAGTTAAATAGAAAAAGCAATGCAAGGTGTTGAAGGTTTGTCCCTAGGACGATAATCAACAGCGTCAGAAACTGGGATGCGGTCGCCGCCTTCTGCGAGTTAGTTGTCTAACGGAATTAGGCAGTAGAGTGGGTCCGATAGAAATAACTCCACGTTGACAAGCTCTACCATCGGTACTTTGCGGTGCAAGCGTGAGTACCTGTATTGAGGTTCACTGCACGAGGGCTTCGTCTCGAGATGATACCCGGTTGCGGTGGCCCGCCCGCACGGCGTAGATGTACATGTTCGACGCGCTATGGGGTCACGCGTCACCTCGGACGGATTTAGCGCGGTGTGTCTATATACCTATTTTTTTTTGCTGCGGGCTACGGAACGGTCACGCCCCGCTAATCCGTCCGGGGCGACAGGAGAAGCGGCACACGACCCCGTAGACCCGCCCTACAACATACGTCTCTACGCATTGCGGGTGAGCCACTGGTACGCGTTCTTTTCTTCAGTGGCCCATCCGGTCTACCCTCAAGGGTATCCTCTCGGGTCGACGCCCTGGCATCTCGACTAATATGTCTCTATGTCAGGGCGTCGTCTTCACGTGGTGGCCTCTCTCCAAGGGTGACCAGACTAATCTCCGGTCCGGTCACCCGCTGCCTCGGCTAGGGCGGCATAAGGCGGAGGTATTCTGGCCTTCGCCGCCCCAGTCACCGGCGGCAGCGCGAATCCTCGAAGAGGAGATTCTCCCGGATTCGCTACGCCGCTTCCTTCTGCAAGATGACGCTCTCGCAGAAGGCGGCGACCGCGTCCCAATTCCTCTCACTGTCGACTGTCGCTTTCACGACGGTCGGCAGCGAGAGGTCAGCACCGATGGCGGCGACGAGGGCAGAGCGCTGCGAAGCCCAGGTCACGCAGACCTCGAGCGTATGCTGCACTGTCTCCGCGTCGTCGCCGCACTGTTAGCAGGACGGAATCGTCTCCCTCCTTGCGACCGTGTACAGGTACTTGACGAAGCAACCATGCCCCGACAAGATACCATAGCCGGTCACTAAAGAAAAAGGGTGTTTAAAAGTTCTATTCATTCTAAAAATTATATTGCCTTTAATATACTATTTACGGTATGGCCATGGTATAAGAATATAAGTATCACCGCCCTTTACTTAACTGTTTTATTTCACCAGCAGAGTTGCGACCTCGTTAGATATGATTTATTATTTGAGTTATAGAGTGAACATTTTTGAAACTAACTTAACCTGTATCTTAAACCCTTAGGCAAGAACCTATTGCCGTCTACTACGTGTATCGTGTGAGCTCTCACGCCGGCACTGGTGCGAGGTTGATGGAGAGGGAGAGAGAAACACGCGTTTATTTATTTTTACCGAAGAATATTCGTACGTAATTTGAAAATAATCGATAAGGATTTTTTTCCCCATACACACTTTGCCCCTCTGTTACACCCCCTTAGGTGTGGAATTTCGGTAAATCTTTTCCTAGTGGATTTCTACGTCAAAAAGAAGCTACTTTCAAAATTGTATGTTTCTAGTTTTAGCAGTTTTCGCGCCGCGGTAATTAGTCGTTCAACCAGATTCGCAGGCCTAATATATACACCCAAAAGGTGAAAATTGACAAATGTTGAAATACATGTTCATTTATTTTTATCGAAGAGTATTTGTATATAATTTAAAAAGAATCGGTAAAGGTTTTTTCTCCCCATAAAAACTTTCCCACTCTGTTCCACCCCTTAGGCGTATAATTTCGTAAAACCCTTTCTTACTAAATCTCTACGTAATAGAAAGAAACTACTGTCAAAATTTCAAGTTGCCAGCTTCAATAATATCGGCTTGGCGCTAATGAGTCATCCAACCCGCTTCGCAGGCCTAATTTACGCCCCCAGAGGGTAAAAATTGACAAATGTTGAAACACATGTTTATTTATTTTTACTGAAGAATATTTGTACGTAATTTAAAAAGAATCGATAAAGATTTTTTCTCCCAGTATTCTTTAAATTGGCATAACTTTATTTATGAACCAATTGACATGAAATAAAGACTAAATGTTAAGTGAAGCTTACCACAATATATTAGCTAAAACCACGTCTAAATTGGGTTAGCCGTTTCTGACATTAGCGTGCACAAACGCACAGACAAACAGACAAAAATTTTAAAAATCTTTGTTCTGGGTTCTATTTGTGTTGATAAAGGTCCCAGTAATATTTTTTCTCATATATCTGCCATGTACAGACAGCGATCCATTACATTTTCATTACTTGTATAGATAGATGTTAAAGTAAAATTGGTCACTGTTGTCAAGAATAGATCAGTTAGAAAATCGGTTAGACAAATTCGAGAGAACACCGGCTCGGTCCTTGGTTTTCCCTTTTTTATTATTATTGTCTTTTTTTTTATTATGAATTCATGAATTATTTTTTATTGTCTTAATCTATTTCTTAAAAGAGGACAAAAAAAACGCTCCGGCTAAGCTCGGTCACCTTAATAAATAATAATGACTAAAAATTCAATGATGAGGATGTTTTTTTTTTTTCTATTACATTTTTTTTTTTTTTGAAGTGAAACTTCTTTATCGACGTACGAGAGAAAAATAAATGCGTGCGTATAAAGCATGCAGACTAGAGTATAAGGAGAACAATCTCATATGGGAGAAAAGTTCAAAAAGTGTCCAGCTGTATGCTATAAATAACAGTTCAAAAACCTTCCACAATCGCGTTGATGTAGCAAAAGGTATGAATGAATATGAATGTGAATATAACTGTTATATAGCTGTTATATAATATAGCTGCTGTTATTTATAGCATACAGCTGGACACTTTTTGAACTTTTCTCCTTATACTTTAGTCTCCATGCTCTGCAAGCACGCATTTTTTTTTTCTCACATACGTTGCTAAAGAACTTTTAATTCAATAAAGATGGCGCGTAACAGAAAAACGTTTCAATTTTTTTCACCACTAGAAAGCTATGCTATCAACGAACAATATAAGCTATAATTTGTCACCTAATACTCATGGAAACGAGAACTACGCCAATAAAACTGTGGGAATTTACTAGCATTATACATTCAAGTACGACTTTCTTTAGTACGTTTTAACGCCTTAATTACTTCACCAAGCTTTTTGAAATTTCGCATGCATATTGACAGAAATATAGAAAAAACTATAAAGGTATCTATTATTTATTTCTTTTTTCTTCCCCTATATTAATTAATTTATTATGTACCAGCTTTTACCCGTGGCACACCTGATTTTAAGTGATACTGCTGCACATGGACCCTAGTAACACCAGGGCCACAACCAGGCCGTTGCTTACCTTGAAGAAAGTGCTCTTCTTAAACCTCGTTTGAAGTAGGATATGTCATAGCGCTCGGGAAACACAGCAACAGGTAGTTCATTTCAGATCTTGCACGTACGTGGGAGAAATGATCGCTGAATACGTACAGCCAAGGACCGTATCGTTTCCAGGTGAAATGGATGAACCCTGCTGGGGTGTCAAGTGGTACGGTGGTAAAACGGTGACGGTGGTCCCAAGTCAAACAGTTCCTCAGAGCACTCCCCGTGAAAGAGCCGATAGAGCACACAGAGTGACTCAAAGTCTCTCCGCCGCTCCAACGAATCCAATCTGTCCGTGAGATTGAGATCATCGACGATTCGAATAGCGTGCCTTTGCAGGGAGTCAAGTGGGCCTAGCTGATATTTAGGCGCGCCTGCCCAGAGATGAGAGCAGTACTCCATGTGAGGACGAACTTGTGCTTTGTATAGCGCAAGGCGTTGTCTCGGCGTAAAGTACCGCCTAGCTCTGCTTAGCACGCCTAATTTTTTGCTTGCCAATTTGGCTTTGTCCTCCAAATGACTCCCAAACTGGACTTTGCTCGACAGTTCGACGCCGATCCCAATACTCTCGTAAATTCGGTGAGTTATTCCTTGGAACTGAGGCGCCATGATAAACGGATCCTTCTTTGCAGTGAACGCGCAAACTTGTGTCTTAGTGAGGTTGAACTAAACTAAGTTCCGTTCACTCCATTCCGAGGCCCGCCCCAGAGAGCGCTCAACTTCAGATACAAGTTGAGCCCGTCTTTCCTGTAACATACACCGAGGGATATTCTGATGCTCGGTGTATCGCTTGTCACCCGTGCTGTCACAACGTCGGGGAGAGCACCGAGCCCTGTGGTACACCAGCATTAATGGTCATGGTCTCGGAACAAGAGCCGTCAACGACTACTTTTATGATCTGACCATCCAGAAAGCTAGTGATCCAATTACAGAGTCCCTTGGGGATTATGATGGTAGCTTCAACAGAAGGGCTATAGGGCACTTCTGTTGAATAGGGCCGTTCCGGGCCAGTTCCTGTGTACAAAGTTTCATGATAATCGGTTAAGTAGTTTTGGCGTGAAAGCGTAACAAACAAATTTACATTCACATTTATAATATTATTAGAGATTTTAATAATTTGTTTCTTTTTTCATTGCTTATGATGAGAAAGCAGCATACCTGATGATAAGTGTTACTACTGCTTATAGCTTTAGCAATACCATGGCTGCAACTAGATCACTCCGTACCACGCAAAATCCATCCAGTTAGGCTTTCGGGTCTCTTCGGCTCTAACGAAGCGCAATATTACATTTGACAGCAAATTTGTATCTATAAAGTAAATACTTACCAAATAAATTCTTTATAAAGCCCACATTCATGTACAAAACTTATTTGTACAACATGTCACAATAAACATGATAACAAATTACCTGCAATAAACCCCTTTTATACATCGGTCCATTTTTACTCCTGACGGTTTACCACCCTCGGGGATTCATACAACGCCTCCGGGGACATGTATCGCTAAGGATTATTCGTGACTTGAAGTCATATCAAAGTTTCGCTATGTATTTCTTACTCATGAAGATAATGTCTGGTTAAGAAGATATACAATGCGAAAGTGGAAGGATGTAGGTACCGGGTGAGACCGATACTATCTTACCTAGACCAGATTGGTCACGTACTGAAGGAAGGTGGAGTCAAGAGTCTCCGAAACCGGCGAGCGTGAATGAAGAGAATTATGAATGTGTTGAGGAAGCGAGTGAAGTATGCAAGGATAGAGTTCTCTGGCACTCTGTTCTCTCTGCCTACCCTGCAAGAGATATGGCGTAATGATATGTATGATTATATATGTATGAAGATGATAATAAAAACTTTTTAGACTCTATACATGGCGTGGCTAAAATGCCGATCTACCAACCAATTCTGAACTACAATCTATTGATCACATAAAGTATTGTTCTGTGTAGGAATAAAGCTGAGACACTTGGTACTGAAGGTCTATCTCTTAACTACTACGACAGCTTTGCAATATCTATTTATTTATAGGCAGACCCCACAGCTTAAAATAATAAAATTCTATTTTTTTATTGTTACATACATACATACATATCATCACGCCATATCCCTTGCAGGGTAGGCAGAGAGAACAGAGTGCCAGAGAACTCTATCTCTGCATACTTCACTCGCTTCCTCAACATTCATAATTCTCTTCATACACGCTCGCCGGTTTCGGAGACTCTTGACTCCACCTTCCTTCAGTATATGACCGATCTGGTCTAGGTAGGTTAGTCTCGGTGTCCCTCGGTACCTACATCCATCCACTTTCGCATTGTATATCTTCTTAACCAGACGTTCGTTCGGCATTCTTTCCACATGTCCGAACCATCGGAGCATTCCCTTTCGCATCTTTACACCAATACTCTCTTTCATACCTACTCGCTCTCTTACGTCGTCGTTACGAATGCGGTCGGTCAGCCTAACTCCACAGATTTTACGCAGAGATCGCATTTCGACCGCATTAATTATTATTATTATTTTTTATTGTTGATGATGACAAACGGAGAAGCAGTATACCAGTACAGTTAGGACCTACCAATGAAACCCCCAAACCCACCCAGAAAGTTGGGCTGCCGCCTCGTTCACTCACAGAACGAAGTGCAACAGCATATTGCTACTGCTCAGACGTCGCTTTTGCGAAACTGTGGTACTACTCCGAACGGACCAACTCGCGGCTGTAAACAGAAAACTGTCGACAGTATGACCCTTTTTTTTTTAATCGGTCCGGGGTGACGGAAGAGGTGGTGCATGACCTCATAGAACAACCATGCAAACTCCTCTCTTCGCCGTGCTAGCGGGCCACCGGTACCCGATCTTTGTCTTCGGTGGCCCAACAGCATGATCCTACCACTATTAAGTTACTAACATTTAGGACACATAAAGCCAATAACAGGTCTTCACTTTTTTAATTCAAATTCATTTATTATGTATAAACCCTGCGAGGGCACTTACATATTGTATTTTTTTTTACATTTAAATTTAATCTAATAAATTACCACCGGATCGGAATGAGACCGCTACTGAGAAGATCCGGCAAGAAACTCAGCGGGTTTGTCTAATTATATTTTATCTATGTTATAATTTTTTTTCATTTTATATAAAAAAAATAGTACATGTTTATTATTTAATTAGCTTCAGTGCAATGCCCTTCGAACGCAATAGTTCAAATATAATGAAAAAAGAACATGGCTGGACCAGATCCCACAAGCGGCACCCGATCACGAGTTAACTACTAGTACAGCCATCACTCTAACTATTAATCATATCTATTAGAAAAGTTTTTCGTGTGGTGACGGAGTAAGAATACAATTCACCACCCCCTATCTCACCCGTGGGTGAACGTAAGAGACGACTGAGGGATATAATAAATAATAAATAAATAAATAAGACTTTTATTATTTCTAATTTAACATGCAAATATTACAATGTGATAAATTATATTATAAAGTATTTATACAATTTTTTTATTCTATTTTGATTTAAAAATTATACATTTAAAAATATAAAATTAATTTGAATTGAATTGAATTTTAGATATAATATATTATGTCACTTTTAATGAGAACCCCTCTGTAGGGTAAAGGCCTCCTCCATATCATTCCAAAGACTGAGGGATATAAAACGTATATAATATCTAATCAAATGATGGAAAACTAGAAACAAAACTCTATATCTACACGTCTGACCAGTGAGGGTATAGTATGTCAATTTTCCTCTCATTATAGAGGAGGCTCATGTTCAACAGTGGGACATATATGAGCTGAAATGATATCTCGTCATATTAGTAAAGGTAAAACCTTTATGAAATTTTAACTAGGTTTTTATTCTTAACTAGAGTTATTATTCATTTTATAAAATACAACGTAACTCAGCTGTGTGGTAGCGGCTACGAATACTAACAACCATTACTTTGCTCGTGGATGGCATAAAATACGACTAAGAGGTTTATAACGACCTTTTTTTTTTTTTTTTTTTTTGTGGTGGGCCATGGACGTCGCACCCCGCCAAATCGGTCCGGGGTGACGGAAGAGGCGGCGCGCAACCCTATTGACCCACCCTGCAAGCACCTCTTCTTCGCCGTGCGAGCGAGCCACCGGTACCCGATCTTTGTCTTCGGTGGCCCGCTCGGCGGTATGCCCTCTCGGGTACCTCTCATGTCGACGCCCCGACAGATTTCGCCGTCGAGGCGTCGTCCTCACGCGGTGGCCTCGCGTCGGGTGACCGGACAATTCCCCGGTCCGATCACCCGAAGCCTCGGTTAGGGCGGCATCAGGCGCAGGTATTCGCGCCTGCGCCGCCCCGGCCGCGGGCGGCGGCCCGGGTCACGGGAATCCTCCCGGGCCCGTTCCGCCGCCTCCTTCTGCGAGATGACAGCCTCGCAGAAGGCGGCGACCGCGTCCCAGTTCCTGACGCTGTCGACCATCGCCCTCGCGACAGCCGGCAGCGTCAGGTCGGCACCGGTAATAGCGACGAGGTCGCGGCGCTGCCCGTCCCAGCCCGAGCATTCCTCGAGCGTATGTTGCGCCGTGTCCTCGTCACTACTGCAATGATGGCAGCCCGGAGTCCATTCCCTGTACACGACCGTGTGCAGGTATTTCCCGAAACACCCGTGCCCCGTTAACACCTGCACCAGTCGGAAGGTGAGGACCCCGTGCCGCCGCTCCATCCATTGCATCAGTACGGGCCGGAGGGCCTCGACGGTAGTGACACCATGTCTAGGCCTCTCCAGCCGCGTAGCCCAACGGGCGATGACTTCTCGGCGGGCGTCCTCGCGCCAGGTGGCTATCTCGTTAAACGATGGGGAGCCACCCTCTTCGCGCATTGAGGTAACCCGCCGGTAGAGGTCGGAGAGCATCTCCGCCTCTAGGTCCCACGGGGGTGTCCCGGCCAATAGGCACGCCGCCTCTGTCGACACCGTGCGGTACCCGCGAATGGCTCTGACCGCCATGGCTCGCTGTGGCCTCCACAGCACCGCCCTGAGCTGGGCGTTTAGAGCCCTCGCCCACACGGGTGCGCCGTACATGGCCATTGAGCGGATCACCCCCGCATACAGCCGTCGGCCCTCGAAACTGGGTCCGCCCACATTCGGCATGAGCCGAGAAAGGGCGGACGCCGCGCCGACCAGCCGGGGAGCAATTTGGCGAAAATGCTCCCGGAACCACCATCGCCCGTCGAGCACCAGACCCAAGTACCTCATATGGGCCTGGATACTGATGTGGATGGAGTTGACGACTAACGAGGCGCCGATGGGCAGCCTCACGCGGGGCCCATGGAATAGCAGGGCCTCCGTCTTGTTTAGGGCCACCCTGAGCCCCAGCGCCTCGATTCGCCTGACCATCTCCTCGGTGCCGAGAGTGGCCAGGCTCGCCGCCTCTTCAAATGTCCTGCCCCGGGCTGTGACGAGCGTGTCGTCAGCATAGCAAATAACGCTCAGCCCGGGGGGGAGACTCCCTCTCAACGCCCAGTCGTACCCGATGTCCCACAGAGTCGGCCCCAGAACCGACCCCTGCGGAACACCGCACGACATGGGCGTCCGCACAATGTCCCCTGCGGGGCTCGCGTAGAGAACACTGCGCCCCTCCAAATAGTCTGCCACCAGCCGCCTGAGGTACAGGGGCACTCCATGGAACCGGAGCGCCTCCCTGATGCAGCTGAATGGCAGACTATTGAAGGCGTTGGCGATGTCCAACGACACCGCCAACAGCACTCCTTTGCCGGCGACAGCCTCCGCGGCCGTCTGCCTCAGGCGTAGCAGGGCCCCGATGGTCGAACGCCCCCTCCGAAACCCAAATTGAGCGTCCGACAGATCGGGCCCCACCTCCTCCAGGTGCTGGACGATGCGGGCAGCGAGGACACGCTCCAGCAGTTTACCCACATCGTCCAGAAGCACAATGGGCCTGTAGGCCGACGGCGAATCCGGGGGCCGTCCCGGCTTTGGCAGGAGAACCAACCTCCCTTCCTTCCAGCACTCAGGGAACTGTCCAGACGTCAGACAAGCGTTGAACAGTCGCCTGAGGCGAGGTTCGAGATGCTCGAGGAGCAACGTCAACACCCGGACTGGGACTCCGTCCGGGCCGGGGGCCGTGGTGGCGGAACGAATCTTCGCCACGGCTGCCCCCACTTCCGACTCCGTCACGGGCGGAACACTCTCGACGGCCTCCCGGTCGTGATCTGGCGAAGCCATGACCGGGGGCGTGTGCTCCGACTGCCGCGGGAACAGCTCCTCGACCACTCTACGAAGGAGGTCGGGCTGGAGGGTCTCGGTGAGGGGGGGGCCCTGCGCGCGAAGCTTATTCAGCGACGCGCGATACGGGCGACCCCAGGGGTCACGGTCGAGACCGTCCAGCATCTCCTGCCAACTTGCGTCCTTAGCGGACCGGATGGCCAGCCGAAAGGCGGTACGCGCACTGCGGTACGCCTCGTACAGCTGGCCCTCCCGCTCAACATCGCGGCGACGCCGCCGACTGCGGGTGTAGGTCCTTCGGGCACTAATGCACGCCGCACGAAGGTCCGCCAGTCTTGGGGACCACCAGTAGACCCCCTGCCTCGGAGGTAGACGCCGCACCCTGGGCATGGCCGCATCGCAGACCTGCGTTAGCGCACTGCAGATGCGGACAGCCTCAACGTCCACTCCGTCCGCTGGGGGTGGTGAGGACAGCCACGTGTTCACGATGGCCGCCTCCACCAGTAGGTCCCTATCCAGCCGCCCCACAGCCCACCGCGGAAATGCGGGAGCCCGGTCCGCCCTGTGACCCCTGCTGGGGTCCCGGAGAGGGGAGACCTCCATCCGGATGTATCGGTGATCCGACAGGGTCTCCGCCTCCTCCAGGACACGCCAGTTCCTCACTCGTGGTGCGGCAGCGAGGCTAGCGAACGACAAGTCCACTATCGACCCACCCTGCTGTCGCACACACGTGTTCACTGAGCCTCTGTTTAGGACACAGAGGCCTAGTGACGCCGCCCACTCCACGATCGCCCGCCCGCGATCGTCCGTCATCGGGGACCCCCACGCCGTGGATTTGGCGTTGAAGTCCCCCAGGACCAGGACGAGGCCCGGTGCCAGTCGCCGTATCGAAGCCTCCAAGGTGGTGAGGGAGGCCCCGAAATCGTCCATTCTCCTGTTAGGGGAGAGGTATACACTGTAGAGCGTGACCCCTCCCCAATCCGCCGCGACAAATTCCTCGCCCCTATCCAAGAGGGATAAGGACGGGAACTGCCGCTGCGTGGAGGTGACGATTGCCGCGTTTCCGTTCCGGCTGACCACCCAATTGGGGCGATCAGGCACGACGTACGGTTCCGCGACTACGGCTGCACCGATCGACCACTCCGCCATGGATTGCAGGAGGAGATCCTGCGCACCGGCGGAGTGGTTGATGTTGGCCTGCAGGAGGTGAGTGGACTGGGCAGCCATTAATGGGCCGTGTCCATCATCACCTCCTGGCATGCGGCGGGCGATCGGGCCGCGCTAGGAGCGGGAGCGGACGGAGTCGGAGGGCCGCTCCGCCCCTTTGGAGCCGAAGCCGGAGGTGTGCACGCCCCAGAGCCCATGCGGTGCTTGGCAGACTTATTGCCCGCCGCACACGCGGGGCAGTGGGGCGGGGCGGCGCAGGATGCCGCCATATGCCCAGTCTGACCGCAGCGGAAACAAAGTCCGCCGCAGTCAAAGCAATTAGTGCATGTTGGCCGGGTGTGCCCGACCACCATGCACTTGAAACACCTCGCAGGCCGGTGCTCCAGCACGGTGACTCGCGCTGAGCTCCAGCCCACGAGGAGCCTGCCTGAGTCGGCCAGTTGCCTGACCGACTCCACTGGGCACTGCACCCAGGCGGCACCTACGCCGCCCGGACCGGGCTGGATGACGCCAACGCGGACGGTGTCCAGGGGACACCCGGTTTTCGAGGCAATGGCCTCCCGGATGTCTTCCACCGTCACGGAGTCGTGAAGACCCGAAATGCGCATTTCGGCGCACTTCACGGGTCTGGCGATTCTAACGCCACCCTCCTCGGCGAACAGACCTCTCAACTTCGACGCCACGCTATCGGCCGTCCTGGTGCCCTCGGCCCCAGGGAACTCTAAAATCCGAGCCCCTGTCCGGGCCTTGCGGGTCCTGGCTTCAACGCCTCCTATGTCGGAGACGTCGAGCTCCCGCCGGGCTTTCCGCAGAACGGCCTCATAGCTGAGGCCCCTTTCTGCCGCCTCAGGCAGCACAGTGATCACCACTGCGGCTGTCTTCGGCGGCCGGAGCCCCTTGCGCGGCCTCTTCTTTTTTGTGCCGCCTCCTCCGGCTCCTGCCTGAGGAGCGGCGACCTCAGCGGCGCGCTTTGTCGCCGCTCTTCTTCTCTGCCCGCGACTCTTTCTGCCGCGCTCGGCAACTTGCCAACCCTGTTCGGGCGCAGTGGGTGTTTCAGGCGCAGAAGGCGCGGTCGCGGGTGCGCTAGTCGTCGCCGGCGGTGTCGGTGCGGGCGACGACTGCGGTCCGGCAGGAGCCGGTGCCGTCTTCCTTTTCGGAGCGGGCCCCTTCTTCTTTTGCCCAGCCGCGGCCGCAGCGTAGCCTACACGGCCACCCTGACAGGGTAGCGGGACTGGGGCTGGTGCCGCATATAGCCGCTTGTCCGCGGCGAGAGGCGGCCGAACACGTGGTTCTGGAGGCAGCCTTGCCTCCAGAACAGCCAAGCGCGCATTGACCATGTTGCCTACAGTGTCTATTATGGCGCGCAAGGCCTCGTCCGGCACGCCCCCCACCGCAGGCAGCGGGGTCGGAGCTATCGGCTGGGCCGCTGTTGGAGCCTGCTCCACGGCATTGGGTGGGCTGGCGCTGGTCGGCGGCGCGCGCTCCGCTGTTGGAGCCGTCTTCGATGCGGGGGCAGCCACTGGACGGCCACCACCTCGGGGCGGCTTCGGAGCGACGACGACGGCGGTTCCTCCGCCGCGGGCACTGGCCGGCGGCGCAGGTGGCACGAGCCGCGCCATTTGGGCCCGTAGCTCAGCCACATCCTTGGTGAGGGTGCGGTTGGCCCTCCGCACCGCGGCCAGCTCCGACTCCAGCCGGCGGTTCTGGGCCCGCAGGCCTGACACCTCGCCACCAAGGCGGGCGTTTTCGGCCTGCAGGGCCTCCATATTTGTGGCTGGGGCGCTCGCGCGGGCACCAGCGGCCGCCATTTCGGTGGGAGGGATGCCAGACAACACCCCCAGAACCCTCGCGGCGGCCGCCTTGTTCTCGGCCTGCCTGCCGGTCTCCGCGCCCCCGCGCACTCCGCCGGCCGGGGAGTGAGTTGCCCGACCCGAAGCCGCGGCCCCTCGCCCTCTGCGAGAGGCCGGCACTTTGGGGGGAGGCATGATTGTCACGCTCCCCTTGGAATCGGCGCCCGAGCTGCCATCCCTGTTCAGGGGGCGCTTCCGCACCTTCGAGGGGAGGGCCTCCTCCCTTGTCGTCGGAGCCGCAGCTGCAAGACGCGGCGACGACCTGGCGGCGGCGGTTTCCTGCGCCGACCCGCTAGCCTCTTTGGACGGCTCTGCGGAACTACCGCCCTCGTCCATTATATCGGCAGATCCACTGCCCTCGTCTCTGGACGGCTCTGCGACACTACCGTCGCCCTCGTCCATAGACGGCTCTGCAGTAGATCTGCCGCCGTCTTCCTCCCGTTTGGCGGCAGCGGCCTCCTTCTGCGCCTTCCGCTCCGCCATACGCTTCTTCTCTGTGGAAGCCTTTCCCGTCGACCAGTTGCCCCGTTTTCGGTACCTCCTCGGCTTCTTCTTTGGGGCCTCCGTGGTTTGTGCCGGGCCCTCGGCGGGCGCCTCAAGTCCTGAGGACGAGGCGTCGTTGTCAGTTTTACGTTGGCTTGACAAGGCCGTGATGTGGGAATCCGTGGGATTCCCGTCTTCTTGGTGTGGTAAAAGTTTAGGTGAATCCATCTGGTTCCCACGAGTATGGGAGAAAAACCGTCGACCCGGGCAGAGATCCCTGTACCCGGGCAAGCCTACATTTACCAACCAGGGGGTCAGCCGGTACCCTGGCTGGAGCGTGCTAACGACAGAACAACCCATCTGCCATGCATCTTCTCGCCGCACGCCAGAACTTAAGATTCTGGGTGATTTCCGAATTCAAACGAAGTTCGAATTCTTTATAGAGGTTGTCTTCCTCGCGGTCCGGGCGGTTAAGCCAAGACCCTCGCTCCTGATACTACGCCTCACGACAACTTGTCTTGAAGCAAGATATCAGGTTTACGATATGTCGGCGGTGGCATAAGCCTGCCCAGTCCTCAAATTAATGAGCGACCGGGCCCGTCCGAAATTTCGCCTCCTGTACCCTCTACAAATAGAGGGTCAGGAGCGAATTGGGGCTCAACCCATCACTGGGGAACCCCCCCTCGCGCCAGAGATTCGCTACGGGCGACAATTCGACAGAGGGATCTGGGGGACTGTCGCCCGCACCCAGGGTACACCACGCGGAGGTTTCTGGCGTCGTACCCCAGGTTTATAACGACCTGGGCCAACTACATCTTGTGCCGTTTGGTCAGCGATTGCATTACCAAGGAGGGTTGGCGTCTGACAGACGGTCGGTCATAAAACTATTGTCAATAACTATTACATTATGAACTATGACAGAACAATACATATTGTATCGACCCCAAGTAATTGGGATAAGAGTAGGAGAATGATGAATTTAACTCAAATTCCTTCACGATCATTTATTTTTCATGGACCTAGATACATAGGGTTGGTAGCTATAAACTTACTGAGACTTATATTCACGAAGAATCAAATCACAGAACCTCTTTTCTTGTTTGATTTTTTAAGTTATACTTCTTTTGGCGCGTTAGAGAAAAATAATGACAGTAAATATTTACGATGCGTGCGCACACCGTCACAAAAAACCGACACCCTGAAGTTAGCTATAGTCAACATTTTAGTTTTTAAAAACAGTTACCAACAAAGTAAAAGTAAGGACATCTACGTATGTTTGCGTGAGAACTAACAACTGTATTCACGATATTAATTTATTGTGATATTTAAATAAACTTTATTTAACTAGATAATGCGTTATAACAAAACTTTCACATGTATTAAATATATTTTTCTATTGTTAGTGTCGTTTTATCTATAAAGGTAGAATAAGGCGAAAGATAAAATTTTGGAAAAGATTTTTTTTTGTTACGCCAAAGAAGTATTACTTCTAACGCGTGTACATAAATACACATACACTTTTTTAATTTTATTTGCATTATTTTATTTTAGAAGAGGCTCTAACCTAACAGTATGTATGTAGCAGGTAATGTTGACGATGATCCAATCTCTCTAATCCCTACTAATATATAAATGTGAATGTAAGTTTGTTTGTTACGCTTTCACGCTAAAACTACTCAACCGATCATCATCAAACATTGTACACATATTTTTGGAGGTATTAAAAGTAACATAGGATACTTTTCATTAAAAAAAAATCAAGATTTTTATATGAGAAATAAAAAAATTGTTTGTCAAAAAATCTCAAAATCTAGCTTCTTCAACGCCATCTAGCAGTCCAGTAATGAAGTTCCAACCCTGAGTATTGTAATACCGTTGCACTGTATTACCAACGGTCAAAAATAAAAATAGGGGATCAAAAACTTAAGTAAAGTAACCTTTTACGCGGGCGAAGCCGCGGGCAGAAGCTAGTTACATATAATGTACTAGCTTTACTGTACAATTTCAACATAATAATGAGACACAATACAACAGAAAGGTCGTCTAACCTTTCGAGTCCGCTATTTATATATTTCTAATAACGTAATGATTTTTAATGTTTACGAGAGTATGACACGTTTGAAATAAAGCTATTTTTACAAATTCTATCGTATTTGTATTTGATATTTTATTGCCTGATATTTTGAATAATTTAAAGCACTCATTGTCACGGTAAGACTGAGGAGATAAGCATCCGTAGTATTTCACCATCACGTAAAGTACATACATATCATCACGCCATATCCTTTGCAGGGTAGGCAGAGAGAACAGAGTGCCAGAGAACTCTATCTCTGCATACTTCACTCGCTTCCTCAACATTCATAATTCTCTTCATACACGCTCGCCGGTTTCGGAGACTCTTGACTCCACCTTCCTTCAGTACATGACCGATCTGGTCTAGGTAGGTTAGTCTCGGTCTCCCTCGGTACCTACATCCTTCCACTTTCGCATTGTATATCTTCTTAACCAGGCGTTCGTTCGGTATTCTTTCCACATGTCCGAACCATCGGAGCATTCCCTTTCGCATCACGTAAAGTAGATTGAAAATATTTAACTGAGATTTAGCATTTAGCATGTTGGGTTATTCATAAACTCTCGCTG
Organism: Lymantria monacha; assembly: GCA_905163515.2. Classification (NCBI taxonomy): domain Eukaryota; kingdom Metazoa; phylum Arthropoda; class Insecta; order Lepidoptera; family Erebidae; genus Lymantria; species Lymantria monacha. The sequence goes on along the minus strand of LR991107.1, from coordinate 19,128,214 downwards.
GGCCGGCCACGAATATCGAGAGATTAATACTATTGATCGTCCGAATGGCGATGAGGAGGGAACTCATTGGGTTATAGGGCCACATGCCGCCTCCGGAAAGGACTCAGTGTATCCAAACGCATAGTCTGCCAAAAAAATACAAGGTTATTTTTATAATACTTGTTTTCGAGCGAAAAATTATTACCACACCTGACACTTGAACTATTGAAATATTTTCCAACTGTCTTATCAATTAAACGAGCGTGGTCGTTGTTTATAATAACCAAATTCTCCCTCGTATTTTAATCTTTATCCATTCCTCTCGCCATATATCGGTAAATAAACAAATTGTTTCGAAAAACACATTGTTCCGATTTGATAAATAAACTTAGATATTAATTAGAATTGTATTAAACATTAATACAACCTAATTATGTAATTTACTGAGATAGCATTTAACATGCTAGATTACAAAAAGTATTTTTTACGTGTGAAAAAATGATTAAAAATGTTGCGAAAAATGTATTAAAAAAGGATTAAAAAAATAAATTTAAAATGTCACAAGATGTCATGAAATAACTACTTATATTATTGAAATCTTCAAATGTGTTAACCTAACGTTATCGATTCATTTTCGTCCTACTTCTAGATACGAGCTGCCTCCCCAATTATATAGTACTAGCTTCTGCCCGCGGCTTCGCCCGCGTAAAAGGTTACTTTCCTAAAGTTTTTCACCCCCTTTTTTATTTTATCCCTTAAGGGTAAATTTTTACAACATGTTAATGCCATATTTATTTATATCTAACCAATAGCCTAAAAATAAGTTTCAACAACTTTTCATCCCCCTTTACAATCCTTTTTTGCATTAAAAAGTAGCCAATGTCCTTCATCAGGCTCTAGACTATCTGTGTTCCAAATTTCATTTAGATCGGTTAAGTAGTGTTGGCTTGAAAGAGTGACAGACAGACAGACAGACAGAGTTACTTTCGCATTTATAATAGATATTAGTAAGGATTTAATGTCACACTTATGTTAGACAGCTACAGCTGTCATACGCGCGCACACACAAATGAATAGAGAATAGCGGCGTAGTATCACGGCATGACCACATTTGCCTTGGTACCTACCTAACCCAATCTATCATTTCCAGTAGTCGACATAATTTTACTGCCAAGGCGCGCAAAAAGATGTTTCATATCACAAAAATTCAATACCTATCTATTATATATAGGTATAGTATATTATTAACAAATCGTGATGATTGATGTATTTTTGACAGCACTATGCTGTCAAAAATACAACAATCATCAACGATGACTGCTCTCACGTCTTGACTTGTGTTCGGGTCGCACAATCGGCGATCATAGATTTCTTGCCATATTTCTGTAGTGCGCCCGGTTGAAACCTGACCACAGCACTGCGTACTCTTATCGTTCTAACTTTTGACACATTGTACCAAAGGACACGCGGTAAAAAGCAAAAAATATGTACTTTAAATATCGAAAGGAATAAAAGCATTTGTTTGCATAAGAATCAATTTGTTACTATAAAATGTGCATCGGCAATAAATACCAAATTATTTTGAATTTTTAATTTACTATTTTAACGATAAATGCTTAAATATTAAAAATAGATATATGCTGTCGCGGACTTTTTTGTAGCACTATTTAAGAGGTACATTTCCACAATACATAACATTTGTCTAACTTTCAAGATCTTTGCAGCGTATGCAAAGATAGCTCGCAGATGGGCGATTTTTTCCGTCTTAAGCGATTCTTATCGTTATATTTTAACCAATTTACAAAATATCTTTATAAATTATAGCCTATGTGTTATTCTGATGTGTAAGCTATATTACTGTAAAGTTTCATCAAAATCAATTCGGTAGTTTTTGCGTGAAAGAGCAACAAAGATGTTCACATCCATACATTATTACAAACTTTCACGTTTATAATATTAGTAGGATAGATATATGCTGTCGCGGGCTTTTTTGTAGAACTATTTAAGAGGTACATTTCCACAATACATAACATTTGTCTAACTTTCAAGATCTTTGCAGCGTATGCAAAGATAACTCGCAGATGGGCGATTTTTTCCGTCTTAAGCGATTTTTATCGTTATATTTTAGCCAATTTACAAAATATCTTTATAAATTATAGCCTATATGTTATTCTGATGTGTAAGCTATATTACTGTAAAGTTTCTTCAAAATCAATTCGGTAGTTTTTGCGTGAAAGAGCAACAAAGATGTTCACATCCATACATTATTACAAACTTTCACGTTTATAATATTAGTAGGATGCATTCTTCCAATTTTGATACAACAGCTGCGAGAACTCAAAAGGCATGGCAAGCATTGATTGGAGGTCACCGATTTTTATTTTTAAAGTCTATAGTCCGGCCACATATCGCCCAGACTATCCGGGGCGTAGGCTAGGACGCTATTCTGCCTAATAATTGCCTTACTGTTCATCTCTGTCACCATTTAGAGGGAGCATTCGTGCCAAGTCTTTGTTTTCGGTGGTCCGGTCGGTAGTTTATGCTTGCGAGTTCCATCTGGCGATAATGCATTGCATCCCTTTCGCACGATCAACCTCCCCACTTGACGGCAGACTAATCTCCAGTTCAGTCCAGCCCTTCAAAATGTTATAAAAACAAATAAAAGTACCCTACAAATAAATAATGTAAACAAATGTTTTGATCCATTAAACGAGGTTTCCAAATTCCACTTATACCAATTACGAAGCAATCATAGGCCTATTGGAATTCTAAACAAACCGATTTCCCTTTGGTCCTTATTGCCCTTTTTGCCCTATATGGGGTGAAAATTCCTCATTCGGCACCGCAGTCCAAATAGTTGCGTAATACTCTTCAGTTGGGGTGAACTATCCCAATTTTGCCCCACTGACCCTGATTTATTTTTGATTGAAAGTAGAGGTCAGGAGTTTTATCGTGATTTCTTACCTTTAAGGTAAATAAATAATTTATTAGAAAACGTATTGTTTCCCAGTTGTTTTTACGATAACCGTGTTCTTTATCTATTATGCTGAAACAAAAGTTTTGTCTTAAAAGTTATTTGATTCCTATATTAAGACGGCCATATTCACTGGATGTATAAAGAAATATCTAGAAGCCTTTATTTTATTATTCGTTAAGGTACAGTTCAATTTTATCATATATAGATCTATAATATAATTTAAATCGAATTTTAAAGTTTTACATTTGAACATTCTTATTTTTTCGTTTTCTTAAAATTTTTCAAGACCTTATAATGGTAGAGCTACTCTATTGATAGTCTTCTTTATTTATCGCTTATGATGGCAATCGAGCAAGCAGCACACCTAATGGTATGTATCACTACTGCCCATGGACCTTTGCAATACCAAGGGGGTATAGTTTAGGCCGCCGCCTACTAATAAAATCACCAAACCCACCCAGTTAGGCTGCCGGCTCTCTTGCTCACCGAATGAAGCGCTGTAGGACATTACCATTACTCAGATATCGATCTTCTGCGAGAGTGTGGTACTACCCCGGATGGACTGGCCCGCGGCTGTAGACAGAAATACTTTCACAGAAAATGGACGTCTGAGCAGCGGCAATGTGGTGTTGCGCTTCATTCGGTGAGTGAGAGAACCAGTAGTTCAAGTTTCTTTGGGTTTGTGGTTTTCATTGGTAGGTAATGGCCTAGTTGCACTCCTGGTATTGCAAGGGTCTATAAATGAAAATAACATTAACCATTAATTGTGCTGCTTGTTCGTTTATCATATAAAAAAAAAATTAACGACAGTACGAGTGTAATATATAAAAGGCTTTTTTTTTTTTGACGGCGAGCTATACAGTGGTCACGCCCCGCTAAATCCGTCCGGGGCGACAGAAGAAACGGCGCACGACCCCATAGACCCACCCTACAAGTAGCTCTCCACGCCATGCGAACGGGCAATCGGAACCCGGTCTTTATCTTCGGTGGCTCGTCCAGCCCATATATAAAAGGCTAGGATACCATTTGATATTTTCAATATTTTTTTCATAATACACCTTTTTAGTGTGGTATAATTTTCTTCTTCTCAGCCCAATACACACGCGCACGCTCCTTCTCCACAATAGAAAGAAAAAATATCTATTATACCACACTGAGGACTTAGGTTTATATGGACTTTTCCTTCATTGTATAGAGAAAATATTTATAAAAATTGTTTCATTAGATAAATATCTTTAAAAATAGTTTTATAAGTATAGTTATATAAGTTAATAAAATACTGTAGCGGGTAGATATAAAGTAATAACGATGACTTGTTAGACGTGAGAGACCCTAGTCCTCTCGTTATCATGAACGTTGTAAAGTATTTGAAACGCCATGAAATTAAATATCAAATAAAAGCGCGATAGAATCCGTAAAAATAGTTTTATTTCAAAGATGTAATACATCAGAAGTTGTTAGTTTTATAAGTGTTTGCCATTATAAAGCGTTTATATAATGGAAAATTATGAACGGACGAATCGTGGGCGACTCAAAAAGAGATGGATGGATTGTTTGAAAGAGGATATTGTAAGGGCAGATATGACGGCTGATAGAAGCGTATGGAAGACTAGAACATGTTGTGCCAAACCCACTGAGCGTGGCAAGAGGGCAAGCAAATGATGATATAATGAAAAACTATATTAAGAATGTATACCATGGCCATAATATAAACCCATTTACACCTGAACAAATAATTGTTCATTGAAAAGGTAAAGGGTAATATCACAGGTATATTAATATCTTTCAGTGCTTTATATAGTTATATGTACTTTTGAGTGCAGGTATTGTATAATCAAGCTGCAGATTTACTGTCCCAAGCGTCACGGGTTCTACTCGTATTTATATGCAACACAATACTTTGGGCGAAGCAAAAATTGTTCCTCTTTTTTTCTGGGATCTACGGTCGGCGCACTCCTCGTACCACTCCGTCCCGGGCGACAGAGGGGCGTAAACACGCACACCCGTAATCCACTCGTGATACCTCGCCTTCGTCGTTGAACCGACCACTGGAGCAGCGTGAACTTGACATCAATGGCCGAAAAAAAAAATTGTTCCTCTAAGACTGATTGCAATTTGTGAACCTTAATTATATGTTTGTAAAATTCTCTGTCAGAATAAACATTATTTCCTTCATCATCATCTCAGCTCACATCGTCCCACTATTGGGCTCGAGCCACCTCCATAATGGGAGAGAAATTGACCTACTCTACTACGCTGGTCAGACGTTTAGATATAGGGTTCAGTTTCGAGTTTTGCTTCTCTTGTATAAATGTTATATGCATTTTATATCCCTTAGTCATATCTTACGATCACCCACGAGTAAAATAGGGGGCGATGAATAGTATTCTCACTCCGTTACCACACGGAAAATTATATTATTGTCTTAGCACAAGATTTTTATTAGTTCTTTGAATAATATTAAGAACTGATAAGCGTTTTGACATTATCTAAAATATTTTCCGTGTGGTGACGGAGTAAGAATACAATTCACCACCCCCTATCTTACCCGTGGGTGATTGTAAGAGACGACTAAGGGATTTAAAATGCATATAACTTCTATGCAAGAGAAGGAAAACTCGAAACAAAACCCTATACTAACACGTCTTACCAGCGTGGTGTAGTAGGTCAATTTCCCTCCCATTATGGAGGAGGCTCGAGCCCAGTAGTGGGACATATATGAGCTCAAATGATGATGATGAAAATATTTATCCTCTGCCATATCGGCAAGGATAAGAGTTGTTTTCTAGTAGCGGCGACGAATACTACCAACAATTACTTCGCTCGTAGATGTCGTAAAAGATTTAATCATCTTTATCAATCAGGGCCAACTTCACTTGATGCCGTCATGTCAACAATTATATTCCCAAGAAGGGTTATCCTCAGGCAGCCGTTCTTAAACTATTCCCAATAACTTTTGCGGTATGTATGATAAAAATGAAATACAAATTTCCTCAACTCCAACTGGGATAAGAACAGGGTAATTATTATGATGATGATATATATGACAAGGGTAAAATGCAATTATCTATATCAAAAGTACCATACAGTGCGTTATAAAAGCGCGTTTTTTAGTTGTTTTTTTTTTTAATTAAATATTTTATTTTTTTACAATTTTTTCATATAATATTTTTAGAATCAGCATCTGTCATCAGATAGGTACTCGTTACTATGTCTATTCGGTTGGACTCGTCGACAAATTTGAGTTCGTTATTCGGTTTACTTTACTACAAGGGTGGTTTGAATATGTATGTATACATTTTTTTCCCGTTTGTCATTTGTCTCGTTAAAACTTAAAAACCAGCCAAGTGCGAATCGGACTCGTGCACAAAGGGTTCCGTACCATTATCTATAAAAGTGGTAAAAAAAAAACACGTTTGTTGTATGGGACCCCTCCTTAAATATGTGTGTATTTATTTTAATTTAGTTATTTATTATTAAAGTGAATATATAATTATATATTCTGTGAATATTTCAAGCGTCTACCTGTTGCCGTTGTCAATATCGAGCTAAAACGAGCAAAAAAGAAAATACGTTTGTTGTATGGCTGTCCCCATAAATATTTATTTTATGCTATTTTTTAGTATTTGTTGTTATAGCGGCAACAGAAATACATCATCTGTGAAAATTACATCTGTCTAACACAGTTCATGAGATACAACCTGGTGACAGACAGCGCAGCCTTAGTAATAGGTTCCCGTTTTACCTTTTAGGTACAGAATCTTAAAAACGACTTGATTAATTTCCATAAATCTCTTTTTTGTTATACTAAAGGGATGGTTCAGATATTTATAAAAATATATACCAATATAACAGCTAAAATTAAAAAAAAAATGGTTGATTAATTTGTTATAATATAGCTGTCAGTTATTCATACTAAGTATTTGCACGAGCCCTCTTATTTAATTAATACAAATAATAAATTAATTTCGTTCAACCACAATTCACAAAACATAAAACCTTATTTGTATTATTTTAATATGTAATCTGTTAGCTATTTAATTAAATATCACAAAGAAATATAGTGTGAAATTCTATGTAAATATAAAGTAATTAAATAATATAAATGATAATAATTGATTCTATGTGGTGGCGGAGTAAGAATACAATTCAACATCCCCTATCTTACACGTGGGTGATCGTAAAAGATGACTATGGGTTATAAAACGCATATAGCATCTATGCAAGAGATGGAGAACTCGAAACAAAACCTTTTACCAACACGTCTGGACATATATGGTAGGTCAATTTCCCTCACGTTATGGAGGAGCCGCGAGCACAACTGTGGGACATTGTGATCTGAAATGATAATGGTGACGATGAAGATATTTCCCTACTCACCACCACATGTGTGCACCGAATTGCTTTTTTTTTTTTGGCAAACTGTCTGAACACACGTCGTCCGTTCCGTCCAGAGCCACGAAAAGGTGGCGCGTGGCCCATAACCCACTGTAGTCCCTCCCCACCGCCAATTCACGATAAGCAGTGGCATAGTTGTATCCACTTGCCATTAGACTATTTGCTCAATTGTCAGAAGTGCTATTCAAAAAATCACCCTCTTTTTGATAGTCTAAATACTTTCACTCATTTAGTCCGGGTTGACAGAAGTACGGCATTGCACCCTAATATCCACCATGTTCCCTTCCAATCACTGCTACTAATTCTATGACATCCTTGGATGCCCTGGCAATAAACAACAGTATTGCTTCTCTGCGGGTAGTGGAATAATTCCCGGTCGATTCACGACGTCAGCCAGGATGGTATCAGACGTAGGTATTCCCAAAATGAACTCCCTAAAATATCAAAAACATGAGTTGCACAAGGGAAGCATCCCAAAAGTGTCAACTATACTCGGTCGCGGTATAAATTCACATGTCTAAGAAGATATATGTTGGTTAACGTACCAAAGTGACCTGTCGCTACCCATGTCCGAACTTGTCGGACTTTGCGGCGGCAAGTCACAACTAGTTACTCATGACAAGTTTGACATAGCGGTCAACTTGTAGATATGTCTTGTTTTACTTGACTTAGCACAGATTACTCCATAATTATGTACACCAATCATATGGTGACGGAGTAAGAATACAATTCTCCTACTTTACCTGTGGGTAATTGTAAAAGACGACTAAGAGATATAAAACGCATATAATATGCATGCAAGAGAAGGCAAATTCGAAACAAAACCCTATACCAGGGGTTGGCAACCTTTTGAGTCGGAAGAGCTAAAAATTTGAATTTATAAAAGTTTAAAGTTTTCAAAGAGCCACAATTTTTTTTTGTCAAAATTAATTTGTGCCTAATCTTCTTTAATCAATTCAGAACCATTTTTAAATGTTTTATAAAATATTTTTTTCTTTATAGAACTAAAGAGTCGCAACTTCACATCCAAAGCACCGCATGTGGCTGGCGAGCCGCAGGTTGCCGACCCCTGCCCTATAACAACACGTCTGACTAACGTGATGTAAGTAATGGAGGTGGCTTGAGCCCAACAATGGTACATAAATGAGCTGAGATGCTGATGATGATGAATCATCTTTCAAATTGAAATCCAAGTATATATTTATAATAGTTTTGAATGCATTGATAGAGGAGTGATTGATTGGTGAAGACCTCTGGATTTTAATTTCTCGTAAGACAATTCTTTGTGTGGTCTACAATGTTTGTTCCAAGTTTGGATGTAATTTATGACAGTTTGTCCACGCTGTGTTTTAATGACGGCAGAGTCTCGGACCAGTATTTGTACACGAACCGTGAACGACCTTGCCATGTCTCTGTTATTGCAAAGGTCCAGGAGCGGTAGTAACACTTACCATCAGGTGTACTGATTGCTCGTTTGCAATTATAAGCAATTAACTATACAGATACTATATAAGCTATTATTTTCATAATTTTAGTCAAAATCTATGATGTGCTGTGTGGTAGCGGCTTCGAATACTACAAACCCTTACTTTGCTCGTTGATGTCGTAAAAGACGACTAAAAACCTTATAACGACCTAGGCCAACTCCATCTGATCCAAGGAGGGTTGACGTCTGGCAGGCGGTCGGTCGTAAAACTATTGCCAATAACTTCTACAATATATACTATGAAAGAAGAGTACATATTGTATCAACCCCAAGTAATTGGGAAAAGAATGATGATGATAAGTCAAAATTTATGATACATCAACATTTTTTTCTGGACACACGCCGATCCTTCTATCTGGGACGACGAAAGGACGGCGCGTGGCCCTATAACTCACCATATTGTCTAATCATCGTATCAGGCTGGCCACTGGCACTGAATCCTTGACACCCGTGGCCAGCCCGGCAAGATCTACAAATATAAACAAACTAACAATATAAATTTCGATAACTTGAAATCATCGAAAGTAAAGACTGTAGAGCCTGTGTGCGGCTGGATGATGGAATGTCGCCTTGGTTTGACGTCAATATCGGCGTTAAGCAGGGCTGCGTTCTATCAGCCAGGCTGTTTATCATATATCTGGATAAATGTCTCCAAAGGTTGAACGATATGAATGTGGGAGTCCAGATGGGTGATTCAGTGGTCTCTGCTCTGCTTTATGCAGATGATGCAGTCCTGCTGGCACAGTCAGCGACTGACCTGCAGACCCTAGTCGACACAATGACAGAAGATTGTAAGAAAAGGGGTCTACGCGTGAATGTGAGTAAAACCAAAATAATGGTCTTTGAAAGAGATGAAGCCAGAACAGATGTAAGAGTAACAATAGGTAATGATGTACTAGAGTAAGTGGATGAATTTGTATATCTTGGATGTGGATTTAGACGAGATGGACGGTACACCACTGATATAGAGCGAAAAGTGAATGCGGGAAATAGAGTGAACGGAGCGTTGGGGCAACTTCTCGGCAGCCACCACCTCAGCCAGAAGGCACGTGTAGCAATACATAACGCAGTGCTTGTCCCAACATTACTGTATGGAAGCGAGAGTTGGGTATGCAGAAAAGAGTATGAAAGTAAAATTAATGCGGTCGAAATGCGATCTCTTAGGAAAATCTGTGGAGTTAGGCTGACCGACCGCATTCGTAACGACGACGTAAGAGAGCGAGAAGGTATGAAAGAGAGTATTGGTGTAAAGATGCGAAAGGGAATGCTCCGATGGTTCGGACATGTGGAAAGAATGCCGAACGAACGTCTGGTTAAGAAGATATACAATGCGAAAGTGGAAGGATGTAGGTACCGAGGGAGACCGAGACTAACCTACCTAGACCAGATCGGTCATGTACTGAAGGAAGGTGGAGTCAAGAGTCTCCGAAACCGGCGAGCGTGTATGAAGAGAATTATGAATGTTGAGGAAGCGAGTGAAGTATGCAGAGATAGAGTTCTCTGACACTCTGTTCTCTCTGCCTACCCTGCAAGGGATATGGCGTGATGATATGTATGTATGTATCGAAAGTAAATTTTCTATCTTAATTAATATATATTAATAACTTTGAAATATTTAAAATATCTAATCAAGTACTAGTCAGTTAGTACTCATAGTTTATAAGTACTTATCGTATTTGAATAGTTCAGTTATTACGTTAATGAGCATTGGTTTCAACGAAAGCGTATTGGTTATTTTTTTTTGTAATTATTTTTTTTAATCGCACCTTGTTTTGAAGATATAGAATGAGATTGAGCTGCCACGGTCGGCTATGGAATGCTTGTTCGAGTAAACTTGGCTGTCGTTAACCAAGGAAGCATTTTTAAAGTACAATAAACATAAATATCGGATAGAGCGAAATTACCAAAGTAATTTATCATCATCTTAACTGATATATGTATCACTGGGTCACTAGGAGCGAAATTGACCTTCTACACCAAGCTGGTCAAACGTACTGGTATAAATTTTTATTTCAAGGTTTCCTCGTCCATAGATGTTATATGCATATTTTATCTCTTATTCGTATTTTACGATCATCCAAGTGTAAGATAAAGGCTGGTGAATTGTATTCTTACTCCATCACCACACGGATGTAGTAATTTATACACATTTAAAATTACAATGTTTAAATATTACTACTTTATGAATCATCATTCTCCTACTCTTATCCCAATTACTTGGGGTCGATACAATATGTACTCTTCTTTCATAGCACATATTGTAAAAGTTAATGATAATAGTTTTTTAACCGGCCGCCTGCCAGACGTCAACCTTCCTTGGGAATGTAATTGTTGACCAAACGGCATTAGATGGAGTTGGCCCAGGTATAAGGCTCTCAGTCGTCTTTTACGACATCCAAGAGCAAAAAAAGGCTTGGTAGTATTCGTAGCCGCTACCAGACAGCATATTACTTTATAAATATGTAGGATAATAAAAGCAGGTCTTAAGCATACACCAATTCTAATAGAAAATTTAAAACTTCGTACTGTCCTCTGTTTAAGGATTTATTCCTATAAATCCTTATGTCACGAGGAGGTTTTTACATATTAAAATTAACGAACCCAAACAACACACAAACTTAGGATAATTATTTGTGAATCAAAAAAATTGTTCTGTGTGGGGCTAGAAGCCATTTGACGTGGGACATTGCTATCCAGACCTATCTAGACCTATACATTATGTATGCATAATTTGATATACACACTTTATGACTCTATCCCATTATAGCTAACCGACCACAGATCTAATCTTAAAACTGTTGATTTTTTATCAAAAAAATTCACAGAAATTGAGGAAGTTTGATGAAATACTCAACAATTTTAAACTAGTTACAGTCCGGCTTCATTCCAGTCACTTGTTTGGTGCGATAAAAGGCAGATATAGTGATCCATGATCAACCCTATTACCATTTCACTATTTATTTATTTATTAGGTTAACCAACAATTGTTTATACTTATACAATAGAACAGAGATAAATTAAAAAACAAAACAAAAACGAGTATAACAATTAATTATAGGTTAACACCACATGTACATGCGGAGGCTTCACATTGAAAATATAATATTAAAGTAATATTAAAAAAAAAATTGAAGTCCCGTGAAATTAATTAAATTATATTAAATCAGATTAAATTAAACAAATGTGACAATAATTATTAAGAACAACAATTAATTATAGGTTAACACACATGTACATACGGAGTCTACACTTTGAAATTATAACATTAAACTAATATAAAAAAAATAAGAAAACGGATTTTGAGTATACAATAAGGTAAATTAAATTACATCAAATCAAAACACCTCAATTTAAATGCAATGAAATTAAAATAAATGATATAAAAGTGTGGTAAATCGAAATGAGAATCTTACTAAATAAATCAATCGATATTAAATCAGATAAAATTAAACGAATATGACGATTATTTAAAAAAAATTAGAACCAAGAGTAGTACAACCAGACATGTATACCTATACATACACACACATACACACATGTGTGCGTATATACGCACAGATACACATGCAGACACATACATACATATATACACACACACACACATATACATACACACACATACATACATATACATATACCCACCATCTTCCTAAGTGGAAGTTGGGTGACTATTGATAATACACTTCGACACTTTACCCAAATCATCATTGTAGATGTCAACTATATCACTACATCCATTTACAACCTTGCACATTCTACATATCGGCGAATTTGCCCCAAGAACTGTCCTTCGCAGAGGTGGACACAATGGCGTAATAATATTTCTGGGATTCCTAGCGGGGGCACGAAACCTCAAAAGGCCTAATAACTGTGGACAATCAATTTTAGTTTGAATAAGTTTATAGGCAAATATACCGTCCGTCCTAATCCTGCGCACTGATAGAGAATACATATTGAAATACTGCAACTGCGTTTTGTAGCTGAGGAGTTGCTTGAACTTATTTTTTGCAAATGCTAGATGCCATAAGAACCGTTTTTGTATCCTTTCCAGATGCAACATATGTGTTGCATAATGAGGTCTCCACACAACAGTAGAATATTCCAACATGCTCCTAACTAGACTATTATACAGCATAATCTTCGTACTACTTTCCCGAAACTGTTTTGTATTCGTCAATATGAACCCCAGCATCCCTGAAGCCTTCCCGACCATGTTATCGATATGCGGAATAAAAGTAACTTTACTGTCAAAAGTAATTCCTAAATATCGAATAGAGTTTACCTCTTGGACGCTCTGGTTGAGTATGAAATATTGTGACTGTACTATATGATGTTTTCTCGTAAATTTCATGTGATTACATTTTTTAACATTAAGCGTCATTTTAGTATTAATAAACCACTCCACAACTCGGTTTAAGTCTTCTTGTAGTAGCTCACAATCCTTTTGGGATTCTATTATTCTTCCAAATTTCAAACCATCTGCATATAAGAAGAACTCAGAATGAAGAAAGCAATTAGAAAGGTCGTTAATAAACATATTAAACAATAATGGGGCCAAATGGGATCCCTGTGGGGCACCTGAGGTAGGATACCATAGGTTGACGACCTAAAACCGTTAAGGACCACATAAAACTTACGTTCAGTTAAGTAAGATGAGAGCCATTGTAATAGAGGGCCAGTGATACCGTAAGCTGACAGTTTTGAGATCAAAATAGAGTAGGACATACTATCAAAACCTTGCTAAAATCTGTGTAAATTACATCATATTACACTATGTGTATATGTATTGGCAACCTAAAATAAATCACAATTTATATTTATAAAAGAAGATGTTTGTATACCTATATGACATCACTAAACTCGGCAACCGATCATTATGAAAATATAATTATGGTGTATATATATATATATATGTAAATGTAAATGCAACTTCTCCGTAGCCACTACCTCAGAAGGCGCGTGTAGCAATACATAACGCAGTGCTTGTCCCAACATTACTGTATGGAAGCGAGAGTTGGGTATGCAAAAAAGAGTATGAAAGTAAAATTAATGCGGTCGAAATGCGATCTCTGCGGAAAATCTGTGGAGTAAGGCTGACCGACCGCATTCGTAGCGACGACGTAAGAGAGCGAGTAGGTATGAAAGAGAGTATTGGTGTAAAGATGCGAAAGGGAATGCTCCGATGGTTCGGACATATGGAAAGAATGCCGAACGAACGTCTGGTTAAGAAGATATACAATGCGAAAGTGGAAGGATGTAGGTACCGGGGGAAACCGAGACTAACCTACCTAGACCACATCGGTCATGTACTGAAGGAAGGTGGAGTCAAGAGTCTCCGAAGCTGGGGAGCGTGTATGAAGAGAATTATGAATGTTGAGGAAGCGAGTGAAGTATGCAAAGATAGAGTTCTCTGGCACTCTGTTCTCTCTGCCTACCCTGCAAGGGATATGGCGTGATGATATGTATGTATGTATATATATATACATATATACATATACATATATATATATATACATATACATATACATATATATATATATATACATATATATATATATATATATACATATATATATATATATACATACATATATACATATACATATATATACATATATATATATACATATACATATATATACATATACATATATATACATATACATATACATATATATATATATACATATATATATATATATACATATATACATATATATATATATATATATATATATATATATATATATATATATATATATATATGTATGTATTTATTCACAGAGAAGGTTTATGTGCTATCCCCATTGAAATAACTCGTCACCAGATGGCACTGCGATATTTCGACTTCTTCAAACAAACCAGCGGGCTGGGTTTGCGGGTCTATCACAAAAAAAAACCTAGACTTAAATTTTAATGGGTATATTTACAAAAAAGTTACTCATTTATACTTTTTAAGTATTTTGTTATTCATTTATATTGGCTACAAAAGCCTGGAGAAATCCTCTCAAAAGCCAGTAATAAAACTGTGTTTATAATATTTAACCTATAATATCTTTAAAAAAATTCTATATTAATAGTACAGAAACTTGGAGCAAGAGACTATAGTCTATCAAAAAAATTTATTTAATTTGGTGGCATCATCATCATCATGACTTTTGCTGTTCAATGCTGGACGTGAGCACTCCCCATACATCGCCATAAGATGCGTCCAAGAAAAAAAGGCAAAGACCTATTTATGTATATGTTTACAAAAGATTGCTCTATATGAAAATCTCGTAGAAATATCTATGCCTAACGGTAGATGTCGCACGTAAATGAATAAATAATATGTAGCCGAGATAGAAGAACATAGCTAATTATACCTATATTTTATAGGTTTATATTTTCTTATTATGTCTAAGCGGAGAGTCGCTTACAGTCACACCTCGCTTACCCCCCGAGCTCCCTCGCTGGCGGAATGTTTAAGAAGCCCTCAATTAATACTGATTTTATTATAATTACATTAAAATAAACAGTTTATAAAACATTATTGTTAAACAAACAATGGATTCGAGGGATAATTATAAACACGCTTAAATAAAACGCTTAAATTTCAACAGAGAATAAAAATTGTTTTAATTATTTGTGGTAATATATAGGTATTATACTATAAGCTATACTTCGTGCGCTGTAGCATGGTGCGGGTGACACATGTCAATACCAGGTGACTAGGGATGTGACGATTCGCAATTAAATTTTTATCACTAATTATACTCGTAGCATAAATAATTGTTGTTCTGTTTATTATTGTCACGAAAATGATATATAGGAAAAAATATATTCATACAAATTATTCAATTAATTTAATAGTTCAAAAATTTTAAAAAGTTTCGTAAATGCATTCAAAACAACTGGTATTTCATATTTTTTCGTGGCATATTTTTATTCTGTGGCGCATCGCCGAGTCGGCCATTTTGTTTACCCGTGCGATGCTGTCAGTACGAGTGCTACCGCCTTGTATGTGACACGTATTATCCATTTTTCATCAGTTTGTTTTCGTTAAATTGTTATTTGTTATAGTTTGTTGTTTTATTTGTTTAAGTTTGTTGTTATATTTGTTGGTTATAACCATGCCTAAGCATACGAAAAAAACTGTTTTGGGTAGTCAAGCTATAGAGTTTGTTGTTCGCCTCCGAAACTACTTTGAAAGAGAACAACAAAATAATGGACCGTTGTTACCACTGAATCGAATTGTAGAACGAGTAGCCGAAGCTCTTGATATTGGCCGCAATACTGTTTCGCGTATAACACGCGAGAAAATTGGTCAAGAAGGGACGTCTGAAAATAAATTATCTACACCGAATAAAAAGCGGACCAAGGTGAAGCCAATCACAGATTTGGATGAATTTGCTAAGGACGCTATTAGAAATCACATTTATGATTATTATAGAAGAATGGAGTTACCCACGTTGCTTAAACTTCTAAAATCATTGAAAGAAGCTGAACTGTTCAAAGGAGGTATTACTTCGTTGCGGAATGTTATAAAGGATATTGGCTTTGTTTACAAAAAAGTTAACAAAAGAAAAATTATTATGGAAAGGACTGATATTGCACTTGCAAGGTGTACTTTGTTAAGGAAGGCTAAAAACATAGTTGATTGGAGTAAAGTTGTGTTTTTGGATGAAACGTGGCTAAACGCTAACCACACAGTGGGTAAAAGTTGGACCGACGATACGGCACAGTCATGTACCAAAGTCCCGGAGGGCAAAAGCGAACGCCTCATTATTTGCCATGCAGGTACAGCAAGTGGATTTGTCCCTAATTGTTTACTGGCTTTTAAACCGAAAAAAACTACGGAGTATCATGAGGAGATGAACTACGAAAAATTTAAAGTTTGGTTCATAGGCCTCTTAGAAAACTTAAAAGAGCCTATGACCATAATAATGGATAACGCACCCTACTATTCGGTACAACTTAATAAACCTCCAACACAATCAAACCGCAAAAGCGAGTTGGTGAAGTGGCTGAGTGAAAACGGAGTTACAGCAGATATGAGTATGCTAAAGACGGAGCTTATTACTCTAGTACGGCGTCATAAGCCACCAACTCCTACCTACGCTCTGGACGAGATGGCAAAAGAAAAAGGTCACCAGGCCCTGCGACTACCACCCTACCATTGTCAATATAACGCTATTGAGCTAATTTGGGCCCAAATAAAAGGTATGTTTTTAATTTCAATTCTCGTTTTGATACTTTGAAAAAGTAACAGCTTTCTGAACGAAGCATGTAATTTAAAAACATTACCAGGTATCAGATTAGACATGTTCAAGAGTAAATTTTGCATTAGATATTTGAAATTAATTGATTGATTAAAAACTAAATATTTTTTTTCATAAGTCCATTTATGTTTATGTAGGTCACGCCGCAAGAAATAATACTACACCGCCATTTACGGCAAATAAGATGTTGACCCTGTTACAAGAGGCAATCAGTAACGTTCAACCTAAGGACTGGTCGAAGGTGGTGAATAAAACGAAAAGGGACATTATGTCTGATTGGGATCGTGACGTCCGTATTGATAACATAATTGAGACATCTTTAATAATATCCGTCACAGATACGGATGATGAAAGTGACAATTCCGATGTTCCTGACTCTGATATGAGTTTAGAAGAGGATTAAAATTGAATGAAAAATTGAAGTAAATATGTAATAATTGTATAATTTTTAACAATAAAAAATTGAGCGCACAAATTGTTTTTTATTTATTTTTTAATCGACAATTCTTCGTAGTAGTACATCCCATCACTAAATACGTCTTTGGTGTTACGTTATACGCATAGCACTTTGATTATTTTTCTTTCAATTTCATTTGATTTGTAGGCTAGAACATTCTAGTTGGGTTTAATTTGGAAGGTATACCTTTATTACTACAGTTATTAGTGATTTAATATATTACCGATGTGGTACAGCTGAATTAATAGATCATAATTATAAATCGCGGCAACTTTCAAGAGTGAAACGAAACTCGCCATAACTGTCACCCGCACCATGCTACAGCGCAAATACTATAGTAGTGGCAGGAACACGCTGTTGATAGTTTTCTGTCTATAGCCGCGGGGCGGTCCTCCGGGGTAGTACCACACTAAGCAGAAGATCGACTTCTGAGTAATGGTAATGTGCTGTTGCGCTTCGTTCGGTGAGCGAGAGAGCCGGAAGCCCAACTGGGTGGGTTTGGGGTTTATATTGGTAGGCAGCGGACTAGCTATACCCTTGGTATTGCAAAGGGCAGCAGTGGCACTTACCATCAGCTGTGCTGCTTGCTCGTTTGCCACTAAAAGCAATAAAACAAAAAAAGAAAGAAAATAGCCTAAATAGATTGAGAATACCCATTGAATGGCTAACTAAAAACCTGCGAGTTGCCTAAGTGCATTGGGATATTACTCGAAGAATAACCCGTTTAGCAACCCACTAATTCACTATGGACGGTGGATGATGGATATGAGATCCCATCATCATTATCTCAGCTCATATTCGTCCTATTGAGAGTCCTATAGAGTCCAGCTCTAACCTCCTCAAAGAGAAAAGATAATTTACACTACTAATCTAGTAGGATAGTCCTGGATCTTAGATAGGATATAGATAGTTCTTTTTAAAGTTTTCTTTGTCATATATATATATATATATATATATATATATATATATGTATATACATATACATGTATGTATATATATATATATATATATATATATATATGTGTGTGTGTGTGTGTGTGTGTGTTATCTGTATATCTCTTAATCGTATTTTACGCATTTGTAGAAGAAGTAATCAGACACGAGGAATATAAATGCGGATATAAAGCTGCGATTGACCGTACTGCAAGTAATCACGATTACCTTCACACCTATACACCAATCACAACTCACACCTTAAGTGAGCTCACAGAACAGACCCAGGCAATCGCCTTTGTACAAAGAACTATATGGTATGGATGGATGACACAGGATAGACTTGCCCGTGCGACCACGGGACAAGACCACAACCAGCGCCACCCATTTACCTGCTCGTGGATTCCTCAGCCAAATCACCTATGGGTTCATTAAGAGAACGAGCAACAGCTCTTCTCCGAACGAGCAACAGCTCTACTCCGGAGAACGTACAGCATCTACCGCTACCGCCAGTCCACCTGCCAAGCGCAGCAACCATGACACCACTCTCTCACAAGTGATAACATGAGAGAGGTCCACCAAACTAACGTAAGTGAGTATACGATATGCGACCAGTGCACCGCGCCACTCGCGGGCTCAGACTGCCGAACGGAGGTCGGTCGTTTAGTTTTGTTCGTTTCTTAAACAAGCTTGCGCTAGGTGGCGCGATTAGTGAATACTTTGTTAACATGTTTCCGCTTAGCACGTACGATAAACGGAAGTACCGTCACGGCCAATCCTGACTGTCGCACGTCCTCGTGCGCTTACGAGTTTCGTACAAATTGCCTGAAAACTTACAAAAATGCATTAGTGTTAGCTCGTCCATGCCTGACTTTAGATTAACTGAAACGTTCAGTCGTTTAGTGAAATAATCAGTTGCGTAACGCTATTCGCTATGGTAACAGGCCTTGAAGGAGTGATAAATGCCGCACTAAGACACTTTACTTCATAAACCACGGTAGCGCTCACTCGCATCTTCAATAGCGTAATGAGATCAGGATATTTCCCATCCCAGTGGAAAATAGGGCAAATAATTAGGCTGCCTAAACCTGGAAAAGACTCAAAGAAGTCGGATAATTATAGACCAATCACACTTTTGAGCATAATGTCAAAGGCATTCTAAAAACTTCTGCTTACCGAGATGACACCTCACTTAAAACCTCGCGAAGAACAGTCTGCGTTTGGAGTAGCACACTCTACAGCCCTCTAAGTAACGAGATTTACTAATTAAATGTCAACCAGTCACAACAAGAAGAAGACGTTCGATAAAGTGTGGCACGAAGGTCTGCTACACAAACTGTCGATGACCACGCTTTCTACGAAGAGCATCAGCGTCCTCTGTTCATTAAGTTCATTAATAAAAGTTGGGAGTCCTCCAAGGGAGTTGCATTTCGCCGACGTGTTACGCCTGGTACACTACCGACATACGAGTTATTGGACAAGCTCTGTATCTTATCTAGGATTCAACATAGCCAGGAAATCATCATTAAAAAAAACACAGATACCACTGTAGCAAAGGCTAAGAGTTCGCGAGCAGCCCTGGTGCATATCCTATGACCAAAACTGCCAATAAGAAAGAAACTAGGACTCTATAAAAGATCATACGCTGCCGCCTCATATATGCAGCTCTGGGGTAGTACCCATGCGCGTCGAATACGAACAAAAAAATAATAATTCAAGCGTAACGAAATCTATGCCTGCGAACGATCGTTGGAGCCCCAAGATACGTCCGCACCACCACTATCGCGAATGATATGCATGATAGCAATATCGAATCTTTCGTGAAGCATCTCATTACTAATGTTCGGAAAAACAGAAGATTACGATCACAAGAATCTTAAGAATATCGCACCCTTGCATGCCAGACCCACCAGATGAAAGGAAAAAAAGGAAAATGAAACCTTACTCAAGAGAATTAATATTTACAAAAGAAACCATATGAAAAGAAAACCACTAACAACAAGTGGCGAAGCTGTCGGCCTCCCGTGCCCGGCTGGTGATCGGTTTGCGGAGCCTCCACTGGATTAACCAGTGGTCTCACATGGCAAGGTCCGATCGCACGAGTACAAAGTGGAAACCGTAACTTATACATCACACAGACTCTCCAAAAGTCAACGTAAAGGCGCAGTGACCAGCCATAGAAAGAGTAGTAGAAGATATCCACCGACTACTATTGCAACAACTCACGACATGGGTTCGGGGACCCCTCGATCGTTCTGTAATATAAATTGTACTGCGGGCGTATGGAGCCCCTTCGACCTATTAGCAATTCCACATGGCGTGGCCCGGGCATATAAAGCCCATGCGACCAGCCTTCACTAAATACGGCGTGGACCGGGCACAAAGCCCTTGCGACCTGCCTTCACTGAATATAGCGTGGACCGGGCACATAAAGCCCTTGCGACCAACCTTCACTGAATACGGCGTGGACCGGGCACATGAAGCCCTTACGACCAGCCTTCACCGAATATGGCGTGGACTGGGCACATGAAGCCCTTACGACCAGCCTTCACTAAATACTACAGGGTCCGGGCGTATGGAGCCCTAACGACCAACATTCTGCAACAAGAACGTGGACCGGGCATACTAGGCCCATTTCGACCAGTCACTCTGCTGTTTAAGGCTTCTCTATCCTTTACAGTAACAATCTATTTCCTTCATCAAAAATTATCATCAAAAAAAAATTTATTGTCTCCGACTCCCTTCAAATCATCGCATCACGTCATACAAAAAATTTAAAAAATTCTGCCTAAAGGGATTATCACTTTATGTACAAAATCTTACGATCCCTGACTAGGCTGCGACGTACACGACGCGTCGGTATATTTGTATCACTTCACACGCGCTCAAAATTAATCCTAAACGTAGGATAGATATGAAAACGAAACCTTTTAATTTTAGATGACCAAACTGAGTAAGGTGGTTATAAGCTTGGGTACTTTATCCCACACTTCTGATGTAGAAGAAGTAATCAGACACGAGGAATATAAATGCGGATATAAAGCTGCGATTGACCGTACTGCAAGTAATCACGATTACCTTCACACCTATACACCAATCACAACTCACACCTTAAGTGAGCTCACAGAACAGACCCAGGCAATCGCCTTTGTACAAAGAACTATATGGTATGGATGGATGACACAGGATAGACTTGCCCGTGCGACCACGGGACAAGACCACAACCAGCGCCACCCATTTACCTGCTCGTGGATTCCTCAGCCAAATCACCTATGGGTTCATTAAGAGAACGAGCAACAGCTCTTCTCCGAACGAGCAACAGCTCTACTCCGGAGAACGTACAGCATCTACCGCTACCGCCAGTCCACCTGCCAAGCGCAGCAACCATGACACCACTCTCTCACAAGTGATAACATGAGAGAGGTCCACCAAACTAACGTAAGTGAGTATACGATATGCGACCAGTGCACCGCGCCACTCGCGGGCTCAGACTGCCGAACGGAGGTCGGTCGTTTAGTTTTGTTCGTTTCTTAAACAAGCTTGCGCTAGGTGGCGCGATTAGTGAATACTTTGTTAACATGTTTCCGCTTAGCACGTACGATAAACGGAAGTACCGTCACATTTATATTTTCAAAAAAATACACCACTAAGGTAATAATAGTCCTTGTATTGCGAAGGACTTTACAGATTACACTCAGACTCAGAAGAATAGTTATGAATAAAATATTATATGGAATCGAACTCAGGGCACTGGCGCGGAAGATCGGTATCACAACCACAATACCACCTATGTAGTAAGTCTACTTTTACCAGCTAAAAATAAAATTAAATTACTTACACTTAACAAAATAGAAAACAGATTGTTTAAAAATAATTAAAAAGTGACTCAATGAGTTTCATCTCATTCAATGAATTAATACAATTTAATAATTTATCATTGGATATATCCCCCCTTTACCCATAGTACTTCACTCCCACTTAACACCCACCACCAATAAAACACTCAACAAAATCAATAGGCTGTTACAAATTAAAATTAAGTGTAGAACTCGAACTGAGAAACAATTCGACAACGGTATTCATTACAAAATTAAGAATCGTTAACGAATTATTATTCGGATAAAGTTTTGGATACTTACCGGATGGATTATGTCCGATTGTCCGCAATTTAATTGTTTTAAAATTTTAATAGATAATATTAAATTTTATGCACGTGGCTTTATTTTTACCCGACTGCGCGACGCAAAAGAGTGGTATTGTGTTTAACAGTCTATCTATGTATGTATGTTTGTATGTTCATTTGAAGCACTATACAGACCAAACGCCTGGGCCGATTTTTATGATTCACACGTCAATCGATTTCTCTTAGTCCGGCGAATGTCACTAAAGACATGACGTTAGTGAAAATTCAATATGGCGACTACTGGACGCCATATTGTGAAAATGAAAAAAATAAAGTTAACAAACTATGTCAAATGAGGTATCGTTGAATAGGTATTTAAAAATCATTTTTAGTTTTTTCTCTACATTTTTAGATTTGACTAACTGTTTAGAATCTATATCGATTTAAAGTTGCGTAACAACCATTCTCACATATAGGTTTTTAGACAGTAGAAATTAATTAATTATAATAGACAGCTTTGTGGTAGCGGCTACGAATACTACCAACCCTTATATTTCTCGTGGATGTCGTATTTTTTTTATTGCTGATGGTGATAAACGAGCATCCAGCACACCTAATGATAAGTGTTACTACCGTCTATAGACCTTTGCAATGCCAGGGGTATAGCTACGCCACTGCCTTCCAATATAAACCCGAACCCCACCCAGTTGGGCTTTCGGCTCTCTTGTTCACCGAATGAAGCGCAATAGCACATTGAAAGCACAAGAGCAGTTTATAGAATGATGGTACCTATATTTTTATTTATAATTGACTAGCGGCCCGTCCCTGTTTCACACGGGTGGACATTTATCTTTTAAACATTTTGGCATAAACGTACAGGAAATGCAGGATATACCTAAATAATAATGTATTTAGCAATAGTGTATCGCTGGCTCCCTTTGGGTACGGGATTTGATGATTGAATACAAAATGATAACAGAATAAATGATATCAACGGGTAATTTAAAAATAAAACATTTCACTGAGGTTTAGAGTATAAGTATACTAAAAAAAATTCCTCTCAAACTTCCTTTGCCCCGAAGGTGTTCGGGCTAATAAGGAGCCTAGAAGAATTATTCATTTCTCCGAGCCTTTACGTGATGATATGCGTTTATTACTAGGCGTTCTTTATTGTAATTGAATAGAAATATTCACTTGTCACTTACCCACAGAACTCGCACCTTGTAACACGTTATTTTATAATATACTAGATTTAAACTTATTGGGGACTTTTATTTGGCACCATCGTATACTCCAAAGATACGACATTGGTGGCCCATGAGGGGAAGCATTAGAAATCCGCGTAAATTTCAAGAAATACGAAAATTTTGAAGACATTAAAAGGGACAAAGTTCGTCAAGACGGTTGTCCACTTTCGAATCGGATTACTTCAAAAGTTGGAGCCTTGCAGTGGATGAACCAAAGCCACGGGCTCCACACGAAGATATACTAATTCCAGAGAAATTCAGAAGCCAAGTTCGAGCAGTAATACATCAAAAGTATCACATCGACATCTTCACCAAACAGATAAGTGTCTTCCAACAGTCACAATATTAATCAAAATCATCCAAAATACCTCGTACACCTTATGTACTATTTTTAATTAAAGCTAATTTGTGTAAACAAGGTTTTGTGGTTTAGTCATAACCATAAACGTCCCCATTCTTTCAAAAATCAAATTATTTTCTACCCACCTTTTTGTTTATTATCAATTTTGTGTGCCGATTTAGGAAAATTAACGAACATATTTCAAATACTTTCTATTATTTATCAGTAATATAAGCGTCTTGCTATAAAATAAAGGTAATTAATATATTATAAAGCTAAAACTTACTATTATGTGCAAGAATCGTAGATTTAATTATCGATAATTGGTTAGTTACAATAAATTACATTTATTTTTCATTATTTTATCACTTTAAACAAATTATAAACAGTATATTTCACTCATATTATTATAGTGTAGGCCTTGAGAAGGTTAATTAATAATAACAGTTCAATAGAAGCAAACTATTGATGACTTAAAGTAATCACCAATGCCCGGTCCCGTGACAATTTATTGATAGCAAATTCTCATTGTGTTTGCCGACTAATTCCAGGCAATAACTGCAACCAACGAGCTGTTCAGACGTGTAGCCCGCCTGCCCCGGTCTTCCAACTAACAGGTGACACCGAAGGGAGTGACGTGAGCTTATTTAATTTAGATAAATACTTAACTTAAATTACACAATGGCTGAAGAGCGTTACAAAGAGTTATTTGCTAAAAGAACGTCAGCCAAAGGACAAATTACAAGATTTAAAAATTATTTAAATAATATTTCTAAAGAAAAGGAATTAAGTGATATTCAGTTAACAATGTTGAATTTAAAGCTTGCCAAATTTGAATCATTATCAGTTAAAGTAGATGATTTGCAGAGTGAAATAGAGGTTTTGAGTTCTGCAAATATGGACATTGAGCTTAATGAACGTGATAATATGGAAAAAGACATCATAATGAGCATTGCTACGGCAAAGAATTTAATTGTACATTTTTCTAAATGTAACGAATATGAACAAAGACGGCAGTCTTTACAAAATACTTCTCTCTGTGTAGATGATGCTCATCATAATGTTGATATAGGGCTTAAACTTCCTCAGATAGAAATCGCCAAGTTTAGTGGCGAATATTTTCGCTGGTTAGAATTTAGAGACACGTTTGAAAATTTAATTCATAAAAATGAGCGCATTCCAAACATTAATAAATTCCATTACTTGAATTCATATCTTCAAGGTGACGCTGCTAGGGTTGTTTCAAATCTCGAGGTATCTGCCATCAATTATCCTGAGGCTTGGCAGTTACTATGCAGTCGATACAATAACAAAAGAATGCTAATTAATCACCACTTAAATTCTTTATTTACTATCAAGCCACTTTCACACGAATCGGAGCGATCATTGAGATTTATAGTAGATCACGTGACCAAAAATCTACGCGCCTTATCCAGTTTGGGTCAGCCAACTGATAAATGGGATGTTTTAGTCGTATTTATGCTCTCTAAAATTCTAGACACCCATACGTTGCTGAAGTGGGAAGAACATCGTAGTAGGGAGTCAGATGAAGCACCCACATTGCTTCAATTTTTTAAATTTCTCACTGATCGTGCTAATGTGCTCGAATCTCTTGGTCGTAATAACAACTATGACTATCGTAATGTAAGGTCAAAGTCATTCATGCAATCACGATCTAATTATAATAAAATCAATAATGCTAAGCCAATTGAAAATAATAATGTGAAATCTTTTGCGAGCACTAGTAATTATAAAAAACCCAATAAAATTCAAAATGCGTTTGTATGTGTAATTTGTAACGGACGTCATCGAATATATGATTGTCCTAACTTTAAGGCCAAGGGTATTGATGAAAGAATAATAGACGTAGAAAAGTATAAATTATGTATTAATTGTCTCAGGCAGGGTCATGCTGTTAGTGAGTGTCGCATGGGACCATGTCGAGTACATGACTGCTCAGAAAGACACAATAGTTTACTGCATCGTCCGTCATCAACGTCAACCCTTGTCGATATTATTGAGCCGCCTAATTTAATAGTCAATCATTCTAATAGAGAAACAAGTCAAGTTCTATTATCCACCGCCATGATCGAGGTCTCGAATCCATTTGGTTCGCAAAAGATCAAAGTTCGTGCACTCTTAGATTGTGGTAGCCAATCATCTTTCATTACTCAATCACTAAAAAATAAATTATCATTGAATACTCAACCTATTGAGGCTTTAAACATCATTGGAATAGGCAATTTAGTTAATAATAAAACTACTGAAAGCTGTATTATAAAACTGCAATCTTTACACACTAAATTTAATGTCAGTTTACCATGTTTTGTTTTACAACAGTTAACTGGTCAATTACCAAGATTCCCATTCGACATAAATCTACTCAAATTGCCCGACAATATTCAGTTAGCTGATCCTATGCTTCATCAACCAGCTCCAATAGATGTGTTAATAGGAGCAGATATATTTTGGGATATATTGGTTGGTGATTGCCTATCGTTAGGAATGAAAGGTACTAAATTAATTAATTCTCAATTCGGTTGGTTGGTATCGGGTCCTATACCTGTTCCATCAAAGTTCACACACTGTAACAATGTGATATTTTCTCAATCCGATAGTGAAAATATTGAGAAACTCTTAACCAAATTTTGGGACATAGAGGATGTTCCCATAAAAAATAAGTGTAAATGATCTTGAATGTGAAAGGCATTACTTTACAAACACAACGAGAGACAATACTGGTAGATTTTGTGTGAAATTACCATTGAAAGAATCTGCGGACTGTTTAGGCGATACGTTTGATTTAGCTAAGGCACGTTTTATTAATTTAGAAAAACGATTCAAAAGAAATCCTAATTTAAAGATGGCATACAGTAAATTTATTAACGAATATGCTGAAGCAGGTCACCTGTCAGTGTCCGGTAAGCATTTTATTCATAGCTCAACTCCATATTACTATCTATGTCATCACGCAGTATATAAACAGGAGAGCGAATCAACAAAACTTCGTGTTGTGTTTGATGGTTCGGCAGCCTCCTCTTCTGGCTATGGATTGAATGACATTTTAATGATCGGTCCAAACATTCAGGACTCTTTGTTCGCTATTTTGATACGTGCCAGACAATATAAGTACCTACTTACAGGTGACATAGAAAAAATGTACCGTCAAGTATTAGTAGATAAAGATGATAGACATTTACAACTTATTTTGTGGAGGGACAATGAGTCTCAGCCCCTTCAAACATTGATACTGAATACAGTTACTTACGGTACGGCGAGTGCTAGCTACTTAAGTACACGCTGTCTTTCACAAATAGGCAGTGAACAAGATGACCAACTTATTAAAACTATTATTCAAAGGGACTTCTACGTTGACGATTTGATAACGGGGTCCAATGATCCTCAACAATTAATGTACATGCACGAGGCTGTATCAAGTGCATTAGCTTCAGGTTGTTTTAATTTAAGAAAATTGAAAACTAATTGCCCGTCTATTTTTAAGAATACCTTAGTTAATAATCAAGATAGTTTAACGTTTAGTGAATCTTTTAGTACGCTAGGACTTGGTTGGGATCCTATTAATGATACACTACATTTTCCTGTGAAGGGATTCTCATATGATGGTTCCAATATAACGAAGAGAGTTATTATGTCCAATGCCTTTAAAATATTTGATCCATTAGGTATTTTGAGCCCAATAGTTGTGAAACCTAAAATTATGTTACAAAGGCTTTGGCAACAAAAGGTAGATTGGGATGAAGCCGTTCCTCAAGAAGAAAGAGATAAATGGATTAAATTTTGCGATGATATGAAGTACTTGACCAAGTTGCAGGTACCTAGACTAGTTTTGGGCGAATCGGCAATCCATGTAGAGTTACATTCGTTTAGTGATGCATCTATGCATGCTCTTGGGGCATGTATTTATATGAGAACTATTAATGCCAATGATGAGGTTACAATTAGATTATTATGTGCGAAATCAAAGGTAGCCCCTCTTAAGCCAACTACCATACCTCGTTTAGAATTATGCGCGGCTCTTCTGGCTGCTAAGCCTACTAAGTCAGTCGTAGATTCACTCAGGCATCCGCCGAACAGAATTTTGTTCATTGGTGCGACTCTAGCGTAGTACTAGGATGGCTTAGGACAGATGTAACAAGACTGAAGATGTTTGTAGCTAATCGAATTTGTGAAATAAAGGAATTAACTTCCTTAATGTGGCGATACGTACCAACAGACGTCAATCCAGCTGATCTAGTTTCGAGGGGTGTAGACATAAAACAATTTATTTCTATGCCACTGTGGTGGTCTGGTCCTAGTTTTTTACTTAAGAATGAATCAGAATGGCCAGTTCTAAATAGTAGGGATTCGACAGGACTGCCAGAATTAAAGGTACACAGTGCTATTACAATGGAGGGCGAATATATCATAGATTTCAATAAGTATTCTTCCATAACGAGACTCCAAAGAGCATATGCCTTTGTTCATAGGTTTATACATAATATCCGAAATTCGCACAATAAACGCGTAGGTATACTAACCGTTGAAGAACTCCGTGAGTCATTCTACGCATTATGTGTCATTGCTCAACGTCAATGTTTTCCTAATGAATACGAATTACTTAAATTGGGCAAACCTATTAAAAATAAGTGCAAAATATCATCACTATCTCCATTTTTCGATGAAAATAAATTAATTCGTGTAGGTGGTCGTATCAGCGCGTCTACACAACCTTATGATCAGAAGCATCCAATTTTACTTCACGCTTCACATAGGTTAACTAAACTATATTTTGAAAGAGAGCATATTAAAAGTTTGCATGCTGGTCCACAGCTGTTACTAGCTACAGTAAGAGAGACAGTGTGGCCAATCAATGGTCGTTATCTTGCCAGACGAGTAGTCAATAACTGCCTGCGCTGTAGACGTTTGCGAGGCAAAACAATGCAGCCTAAAATGGGTGACCTACCTCGACAACGTGTAGACTATCCTTTTTTATCGGTTGGCTTAGACTTCGCTGGTCCCTTCAATATAGTAGATCGGAAGGGTCGTGGAAGTCGCTTGATAAAAATTTATTTGTGTCTTTTTATATGTCTACGCTATAAATGTTTACACTTAGAAGCTGTTAGCGGTTTATCTAAGGATTTATTTATTATGACACTTAGGCGTTTTATTGCGCGTCGTGGAAAACCAGTAGAAATATTCTGCGACAACGGAGGTAATTTTGTGGCTGGTTCTAAGGAAGTAGGAGCGTTTCTCGGGGAAGCTCACAAGCCTCTGTCTGACTTTGCAAGTCAACAATCGATCAAATTTAATTTCATACCAGCTTATTCACCTCACTTCGGTGGCATTTGGGAAGCCGGAGTGAAATCGGCAAAATATCATATAAAGCGCGTTATCGGCAACAGCCATCTTACATTTGAAGAAATCTCTACCTTGTTTGCACAAGTGGAGGCAATTTTAAATAGTCGTCCTTTGTGCCCACTCTCGTCCTCTCCTACCGATCTCCTGCCTTTATCTCCAGGACATTTTATGATTGGGAGACCACTAACTGCTTCACCGATACCAAACTTGGAACAAATCAAGGAAAGCCAGTTGCAACGTTATATGCGCGTCGAGAAGATAAGGCAGCACTTCTGGCAAAGGTGGCAGAAAGAATATTTATGTGAGCTGCAGCAAAGGACTAAATGGAAGACAAATAAGGCAAGCTTGAAAGTTGGAGACATGGTCCTATTAGCAGATCCTAATACACCGCCTCTTACTTGGAGACTAGGCCGTGTTTTAAATTTAATCCCTGGACAAGATGGTATATCCCGGGTGGCTGACATCCTGACAAACAAAGGTTGCGTACGCCGTTCCTTGGTCCGGCTCTGCAAACTACCGACAGCAGAAGAACTTTGACAGTTGAAAATTGACTTTTCAACGGCCGGGAAGATGTTCGGGCTAATAAGGAGCCTAGAAGAATTATTCATTTCTCCGAGCCTTTACGTGATGATATGCGTTTATTACTAGGCGTTCTTTATTGTAATTGAATAGAAATATTCACTTGTCACTTACCCACAGAACTCGCACCTTGTAACACGTTATTTTATAATATACTAGATTTAAACTTATTGGGGACTTTTATTTGGCACCATCGTATACTCCAAAGATACGACAGAAGGAAGTCATTTAATTAGAATAGGCTATTGAATCTACGTATGTTATTAAAAAAAAATCTCTTTAATAATAGGAAGAATAACTTTTCCAGTCGCACAACACATACCGTTGGTTTCATCAGTCCATTTTTTAGCAAAACATATCGAACAAATATTATTCATTGCTCCGATTTGGATGCTGTTCTGATGAGCATAATCAATTTATGGATCGTAACTGAATGCCGATCTATTACTATGGGCTAATATTCTATTGCGCATTCTAGTTCTTAACGATTGTTACCTATCTCTCTGTGCCATAAGCCGCTGCGAGCGTTCCGCGCTAGATTTCCGTGCACGCATTTGCGAGTTTCTAACTCTATTCTCAGCGAGACGCTGCGAGTGTTCAACGTTAGATTCTTTTGCACGTGCTCCTGAGATTCTGTCTGTATTTTCAGCAACGCGCTGCGAGCATTCGGCGCTAGATTTCCTTGCGCGTACTCTTCAGATTCAGGCCCAGTTTTCAGCAAAGTACTATAAACCTTCGGCGCTAGATTTTCTGGTTCGCGACTGCGATACGTACTCTCTCTGACTTGCGAGACGATTTGAATTTTCAGAAGAAGATTCTCCGATACGACTTAAGATTTTTTGCTAATCTCGCATGGAAACTATTTTGAGATAGCTGCGACTTTCTTTTTCTAGGCATATTGTTAGTTTTTTTTATAGAAAAGTTTGAATAAACTAATTTATAAGTAGTTCCGAAAAGAACTTTTTAACCGGAAGGTTTAAATCAGAGGTGTCAAACTCAATTTTGCAGGGGGCCATATATTAAATTTTGAATTTGTAGACGGGCCAGATGTAATATAAAAAAAATTAGCGTGCGTACAAAGTACACGTATCATAAGTGAAACTTTGGCAAACTATTTTTTAAATCTATTTTACATACATCAACCAATAGCGTGTGAGAGACTCTCTCTCTCTCTCTCTATCTATCTATCTATCTATCTATCTCTCTCTTTCTCTCTCTCTCTCTCTCTATCTCTCTAGGGGATTAGATAGTGGGGATGCTACGAAGAGTCGTACAAAGAAGAGACCCAGAACGTCTAATGTGTTCTATCTCATTCTCTCGCCGGCTGAATCGTATACATTTATGTGTTTGTATCTCTATGGACTTATTTTTTCATTTCATCGAGTTTAAAATCACAACGATTCTAAAGGAGCTACACTTCAAAAAAAATAATTGAATTATTATAACATTTTATTTATTAAATTATATAGTATGTAATATACGGTTGTTAAAAATCATAGCGATCGAGGAAGGGAGGATCTTATTGATACTGCCCAGAGGCCGGATGCTGCCCGCGGCCCATATCTTTCACATGACTGGTTGTGGTGTAGTTCTGAAACGAACTTTTTAATTTGGAGGTTGAAATAGTTTTGAAAAAACTTTTTTAATGATTTTGTTTGATGATGACTTAAAATATATAGTTCTACTAAGAACGTTTGGTAATAACTACTAAGTACGTAGTAGTTCTGTAAAGAATTAAATACGTGCTAAAACAAAAAATATTTCTTCAAAATTATTCAACGTTGGTTACGTCCCCTGCGTAGGGAGCCTAATATATGTAACCTATTTCATAGATGTGCCCCGCTCCTCACTCCGGCTCCGGCATGTCACGGCTCCGGCGCAGCGGCGAATTAATTTTATTTCAATTTTATTAAACTCTTAATATCTTTCGAATGGAATGCCCGATTTTTATAAACTAAAAAGTAATTTACAGGTATTTAAATAGCCTTGCTTGAGAAATAATTTATTTAGGTAAGGATTAAGGCAACGGTATAAATAACTTTGTCTGATTTTGGTCGGCATTTCTATTAAATTTTAAAATGTTAAAAAGTAGTTATAGTGACATAACTACAATACCTAGACACATGCCATCGCGACATTATTTGTAGATATTGATATGTTATTTAATATTGTGGAACATTTTTTTATGCTATCATCAATAGTTTTTGCAGCACATGCGATGAAAGATATTTTATAGGCATTATTTTGCACCTTGGGTAACATTATTGTAGTTTTAATAGGGATCCTTATTTTTTTCTTGCAATTAAAATAGCCTATACTAATCAGTGATAATGTAGCATTCAAATGTTGAAAGAATTTTTAAAATCGGTCCTGAACTTTTTGAGCCAATTCGTTACAAACATACTTACATACAAACCTTTCCTCTTTATAATATTACTAGCTTCTGCCCGCGGCGTCGCCCGCGTAAAAGGCTACTTTCCTAAAGTTTTTGATTCCCCATTTTTATTTTTGACCGTCGGTAATACAGTGCAACGGTATTACAATACTCAGGGTTGGAACTTCATTACTGGACTGCTAGATGGCGTTGAAGAAGCTAGATTTTGAGATTTTTTGACAAACAATTTTTTTATTTTTCATATAAAAATTTTTTTTTTTTTTTTAATAAAAAGTATCCTATGTTACTTTTAATACCTCCAAGAATATGTGTACAATGTTTCATGATGATCGGTTGAGTAGTTTTAGCGTGAAAGCGTAACAAACAAACTTACTTTCACATTTATATATTAAATAGGGAAATAGGGATAGGGATAATTAATTAATTAATTAATATTAATATAGATTAACTATTGCCCTATGATGACGGAGTGTGAATACAGCGCCATCCTGGTTTTGGTATCTTAACCACTACACCATCTGTGCAGTCATCATATCAATGATATCGTAAAACTCGACTAAGTGATATGTGTGATAGACTTGGGCCACCGACGACATAGACTGGGTTCCAGTGGCGCACTCGCACGACCCGGAGAGACACATCGCGGGGCGGGTCTATGGAGTCGTGCACCGCTAAATCTGTCGCCCCGGATGGATTTAGCGGGGTGTGAAAATACCATAGCCCGCCGCAAAAAACAATCTAATTAATGTGGTCTATATTGGAAGAGGCTCTAGCCCAGCAGTGGGATATATATGAGCTGAGATGGTGATAATGATGACTACCTGAAACCGTGGTTTCTTTGGCATATTAAAATTGATTATTGCTTCTAAACCCGATACCACAAGCGAAATACTAGTTTGACTACTAGAGCAGCCATCACTCCTTTATAATCTGTAATTTGGAATATAATTAACTCTGATATATATATATATATATATATATATATATATATATATATATATATATAGAAAAGTATGGTTTTCTTTAGTAGTAGGACCACGCTGTTGACAGTTTCCTATCCACAACCGTGGGCCGGTCCGTCTGGGGTAGTACCACACTCGCAGAAGATTGACTTCTGAGTAATGGCTGTTTGCTATTATGCTTCGTTCGGTGAGCGAGAGAGCCGGAAGCCCATCTTTCTGAGTGGGTTTGAGATTATTGGTAAGCAGCAGTCTAACTATACCTCTGGTATTGCAAAGGTTATATATTATTGTTATATAAGAGGAAAATTGATGTACTATACTTCGTTGGTCAGATGGGTTGGTAGAGGTTTAATTCTTTCCGCAAGCTCGCTCCGCGGCTCGTCGGCGCGGCGCCCGCTCTTACATGGCTTATGCAGAATGTGTATAAGCCATGTAAGGGTGGACCGAGCGCTACGTGCCGACAGCTGTACACGGGGGTCATCCGGTCGATGACCCTGTATGGCGCACCGGTGTGGGCGGGGTCCCTGATCGTCCGACTCAGGGCTCTTGCCCTGAATCGGACGATGCCGCCCTAGCCGAGGCCGCGGGTGACTGGATCGGGGAATTAGTCCGTCACCCACCGAGAGGCTGACCGCGTGAGGAAAGACCGACTTCCTACCCGAGGGCGGGACGTCGGTCGAGGAGAGGGTACTCCTCAGGGCTATTCCGTCAGGCCGACCACTGACGTCAAGTCACTCTGCTCCGGTGGTCGGCCCAACGACGAAGGCGACGTCACGGGTGGGTTACGGGTGTGCGTGCTTACGCTCCTCTGTCGCCCCGGATGGAATGATGCGAGGAGTGTGCCGACCGTAGCCCAACCGCAAAAAAAAAAAGGTTTAATTCTGGCTTTCCTCTTCTTATATTGATATTAAAAGAAAGAGGTGATGAATGGCATTCTTTACACATTACCATACGAAGAACTTTTTGAGATGGTAGTGCAAAAAAATGTTTATCTGTCTCTCGCTTTGCCTAAGATGGAAGTGGAATCATTCCTAAGACAATTAAAATCATCTCCTTGGAGACCATTGTGGATCCTGGTATACAGGAGTTACAATGATGGAAATGTGTGGTGGGATTAGTCCTAATATTAAAATACAGAAAAATATTTTTAATTTTTTAAGACAGATATTAACACCCAGATTTAGAACAACAATGTAGATCGCACAAATTACTATATTGCGTGGTAATTGAACCGCCGACACTGGAATAACAAGTCAGTATCTTAACCTCTACGCCTTCTATGCAGTCCAATTTATTTATAAGACAGTGAACGGCTATGTGAATAGCGACGTTAAATAACACGATATCATCATATAGCAGATAAAATAACGTTATGAAGCGAATATAACTTTACGTATATATAATATTGGTTCTACAAGCAAGTTTGCTGCCATGGATTAGGTACTAAGGTATTTAATATTTTGATTTAAATGCACAGATGGTGTAATGGTTAAGATACGGACATTTCATGCTAGTTCCGAGGGTTCGATTCCCACGCAGGACAATATTTTGTTCGATCAACAAAGTGTTGTTTTGAGTCTGGGTGTAGTTTAGCTGCGTCAATTGTATGTAAAATCCGCCGCAATACAAGGATTATTTCCTTAGAGCAGTCTTTAAATAGATATATATATATATATATATATATATATATATATATATATATATATATATATATATATATATATATATATATATATATATATATATACTCTTATCCCAATTACTTGGGGTGATACAATATGTACTCTTTTTTCATAGTACATATTGTAAAAGTTATTGACAATAGTTTTATGACCGGCCGCCTGCCAGACGTCAACCCTACTTGGAAATGTAATTGTTGACCAAACGGCACCAGATGGGGTTGGGCCAGGTAAGGGGCTAGCCCATAAGGCTCTTAGTCGTCTTTTAAAACATCCACGAGCAAAGTGAGGGTTGGTAGTATTCGTAGCCGCTATCTCACAGTGATATATATATATATATATATATATCGTCTTGTATCTTGTCACCTCCCCTTCCTTTCCTGATTATCAAGCAAATAACGGACGTAAAGTGATAATTTGATTGCAAAAAATATTATAAACAAACTAGCGTAGTATATATTAAGTGAATTTTCCTCTCACTCTAGAGGATGCTCAGATTCAGCAGTAGGACGTCACATAGGTGGAGACCTAATTTTTTTCTGTACGGAAAAGGATGATTTCATAATCGCTATACTTAGTAAGCGGGTCGGTGATCCTGCGTATGGTGTCGAAGTCAGAATACAATTCACCATCATTTTTCCTACCCTTGGCAGTCATAAAAAATGACTAAGGAATTTATTATGTTTTTTTAATTTATTATAACATCTATGCAATAGAAGGAAAACTCAAAATAAAATCCTACAGTAACTGACTAGCGTGGTATAGTAGGTCAACTTATCCTCCTTAAGGCACTTAAGGCCAAGAGTGAGACATATATTATATATTATTTCTAACCGTATATAAGTTTGTAATACACCAAAGAGGTAACAACAGTCTAAAAAACAACAATTTTGATAGCAAAGCAATATTCTGTAACATTTCAACAAAGATAGGCAAATCTAAATATTCTTAGATCTATGTCCAATCTCGTCACAGTAAAACTATAGCTTAGAGTAACAACGAAGAGGAAATAGTAACAACAAAAAACTATAACAATTCGTTTCGGTCATTATATGAGACACAAATCGAGTTTTTCTCAGACAAAGTCGGTTCACACTAGATGGTTGGCACGTTACCAAATCCGTTGATATAAGCTGGTACAATACACAAGATTAAGCGATTTACTTGCCAATAAACTAACCGATGGAAACTTTGTTAAATGTTCGATAGTAAATATATGTTTGTCGTGTGTGACAGATGACATATGGTCTGGCCGCAGCCTTTCCAAAGTGGCGGAAAAGCGTATAACGTCATAACTTGCCATACTTTACAGGTTAGTTATTTTGTTGGATTATATTCGTATCTTAGGAACAATTATAGAATATAGTATATATAATTATAGAATATAATTATAGAATATAGCTATCTTACATATTATTTTCTTGAAATAAAACATTTTATGGCGAACCTTCTAAAATTGTTTTCTTGTGAACTTGAGAAAGGTAAGCCACACGCTCTTCTTCATTTCATGATTTTATGAAAATAAATAAACGACAACATAATATATGCTATGCAAAATTGACTGATAAATAAATAAAATGTTTTCCTTTTATTGAAAAGTTTAACTTCTGACCATATTTTCATGGCACACACAGAGAGACGGAAGCCCAACTGGGTGGGTTTGAGGTTTGTAATGGTAGGCAGCGGCCTAGCTATACCCTTGGTATAGCAAAGGTCTATGGGCGGCAATGGTACTTGCCATCAGGTGTGCCGCTTACTCGTTTGACACCATAAGCAATAACAAAAACACTCTCTGGTTTCTTTAAATTTCATTTGATGGGTGATGAGCAGCCCTTTTAATAGTACTGCCAGGTCCCATAAGATGAGATTTAGGGCTCCAGCTCTCTCGCTCAGCTATTGAAGCGCAAAATTGATATGTGATGAGACGGAGTGAAACTAATGTTGAAAGGAATGTTCTATCTGTAAATGTAGAAAGCTTTAGGAGTAAGACAAAAGACTGAAGAAGAAGCAGACGCATTGTGTGAAGCATGACATCGGTAAAAAGAAAGTGAACACAGAACCAATCAATTATCCAAAGGAAGAAGATATAGATATCTCAAGTAATTGAGATAAGAAGTGTATTATGATGATGGTGATTATTTTTCTAGGTCATATGGGCCGCTCTTTAACGGAAGCCATGAGCCATACTATGACCAAAGATCAGCCTGCCACCGAGGCGCCCTGGGCGATATGATAGGTTACAACAATAATTCGCTATCCTCTCATAACTTACGTTATAGCGACGAAAGGGAATTTATTATTAAGTGTTGTTACCAGACTGGTTCCGTTCTCTTTATTTACGCCGCGTATAATACGCTGGCAAGACTCCTAACTGATACAAATAGTCAGCCCTCAACATGCTGAGTAAACAACCGACAAATTCGACAAATAAAGTTGCGTTCACAGAGGATGGAGAAGTGACAATGATCAAGTATATTTAGAACAACACGATAATTGTTCAAGATGACAATGAATTACACATAACATTTTTTAACGATACTCAAATATACCGACTTATCGTTTCAAGGGTCATGGCTTCGTTTCCCCGTTCAGTAATTTGTACTATCCATAAACTTTTGTTCTGACTCTGGGAGTAATTTGTGTCCTATTAATTGTATACTCGTATTTGAAAAAATCTTTCGTAATATAAGGGTCTGAATTTTGATATAAGATTTTTAGTGCAAGATATTTTTGGAATTAAAATATTTTTACGGATTTTATAGCTTTTGTATTTGATTTTTAGTTTTTGAATTTAAGCTGTGTAATAGCGGCATCGAATACTACCAATTTTTACTTTGCTTGTGGATGTCATAAGAGACGACTAAGAGCCTTATAACGACCTGGACCAACTCCATCTAATGCCGATTGGTCAACAATTAGGTACATTCCCAAGAAGGGTTGACGTCTGGCAGGCCGCCTGTCATAAAACTATTGCCAATAACTTCTACAGTATGTATAATACTATGAAATAAGAGTACATATTGTATCGACCCCGAGTAATTGGGATAAGAGTAGGAGAATGATGTATTTGATTTTTAATTCCAAGCCGTTTCTAACAGTTTTCAGAGTTATAATAGCGAAAAGACGAAAGTCTCATTTTTAATAAGAATCATAACAATATTAATAACGATATTAAATCTGTAAAAATAGTTTTATATCAAATGTTCAATGTTCACGTATAAATCAAAATTCACCATGTATATTTTTAATATATTATTTGTACATAAACAGGCAAAGCTTGATGTAAATACCATGATCCGTCAACGTGACGTCAATTCCCTTTGAAAATCTTTCAAAATATTATACTGAAATGAAACCATTTACCAGATTCTACATTATCCAAAATATTGTATTATGAACAAAGCTTTAGTATATTATATTTATGATATGTTACCATCTCCCTCTTTCATCCGATAAAGCTTTGGCGGCTCTGCTAATATGAATATATAGAGAATATTTAATATATGCCAGCCATTGTGTTCGGTAACAAGCAAAATGTTTTATGAAAATATATACGAGTTCTTAATAGTTCGGTCTTTTGTACATCAACAGTTATTTTTGGATAAAACTTTATATATTTTTTTTATAAAAATCTTTAATGTTTAAAACTTTTACTTAAGATTAAATTTTTACTTTAGATCTGTTTTCATCCATCCATCTGTCAAAATATCAAATCCTACGCTAGGTAAGTAGGTAGCGCTCCAGGTCATTCACCTAGTGGTATCTCATCTGATCTGACAAAGCCCACGAACAAGTTATGGGGGCGACATCTATATTCTTATCCCATCACCATACGGAGAACTGTTTGACAAGATTTTAATTAAAAAACATATCATCATCATTCAGGCTTTCGTCATCCACTATCGAACGTTGTTGATCGCATAAATGTGCCATACGTTTCCCAGAAAAACGCTGCTGCTCGTTCTTCTGATGAACCTTCAGCCGATTTTTTTTTGTGTCCCACGGGCAAACATACTGTATGATAATGGCTACGAATACTACCATCCCTTACTTTGCTCGTGTTTGTCGTAAAAGACGACTAAGAGCCTTATGATGACCTGGGCCAACTCCATCTGATTCCGTTTGGTCAACAATTACATTCCCAAGGAGGGTTGACGTCTGACAGGCGGCCGGTCATAAAACTATTGCCAATAATTTTTACAATATGTACTATGAAATAAGAGTACATATTGTATCGACCCCAAGTAATTGGGATAAGAGTAGGAGAATTATGATGATGGGCAAACAAGAAGAGGTGACAGCTATATTGAAATCTTGTCGCCATGATAAGGTATGACAAGGCTTCTTTACATAATATACTTTTATTATTTCTTTAGAGCATATAAACCTCCTATTCTTGAATAAGAGCCTTCAACAAAATGAGAAGAAATGACCTACTAAGCCATGCACGCTAAAAATTACTTACTGGCATTGGTTTATATTAAAGTAATTTCTTTTTCCATCTATTCAATTGATCCTTGTTTTGAATATTATAAGATCAAATATGTAAATACAGAATAAATGCAATAAGGTAAGAATGTAATCCCTATTGTATTAATTCTGAAAAGTGTTTCTTTGTGTTCTATCTGCCGTATTTTCCATCCATCCAAACATCTTCCATAATACACCATGAATATTAATATTTTATAGACCATTTTGCTGATTATTTTCCCTTTCGTAACAAAAGATATGTAAATAAAACAAAATGGATATTTTCATTAATAAAATAAATTTTAAATCTTATATTTCAACACGCCATCTAGTGACAAATCCCAAAAATCATATTTGTTTTCATTTATACTTAGGTAGCTATAATAAGTAATGTAATAATATTAATTTATTTTCGCTGCGTTGTATTCACACATATTTTCTAACATTATTAATTTACCATCTAATTTTCTAATTTTGAACTTTGACTGATTACAATATTTAAGTACCTAAGTTTTAAAAAAAATCTATTCATAATTTATTATGTCATATGAAATAAATATTTTCGAACTTATACCTACATGAAAATTTCATCGAATCTGAATCATCACTTCTTTTCTACTCGTATATGTCTCATTGTTAAGCACAGACCTCCAAATAAGATTACACCATACTATTCAAACGGGGTGGCAGTTTTTAAAGTGAAAATTTATATGTAAAATTTCAAAAATTCTGATCTGTTACTTTATTGTAGTGGAACAGTCGCAAGAAATATGGCTTAAGCTACCCCTTTGTATTTTTATTGCGGTGGGCTATGCTTTGGTTACGCCCCGCCAAATCGATCCGGGGCAACGGAAAAGACCCCATAGACCCACCCTGTAATGCAACCTATCTTTGCCGTGCAAGCGGGCCACCAAAACCCGATCTTTGTCTTCGGTAGCCCGCCCGGCGTTTTATCCTCACGGGTTCCTTTCGAGTCGATGCATTGGCAGCTTTCGCCGGCGGGGCATCGTCATCACGCGGTAGCCTCAATTCGGGCGACCGGAAGACTAAGCTACTTCTAAAGCGCATACATATACTTATTGGTACTTGAAGTAAAAAGTGTGAAGAGTGCATGTAAGTATGCGAGAAGGCAGTCGTGTAAGCTGTTTTTCGCCCGAACTTGAGAAGTCAGTCATATATTCTTTACGTTTTCAGAACTTTATGTAAAATAAATGAATAATAAATTCAATCTAAGCTACACGAAAGTGATTGATGAATAATTAAAATTTGTTCCCTTTAATATAAAAGCTTTCCTTCTATCAATATACCCTTATACAGATTCTTACAACGATTATTATATCCTATATCTCTATAATAGATAGAAGCACATATATTTTCTTGTTCGTGTGGTGACGGAGTAAAAATACAATTCACCACACCCTATCTCACCCGTGGATGGCTCGTACGAGACGACTAAGGAATATAAAACGTTATGACTTCTAATGTTTACGCGAGTATTACACATTTGAAATAAAACTACTTTTACGGATTATATCGCGTTTGTATTTGATTTTTAATTGCCCGACTTTTCGAATAAATTACAATGATCTCATCTCCAGTCTTCCCGTGACCATGCACGGGAAGACTGGTCCTTCTGTCATCTGATCACTGTCCGTCCGCATGCGTAAAAGTAGTTTAATTTCAAATGGATTTAAAAGGCATATAACATCTATGCGAGAGAAGGAAAACTCGTAATAAATCCCTATACCAACACGTCTGACCAGCGTGATATAGTAGGTTAATTGCCCTCCCATTATGGAGTAGACTCGACCCCAACAGTGTGTGGTGTAAGAGCTGAGATGATGATCACATATATTTTTAAAATATTACCCATATTTATTCCATCATGTTATTCCTTATTCGTTTAAATTATGACAATACGTCGAATTTTCTTAATGCTTACCTGTAACAAAAGGAAATTCGTTAGGACTTACACGTATTACTATTAGGAAGGTGTCTTCGTATATAGATGCAGAAAAATAGGCCTTTTTTTTTCAATTTGAAGACGAATTAAGAGTAAAACTCACCACCTCATATCTTACCCTTGGGTGATCGTTAGAGACGACTAAGGGATATAAAACGCATCTAACATCTTTGCAAGAGAAGGCAAACTTGCAACAAAATGCCAATACGTCTGATAATACTAATGGAAGTACTGATAATACTAATTAATAATAATGGAAGCATTATAGAGGAGCCTCGAGCCCAACAGTGGAACATATATATGAGCGGAGATGAGAGATATATATATATATATATATATATATATATATATATATATATATATATATATATATATATATATATATATATATATATATATATATATATATATATATATATATATATATATACTAGCAGACCCGGCCACGCGTTGTTGTGGCTAAGGTAGCCTCAGTAACACGTGGTGGTTATGCCAATAAATTGTAGCATATGTGAAAGGTTTGTACGATACCACCATCTGTTAGAATCGTTTTGAGATAACAGATAATTGTGACTGTCAAATACTAGACAAATAATTTGCAATAAAATAATATTGCGGCTATAAATTAAGATGGAAGCTATCCTATCTTTTAAGTTGGATCACACATGCTGTGCAAATTTGATTAAAATCGGTTAAGTACTTTAGGAGTGCATCGCGGACATACAACGTGACGCGTTATTTATATATATTAACTAGCAGACCGGGCCACGCATTGCTGTGGTTTAGGTTAGCCTCAGTAACACTTTTTGTTTATTCTAACAAATTTTAGCTTATATGAAGCGTTTGTACATTTAACATAGCGCCATCTATTAAATACTTACTGAATCCAGTCAACAGATTCCGCCATCTTTTAAAATCCTTTTGATATAACATATGATTTTGACTGTCAAATATTAGACAAATAATTTGCAATAAAATAATATTACTATAAATTGAGATTTAAGCTATCCTATCTTTTAAGTTGAATCAAACTACACTTGCTGTGCAAATTTGGTTAAAATCGGTAAAGTACTTTATGAGTCCATCGCGGACAAACCACGTGACGCGCGATAATTTATATATATTAATAAGAAATAAGATAAGATATATATATATATATATATATATATATATATATATATATATATATATATACCGCAGCACAGTAGCAAAGCAAGTCCAAATTCTATTTATAGATTCTCTTTTGACATAAAACCTGATGTTTTGATTTCATAATCTACTTACATTGGAATTTTATCAAACAGTTTATGCTTCACTGACGACAAAAACTGCTCACAATTTATTTCTTCACGGTAAAGATATATCAATAGAAGTGGTTTTACCCGAAAGTATACTTTCACGTATCTCGTTCGAGATTACAGCCTGTCATAAGTTTTTTTACAAAAATATATTTCTTACTTTTTTTTTGTAAACATGGCTTACTATAGTATCGATGTTTTGTGAAATTTTTTTAGACTGAGAATTTCGTATGTCGTTGCTTATGGTTATATCTATA
The DNA here is from genome assembly GCA_905163515.2 of Lymantria monacha. NCBI lineage: Eukaryota > Metazoa > Arthropoda > Insecta > Lepidoptera > Erebidae > Lymantria > Lymantria monacha. Next base: position 19,085,052 of record LR991107.1, on the reverse strand, counting down.
TTTAAGTAAAATAATATATACCTAAAATTTAATGTCATTGAGGTGGAGATATTTTTCTCTTATCAGTATAGTGATGGATTAAATATACAATCATATTAAATAAAATGTAATTTATTTCAAATCATAATCTATATATTCAAATTATAAGAAATAAAAAAAATAAACTAAATTAAATAAATCTTAATAACATTCAGATTACAAAAATAAAATGAAAAATACATAAAATATCATTACAAATTCCAAAAAAAAGCTAATAAATACAATAAATAAAAATAATAAACATATAATTATAATAACCATTCGTATTATAAAAATAAAATTACCAATGCAAAAAAAAGTTATTTCAAGTTATAAAATAAAATCCTCATTACAATAAACTGCACAGATGGTGTAATGGTTAAGATACTGACCTTCCGTGCCAGTGGCGTGGGTTCGAATCCCACGAAGAACAATACTTTGTGCAATCTACAAAGTGTTCTTCTGAGTCTGGGTGTAATTTGTCTGCGTTAATTGCATGTTTGTAAAGTCCCCCGAAATACAAGGATTATTTCCTTAGTACAGAGTGGTGCCTATTAACAAAGAAAAAATAAAAAAAATAAAATAAATGATAAATAAAAACAAAATAAATAAATAAATCGTAATTACAAACATACAAACTTACAATACAAATCGTAATACAAATGTAATAGAATATTCATCACCCTTTCCTTCTCATAAGTTTTGAAAAAAGGGCTAGTCTAGCCGGCATAAATAATATTATCGTACTATATCATCATCTGAGAGACACCCATGCCCAAAAGTGGGATTGGTTTATGGCCTGAGAAGAATATGAAAGAATTTTCTTTCTTTTATCATGAACAAAACTATTTATACTCATTCTATCTCGTTTATATTTGATTTTTACTTGCCCCAAAATTTCAAACACTTTTCAACGTTCTTGATCAAAAGAGTGCTAAGGTTCTTTTTCTAAAGAATTTCTATCAAAAATATGGATTAAAATTTAATAACTAATACTGTAGAACTATTACTAAAGCGGGCTGTAATATTAATGCGGATAGACCTCTGCAAATACGGTGACTTGTTGGGCATGAAACATCCTAATCCTCGCAAGATCATGAAGGCTGAATAGTGTTCGAAATGTCGCCAAACTAAAAATCAAATACAAAAGATATAACAAGTTTTATAAGGTTCATGAATTATTTCATAATTGTTGCTATTATTAGTATAACTTAGTAACTCACTTTCTTTCAAGTACAATCAGTAAAAGAGAGGTAGAATCAACTCTCAAAAATTCCACGTCTAAATATCTAACTGTCTGACACAGCAAAAGAATTCAACATTCATTATAAAATTAATATTTGTGAAACTATTTAATTATAATGGAACTACGCGAGTATTACACATTTAAAATAAAACTACTTTTACAGATTCTATCGCGTTTGTATTGGATTTTTAATTTCCCGACGTTTCGAACACTTTGTATTCTGTAATAACAATGACATATTGGATGTAAGACACCATAGGTCCTCCCGTGACCATGATCACTGTAAAGTGTTCGAAACGTCGGGAAAATAAAAATCAAATACAAAAGAGATAGAATCCGTAAAGTACTACTATTGAATTAGATTGAAATATTGACAAATATGGTAACGGTTTAAGAATATAATATATTTGTTCATTGCAAATCGTAAGGACAGCCTATAGGAGATATAATAACTTTACTATAGTCCTTAAAATATAGCTTGATCTCTGTGACAGATAGATACAAAACCGATGAAATAATTTTGAATACGCGTCACGTTTACAATTTTATTTTGTATTTTTTTTATTGCTTATAATGGCAAACGAGCAAGCAGCACACCTGATGGTAAGTGTCACGGCCACCCATGGACCTTTGCAATACCAAGGATATAGCTTAGGCCGCTGCCTATCAATAAAACCCCCAAACCCACCCAGTTGGGCTGCCGGCTCTCTCGCTCACCGAACGAAGCGCAATAGCACATTGCCATTACTCAGGCGTCGACCTTCTGCGAGAGTGTGGTACTACCCCGGACGGACCGGCCCGCGGCTGTAGACAGAGGACTGTCAACAGCGTGTTCCTACCACTATGATGGCCTATATTTTCATTCTTTACGTGCCAGTTATATCTCAACTGAATTATGAATATTTACACCAAAATTTGTACCTCATATATTTTAAAATACTTAGTAACCATTTTATAAAAATATGATGTTTACGCAAATACAAGATCATACTGGACTGAGAATAAGACAGAGATGGGACAATCAATAAACGTAAATCAATAACATTCTTATTAATTATTATTTATAAAACAAGGAAAGCCAAATCATTGCCTACATAACCACTTGGTTACTCTATAAAATAATATAATTGTGTTAATTTAGTATTCAGACATCAGTTATAATATTAATAAGACCATTTTTTTTATATTAAAAGTATAAATTCTTTTATAAAATAAACATGATTATTCATGAAATAATCAGTGACCAAGATCTCATCATCAACCTACAAGAATGCTCTATCGATGATGATAATAGTGACGATGAACTTGTATGTACTCCTTTCGAATAATATAAATAATTAATTAACAGCTTTAGTTAAAATCAAATAAAATCCATTAATTGAAATTCAAAAAGATTTTCATACATTGTTTTTCAATTTCAGTAGCAAATAACTTTAAAAAATAAGGAATTATATCGATAAAAATATGGACTGCATCGTAAGCATGCGGCACTAGTGAGAACTGTCACAGAGATCATGCTATATTTTATAGACTATAGGAAATTCGTAACATTGACTGGTATTGCCTAACAAACGTGTCGACTATGACGTCATCCCCTCTCATGTGGAAAAAAACTTTATCTAACATTATCGTAACCTCAGCTCATATACTTCCTAATGCTGGAGTTGAACTTCCTCTGCAGTAGTTGGGACACCTCCCTCTACACTAGTTGATTACCCTATTATACCACGCTGGTTAGACGTTGTGGCATTTTTTTTCTTTTTTTTTGACGGCGGGCTATGGTGTGGTCACGCCCCGCTCTTTTTATCCGGGACGATAAAAAGAACGGCGTACGACCCAAATCTTTGTCTTTGGTGGCCCTCCAGACGGGAAACCCTAACGGTTATGCGTTATGGCATAGGGTTCTATTTTGATCTACATATCTGTTATATTCGAATACATATCCTCCCTCAGTCATCTTTTACTACACCTATGGGTAAGATAGGGAATGGCGATTTGTATTCTCCTTTCATCATCACACAGAATAACAAAGGAGGTAAAAAGATTGGATTGAACAGATATATACAACGAAGGTTAGAATCCAAGTCTTTTTATTTTCTTAAAAATACAACAAACACGTAACACTTTTAGGTACAGACTATGGGTATGGTTACAGCTCGCTTACTCTATCGGGGGTGACAAAAAGGACGGCACGCGATCCCATACCCTTACTTCCTGCCGTACACTTACTTCTTTATAGCCATATGGGTGAGGCACTGAAAAACAAAACAAAAGGGTACACTGAGGAAATAATCCTTGTTTTGCGCAGGACTCTACAAATATATAATTAAGGGGCACAAATTACATCCTACATGGGAACAAATCTCACGACACTTGCCACGGTAGATCGTTATCTAAACTGCTGCACCTTTTATTCAGTTATTATTCTAATTTAGTACTTAATATAATTTAGTACAAACACTAAGTTACGACGAAGATAAATATTGAAATAACAAAAGCGTTTTGCGAGGAATAATTTTAGTACATTCATGTTATTATATTTTGATATTAGCTTAACGAATAATATCTAACTGAGTTATGCTCAGGCTAATAATATCTTGTTCTATAAATACGAGAATATAAACCGAAAATTGATTGCTTACACGTACTTGCCACAGTAGTTTAAATGTTAAAACAATTAGAATGGATTTCTAGTAGATTTTTTTATCGCATATGATAATAAATGAGAAAGCAGTACAGTTGATGGTAGAGGTTACTGCAGCTGATGGACCTTTGCAATACCAAGAGTACAACTAGATCACTGCCCAAACTCAAACCCACCCAGAAAGCAACGCTTCCAGCTTTCTTAATGACTAAACGAAGCACAACAGCATATTTCCATTATTAAGACATTGATTTTTTAGGAGAGTGTGGCACTATCCAGGGGGACCAGCCACGCGGCCATAGACAGAAAACTGTAAACAGTGTTGCTCTCTTACCAGTAGCTATGGGCTCAAGAACTGTCAGTGCTAATATTTTCTAGAGTTCTTTTACTGGTAGAACCACGCTGTTGACAGTTCTCTGTCAGCAGCCGTGAGCCGGTCTATTCGGGATAGTACTACACATTCACAGAAGATTGATTTCTGAGCAATGGCAATGTGCTCTTGCGCTTTGTTCTATGAGCGAGAGAGCCGGAAGCCCAACTGGGCGGGTTTGGGGTTTGTATTGATAGGCAGTGGCCTAGCTATACCTCTATACCTCTAGTATTTCAGAGGTTCATTGGCGTCAGTGGCACTTACCATCAGGTGTGCCGCTTGCTGCGTGACTTGACCTGGGAATTAATCCGTCACCCGCCGAGAGGCTAACCACGTGAGGAAAGACCGACGTCTTCCCCGAGGGGGGACGTTGGTCAAGGAGAGGGTATCCCTCAGGGGCTATTCCGTCGGGCTAGCCACTGACGTCAAGTTCACGCTACTCCGGTGGTCGGTCCAACGACAAAAGCGAGGTATCACGGGTGGGTTACGGGTGTGCGTGCTTACGCCCCTCTGTCGCTACGGACGAAGTGGCGCGAGGTGTGTGCCGACCGTAGACTACCCCAAAAAAAAAATTTGTGCTGCTTACTCGTTTGCTAACATGACCATAAAAAAAGTATAAATATTTTTTGTATAATCTCTACCATATCAAATACTAAATGGTAACGGTTTTTAAAGTTTCTGTCAACCCTCCTTGGAAATGTAATTGTTGACCGAACGGCATCAGATGAAGTTGGTCCAGGTCGATACGAAGTTCTTAGTCGTCTTTTACGATATCCACGAGCAAACTAAAGGTTGATAGTATTCGTAACCGCTGCCACACATCAATTCATATAAATATGTATGTACGACTAACTCTAAACAAGATAAGCTCAAAATAATTAATTAAACTGTCAATATACAGACATCGTGACGAAATTTGTAATGTACGTTAATTGAATATTATCAAAGATAACATTAGAATATAGGGATGTTGCGGTTATGTAACATTGAATACGAATACAGATATATTAACTGCACACATGGCGTGGTGGTTAAGATACCGAACTTCCGTATTCTGCTCTAGGTTCAATATCCACCGCCGGGCGGGCCACCGAAGACAAAGATCGGGTACCGGTAGCTCGCTCACACGGCAGAGAGAGGAGTTTGCATGGTGGGTCTTTAGGGTCACGCGCTGCCTCCTCCGTCACCCCGGACCAATTTGGCGGGGCGAGACGCATCCATAGTCCACCGCACAAAAAAAGGTACGATTCCCACGCAGATCAATACTTTGTGTAATCCATAAAGTGTTGATCTAAAACTAAGTGTAATTTATCTGCGTTAATTGCATTGTTCAAGAGAAGGAAAACTCGAAACAAAACTCCAACACGGCTGACCAGCTTGGTATAGTAGGTTAATTTCCCTCCCATTACGGAGGAAGCCTGAGCCCAAGAGTGGGACATATATAGGCTGTGATGATTATGATGATGATGAATTGCCTGTTTGTATAGTCTCCCGTAATACAAGGACTATTTCCTTAATGCAAGGTGAGGTCTTTTAAAAAAAAATAGATATGGATTTTAGAATAGCATTATGCTTACTTCTACCAGAATACTGCCAACTAGATAATTACAACTTTTAAAATTGGTAAGGACAGTGTCACTGTTGAGAGTTTTCTGCCTAAAACCGCGGACCAACCAGTACAGAATAGAATCACACTCACAGAAAATCAGCGTCCATCATAGGCAATAAAAAAAACTTTTACTAAGTATTCGCGACAAGTACTGTACTTGTCGCGAACACTTAGTAAGAGTTTTTTGAGAGCAGTGATAGTGAAAAACATAGTATTCAGAAACATAGTGTACTAGTGCCGTGTAAATTAAATAACACAGTTAGCGACACCAGCCGTGAACAAACCGCGAGTGTCGACCAATCAGGGTGCGCCTATTTTTCGCGAGAATTAAGTGACAGTAAATAGTGAAAAACAAAGGCAATGAATAAATAACATTAACATAGGTTAATTAGAGATATAATAATACTCAATTAATGTTAAAATAGGCTGCAACTATTATCGTTTACATAACTTGTATAAAAATTAATTGTTCCTGACTATTCCCCAATTTTGTTATTTATCTTGTAAACTTGCAATAAATATATATGTTTTTTGGTGTTTTGTTGAAGCATGCGATAGGGCCCATCAAACACAGAAAAAACCATCATCCTAGGTATTATAGTTTTTTGAAATATAGTGTTTTAAAGTAGATGAACAGTACTAAACAGTGTTAAAATTATAGCATTTAGTGCTTAAATGAAGCCTAAATTGATACCTACCCTAGGTATAGCCCTATATATTATCTTAGGATAATAGTTGTAATAGATAGGTAATTTAAATGCACGAAAAATAAGCTATATATTATAAATGTAACTAGTATAGTCTTAAAGTTATAAGCGAAAATATTAATAAAGATAGCACAAAACGAGGATGAATATTAATGCTATTTGCACCGGTCGCCGCGGCTGTCGTTACGGTAAAGTTTCGTTGTACCTAAGCGACACAATAAATCGTTGTGTGGCCGCAAATATATACGGGTTCAGAGCGCTCAGCGCTCACACTGCCGGATAAGTCTACTAAAAGGATTAGGCAAGCTTTATGAGCGCATAGTCCTTAGCAGACTTAGAACATTCGCCGAGGATAACAACCTCATTCCAGACACGCAATTCGGCTTCCGTGCGAGACACAGTTGCGTACAACAAATCCACAGATTGGTGGAATACACAAGTGGTCAGTTCATGATGAACAGATTCACCGGTGTATTATTCTTAGACGTAGCGAAAGCATTCGATAAAGTGTGGCACGAGGGCCTCATTCACAAGCTTTATCGTCTAAAGCTCCTCGATTACTTAATCCTTATAATACATGACTACTTGAGTCATCGCAGCTTTCACTACAGGGTGGGAGGTACGCTGTCTACCTCCCACCCTATCAAGGCCGGCGTCCCTCAGGGATCGGTCCTCTCCCCATTCCTATCTACGCTATATGCTAGCGATATGCCCCAATTTAACAGAGTCCATAAAGCGCTTTACGCTGATGACACCGCACTCTACTGTGCAGGCAGGACCCCGACAGCAGTAGTTAAGACTCTCCAATATAAGAATATCCATCCAGCCAATATGGCAATGGTGTAATATTCGTCCGAGGTGCATATGTTATTTCAATCAAGCGTTTTATTTCTTCAATAATTTCCTGGTCCCGGCGATATACAGTCCACTTCACCACCGAACCAGCGACCAAACGGGACGTCAGCTAACTACAATACATTTGTCTGGAGGCCCGTCTCGCACACTAAGAAAGAACGAAAATTATCCAAATCCCTTTAAGACTAACTGACCTGCATAAGTAATTCTGTATAACACAGATAAGAAAGAAACAGGATTAGATAGAGAGGTTAATAATCACATATGACGCGCAGCGCATGTGATGAACGCTCTCAAAACTGTTGCTCCGTTCCTATTGGTCGTCGTCCATCAGCCCGTAAACGTCCACTGTTGAACATAGACTTCTCCACAAGAAAGCCACTCAAAACGGTCTTGTGCCATCTGCATCTAACAGCTTCCTACCATCTTTACAATACCGTCAGTCTACCTCAATTATTGATCTTTGCCTGATATTATTAAAACCTTCCTTGAGAAATATACTATGAAATACTTAAAGATTTTTTTCAATTCAAACCAGTAGTTCCTGAGATTAGCACGCACAAATAAACCCTTTGAAATGTTAATATAAATTCGTTATAGACGGTTTTTTAAGTGAAACTTCTAATGCGACTTCCAACAAGATAGCGTTAAACGTTTAACACAATGGTACTCGAACGCATGCGCGTAGTATACCTGTCATAGGCCAGCGCCAACGTTAGCAACGAGTAGCTTCCAATATTGCAACGCAAGAGGGAGAGAAAAAGAAAGATACACAAAGGTAGAAATAAGAAGAGAGAAAGAGAGTGAGTCGGTAGAATCCGTAGAACCAAGCACATGCGCGTTATATTCTTGCTAGTTCTATTTTAATTTATAACATTCATTATTTTCATAGGTTTAAGTTTTCACTTTTGTCGGCAGTCCTCATGACTGCTACGTTTTTTTTTGTTTTTATTTCGTATATTGCATAGTATTAGTTGCGGATACACATCCCTAATACATTAAACGTTATCGAGAATGTAATTGCAAATGTTTTGCGTTTATAACTTTCTAATATGAGTTGGGAATACCGATATCTTTAAAATATATTACTATCGGTAAAGAGATCTAAGTGAGAGTAACAAGGTTTTAAGAAGTTTGATTTCTTAAGTTATAAAAGCGTTTAAAGTTTTAAAAAATAATTTCCAATAACGTGTGATAATAACAGTTGGTTTCCCAATAGTGTTCAGCTCTTTCATGGACCCCATGGGTTCTACCGTCGGCGCCTCTATAGTCCTTAACTCTGACCCGGACGGCATCCAACTCATATGAAGTATTTGGGCCTGGTAATTAACGGACATTGGTGGCTCCTCGGCCTTCACGGTCCGCCGTTTCATGGCTTATGTTGAACGTAGGCAGATTCAGTGTAGAATGTGTACTGATCTACGCGAGGCTGATCCGCTCAATGGCGTTATACGGCGTACCCATGCGGTCGAAGCTGCTGACTATCCGACTCAAGACTCTTTTGTGGCATTCATAGAGAGCCGTAGCGGTCAGTTCCATTCGAGGATACCACATGGTGGTGGCTGAAGCAAGGCGTGCATTGATCGGAATACCCTCGTGAGACCTGGAGACAGAGATCCTCATTGAACTCTAACGGCGGAGGGCTGTAATAGGCCAGAAAGATGGAAGTTATGTCGCCTAGTGAACTGACTGCACACCCTGAAGACGCTAGCCGGGATGTCATTGCCCTATTATATTTTTATATTACTAAATCATGTTATATTTTTATAGTACATTTTTTATTAAGGAATAATTATTATTTTTTACTCGCAAAATTAGTTTCATTTTCGTTACATACAACAGCACAGAACCACATACCACAATACCGTGATGACATATGACACGTATCCATGTCATTACATCAAAACCAATATTTACGTTGGGTGTGTGAACTATTTAAAATTTGTAGTTTTACCTCTTTATAACGAATTTTTGGCGTGTCACTTTACAAACGTGACTTTAGGTTTTAGTTTTAGCCAATATTGATTGCACAGATGTTGTAATGGTTAGGATACCAACCTGTTGTGCCAGTGCTATGGGTTCGATTTCCACGCAGGACAATGCTTTGTGCGAACCACAAAGTGTTAAAAGTCCCCTGCAATACAAGGATTATTTCCCTAGTGCAAGGTGGAGTCTTTTTTTTTTATATTAATTATTAACGTCGAATAATTAAAAATCAAATACAAAGGCAATAGAATGCATAAAAATAGTTTTATTTCAAATGTACTCGCGTAAACATAAATAATTTCATATATAATAATTTCATATATAATGTACATACATACCTATATAATTTCATCAAATTTGGTCTAGTTATCTACATAAATGTACACTTTCAAAAAAACTATATATATATATATATATATAAAGATAGACATAATTTTAAATTCATCATCACAGCCCATATATGTCCCACTGTAGGGCTCGGGCCTCCTCCGTAATGAGAGGGCAATTAACCTACTATACCGCGCTGGTCAGACGTATTGCTATAGGGTTTTGTTTCGAGTTTTCCTTCTCTCGCATAGATGTTATATGCATTATTATCCCTTAGTCGTCTCTTACGATCACCCACGGATAAGATAGGTGGTGAATTGTATTCTTACTCCGTCACCACACGGGTGATTTTCAAATCTCAAATTCATGAAGCATAATTTATATAAAAAACTTCGAGATGCATTTGTTATTAAGGAATATAATAATTATAATAAGAGCTGTTATAATATTAAAATACAAAGTTACAAAAGGAAATACGAGAATTATTTCTATATTCCAAGATGGGAACGGTGATTAAAATTATAATTCTGTTGCCGCATTAAAATTCAAATGTACATCAACAATTCAAAATAGCAAAAAGCAAACACGCAATTTGCGTCAAATCAACGAAATTGCTGCGAATAAATTAATTTGAAAGCGGGGCAACACTCACACCAATTATCGACGAAATTAACCAAATCATCGGAATTCATTCGCTTCGCACGGCTCTTATTAATTGAAAAAAATATATATAAAAATAATATCACAAATTGTCGTTAAATTTTTGGAAAGCGATTGCTTTTCAATTTCGTAATAGTTTATGTAAAATATATTTTATATATTTCAATTTCAGTGGATTTTTATCCGGTTTATAAATAAAACACTCTTAGACCGCTTTCTATTCTATTGCAGTTAGTATTTAGAATAAAGATAGTCATAGCAACCCTTACTAATATTATAAATAGGAAAGTAACTCTGTCTGTCTCTGGCTCTTTCACGCCAAAACTACCAAACCGATCTAAATGAAATTTGGTACACAGATAGTCTAGAGCCTGATAAAGGACATAGGCTACTTTTTAATGTAAAAAAGGGTTGTAAAGGGGGATGAAAAGTTGTAAGGTTTTATCGTCATTTTTAAAGCCAGAAGATTGAAACTTATTTTTATTTGATTAGATGTAAATAAAATATTGTAATAAATTTACCCTTAAGAGGTATAATAAAAATAGGTGATGAAAAACTTTAGGAAAATAACCTCTTCGCTCCGCTTCTGCTACGCGGGCGAAGCCGCGAGCAGAAGCTAGTCTTTAATATATACCTTGCATACAACAGATGTCCGCCATTTTGAAAAAAGGTTCAATTAATATTTAACACGCTTGCTAATAGAGGTTAGAACTTGTGGGAGCTTCTCCTTGTACAATGAATGAGGAGAATCATTGGGGTTTGTTCCTCAGTTGTTAATATACCACCCGCTTCATTTGCTTTATCTCTCGTCTACTTATTTTTCTTGAATCAAAGGCTATATTTCATAATATTTTATTGACAATATGTCTTATGCGTCTTTTCAATATTTTATTCCCGTGATTCTAGTATTATCTTACATAAATGCTATGAAAAATATAAAAAACTAGCCAAATTTAAATCGGATTTGCTTCGAAAAGGTTAGCATACCATCTTACAAGTTAATACAAATATCTGGATGCGGTTATTCAGCTCGGTGGCTTTGTTTGATATTTTCTTTTCTTGTGTTTTGGAAGATATATTTAAATATAATAAATAAAAAAATTAAACAAATTAAAAAGGCTAATAAAAAATAATAAAAATGGGAATTTAGGAGTCTGAATCAATGCTGTTTGGATTAGAGTGCTCGATTTTTAAACTGAGCTATGTCTATTCTGTATAATAAAATTTGCCTTCATATTCTAATAGTTTTCAGCCAGCGAAAAATTATATTTTTTCATTGCCTGAAAACACGGACAAAATGACTTATTCTAAAAATGAAATCTATCTATCTAGATCGATTGATCACCCTCAGAACCTCCTGCACGCTAAATATCATGAAAATCGTTCCAGCCGTTTCCTAAATTCAGATTGTGGAAATTGCAATTAGCTTATTTTTTTCATGAGATATCCGCTGAGAGATACACATAAAGACATATAAATAGCATCAACTATATTTTTTATTAAATTATAATATAATTAAATAAAAAAACCTAATAATAAAATCAAATCATCATTCTCTTGCTCTTATCCCAACTACTTGGGGTCGACGCAATATGTCCTCTTTTTCCATACATCCCTATCAGACGTCATCTCTGTAGTCACTCCCTGTTTATACATATCATGCTTCACGCAGTCCATCCATCGTTTCTTTGGTCTCCCTTTACCCCTAAAGCCTTCAACATTCATACTCAAAACCTTCCTCGCAACATTACTTTCATCCCCTATAATAATAAAATCAAATATAAGAAAGATAAAATCAAAACAAAACGTACAATAAAATTTATTCCAATAATTTGCCAATTACCATATTTCTAATAAAAAAAAATATACCAATCATTATTCGATTCAATAAATTATTTCTGACATCGAAATTAAAATGGAGCCCCTCTCAATATCAAAAACATTGATTGATAAACGTTTTGTATTGTGTGAACTGGGTAATCATTGACCATGGCAATTAACAATTAAGGGATAATAAAAACGATATAATATCGGAATACAACGAGGGTGAAACAGCCCGATGACGTACGATAAAACATTATGTATTACCTTACTTTTAGGGTCCCATACTCAAATGACGTCTATAGGATCCTATCGTTATACTTCAGAGAGTCAGAATTCATCCATCACTCATATTTATTACTGCATTTATCATCATCTCAGTTCATATATGTCCCTCCTCTCTGCTCAGCTCCGTACTTAATTGGGTGACCTGTGATATTATACCACGCTAATCAAACGGTTTGGTGTACAGTTTCATTCCGAACACACAAATCGTACTGTTGTCTGGGTATCCACATTTATAATCGGATTAATACAGTTCTTTATATTCCTCTCCAAAAAGTAAGTGTAGACGCATAATTTCAAAATGGCTTCAAAATTTAACATATGAAGAGACTGAAAAATTAATAGTTACAATATCCTAATTTCGAAAATAACATTAATACTCATTTAAATTACCTATGCAAATAACACACACAAACATAAACACACACGCACTTACACACACATCTAAACAAACACACCCACGAGCACACATACACACACACACACACACACCTACACACTTATGCGTCCAAATACATACGCGCATACATACATACCTACATATAAACATTTACTTAAACTTATATTATAAATTTATAGATACATACTTATCATTCTTGTTTAGTCTAAGAACGTACTACTTATCGCTTATTTCTAATACATAAGATACTGTTATGTGTAAGGGGGGGGATCTGGTAATCTGTTAGACAGGATCATTATCCTAGTACAGATACCAGTTCTCTCACAAAGGCTACCCACAAATTTGTTAGAATTGTAACTAAGAAATTATGTAGTATGTATGTGTACCTTTGTGTCAAATTAATTAATTAATTAAATTAAAATTAAATTAAATGGTAAAAATAATAGTGTCTTACTGCTCTGCTACCACTTTCTTTGTCAGTGAGAAAGAGATGGATATATTTTAGTCTTACTCCGTCACTCTATATATATTTATAGATAGATAATACATAATTATATAATTTGTATTAATTTGTAGATAATATTGATAGCACTGGCCACACTACAACACTCGATAGGAAGTCGGACTTTTGGCGGGAATCTAAAACTTCATGTGGTGCTCTTGTATTATATTCGATATCTTAGTGTTTTAACGTGTTATATTAGATAATTTTTATGGTATTTTATGTAATATGATGTGACAGAACAGCTGGGATGTAGTGAATATCATATAAAAGTGCTTTACAACGTTTTCGTTTTTCATCAAAATTCCAACAACATACACATTAACAGTGTCACCATAGCACTGTTGATGGCGACAATTCGACTGACTGACAGACAATGACTAACCTGAAGAGATTAAGAACGTGAAGATAATTATAACTCGACACTGGCAAAAATGGCTCGCATAAGTAGCTGATTGCCAATACATAAAAATAAGAGAAGAAAAGACGATAGGAAGTCGAAAGGGACTTGATATCGGGCTTAGCAAGCGGAAGGTTGAAGAGTAGAATACGTAACCCATAAACTATACACAGTATAGTTTGAAGGCATAAATAAGTTCAAAAGGAACGAATGTTATTATAGGAGAAAATTAACTCCTTTTACTTCATCATCTCAGCCCATGTATGTTCCACTGTTGAGCTCGGGCCTCCTCCATAATGGAAGGGGAATTGACCTACTATGCCACGCTGAACATGTTGGTATAGGGTTTTGTTTCGAGTTTTCCTTTTCTCGCATAGATGTTATATGCGTTTTATATCCCTTAGTCGTCTCGGACGATCACTCACGGGTAAGATAGAGAGTGGTGAATTGTATTCTTACTCCGTCACCACACGGAAACCCTTTTACTTATGAAAGTATTTAAAAAAAGACACATTATTAAATCATGTTCAATAATACGGAATCATTCGCGAATGAGTTTATTTCACACTTAGCCAGTTTTTAACAACCGCAAAGGGTTCGTTCTTTAACGGATTCCATTCGATGTTGAGATACTAGAAAATTGGATTTTTGATAAAAGTGTATTTCGGGTACGTTGATCTTGACGGCCCTTGAAATATTTCCAACGGTGTTGCGATATTCACCGTCCTTAAATTAAACGTGGAAAGGATTTATATTCGAACTTAGAAATTCTTTGGTTAAGATAAAAACTTACATATCTCATTTTGATTTAGTGAACGACTCGTTGGTAAAGTTTGTAAACAATTTTCGATGATTCTCTAAGAGTAAACAATTTTTTGATGTCCTCGTATACTCCATAAGATGGTATTTCTTGATAAAAATAGATGGACTGCAAAATAAGAATCATAAAGACTTTCAATAAGTCTATATTAGCTATAGACTTTTGCAACATATGTGATCATAAAAAAATCATATTGTGTTGAATTGAAGAAAGCAGAATGATGATGATGACCATTGATGATGATGAAATCCTTACTAATATTATAAATGCGAAGGTGACTCTGTCTGTCTGTCTGTCGCTCTTTCACGCCAAAACTACTGAACTGATCTAAATGAAATTTGGTACACAGAGAGTCTAGAGCCTAATAAAGGACATAACCTACTTTTTAATGCAAAAAAGGGTTGTAAAGGGGGATGAAAAGTTGTAAGGAATTATCGCCATTTTTAAAGCCTTGAAAGAAGCTTGAAACTTATTTTTAGGCTATTGACATTGATATAAATAATTGATTCATTAAAATTTCGTAAAAAATGTACCCTTAAAGAGTAAAATAAAAATAGGGGTTGAAAAACTTTAGAAAAGTAACCTTTTACGCGTGCGAAGCCGCGGGCAGAAGCTAGTAAAAAATATTTTCAATAAGTTTATCACATATGTGTTTAAATTTTATTTACCCGACGTTTCGAACATTTTTCAAAGTTCATGATCGCAGGATCACTAAGGTGATTCAAATTCAACGAGTTAACATTATTACACAGATTTTTTTTAATAAATCCGTTTTTTTTTATAAAACACCAACCTGCACTAAGGAAACAATACTTGTAATGCCCCCGGCATTCTTATATTACTTCATAAATACACAATTTACAGACAAATTACACCCAAACTAACAACAACACTGCGGATCGTACAATGTATTGTCCTGCGCGGGCATCGAACCCTTTTTTTTTCTTTGTTTTTTTTTCGGTGGCTCGCCAAATCCGTCCGGGATGACGGAAGAGGCGGCACGTGACCTCATAGACCCTTGCAAACTCCTCTCTTCGCCGTACGAACGGGCCACCGGTAGTGGAAATCGAACCCACGGCACAGTCGCGGAAGATCAATATCTTAACCAATACGTCATTTGTGCAGTCGAGTCACTATATTATTAGTCATTAAAACTTATTTATTTAAGCTCGTGATATTATTGTTTAAAATAGATTCAAATTGCCAATTATGTTGAGAGTACTTTCGGTCGGTCGGATCTCTTCAAATAATTACATCCAATTAAAAAGTGACAGAAGCAAAATTTAGAAATGCTTTCGTTCTAAAAGTTTATAGTTACACTTGTTTTAATATTCAAGAAGCTGAAAAAACAGACTATGAATATGTAATGAATTTTATTCTATTTGAAACCATGTTGAAATAAAATAAGGATGTAGGTATTGGGGAGACCGAGACTAACCTACCTAGACCAGATAGGTCACGTACTGAAGGAAGGTGGAGTAAAGAGTCTCCGAAACCGGCGACCGTGTATAAAGAGAATTATCAATGTTGAGGAAGCGAGTGAAGTATGCAAGGATAGAGTTCTCTGACACTCTGTTCTCTCTGCCTACCCTTTTTTTTTTTTTTTTTTTTTTTTTTTTTTGTGGTGGGCCATGGACGTCGCGCCCCGCCAAATCGGTCCGGGGTGACGGAAGAGGCGGCGCGCAACCCCATTGACCCACCCTGCAAGCACCTCTTCTTCGCCGTGCGAGCGGGCCACCGGTACCCGATCTTTGTCTTCGGTGGCCTTAAAGCCTACCCTACAAGGAATATGGCGTAATGATATGTATGTATGTTGAAATAAATTCATTGTAAGAATATAATATAGTACTAATCTATATCTAATCTGCCGCTTAGTGACAGAGTAAAAATACAATTCACCACCCCCTATCTTACCCGTGGGTGATCACAAAAGACGACTAAGGGATAAAATATGCATATAACATCTATGCAAGAGAAGAAAAACTCGAAATAAAACCCTATACCATCACATCTGACCAGCGTGGTGTAGTAGGTCAATTTCCCTCCTAGTATGGAGGAGGCTCGAGCCCAGTAGTGGGACATATATTAGCTGAGATGATAATGATGATGATTATAGTACTTACCTTCCTTTTATATAAACCTATTGAGAGAAGGCAAAGAGATCTACGTGGATGATATAATACTCAGAGAAGAGTAAAAAAAAATCATTGTTTTAATTGCTTATAGTAGCAAACGAGGAAGTAACATATCTGATGGTAAGCGTTACTGCCACTCTAAGACCTATGCGTTACCAGGGGTACAGCTAGGCTGTGCATCAATCAAAACCCACCTAATAAAAACTTGAAACTTTTTATTAGGTAACTTGAAGATTAAGATGTAATTTTTTTTTCAAGGTCAGTATCTTAATCACTATGCCATATGTGCAGTCATCTGTGCAATTGGAAGTAAAAGTTACTATTAGGAATTTGAAAAAAAAAATTTTTTTTTATTATTAATTCTATAACTTTTTTATTAAAGATGCTATGCTGATGATATTTAATGCGAAAAACTAAAAATAAAAATTTTCTATTAATTATAAACCATTAAAAGATGATAAAATTTTAGCAAAAATCACGTAACTGTGAACTCACCACGATTCGTCCCTACATTTGTGACGTCATAATGTTATAAAGTACCTAATTCAAACATTGTACTTATTATCACCGTATGCTACAATGGGTAAAAACTAACATTATGACGTCATACGCGCTCGAGTTCGTTTGGGAGTTGTTGCTTGGTCTTCGGTACTGCATTCAAAAATTATTTTCATTTAGATACAACTTGTTTAATTATTGCGAAAAAAAAAGAAAAATAATTTTTGTTTATAACAAAGTGTATAAAAAATTTAGATAATCTTTCCATTTATCACAAAAAAAAAATCAAAAACCCAATTGTAATATTCCTTCCAAGTAAATATACGAGTAGGTAACGTCGATAATTTATCATAGAACTTCATCACAGGTATACCTACTTTACTTAATTACTTTCACTAAATAAAAAAAGACATAATTCATAATTCTATTATCATCAAAGGAAATCAAAAGAAACTCTCTATCATATACGCATTATAATTACACTGTCCGACAAATGCCCTTTTCATATTACCTTTCAATATTAAGCTAGCTATATTATTTTTCGTTAATTAATAAAAGTATCAAATAGCCGTCTCGTCGATGATATTGAGAAGCTACCGAAATAATATAGCCGCGATGAACTTTGGACCTTTCAATCATCATTAATTAATTCGTCTATTAAATTAATGTTATTGATTCCATTCCACTCATAGATGTCCTCTAGTGGAAGGAGGTCTCACCATGGAGGATGGCGCCACCATCGTGCCGCTTGGTCAACAATTATTTCCAAAGAGAGTTAACAGCAGGGAAGCGGCTTATCATAAAACTATTGCCAATAACTTTTGCAATATATACGGTAGAAATAATCCCAAAAGAAAGAAAAGAGAAAGAACCCCAAGTAATTGAGATGGGAGTAGAATAATTATGATGAAATGTCTCTACGAAAAATTAGTGGAATGGACATTGTACGATAAATTAGTGCGCTGAAGTGGGAATCGGCCAACCATTGGGAAGGACAGGTTTACAAGTGACGTCTACCTATGGGACGGTACTCAAAAACCTGTGTGGACGATCTCTATCAGCTGGATCAACGAGGTGGTGAAAGCCAAGAGAAGTCTTTTGATGCTGGCGGCACAGAATTACCATTCTGTGAGAAATGCCAACGTCCACAAATCATTATTCATTTTGGTTAATCAAGAATAGGTAAGAAAAATAATTATTAACTGCCGTGCAATGATGGAATAAGAATACAATTCACCACTTCTTATCTTGTCCGTGGGTATCGTGAAACACCACTAAAGAATATGCGGATAACACGTATATACAGGGTGTAAGTGGACCGCTCCCGAAAACAAAGACAGGTAACCCTACTAGTCCTACTTGTAATGATAGGCTAGAAAAAAAAAACGATTCGGATGAAAAAAAAAATTTTTTTCACCACGCAAGGTCGTTGAACTCTTGAACATATGATCGTGAGTTTTGAATAGATTGCATCTTTTCTCATCTGAGTATAGTTACGTATTTTTTATCGAGTTATCGTTACATGGCACTGTCCTAATACGATGGAATGTGAAAAAACTTAAAAATGTTTATGAAAAAAAAAATTTTTTTCATCCTGATCGATTTTTTTCTAGCCTATCATTACAAGTAGGACTAGTAGGGTCACCTGTCTTTGTTTTCGGGAGCGGTCCACTTCCACCCTGTATATAAAAGAAGGAAAACTCAAAATAAAATCCTGTACCAACACGTCTGACCAGCGTATATAAATCAGTTTCCCTTCAATTGTGGAGGCTCGAACCCAGTACTAGGACTAATAGGAGTCGAGATGATGTGAAATATTAAAACGAGATGTCAAAAACATGATTGAGCTGGAGATCAGTTGTTATATTAAAATAAAACTAACTCTAATTACAATGACTTGTTGAACGTGAGGCACCTTAATCCTCCGGCGGCTATATAAGCTACAAACTGTTCAAAACTTCGGCAATTAAAAATTAAACGCAATCAGTAAAAATAGTTTTATTCTAAATAATACACGTGTAAACATCAAAATATATATCAGTGTGGTGACGGAGTAAGAATACAATTGACCAACCTCTATCTTACTCGTGGATGATCTGAAAGGACGATTAAGGGATATAAACACATATAACATTTATTCAGGAGAAAGAAAACATGAAATAAAACCCTATACCAACACGTCTGACCAGCGTGGTATAGTAGGACAATTTCCCTCCCACTACGGAGGAGGCTCGAGCCCAATAGTGGGACATATATGAGCTGAGATGATAAAACATCAAAAATCCTTAAGTTTTAGCTTCTGCCCGCGGCTTCGCCCGCGTAAAAGGTTACTTTCCTAAAGTTTTTGATCCCCTATTTTTATTTTTGACCGTCGGTAATACAGTGCAACGGTATTACAATACTCAGGGTTGGAACTTCATTAATGGACTGCTAGATGGCGTTGAAGAAGCTAGATTTTGAGATTTTTTGACAAACAATTTTTTTATTTTTCATATAAAAATTTTGATTTTTTTTTAATCAAAAGTATCCTATGTTACTTTTAATACCTCCAAGAATATGTGTACAATGTTTCATGATGATCCGTTGAGTAGTTTTAGCGTGAAAGCGTAACAAATAAACTTACATTCACATTTATATATTAGTAGGGATGCTTCAAAATAAGCTCTTGAATTATTTTATTCGAAATTCAAATTTAAGCCTCATATAAATTTATGAAACTCTAGTTTCAAAAGAAACCCGTAGGTATTCGTAAAAGCGTGTTAAGATATAAATATATTTTTCGTATTTATTCAAAGCTCTAGAAAGCTAATAGGAATCTTTGAAAACTTAATAGAATTAATATTTGCTTCTTATTTTCTACGAATCATTTTGGTTAAGTACTTTATTTTTATAATTTGAATAACTGTCCTACTATACATACATACATACATATCATCACGCCATATCCCTTGCAGGGTAGGCAGAGAGAACAGAGTGCCAGAGAACTCTATCCTTGCATGCTTCACTCGCTGTACTGTTCCTATACATACATTTATATGTATATAAATGTTCTTAATGTAATAAATGTTCTTCTATGTAGTAGAAATGAAAATCATTCATTATTTTATCAAATTATTTTTAATTCAAATTTAAAAAAAAAAGCGTATTTTTAAAAAAATAAAGAGCTCAGCGGTCATCGAGATATTTGTGCTCGTGCTTGCATAGCTTTTACTACAGCTAGATAGATTTTAAATATTCTTTTGTATTATTAAGAGTATGCCTAGATGTTTAAATCACAAGAGCCTCCAGTAATTAAATTATTAAATTTAAATTTATTTATGACGTTAACATTTAGCACTTTTGGATTGCAGAAAAACACTGAACACGAGTCACCATTGGGCTCAGATACATATTCCGGTGGCGCACTCACACGTCATCGATAATTACGTTGTTGGGCGGGTCTATGCAGTCGCGCGCCGCTTCTTCCGTCGCCCCGAACGGATTAGTGGGGCGTGATCGCACCATAGACCACCGCCAAAAATAAGGCTCAGATCATCATTATCATCATTACGCAGGGTAATCTAGGTAAATCTTATCCCAATTACTTGGGGTCGACGCAATATGTCCTTTTTTTCCACTCAATCATTTCCGATGTCATCTCTACGTTCACTCCCTTTCTATTCATATCATGCTTCACGCAATCCATCCATCTTTTCTTCGGTATTCCCTTACCCCTAAAGCCTTCAACATTCATACTTAAAACTGTTCTCCCAACATTACTTTCATCCCGTCTCATCACATGTCCATATCAAGTCAGGTGTTCACTTTTTAACTTATCCGTCACTGGCGCCACTTTCAAACTTTCACTTATATATAAACAAAAGGTTCAGATACTTATATATAAATGTGATCTATATACACTATAAGTATTATGATATCTCAGTCATAGTCTTTGATAAGTTATCAATAATTTGAAGCGTGCAATATCAAGTCATTGTAGCTGAATGACCTAAGTCACTTATTTAGTATTGAGGTTCATATCCTGATATAAAAGATTTATTTGATAAAAATTTATAAAACTGATTACTGTCTTAATTGTAGCATCGTTTTATTTTATAGACTTTTCTCGATAAACTATCTCATCATTTCAGCCTATTGCCGTCCACTGTTGGACCTGGTCCTCCCTCATGTTCCGCCACAGAGTGCGGTGCCGTGCCGTTTGCATCTAACGACGCCCAGCAACCTTCACCGGGTCGTCTGTCCACCTAGTGGGGGGGTCGTCCTACACTGCGTCGTCCGGTACGTGGTACCGCCACTCTAGAACCATTCTTCCCCAGCGGTTGTCCATTCTTCAAGCGATGTGGCCTGCCCATTGCCACTTCAGCGTGCTAATCCTTCGTGCTACGTCGGTTACACCCGTTCTCTGCGGATTTCCGTATTTAAGAATCTATCTCGCAGAGAAATCCCGAGCGCAGCCCGCTCCATAGCACACTGAGCGACTTTGAGCCTAGTTTAGAAACCTACATATACTATAAACTATCTAATAATGAACAATTTATGCAAATCAAAAAATTTATTTGTAAAAATTATAGCTATTTATTCATAACTAGCTGTCCCTTGCCCGCTTCCCTCCTTTCAGGATAAATAATCAACAACATATCATATACTAAAAGTTTCTCAGTAACACGCTGCATCTCATGATAAAGTATTATTCCGATCGGTTTAGTAGTTTTCGCAGTATAACCGGACAAATAAATCGGCTCTCCATTTATTAACATAGATTGTCATAACAACTATTGGGATAATTCTAAATAAATTCATATTAAATTATCATTGAAGTAATGTACGTGGATATTATTTTTTATAGTGGTACGCTACTTGCTGTTTGATTGCGGCTACAAATACTACCATTACTTTACTCGTGGATGTCGTAAAAGACGCCTGAGAGCCTTTATATGGACCTGGGCCAACTCCACCTGATGCCGTTTGGTCAACAAGTAATATTTCCAAAGAAAGTTGACGTCAGTCAGGCGGCTGGTCATAAAACTATTGCCAATAACTTTTACAATATGTAGGATGGAAGAGGAGTACATGTTGCGTCGACCCCAAGTAACTGGGATAAAAGCAGGTGAATGAGTGGTGTGCAACTCCGATTATAGTTTTTTTGCTTACCATAAGACCGGCTTTTCCGTGTGGTGACGGAGTAAGAATACAATTCCCTTACCCGTGGGTGATTGTACGAGACGACTAAGGGATATAAAACGCATATAACATCTATTCGAGAGAAGGAAACTCGAAACAAAACCCTATACCAAGACGTCTGACCAGCGTGGTGTAGTCGATCAATTACCCTCTCATTATGGAGGAGGCTCTAGCCCAACAGTGGGAAATATATGAGCTGAGATGATGAGATGATGAAGTAGTTAGGTTCATCTATAACACCATATTCTGACATAAAATCTTATCCTTATTGCAATATCTATCTTTTGCCGATAATCCTCAAATCCTTTTTCTATTACTGAAAGCCACGACATGATTGTGGCGCTGGAATTTCCGCAGTCCATGAGCGGTAGCAGTAACTTATTGCTGCTTGCTTACCTGGCGTAAAATGTAATAAAAAATAAAAGATGATTTTAAAATAAATACTCAATAGCTTAACTAATAGTTATTCCTGCAGCTTGTCTAGCATAGATTATACGCTCTCAAATCTGCTATAACCGGACGCCCAACTGGGTGGGTTTGGGGTGTATATTGATAGGCAGAGTTTTAGACCGCTAGAGTATAGTTAGTATACTCTTGGTATAGCAAGGGTCCATGGGCGGCAGTAACACTTACCATCAGGTGTACTGCTCGCCCAACTACCACCAAAAGCAATAAAAAAAGTATTGGCAATAGTTTTATGACTGGCTGTAATTGTTGACCAAACGGCATCAGATGGAGTTGACTTAGGTTGTTATGAGGCTCTTAATCGTAAGTAAGGGTTGGTAGTATTTGTAGCCGTGACCACACAACTAAAGCAACTATAACAAATGGAAGTAAAATCGATATAAAAAGGTATAATAAACTTTGTCAAAACAACATAAAACTCATTTCATAAAGCAACAAGAGTTAGTATCACTAAACTAATACGAAACAAAGGCCGACAGAGGCACCTATGTCCACCCACATCAAAGTACTGACCCACAGCGTAAACAAGACCCGAGGGTCACATATCAAAATCTCGTAAATACTAAAACCAAAATGAAACATAAACAGCCATTGAAAATCCAGCTTCAATCTGAGTATTTATTTTTTTCGCTTTTATTATTTTTACTGTATCATTGATCTAGTGATTGAATATTACGATTGCCGATTATGACTTGGCAGTTTTGAATATATGTTTTTGTTAGTGGCAATCCAAGCATCATATCTGATAGTAAATTATACTTTCTAGAGTCGATGGCCGGTTCGTCTGGCCCCACCAAAAATCAACGCCTGAGCAGTGGCAATATGCTACTGCACTTCGTTCAGTGAGTGGTAGAGCCGAAAGCTCATCTTTCTCGGTGAGTTAAATGTACGTTTGGTTGGTAAATATTCATAAGCGGCAGTAACGCTTACCATAAAGTGTGCTGCTTACTTGTTTGCCACTATAAATAATAAACAAAAAATATTCATTTGAATAATGAGCTGTAATCATTTATATAAAATATCATTATTTGTATGAAAGGAATGGGTGGAACCATTTAATTCTTTCTCTATCAACACACGGATTTTGTAATATACATAGTGTAAAATTTAAATGCAAGCCGCAGAAGTTTGAACATCTGTCATAAAATTTAATTGTCTATTTACACCTGGGACAGTTAGGACACAGCTTAACCTGTCGCAAGACTTCGTTTATCTTGACTGACAGAAGATTATGGAATCTGAATTGAGAGATAAATTAACTTGATAACGTATAAATTATTAAAATTGTATCGCAGAGACTTTTAAAGTTATTGTTAATAAAACGTAAATAAGGAGAGATTATTTCACGTCTAAAACAGACGTCTGTCTGAAACTTGTTTTGAATATATATAAGATTATAATCTTATCCTACTAACATGATAAATGTGAAAGTTTGTAAAGATGTTTGTGTGTTTGGATCTTCGTCACTCAATTAAGCGTAAACCATTGATCAAATTTGGATAAAAATTGGGGTATTTTTTTATTGCTTATGGTGTCAAACGATCAAATGGCACACCTAATGGTAAGAGTTACTGCCGCCCATGGACGCTACATTACTATATATCAATGAAAAACCCAAACCTACCCAAAAAATTAAGTTACCGGCTTTCTCGCTCACTAATGAAACGCAACAGCACATAGCCAATGCTCAGACATCGTTCTCTGTGAGTGTGTGGTACTATCCCGTATAGACCGGCCCACGGCTGTAGAGAGAAAGCTGTCAACAATGTGGCCCTATTAAAATTTGATTAACACATTAGGATATTTTTTATCAGGTAATTTCTTACGTTGGGGGTAAAATTAATAAGTTGAACGTAAGTTCAACTTATTATTTTACCAAAATTTGCTTCGATCTTTATTAAGAATCATGGAGAGCACTATAATCCCAATAAATACTAATCATGGAGAGCACTATAATCCCAATAATGTGTTACCGTGGGATAATAGTTCAATTTTAATGTTATTTTATTTAATTTAGTAAAGATATAATGATTTTAGTTCTGCTTTTCTCAATAGATGGCGGTTTAGATCGCACTATGATTTCGTTACCGTGATTTAGGGAAAAATATCTTGAAAATTAATATTCTCTCCGGGTTGAGAGCCCTCAGCGCTCACCCACAGTCCGGGTAAAGTTGTCATAGCCATCTGAGGCTAACAACTAAGACACACAAAAAAAAAAAAAAAAAAAATATTCTCTCCGCTCGCCCAGACGGAGGTATACACAGCCCGCGCGGCCCTGACAAATAAATATCCACGATTCCGTCCCCGCCGTCTGGGTCGGAAATCGTGGTTCCGGGAGCATTTCCGACAGATTGCTCCCCGGCTGGTCGGCGCGGCGTCCGCCCTTTCTCGGCTCATGCCGAATGTGGGCGGACCCAGTTTCGAGGGCCGACGGCTGTATGCGGGGGTCATCCGCTCGATGGCCATGTACGGCGCACCCGTGTGGGCGAGGGCTCTGAACGCCCAGCTCAGGGCGGTTCTGTGGAGGCCACAGCGAGCCATGGCGGTCAGAGCCATTCGCGGGTACCGCACGGTGTCGACAGAGGCGGCGTGCCTATTGGCCGCGACACCCCCATGGGACCTAGAGGCGGAGATGCTCTCCGACCTCTACCGGCGGGTTACCTCAGTGCGCGAGGAGGGTGGCTTCCCATCGTTGAGCGAGATAGCCACCTGGCGCGAGGACGCCCGCCGAGACGTCATCGCCCGTTGGGTTACGCGGCTGGAGAGGCCTAGACACGGTATCCTGACCGTCGAAGCCTTCCGGCCCGTATTGATGAAATGGATGGAGCGGCGGCACGGGGTCCTCACCTTCCGACTGGTGCAGGTGTTGACGGGGCACGGGTGCTTCGGGAAATACCTGCACACAGTCGTGTACAGGGAGTGGACTCCGGGCTGCCATCATTGCAGTAGTGATGAGGACACGGCGCAACATACGCTCGAGGAATGCTCGGGCTGGGACGGGCAGCGCCGCGACCTCGTCGCTATTATCGGTGCCGACCTGTCACTGCCGGCTGTCGCGAGGGCGATGGTCGACAGCGTCAGGAATTGGGACGCGGTCGCCGCCTTCTGCGAGGCTGTCATCTCGCGGAAGGAGGTGGCGGAACGAGTCAGGGAGGACTCCCGCGACCCGGGCCGCCTCCAGCGGCCGGGGCGGCGCAGGCGCGAATACCTGCGCCTGATGCCGCCCTAACCCAGGCCTCGGGTGATCGGACCGGGGAATTGTCCGGTCACCCGACGCGAGGCCACCGCGTGAGGGCGACGCCCCGACGGCGAAATCTGTCGGGGCGTCGACGAGAGGAACCCGCGAGGGTAAACCGCTGAGCGGACCACCGAAGACAAAGATCGGGTACCGGTGGTTCGCTCGCACGGCGAAGAGAGAGGATTTTACGGTGGGTCTATGGGATCACGCGCCGCCTTCTCCGTCACCCCGGACCGATTTGGCGGGGCGAGACGCACCCATAGCCCACCAATATAAAAAAAAAAAAAAACAAAAGGGTCGGAAATCGTGTCGCGTTCAAATCCTAAACGTGGGTGAACCCACTTTGCCAGCGACTCCCCGAGCCGAGGTCCGTACCCCACAGGGAGTGCCCTCGGGATCGGTCGCTTAACTTTAACGGGTTGAGAGCCCTCAGCGCTCACCCACAGTCCAGGTAAAATTGTCATAGACATCTGAGGCTAACAACTAAGACACACAAAAAAAAAGCTATTCTCTCTCTTTTACCGGGTTGAGAGCCCTCAGCGCTCACCCATAGTCCGGTTAAGCTGTCAAAGCCCTCTCGGCTAACAGCAATCACAGTGGATACGTTTTAGTGGGTAACCTAGTCCCGAGACTAGGAGTCCCACACTCCTCGTTTTGTTGCGTTAAGCAAATCGGACCACTGCGTTATCAAAAAAAAAACAATTATTGCCCGGGTTGAGGGCCCTCGGCGCTCACCCATAGTCCGGGTTTAGCTGTGAAATCTATCTGCGGCTAACAGCTAAAAGACACACAAAAAAATTACCTACCTAACGGATTGAGAACCCTCAGCGCTCACCCACAGTCCGCGTAAAGCTGAGAAAGCTATCTACGGCTAATAGCTAAACACACAAAGAAAATACCTAATTATTATTTATGCGAATCGCAGACAGAAGTTAGTATTTTTTATACCTATTAAATTAATTATTATACCAAGTATTTGGCTTATTCTTTTCAAAACTAAAATACTAAATATCCAATTAACGTACCACAGATTCATTTAAATTGTTTGTATTTAGACTGTGCTGGTCATGTTATCAAAAACATTAACGTTATAATTAAAAAAATAAATGAAAACTTTGTTGGCCGTAAAATTATAAACAATTATGTACATTATAATAGCAGGTAGCCTACCGTAAAATATTTTAGTTAGAAGAATCAAGGGAAGAAATTTGGATGTACAGAGAGTAAGCTCTGCTGCCAAATTCAAAAATGAAAATGTATCTAAATACTAAGATCCAAGTCTATTTTTTTTTTGTAACATTTATTCACAAAACATCCTCTCAACTCATCCACGATGAAGGACTTTACAAACATCCAACTCATCCCCGATGAGGGACAGGCATTGGCTAGTTGAATATACTGCTATAATTCAGTTCTTCATCTATGAAAGGTAGTAAGGGACAAGAAACGTTAAGTAACGAAGCGGTTTACCTTCCCATAAAAAGTTATCACTTCAAAAATCATTTTTGTAGTTTGCGCGTGAAAGCAAACTACAAAAATGATTTTTGAAGACACTCACTTTTATATTTTTAATATTAGTTAAGATTCATAGATAAATAGACAAGAGAACGAGATACGAAATGAAACAAATAATTTCTACATAATAGCGTGCTTATTGTAGAGTATAGTAAGTGAACGTACCGAGCCGATAGCGTTCGTGATGGCGGTATGACAGATACATTGTCCACACGTTCGGTCCCCAGTGAACTTCATTATATAATCACATGTAAATCTGTCATGTACTAAATAAATTAGTTTATATGTATATTCATTGTTAATATTACATACATACATATCATCACGACATATCCCTTGCAGGGTAGGCAGAGAGAACAGAGTGCCAGAGAACTTTAACCTTGCATACTTCACTCGCTTCCTCAACATTCATAATTCTCTTCATACACGCTCGCCGGTTTCGGAGACTCTTGACTCCAGCTTCCTTCAGTACGTGACCAATCTGGTCTAGGTAAGTTAGTCTCGGTCTCACCCGGTACCTACATCCTTCTACATACATATCATCACGCCATATCCCTTGCAGGGTAGGCAGAGAGAACAGAGTGCCAGAGAACTCTATCTCTGCATACTTCACTCGCTTCCTCAACATTCATAATTCTCTTCATACACGCTCGCCGGTTTCGGAGACTCTTGACTCCACCTTCCTTCAGTACCTGACCGATCTGGTCTAGGTAGGTTAGTCTCGGTCTCCCTCGGTACCTACATCCTTCCACTTTCGCATTGTATATCTTCTTAACCAGACGTTCGTTCGGCATTCTTTCCACATGTCCGAACCATTGGAGCATTCCCTTTTGCATCTTTACACCAATACTCTCTTTCATATCTACTCGCTCTCTTACGTCGTCGTTACGAATGCGATTGGTCAGCCTAACTCCACAGATTTGCCGAAGAGATCGCATTTCGACCGCATTAATTTTACTTTAATACTCTTTTCTGCATACCCAACTCTCGCTTCCATACAGTAATGTTGGGACAAGCACTGCGTTATGTATTGCTACACGTGCCTTCTGGCTGAGGTGGTGGCTGCCGAGAAGTTGCCCCAACGCTCCGTTCACTCTATTTCCCGCATTCACTCTTCGCTCTATATCAGTGGTGTACCGTCCATCTCGGCTATAGTGCAAAAAAAAACAACTTTCTATGAATATAAACATATAATATTAATATTATAATATTATATGTTTATATTCATAGAAAGTTGTTTTTTTTTTGCACTATTAATATTGTTGTATGAATTTTAAGACGTTTTAGATATACCTAATTTTGAATAAAATACAAATTTACCTAGTTGATTAAGCATCGCACTGGAGATGATACTTTCTAAACTTTTATACACAATAAAAGAAGTAATTTATAAAATGACAAACACGCTGAGTTTCTTGCCGAATCTTCTCAGTTTATGGCCGCGTTCCGTTCATAAAACTATTTGCATATTGCAAATATAATAGTTTTATATATATATGATGTAAGGAGA
The DNA here is from genome assembly GCA_905163515.2 of Lymantria monacha. Classification (NCBI taxonomy): domain Eukaryota; kingdom Metazoa; phylum Arthropoda; class Insecta; order Lepidoptera; family Erebidae; genus Lymantria; species Lymantria monacha. Next base: position 19,055,860 of record LR991107.1, on the reverse strand, counting down.
GTACTCAATGTAGAAATGTAACTTGTAATTTCATTTATTTCTTTAACTACTTCTTTACTTTGCTTTTTATTTTATATAACATCTAATAGACTTTTAATTATTAATCTCTTAATTAATATTAGAAACTTCATTGGTGACAGTGTTAATTATTTTAATATTTTTTCCTTATTGTAAATTAATTATAATACTGTATGTTTCTTTGATGCAATAAAGAAATAATTGATATAAAATCAGAATGATGATGAATACCATTATAACTATCGACATGTAATAAAATAAATAGTAATATCCTGGGTAAAGTGTTGTAGATTCAATTCTCATGCAGGTTAATTCTTTATATAGTACATAATATTTATTCTATTATATCTAATCAGCCTATGGAGACCTAGTCTGGGATTTAGGTATCCCTAACGACGGGTGATCATAATTGGTGCTATGAATGTTTCAGGAGAATGCTGCCGGCATTACTCCCGGTGATTTTTAATTCCATTTTGCGACTACTTTAAAATAAGTTGTAATGATAACTTTTATAGATAGATAGATATATAATAATAGTCATTATGAAAGTAAAACGCGTTCACAGTGATAGTGATTTATTTGTGTTTTTCATTGATGTAAAACTAAGCATTTTAGACCTGGTTATAAAACTTATATTGTGGGCACAAGGCCAACCAGGCCTTGTAAAGTTATAAAAACTACAATCCTTTTTTGCATCTATGTAAAACAGTTAATGATATAAAATAATTTGTGCAGTACCGGGTCAAAGTGACCTTGTATTAAGATATACCATGGAACTAAAGTTTATTAGCACATCTTAAATATATAATGATTTCTGATGTATAAACGAGTATTACACATTTGAAAGGAAACAATTTTTACGGATTCTGTCAAGTTTGCACTTCATTTTTAATTTCCTGGCAACAAAATCGTCACGGGAGGACAGTGTAAAGTGTTTGAAACGTCGGCAAATTAAAATTCAAATACAAGCGCGATAGAATCCGCAAAAATAGTTTTATTTCAAATGTAATATATTTTCTTTTCCACTTTGAACCAAATTTATGTTACGCCCTTCGCACTACAGAGAATTGTACGTTTTTTTATCCGTACTGCAGGCAAGTTGGACAAAGCGATTTAAACCTGGTTTCGCATTAAACGTGTTAATCCATTCGAACATCTATGTATATTTTAACCTGTTTTTGAACCTGACTTTGAAAACAAAACGTGTCTCGGATTCAATTCCCACGTTAGACATTACTTTGGACGACCACGAACTATTGTTTTGAGTCTGGGTGTAATTTGTCGCCATTAATTATATATTTGTAAAGTCCCACGTTATACAAAAAATATTTCCTTAGTGTCTTTAAAAAAGAAATATTGAATGATGCTTAATTCAAAACTGTTTACATTGATCCTCATGAAGCTTCACGTTATGACGTCATAAACGCTCATGATCGCGGCCTCGTAAAGTTTAATACGCGAAGCATACACGCTCTTAACGCTTTTGTTCGCTATGCAACATAATTTAACGAATAATGATGATTATGTAAAGAATAATTTACTATTATTTAAGTTTAAATTTAAAAAGCTATTATAAATTTTATAATAATATTTTAAAATTTAAATTTTATTCATTGCGAAACTTCATTTTATATTTTAAAGTCTGCATCTTATTAAAAAGCCATTAATAAGATAAAGATTTTATAGGTATGCGATTTTGCAGTGAGAATATAATTTACCACCCACTTTCTTACCCGTGGATGTCATAAAAGGGATATCGACATCATCCTCCTAATTTCTTGGAGGATCCTCACAATGACTTGGAGACGACAAAACATGTACCTCTCTTTCGTTATACATATTACATATACATACGAGTATTTTGTTAATGGTAGGAGCACGTTGTTGACAGTTTTCTGTCTATAGGCTCGAGCTGGTCCGTCCGGGGTAGTACCACACTCTAGCAGAAGATCGACGTCTAAGTAAGGGCAATGTGCTATTGCATTTCGTTCGGTGAGCGATTGAGCTGGGAGCCCAACTGGGATGGGATTAGATTTTGTAATGGTAGGCAGCGACCTAGTTATATAGTTGGTAGCAAAGGTCCATGGACGGTAGTAACCCCTACTATCAGGTGTATTGCTTGCTCGTTTGCCATCATAAGCAAAGGTTTTATCTGTCTGACGTCAACCCTCCTTGAGAATCTAATTGCAGACAACATCAAGTGGAGTTAGCGCAGCTCTTCACAAAACTCTTAATCGTCTTTTACAACATCCACGAGCAAATTAAGGGTTGTTAGTATTTGTGGCCACTGTCACACATCCTTACAAAGGAATATATCACCTAACCTTAGCTCATATATGTCCCACTGTTGGGCTCGAACCTCCTCCATAATGGGGGGGAAATTGACCTACTATACCACGCTGGTCAGACGCGTTGGTAAAGGGTTTTGTTACAAGTTTTCCTTCTGTTGCATCGATGCTATATATATTTTATATCCCTTAGTCGTATCATACGATCGCCCACGGGTAAGATAGGGGGTGGTGAATTGTATTCTTACTCCGTCACCACACGGATGAATATATATTATTCAAATATTATCTATGTAAGAAAAATAATAGATATAAATCCCTATAGCATTACCTATGTCTGGCAAAAGTTGTTATTTATAAAAACCCGATTACGAAGCGAAAAATGATGTCACAAGTGGGATTCGAACCCATACCTATTGGAATTCGTAATCGGGTTTTTGTAAATAATTATGCATATTAAATGCTAAATTTCAATAATTTGAATAACAAGATTGTGTCATCGTTAAATACAATTCTAACTGCAAAGTTTGAAGTTTTAAGTCTGTACAATGTGTAAACATTGTCGCCTAGATGTCCCACGTCTCCTTAATGACGTAAATATAATAATACAAAGCGAGATTTGAATGTCCTACAATAGTTCACGGTGGTGTAAGTGGCAGCACGATTGGGCCGGATTTCCAATAGGTGTGGGTCCGAATCCCACTTGTGACATCATTTTTCGCTTCGTAATCGGGTTTTTATAAATCATTAAGCATATTAAATGCTAAATTTCAGTAATTTGAAAAGTTGTCATGTTTAAGACCTCGCGGATAAATTTTACGTTTGTTGGAATCGACAAGTGGCATTGGAGCATGATCGGAGTACGTACATCTGTCGAACGGTTAAGACCTTTGCAATTTAAAAATACTCTCGGACCTCTTTCTACTTTTATTAAAAAAAATAATGATTTTTTTAAATATAATTAGAAATATATCCTTGTAAACTTCGAATTCGTGCAATTAACGGATACAATGTATACCTTAATTATTCCCAAAGAGGGTTGATGACTGGTAGGGGACCCGTCATAAAACTATTGCCAATAACTTTTATAATATGTACTATGAAACAAGGTTACATATTGTATCGACCCCAAATAATTGCGATAAGAGTAGGGAAATGATGAATGTATACCCTGATTCACAAAAAGCATTTCTTACACACAAATACCAGTCCCCTTAATATATTATTTTAAATTTCATTAAATTAGATAATATAAACCACCACTCTTGTTGATTATTATTTCTGAGGCTTACCATTATCTTTTATTAAACTATAATGTTTCAAAAGCATTTTGATTCAAACTTGAAATAATATTAAACCTCTAAAATTATAAATATGAAATCTTGAAAATAGTTTTCTTTTCATGACGGAGAGTTTAAGAAATAATTTTGCCAAATTCAATCCAAACGGTGTAGTAAAATTTGTGTGGGCAGAAATCAGCTCATATAAGTCCCATGTTTCTTTTTTTGGGGTCGGCGCACTCCTCGCACTACTCCGTCCGGGGCGACAGAGGGGCGTAAGCACGCACACCCGTAACCCACCCGAGATACCTCGCCTTCGTCGTTGGACCGACCACAGGGGCAGCGTGAACTTGACGTCAGTGGCCGGTCTGACAGAATACCCCCTGAGGCTACCCTCTCATTGACCGATAAGTCCCACGCTGGGCTCAAGTCTCCTCCACAATAAGAGGGAAATTGACCTACTGTACCACGCCGATCAGACGAGTTAGTAAAGTGTTTTATTTAGTCTTTCTTCTCTTGTATAAATATCTTGCATATTTTATCTATAGTCATAATTTACGATACCAAGGGGCCATATAAGGGGTGGTAAATTATATTCTTGCTCCGTCACCACACGGATTCAGACAAAATCCACTATATTTTTTTATTACATTAAAATAGTATTTTCTTCTACAATATGGCTCAACACTAAAGTATCATTAATCTTATTGAATACCTATTTTTAGGGCACTAAAAAGTAATATACAAATGTCAGTTTACGCAAACTACATATATTTGTACCAGATTTATTTTATACTAGCCGTATTAACAGCCACGCGTAGATTCCATTGTATTTTAAAATGTCATTGAACTATGGAAATTAATGACTAATAATATCAATATTAGTCAACATTAATAAAATTCACAATACCAGTCACTATGTTTGTTTACTAAGCAGTTGTTATCATAACAGTACTCAAAATTCTTAAAGTCTCCATCTAAACAAAATGACTCAGCGCAGATGAGTATCAGTGGAGAGGCTATTCTCCGCATTATATATTATGATCTAGTACCAGTCTGGATAAACAGACTACCTGATGTAATAGATTTTTTCAGAATACAAATCTAAGTTCCTGAGATTAAGTTATTGAAACAAACATTTTTTTTTTGCTGTGGACTATGGATGCGTCTCGCCCCGCCAAATCGTTCCGGGGTGACGGAGGAGGCAGCCCATGACCCTATAGACCCACCATGCAAACTTCTCTCTTCGCCGTGCGAGCGGGCCACCAGTACCCGATCTTTGTCTTCGGTGGCCCGCCCGGCGGTTTACCCTCGCGGGTTCCTCTCGAGTCGTCCTCACGCGGTGGCCTCACGTCGGATGACCTGACTATTCCCCGGTCCGATCACCCGAGGCCTCGTTTAGGGTAGCATCAGGAGCAAGTTATTGAAACAAACCTCGTAGTTTTATAATATAGATAATGAAAGCTTCATTTAAATTTATTGATTCGAATAATGACGAATACAATAAAATAATGAAGAATACAATAGTCCCTATTCTTATAGATATCTTAAAAGTAATTATCGGCTGTAGTGATCTTCACTGAAAAAAGAAAAAAGAAGGAAAAGAAAGAAAACTTATAACTATTATTGTGGGTCAAATCTATACAATAAGTGCTTACAGTGGCAAAAGAGCGAGCAGCACTCCTGATGGTGTTATTGCCGCTCATGGACCAGAGAGAGAATACCACAGGTATATCCAGGCCGCTGCTTATCAACCTAAAGCCACTCAGAGGGGTAGGCTTCCGGCTCTCTTGCTCACGAAGGAAGCGCAACATCATTTTGCCGTTGCTCAGACGTCGAGTATCTGCGAGAGTGTGATGAAAACTGTCATAGTGTCTCTACAATTGCTATTATGTCCAACTGCTACAGAAGTTAATATCATTTTGTTTAAACAATCGGGTATCATCCCCGTTGATGCATTGTCAGAAAGAGCAGGGAATTCATTCCATCTATTAGTCAACCTATCAACGTTCACCATAGGACTCCCTCAAGAGAGGATAAAGCCACAACCGCTGAGGTTAACCAAAGGATTGGTGATTACAGTTAGTATTATAAGTTCCAGAATAGAGTACTGCTGACTATTCTTTGGGGTATACCTCAAATTACGGATTCCACTAGGATAGTAAGAAACGGTTATATATTGTAATCATAAGTAAAAGACCTTTTTTTTGCGGTCCGGGTGACGGAAGAGACGGTGCGTGACCCCGTGGACTCACCATGCAAACTCCTCTCTTCGCCGTGCGAGCGGGCCACCGCTACCCGATCTTTGTCTTCGGTGGCCATAATTAAAAGACCTAATGAAATGTCTTCATTACAAGAGAAAGAACTAATTTCCTTGATATTGTGGTGCAAATCCAACAATGGTATGTAAATAGAAACAAAATAATAAAAAGAATATAATTTTAAATTTAAAATACCTTGTACCTTTGTATAATTAATTCAACATAATTTGTCTGAGACTTAAATTCTATTTTATACAATAAATTAGCAAATATTCTCTTATGAAAACCTGCATAATTTACTGCTTTACAAATTTATCATTCTACCCTCGACGTTGTTGTATATTTCTTGCTACGAGCGGCCTCCATTTCTACGACGTAGTTTCGTAGCGTCTCGTAGCACTTCGTAGCGTCCTTTAGTCTAGGAGCGTACGTTGACAAAATAACTATTAAACGGTATTAAATATTTGTCTTTAAAGAGACGTGTGCCATCTACCCGACATTATTTACACATAGTCCAGATTTTATACTCTAACTTTGCAGTTAGAATTGTATTAAACAATGACACGACCTTATTATTCAAAATACTGAGCATTTAACATGCTTGATTATTTATAAAAAATACAATTCTAACTGCAAAGTTAGAGTATGAAGTCAGTACTATGTATCAACAATGTCGGCTAAATGTAACACGTCTCCCTTGAAGACAAAAATATAATACGAGGCAAAGATTGAATGTCATACAACAGTTCACGTTGAGATACGATTGAAACGCATTTCCAATAGGCGTGGGTTCGAATCGCATATGTGACAATCATTTTTCGGTTGTAATTAAGTTTTTATAAATAATCAAACATTTTAAATGCTAAATTTCAGTATTAAATTATTACTATTTCTTAATATGGTGAAAAATTAGGGATAACATGTATTTTCACCACTTATTTAATGGAACCGTATAAATCGAATGGGAGATCATTAGGTGAATGGGCAGTGGGACTCTCTCGGTGGTTACATTAACTATAATAGCCAACCCACTTGTCAAGCGTGGTGATTATTCCATTATGTACGTATATCGTATATTGACCTGGGCCAACTCCATCTGATGCTGTCAGGTCATCAATAACATATCCATGAAAAAAAAAAATAACGTGAAGCAGACGGCCGTTCATAAAACTATTGCCAATAACTGTTTTTAATATGTGCAATAACAACACATAGCGTCGACGCTAAGTAATTGGAATAAAACTAGGGTAGTGATGATGATGACTTTTGAACAGTGATAAAGTTTAACATTAATTAATTTTATTCAAATATGGTTGATTATCCGTGTGGTGACGGACTAAGAATACTATTCACCACCCCATATCTTACCCGTGGGTGATGGTACGAGACGACTAAGGGATATAAAGCGCATATAACATCTATGCGAGAGAAGGAAAACTCGAAACAAAACCCTATACCAACACGTCTGACCAGCGCGGTAGGTAAGTTAATTTCCCTACCATTACGGAGGAGGCCCGAGCCCAACAGTGGGACATTTATGGGCTGTGATGATGATGATGATTTATTAGTAATTAAAATATTTCACAGTATAGTTTTACTTCTATCATTAATCACAATGTTCCATTTTTATTCTTTTTTAAATATTTTTTAAATCCGACTAGGTTTTTTTTTTTTTTTTTAAATTTTATAACAGAAATTTTTGTTTTAATTTTTTTTTTTTTTTTCTTTAAAGATATACAGTAAAGAGATTTAGCGAAATTATATTAAGCATCGAGCTCCTTGACTACAAGGCGTAGCCGTTACAGCGGTTGTACCATTATGATGTTAATAGGCGCTATTATATCAGATATCATTATCTAACCTACACTGTGATCTTAACGACAGGGTTAACTTATTAATTTAGTGGCAACTGTAACGATTATTGTTATTTTCAATTTTAACTTTGGCATTTTCTTATAGAAGATACTTTGAGGATCATCTTATAGCTGTGTGGTAGCCGCTACAAATACTTATGTGTGTTTTAAAGCTACCATGTAATATTCGCGGACTTCCATTTCCACTTTTTAAAAATAAGCTCAAGACCCTACTTTTAAATGAAGTTATATATTCAATAAATGAATGGATTGATAGTAATTAAATATAAATTTTTCGATATCTTTTTGTTTTTTGTTAAATGAATGATTGTAATATGGCACAATTTATAATATTTTTTTTAATTTCTTTTTATTTATTTTTTTTGACTACAAACATATTTTGGTTTGGTATTGTAATGTTGCCAAAATATTAATGTATGAAATGCAAATTTTATTTAAAACTAATTTATTTTAATTTTATTATTTATATAAAAATGACTGTATTTCACATGCCAAAGCAAGGCTAAATAGATAGATCTATGTATGTAAAAATGACTGTAACATCTGACTATTGTACTCTATTTAAGGTGAATAAATGTATTTGATTTGATTTGAAATACGACTAAGAACCTTACATCCACTTGAACCAACATCTGATACTCTGCATTCACCTACTCTTATCCCAATTACTTGGGTCGATACAATATGTACTCTTCTTTCATATTACATACTGTAAAAGTTATTGGCAATAGTTTTATGACCGGCCGCCTACCAGACGTCAACCTCCCTTGGGAATGTAATTGTTGATCAAACGGCATCAGATGGAGTTGGCCCAGGTCGTTATAAGGCTCTTAGTCGTCATTTACGACGTCCACGAGCAAAGTAAGGGAATGTAGTATTCGTAGCCGCTACCACACAGCTCTGATACTGTATGGTCAAAAATTACATTCCCAAAGAAGAATATCTTTTGCGTCATATATGAAGAAAGAATAGTGCGATCTCCCAAGTAATTAGGATAAGAGTAGCATGACATTAAGATACCCAGAGAATATAATTAAAACCTGCTTAACCGTTTGAGGTGATAGATAATTGGCATGGACTTCAAACAAATATTATTTTTGTGTTCTTCGAATTAAAATATTCGACTGACATAACCAGGTCTTTGAATTACTCTGGTAGTCCAGCTAGTATTATTATGATGAGCAACTCGTCATCTACGCCAGTATTGAAAATAATAATAATAATTTCAGATACTACATGGTTATGGGGTCACTCGTTATACATTTTGGTCGCCGAGGACAGAAAGGGTGGTGTGTGACTCTACTATAGCTTGGCACCAAATTAAAATAGTAACAGCACATTAAAATAATACTAAGCATGCATTATTTTAGAAGTTTTTTTTATATTATTAAGCTATTGCATAGCTTTTATCGCGGGTTTTGAGCGCGGCGACCGAATCAAGATAATCTGTAACGAAAATAAAACATAACATTGTATGGTTGTAAAACATCAGTTAATTTTGCTCTGACTTTAAGCAGGGAGCGTGGCCGAATGGTCTAAGGCGCTGGATTTAGGAACTAGTCTGAAAGGGCGTGGGTTCGAATCCCACCGCTATCAAACTCTTATTTTGCAAAATTTATTTATAATAATTTAAAATTTAATAATATTATAAATTAAGCAGTTTAAAAACGTGTACTTTAAATGTTTTAATAAATTAGTAGTTTTAATAAATAGTATTCTCCAATAATACAAGAAATGATGCTAATAATTAACGTAATTTCTTGTATTATTGAAAAATACTATTTATTAAAACTTTCTTGCTTTTATACTGCATAAATAAAAAATAAATAAATAAATATAATTGCATAAGTTGATAAAAATGCTATGCAATAGCTTTACCGCGGCAGTCCCCCAGTGCCATTTAGTTTTTATATTATAAGTATAACTTTATAATGGTGATTAAGAATGTAATAACTGGTACTTTCCTTATAGCCAATATCCCAAGATACAACTAAGTTATATAAGTGGGCGGGTGGATTGACCGAGGATTAGTCCGCTATCCGTATAGAAATTTGTTGCTAAAGCGTTGAAGGACGATTCTGTTAAAATTTACTTTGAAATCGTCACAAATTACGATAAAATTATAAATAAATACTAGTCTTCGAAAAAATGTACCCACCAAAACTTTTATGTTAAAGTGAAGCAAAATATGAACAACCAGTGGATGTAAGAAAAGTTCGTCCTTCTGACCTTCTTAACGTCAATCCTTCTTCTACCTTCTATCAATCCTGCCGGTCGAAATTTCTAGTGGTGGGGCTAGATGTTTTTCTATATTGATAAATGGCCAGAATCGTCCGGGTACCACACTCTCGCAAAAAAATTCACCGTTCTTAGAAGATAAAAATAATCATCAATATGGCCGCTCAAATATTAATTTTAACTCAGTGCGAAGAAGGATATTTCATAATGACAAAAAAAAAACACATTTGAGAAATAATAAAGGTTTTATTAGGTACTCCAAAAATTGACAATAATAATTTAATAATGTTTTAATAATGTTTACGCGAGTATTACACATTTAAAATGAAAGTTATTTTTACGAAATCTATCAAATTTATATTTCATTTTTAATTTCCTGACCTTCCTCAGTCAAAATTTAATAATATGTTACTTGAAATAAAACTACTTTTACGGATTCTATCGCGTTTGTATTTGATTTATAATTGCCCGACGTTTCGAACACTTTACAGTGATCATGGTCACGGGAGGACTGAGGTGTCTTACGTCCAATATGTCATTGTTATTACAGAAATTTATTTATATCTACCCTATAAGATATTCAATTTTGACCCACATTTTTATACAAAATTAATACAAATTCATTGCCAGTACAAAAAGAGAATGATTCTGTATATAAAATTTATGTTGTTGTAATATGTTACTTTGCATATGGATGTCCTAAGAGACGACTTTATGACCAGAACCAACTCCACCTAATACTGTCTGATCAACAATTACATACCCAAGGAGCGTTTACGTCGGGTCGGTAGCCGGCCATAAAACTATTGTCAATAACTTTTGTGATACATATAATGAAGAAGGAGAGTACATATTGCGTCAACACAAGAAATTGGGATAATTACAGATCTCTATAATTAATACGCCAGTGACTGAAAAGTTAAGGAGTGAATGGTTGACATGGTATGGACATGTGATGAGACGGGATGAAAGTAATGTTGTGAGGAAAGTTTTAAGTATGAAAGTTGAAGGCTTTAGGGGTAAAGGAAGGCCAAAGAAAAGATGGATAGACTGAGTGAGGCCTGACACAGATAGACAGAGAGTGACTAGAGCGATGCTGTTTGATAGAACTGCATGGAAGAAGATGACATATTACGTCAACCCCAAGTATAGGATAAGATGAAGATGATGATGATGATGACGGAACTCTACAATAACGCTAAATTATTGGACGTGTGACACCTTAGTCATCCCGTAATCATAAGCGCTATAAAATGTTCGAAATATCAAGATATTATAAATCAAATACAAACACGATAAAAACTATAAAAAGTAGTTTTAACTATTTATTTGGCGGCTCCATCTGGTATAATCTGTGGTGTCTGATTACTAACCATGACCCGCTTTTAAATAACTGATTCGAGCTATTGAGTTTTATGCCAAAAAATATTTTACCAGCAAGAATGACCTTTGGAAATATGCCCGATGCGAAGGCCAATGGCCTGGCCACTTGACTTGTACAAAAATGTGACTATGTCTATTATTCTGCCTATTGTGAAAAAAAAAACTCTGTGGCGACTACGAATACTATCGAACCTTACTTCGCTCGTTATTGTCTTACAAGACGACTAAAAGGTCAGTTTCATGCAGTCTGGTCAACAGTGATATTCCCGAAGGAGGTTTAACGACAAATGGACTGTGATAAAACTAAATCTAATAACTTTTGCAATATGTACGATGTAAGCAGAGTATATATACTTCTTTTTCTTCTTTTTATGTATTGGCAATCAGCTACTTATACGAGCCATTGTTGCCAGTGTTGAGTTATAATTATCATCACGTTCTTAGTCTCTTCAGGTTAGTCATTGTCTGTCAGTAAGTCAAAATGTCGCCATCAACAGTGCTATGGCCACACTGTTAATAGTATTTTGTGGGAATATTGATGGATATATCCCAGCAGTTCCGTCACATCACATTACATAAATTTCCATCAAAATTATCTAATATAACACGTTAAAACACTTTTTTTTTTTTTTTTTTGCGGTGGGCTATGGACGTCGCACCCCGCCAAATCGGTCCGGGGTGACTGAAGAGGCGGCGCGCAACCCCATTGACCCACCCTGCAAGCACCTCTTCTTCGCCGTACGAGCGGGCCACCGGTACCCGATCTTTGTCTTCGGTGGCCCGCTCGGCGGTATGCCCTCTTGAGCTCCTCTCCTGTCGACGCCCCGACAGCTTTCGCCGTCGAGGCGTCATCCTCACGCGGTGTCCTCACGTCGGGTAACCGGACAATTCCCCGGTCCGGTCACCCGAAGCCTCGGTTAGGGCGGCATCAGGCGCAGGTAACACGTTAAAACACTAAGATATCGAATATAATACAAGAGCACCACATGACGTTTTAGATTCCCGTCAAAAGTTCGTATATATACTTAGTCTGGCCATAAATACTCTTACAATTAAAAATAACCAAAATATTACATTTGAATTTGGAATCTGTCATTTTATATGATTGTTGTTCTTCTTCTTCTTGATGAATGGCTTCTGTTAGCGATTAACCGTAACTTCGCCAATGTCCCGTAAGACTCGTTCATAGGCCGTCAAACGAAGGAGATTGTACGGTACGAAATAGTATGTAAAGGGCCGGTGAGTATGACTCTAAGATTACATGAGAAATACGGTGACAAGTAGTATACTGAAACAAAAAAACAATTCTAACTAGTCTGAAATATACACATAACTAAAATAAATTCTAACTACTTAACTAATTTACATATCTACAATTTAATTTTATTAATTTTAATAAATTTACAGAGAGTATAAATAAACGGAGTAAATGCAAGAGTATGAAGAGATTTAAATAAGTAGGACGGGAAATTTCCGATGGTAAAATATCATATAAAGAATACTGCAATTTAGAACAACTGAAAAAAATATGGTTCACATTTCCTTGACCCAATCCACATTCACAAATAGAGTAATCACTAATTCTAAGTTTGGCCAGAAAGACAGAGGTGCAGGCGTGATTCAGTCGTAAACGGCAGATTGTCGATGTAATAGTCTTATCCACTTTTGGAAACTTCATAAACCAGGGTTTATGTGGAATATCAGGTTGTATATCGCCATAGAATTTACCCTTTACGTTCTTAGAATGATTGTTGTTGTACAACATTTTGCAGAATTCGGCATTGACATTGGCAGAATTGTCGACACCGGCAACACTTGCCATTAGGAAAAAAAATAGAATAGAACATTTTGCGATATTAAAATGATTAAAGGACTTTTGACGGGAATTTGAAAACATCATGTGGTGCTCTTGTATTATATTCGATATCTTAGTGTTTTAACGTATTATATTAGATAATTTTGATGGCATTTTATGTAATATGATGCGGCGAAACAACTGGGATGTAGTGAATATCATATAAAAGTGCTTTACAACGTTTTCGTTTTCCATCAAAATTCCCACAAGATACCATTAACGGTGTGGCCATTGCACTGTTAATGGCGACAATTTGACTTAGACAATGACTAACCTGAAAGACAAAAACATGAAAATATTTATAAGTTGACACTGGCACCAATAGCTCGTTTAGTAGCTGATTGCCAATACATAAGAAGAAGAAGATGATTAAAATGAAGTGAGGTGGAGTAAATATATGATACGTACTCCTAATATTACTTTTTAAAGTTTGTGAGACATTTGAACGCATTTAAAGCGCAGTTGTCCTGAGGATTCCTTCTTCATAGTCAAAACACGTATCGAATCCAATTAGTACTGCTGAGTATTGTAAATTAAAATTCTGGAGGCTGTTTAACAAATAGAGAGTAAGAAAGTTTTGTTGATATCCTATTTCACTGTAATTTTATCCCGTTTTCCTTTTTTCTTTGAAATGTGCAATATATTATTATTTAACCGAAAATGGTAGAGCCCCTTCCTTTCTTCTATTACAATATTAAAAATACATTTCATTATCATCAACATCTAAGCTCATATATGTTCCACTGTTGGGCTCGAGCCTGGGAGGCCTACTATACCACGTTGTTTTTGTTTAATTCAATTGCTCTACGACCACGGTGTTTTTGTTTAATTCAATTGACCTACGACCTATAACCACGCTGTTTTTGTTTAATTCCATTGACCTACGACCACGCTGTTTTTATTTAATTCAATTGACCTGTGACCTTCAACCACGTTGTTTTTGTTTAATTGACCTACTATATCACGCTGTTTTTGTTTAATTCAATTGACCTACGACCACGCTGTTTTTGTTGAATTTAATTGACCTACTATACCCCGCTGGTAGTTAGTATAGTTTTGTTTCGAGTTTTTTTTTCTCTTCCATAGATGTTATATGTGATTTATATCCCTTAGTCGTCTCTTACGACTACTCATGGATAAGATAGGGAGTGGTGAATTGTATTCTTTCTCTGTACCTATATAGATCAGAAAATACAATTACACGTATTATAATAAAAATGCTAGAATAAATATTTTAACATATAACTTTTATCATAAAACCAGAATTATAGCAGATTAAACACTAAAAAACCATATAAAGCAAAATTTTAAGCTTACAAATATTTAATATTAAAAAGTCAATATTATAAATTCAAGGCATACAGAGATTAAAGTTTATAGAATATTAAAACAGAACTCATTAAAATCGTAAATATATAAACCCACATTATTTAAACTTTATAAATGGCTGGCTGTGTAAGGTTCCCTTTCGTGAATTACAAATTTAAAATTATATAGTTTGAACATTCATCTGTATGGTAGTGGCTACGAATACTACCAACCCTTACTTTGCTCGTGGATGTCGTAAAAAACGGCTAAGAGCCTTACCTAGGTCAACTCCATCTGATGCCGTTTGTTCAACAAGTACATTCCCAATGACGGTTGCCTTCTGGCAGACGGCCGGTCATAAAACTATTGCCAATAACTTTTACAATATGTGCTATGAAAGAAGAGTACATATATTGTATCGACCCCAAGTAATTGTAGAGTAAGAAAATGATGATTCTTAGAACATTCATATCGTCTTGCAGCATTGGTAATACTATAAACATTAAAAATAAGCATAACATTCACACCAATCGTAATTTTTTTGATGTGAAAATGTCCTATTTATCGATGAACGTCAGCTGCACGCATGAAAAACTTTAACGTTACGCTTGAGACGAGCTCGGGCAAGAGCGGGAAACAAGCTATAGAGTAGCATGATCGGCCTGACCGTTCTTGCATTTGAACAATTTGATATGAACTTTTTTGTCATCAGTTTATTTTTATTAAAGTGAAAAGTTAATATGGTTTCCATTATTTATGTTTAGGACTGATGAAATTATCAAGGTCACAGGCAACCGTTGGATGCAGGTGGCACAGGACCGTTGCAAATGGCATTCTCGTGGGGTGGCCTATGTCCAACAGTGGACGTTTAAGGGCTGATGGTTGGATGGATGGAAATTTATGTTTGTTCAATTAAAAAAAAGTATGCAATTTTTATTAACGTTTTCTTGTGACAGTATCACGCAAGATTATCGTGCATAAGCCGACTTTACATGCAACCATTTATTTTTTATATCTCACCAGTTGTTATGAAAACAGCGATTATGCTTAACATTATTGGCTATTAATAATATTTTTTTCCGTTTGGTACCGTGTAACGCATTGGTGTAACGGCACCGTTATCCACACTTAGACCGGAACGAATACCCAGCTCTTCGAACGTCCATATAAAATTTTGTTTAAATCAATTATATTTACAATTAGACTGTTAATTCCTAAAAGTAACGCTTTCAAAATAACAAACAAATTCTTCAATTTATTATAATAATAATAAAAAGATTAAACCATCTACTTAGGTATACTTATTAATACAAAAAAAAAATATTACGAACATAAATAGTACAAATAAAGGAAATTGCTATATTATACCATATATTTATATGGTTTTCAATATAGAAACGGGTTTGCTGGTCAGACCAGTTGTTATAGTATTTAATTTCATAATTTTTGTCCACTTCGAATCTAATTGCATTCCGTCTTTTCACAATCACCCGCGGAAATGAAAGGGGTTGTGACTATCATATTTACTCCATCACGGCATGGTCATCCAATATACCATAATAATAATAATATTTATTTCACAATATAATACTACTTATAAATATATCACTTTTAATTGGACACAATTCAATTTAGATATTTACTAATTCGTTAGCACTTCTACTAATGTAGACATGGTATTACAAGTGGTAGCGCCATCTATTGACAGATCCAATGATTTACTAGTCTATAATCACACAAATATTTAAATCTACGACTGTATTTTAATGTAGACATTGTATCACAAGTACTAGCGCCATCTGTTGATAGATCCAATGATATACTAGTCTGTAATACACAAATATTTAAATCTACAAATTTATTATAAATTTTGTTTTTTTTTTAAACACCACCCTGCACTAAGGAAGCAATCCTTGTATTTCGTGGGACTTTATAAACATATAATTAACGTAATCAAATTTGATCCAGACTCAGAATAACACTTAGTAGATTGCACATAGTATTGTCCTTCGTAGGAATCGAACCCACGCCACTGGCGCTAAGGGTTGGTCTTTTAACCACAAAATATTATAAAATAGCTATAACAAAATCAATGTAACTTCAGAAGACTATACTAATATATTCAATTACAAAAACTAATTAAAACTCTCAAAAATATCATTAATAATTTTGAATAATTTTTATATAAGATTTTCCACATACAAAGCCGTAGGTAAAAACTAGTAAAGAATATGACCATCGCTTAAGCGTCCATGATATATTATGGTCACTGTGACCAAATGACGTAGATAAATGTGTGAAACTTGGGCACTTCTGAGGAGGAAAGTGGCGAAATTCGCACAATTTGCGAGGAAACTTCAGACCCTTTGGGAGTGCCGTGTTTGTGGAGAGACCGACATGTTTGCTTTGTAAGCTCCAAGGGAAGTTTGTAGTTACTAAGTATAAGTGAATCGCTTGTTTTAGTTTCCTATTTGTCTTTGATATTAATGATTATTTTTTGGTCAAAATTAGACGTTTTCGTGATGGATAAATATGGATGTGAGTATATAATAATTTCAAGCATAGAGAAATTGTTAAAAGAAATGATTTTCTTGAAATTATTATATCGATGTGGTAACGAATTCAGTATTATAGATTGCACGGAGGTGTCGTAAAAGACGACTAAGGGATATATTATGTACTAGCTTTTTAGCTTTTTGCTGTGTGGTAGTGGCTACGAATATTACCAACCCTCACTTTGCTCGTGGATGTCGTAAAAGACGACTAAGAGCCTAATGATGACCTGGCCCACTCCATCTGATGCCGCTTGGTCAACAATTACATTGCCAAGGAGGGTTGACGTCTAGCAGGCGGTCGGTTATAAAACTATTGCCAATAACTTTTACAATATATACTATGAAACAAGAATATATATTGTATTGACCCCAAGTAATTGGGATAAGAGTAGGAGAATGATGATGATTATGATGATTATGTACTAGCTTTTGCTTGCAGCTTCCTCCCGCGATAATTATTGGTCCTAAAGTTGAACTATTATCCCGAAGGTACACATTACAGGATAAAAAGTATTCTATGTGTTAAGCCTGAAAATGGTCTATCTATGTGCTAGTTTTCACTCAAATCATATCAACGGTTTATGCGTGATTGAGTAACAAACATATAAACATCTCTTCAAATTGTCACATTTATAATATTAGTAGGGTGTAATATTCGTGCAAAAGAAGGAAAACTTGAAATAAAGTCCCGTACCAACACAATTTGGTATAATAAGTTAATCTCTCTCATAATTTGGAGAAAACTTCAGCCCATTATGACAATGAGTCCGCTCTACTACATATGATAATGATTACCTCTGCTGGTTTTCTATTCATGTACTGCATTTTTTTACTCTTCAAGTGCTTACCTGAAAATAACAAAAAACAATCTTTAAATAATTGGCAATATAATATATCATGATTTCAATGTTGACCACTCGGATCCAAATGGGGTGGGGCTATAGTAGCGGCACCTCGCACTCGGATCCAAGCGAGCATCCCGTTCATTTCGTAGTGGTAGGATCCGAGTGGTCGGCACCCAGCGTGCTGTGTGCCGATCACTCATATCCGAATAATGTGTTTTTATTGAAATAATAACAATCTACATTTATCCATATTTTCAAACATTCATATGTACTTAATCAAAATTCGCCTTATAAAGTTATGGCACCCGGCCATTATTTTTATTTATTTTGTAGGTAGTGAATGGGTTAAAAATATTTAGGACTGGCCTATATTTTACACAGAATATTAGCATTGCCCTTCAAAGTAATAATAAAGAGCTAGTAAAGTAAATATTTTAAGTTTAAACATAACATCTATTGTATATAGATAAACGAGTATTACAATTAATTAATAAAACATGATCATCATTCTCTTGCTCTTTTCCCAACTATTTGAGGTCGACGCAATATGTCCTCTTTTTCCGTACAGCCCTATCAGACGTCATCTCTGTACTCACTACCTGTCTATCCATATCATGCTTCACTCAGTCCATCCATCTTTTCTTTGGTCTCCCTTTACCCCTAAAGCCTTCAACATTCATACTTAAAACCTTCCTCGCAACATTACTTTCATCCCGTCTCATTACATGTCCATATTAGGTCAAGAGTTTATTCCTTAACTTATCCGTCACCGGCGCTACTTTCAAACCTTGTCTAATACACGCTCATTCCTTATCTTAACCATTCTTTTCACGATGTATATTCATCTCAACATTCGCATCTCCGCTACATGCAATCGTCTCTCATCCGTCGCTTTTGTAGCCTAATTAATTAATATAAAAAATATATATATAAAAAAAGTGTGTGTGTCAGCTCCGACGCACGACTGGAGTTTACTCCTTAAGTACGATTATCAAAACAGGCGAAAAAAAATCTCATTTGACTAAATTATCTCACGTCAGAAAGTGAAAGGTGCGCAGAATAGGTTGCGCACCAAAATCGTAACGAGGTCATTCGATCACTAGATTTTACTCCTCAAACTTTTCTCATACCGGGCGCCTTATATGAAAATCAATTCTTAAGGAGTAAACTCAAATAAAAAAAAAATATTAGATTTTTTTATTTTTATATAAATGTTTTTTTTTCAAACGCGATTAAATCTCGGTTACGTAATGCAAAATATCTACTTTTTTTTTTAATGTACCGGGATGTCATGCATGTGAAGGTTAACACCCCTAATTATAAAAAGATTAGGGGTCAAAAGCAATGCAGGTGAATACAAAATAAAAACGAATTCCTATGCCTATGTGGTACAGTAGCTCGCTGGGTGGGCCACCGAAGACAAATACCTACCGGGTTCCGGTGGCCCGCTCGCTCGGCGAAGAGACGTACGTGTAGGGCGGGACTATATTGTCGCGCGCCGCTTCTTTTGTCGCAGAGGATGGATTAGCGAGGCGTGACCCCTCGATACCCACCGTTAAAAAAATGTGCTATATTAGCTTAAAATGCTTCAGCTAGAAAATGCCCATTCGAAATAGGACTTTTGAAATAAAACTACTTTTACGGATTCTATCGCGTTTGTATTTGATTTTTAATTTCCCGACGTTTCGAACACTTTACAGTGATCATGGTCACGGGAGGACGGAGGTGTGTTACGTCCAATATGTCATTGTTATTACAGAAATTTATTGATATCTACCCCATAAGATAT
Source organism: Lymantria monacha (assembly GCA_905163515.2). Lineage (NCBI taxonomy): Eukaryota > Metazoa > Arthropoda > Insecta > Lepidoptera > Erebidae > Lymantria > Lymantria monacha. The sequence continues at coordinate 19,036,166 of LR991107.1, read as the reverse complement.
TAAATTTGACCCACATTTTTATACAAAATTAATACAAATTCATTGCCACTACAAAAAGAGAATGATTCTATATATAAAAGAGAATGATTCTATGAAATAGGACTTATTTAGCTTGATATCATCATCATTATCTCGGCTCGTATTTATGTCCCACTGCTGGGCTCAAGCCTCCGCCACTCTGAAGTGAAATTGACCTACTACACCACGCTGGTCAGAAGTGTTATTATAGGTTTCATTTCGAGTTTTCCTTCTCTTACATAGATGTTATATGCATATTTTATCCCTTAGTCGTCTCTTACGATTATCCACAGGTAAGATAGAGGGTAAGGAATTGTATTCTTACTCCGTCACCACACGAAAATTGTTTCAAATAGGATTTTTTATAACTTGAGATACAAATTATAAATTGAAAGACTCACAATTTGTCTTTTTTTTTACCCGACTGCGCGACACAAACGAGTGGTATTGTGTTTAACAGTCTATGTATGTATGATGTATGTATGTTTGTGTTCCTTTGAAGCACTATATAGACCAAACGCCTGAACCGATTTTTATGATTCACACGTCAATCGATTCATCTTAGTCCGGCGAGTGTAACTAAAGGTATGACGTGAAAATTCAATATGGCGACTACTGGACGCCATATTATGAAACTGAAAAAAGTGAAAGTCAACAAACTATGTCAAGTGGAGTATCGTTGAATAGATATTTGAAAATCATTTTTAGTTTGCCGAAGACATTTTTCGATGCGACTAACCGTTTCGGATCTATATCGATTTAAAGTTTCATAACAACCTTTCTCACATATAGGTTTTTAGACAGTAGAAATTTACGATGAAAAGACGAAAAATTCATATGATTGTGCGTGTGAATGTGAATGAACAATGGACATATACTAAAGTATCTAGTAGGTATATTGTCCAATATACCATAGGTAGTCCTACCTAAACTATCTAATGTCGGACGCGGTCACCCATCTCCAACTTCTAACGATTTAGTACTCAACTTCAGTTGAAAAACTATATATATATGGTCAGGTACCTACTTATTACTAAATAAAATAACTATAGCCACCTAGGTATTCATAACTAAAAAGTATGAAATAAAAAACTCAAAAACCCGACTAATTACAATTGCTGTCGAATAATTGAAAAATTAGATTTGCTGTTGAATAATGGATCCCGATTGTTCAGTTGTCTCGTTCCAATTATTAAAATATATTTTATTTTCTGCAATAGTATTCATTCAATAATATATTATAGAATTATAGACCACCGGACATCCAAGTGCTTGTTTTTTTTCTTTTCAGTGTTTTATAATGTATGTAGCTTAGTTCGCTTTTAACGCAGTCGGGTTTTTTGTTTTTTTTTTTAATTATTTTTTTATTATTCTTTTTATGAAAGTATCATTCATTGATCAGCCAATAAATCTCCACTGCTAGATATTTGTATTCTGTTCCTCAAAGGGGAATTATGAAATAAATCTCACGCTTAGAAAGAGGTTTGGCGATTGCAGCTACAGTTCTTATTTTAATATGAGAGTGCTCCTCTTTGCTTTACTGGTGACTGCCGATGCTGTTATGAGATTTTGTACATATTACGTCTTCTAACTATCATTAAGGATAACTAAACTGAATAAACGTCTTCTATTTGGATAGTTCACTAACAATTGGACAATTATAGATTCTTTTTCAATCTCGTTCAGAAGAATTTAATTATAAATAATCGTCTACATCGATGAAATAAAACTGTTTTTTTATCGCTTATGGTGGCAAACGAGTAAGCAGCACACCTGATGATAAATGTCACTGTCGTCCGTGGACCTTTGCAATACCAAGAGTATAGCTTAGGCCGCTGCTTACCATTACAATCCCCAAACCCACCCAGTTGGGCTTCCGGCATTCTCGCTCACCGAACGAAACGCAATAGCACATTGCCATACTCAGACGTCGATCTTATGCGAGAGTGAAGGTACCCCGGATGGACCGGCCCGTGGTTGTAAACAACTGTCAGAAGCGTGGTCCTACCACTAGTGAATTGTTTTAACTTGATTTTACCGAGTTTGTACTTTTTTTAACTATCCTCACAAGTCATCGTTATTACAGAAGTTTATCCAAAGTAGTATACATATATTAATTTTTTGACCCAAACGGAGCCCATGGCTAAAAGAAACTTATTGTATTTAGAATAAATATTAAATTTTTCACACAAGTTGATTGCCAATGTTAATAAAAAAAATGTATATAGAATAAATGCTTAGTACTGAAAATTAAATCAAATACAATATATAACAATAAATTATATAGTTATATAATTTGAAAATATTGTTTTATTTCATTGTTGTGAGTTACGAGTTTAGTATATACTATTTCAATATATATACATACCTAGTGGTACACAAAACTGAAAGGTAACCTCGGCTCGCTTGGGAAAACACTAGATGCCTTAGGTAGGGTTTTATTTGCTTAGCATATCAAGTTCAAATTGTACTTATTTATTCAATATTAAATTTATATTGTACACTAGCACTATGACCGTGGCTTCATTGAAAGATAGAAACACAGATCCACGACTGAACAATGTACATACATACATACATATTATCACACCATATCCCTTGCAGGGTAGGCAGAGAGAACAGAGTGCCAGAGAACTCTATCCTTGCATACTTCACTCGCTTCCTCAACATTCATAATTCTCTTCATACACGCTTGCCAGTTTCGGAGACTCTTGACTCCACCTTCCTTCAGTACGTGACCAATCTGGTCTAAATAGTGGAGTCTCGGTCTCCCCCGAACAATGTAACGCAAGAAAGAAAGGAATGTGAGATAGAAATAAGATATGCTAAGTTATAAAGAAAATTCTTGCTTCTATGTGATGAATAGCCTCTAGCACTTTAATTTGGAATTTTGAATATTGATTCGACGCGTTTTTGGCCTCTGAACAATGTATTCTTAGGATGGTGTGGCTTCAAATGTGCATCGATCGGTTATTTTTTTATTTGGACTCTAGATATCAGCTTTGGATGGCTGTTATACACTTATACGGGCTAGTGGTGATTGTAGAGGGCTCTTAACCCAAACACCGATCGGCTGTGAGGACCTCTTTAAATACTCTCACCACTGGTATTCACCTGCGCTGAATCATTTTATTTCCACGAAAGTAACTATAAAGGTAAAAAAGTTATGTATTAAAAATTAATTTGTTCATTTAGCAATATGAAAGAGAACAAAGAAAATAAAAAAATAAATCATGTATTTTGCTCTCGTTAAAAGTCAAAAGAAAATAAACAAAACTAAGAAAATAACTTGAGATATAAAGTAATCTAATTTTAACGAGGGCGAAAAAAGACTATTGGTTCAGTTCGTGCTATTTCGTTCAAATTGAATAATTTGGATAACCGTTTTTTAATGAAATAATGAAACATATATATAAAAATATTAATCAGCGCTTGATTACGAGTGAAAAATGATTGTCACTGATCGGATTGACAATCATTTTTCATCGCAATCAAGTTTTTATAAATAATCAAGCATGTTAAATACTATTTCTATTCTTAATTGTTCACTATCATTATGAATATTCTAGTTATATTTTGCCTATCATTCGCCTATCAGATTTTAATAATTAGTTTATTTATTAGCGCTTAAGATTACCATACTTAAAAAGTGCCTGAATTATGTATTAGCAAAAACTATTTAAAAACTGAGCATAATCTAATTATACCCAAATGCAAGAAAATTTCAAATTTGTCGTCTCGTGATTTTGATAATATCCAAGAAAGGGGAAACTCGGCGTAAAACCCTATAACAACCCGTTTGAATACCAGCGTGGTATGTGGTGTCAATTTCTCTCCTATTATGCAGGGAAATCGAGCCTAGCAGTAGAACTCGTACGGACTGAGATAGATAGAAAGAGATAGATGACGTATGAAAAGAAAAAATGAATCTATTTATGTGTGTGTGCGTATGTGTAATACGTAAGTATAGTAGTACGTAAATTTAAGTATATTTATGTAAATATAATTGTGGAACTGCTGTTATCCATTCACATAGTGATCTCTTTCTAGGCGATAATTAGTGATGGCCCGAGTGACTCTTTATATTCTTATCTCGTTACAGGTGGAATAATAAATTAATAAAAGATTATTATAAACAGAATTTCAGTACAGGAAACTGTATAAAGCAGTTTTTATTGCCTTCACATTTACATCCTAAGTGTTTTGTAATATAAACATTTTTGTACAAAAATATTATTCAAGCAAAGAGCTGATGCTTTAAAAATTGAATACCAAAACTATAGTTTTATTTTAATATAATATTTTATCACAGATTCTGTCTACAAGTTGAATATAAATGAAGATTCTTGCGATAAAGAAAATGTCTTACGTTGAAAAGGTATTGTTTGTCATACACAAAAAAAAAATATAATAAACTAGTTTCTGCCCGCGGCTTCGCCCGCGTAAAGGGTTACTAACCTAAAATTTTTTAATCACCTATTTTTATTTTACCCCTTAAGGTTAATATTTTTACGAAATTTTAATGTCATATTTATTTATATCTAACCAATAGCCTAAAAATAAGTTTCAAGCTTTTGGCTTTAAAAATGACGATAATTTCTTACAACGTTTCATTCCTCTTTACAACCCTTTTTTTAAATTAAGAAGTAGCCTATGTCCTTTGTCAGGTTCTAGACTATCTGTGAACCAAATTTCATTTAGATCGGTTCAGTAGTTTTGGCGTGAAAGAACGACAGACAGACAGACAGAGTTACTTTCGCATTTATAATATTAGTAAGGATAATATAAAGTCTAACTCTTTTTTTCTTTTTAAGATTAGAACTGTTCACCATCATCATCATTATTTCAGCCTATCGCCGTCCACTGCTGGACGTAGGCCTCCCTCATGGTACGCCACAGAGTGCGGTTCTGTGCCGCCTGCATCCATCGACGCCCAATAACTTTCACCAGGTCGTCTGTCCACCTAGTGGGGGCATAAAACTGTTCATGCTATGGAAATTAGTTTCCGTTACGTACGCTAGTAACGCTATTTGAAATGCTTTAGAAATTGGTTTTGATAACAATAGGAATACTTTATCGCAGATTTTTCTGCTTTTTCCTTTGACGTCTAAAATATTATCACAGCAATTTGCAAATGCAATACATAGATACTTTAAACAAGATGGTAGAATCGTGGACGTAAATAGTATGGAATCGGTAAAATTCGTGTATAAATCACAAAATATTTTTTTATTATCTTTAATGATAGAGAAGCAGGCATTATCCTCTTCCATATTAGAGCAAAAACGAAATAGGTATCGCTACTGTCAAGTGGTGTTCAGTCGTCCGGTTATCTTGCTTATTAAATAAAACGCAGTAGCAAATTGCAATTTCTCAGACGTCAATTCTATGAAAATGTACTATTCCAGACGAACCTGCTCCTTTGTGTCTACAGATATTGTCACCTGCTCTGTGATAAAGAGGACGTTGATGGTCCATAAAATTAGAAGGATAACAATTTTCAATCTCTCGAAAAAAGGCAAGATCTTTTTTTATTAGGTTTTGGCCCCTTAATAGATAAAGAGAGACATAGCAATTCTTAATAATAAATTAGCGCAGTGCTTTGCATAGTGCGCTTTGAATAGTTCATACTGTCCCGCTTATCTTAATATTACCAAGGGATCTCGTTCGGTAATATTAAGATAATAATAGACACGCCTATTCCGAAAAGCAAATAATATTGTGCCTCAGTCCACTAGCAGAGCCGAAACACTAAAGTCGTGCTTAAGGTATTCACGCGATTTCGCTAACTATGCTTCATACCTCATATATCTGCACGTGCTTATTACCCACCAATTTGTACCTGGGTTAGATACACTCATACTCATCACTTTCGGTGAATGTGCTATTAAAAAACCATTTTTCTAAAGTCATCATCATTCTCCTACTCTTATTCCAATCACTTGGGGTCGATACAATATGTACTCTTCTTTCATAGTACATATTGCAAAAAATATTGGCAATAGTTTTATAACCAGCCGCCTGCCAGACGCCAACCCTCCTTGAGAATGCAATTGTTGACCAAACGGCATCAGATGGAGTTGGTCCAGGTTGTTTTAAGGTTCTTAGTCGTTTTTGACGAGATCATTCATTTTCCTAAAGGGTTCGATGTTATTTCTAGAGTTAGCCGGACCCTCATTGAATGAGAATATTACTCCTGGAGAATTTTTAATTGAATCCTCTCCCGTATTTTACAACTAATCCTAAGTTTTAAATTACAATAAGTAACAAAATTTTTCTTCAATCTAATTATTACAATCGACAAAAGTAATCCAAGTTAAAACGTTCTAGTTCGTCCACCCTTTAGAAACCAATTACGTAGGTAAGGCCCGAGTGGAAATTATTCGCTGTGCAAATCCACAGATTAGTTTTAAGAGCTCCAAAACACGAATTAGACGTCGCTTTGCAAAGGTAATTAATTTAATTCGAACGATTTGTGAGACGAGGTCTGCCCGCAAGCGAATAGCGTTGAGGTTAATTCAATGTTGAATTTAGTTTTGTGGTCAATAGTTTAACTGGATATATCCGATTGAGATCGTTGAATATGGCTATTTCGAATCATGTTAACCCGGCTCTGTATATTGTGACAGAGTTGTTTGAAAATTTACATCCAAGTTATAATATAGGTTTTTAAATCTCCCCTAGTATGATGCTAACATATCAATCATCATTTTTATCTCAACTCATATGAATACCTCTGTTGGGTTCAAATTAAAGTCACAGTGTAAGGAATTGACCTCCTATACCACATTGAAGAAACGATTTGTTATAGGGTTTCAAATTTAGTAGGTTTTTCTCTCGCAGTGATGTCATATACTTACCTAACGTAGTCAACTTTTACTTAATCAAAAGGAAGGGGTGATGACTATTGCATCCTTATTCTGTTATCGTACGAATGACAATCAAATTTGGCATAGAAATCAATTGAAATTTAATATTTTAACGAATATATTTTTAAAGCATTCATAGTGACACTCAAAGGAAGCAAAACAAATAAAAAAAACTAAAATGATTAAGTTTTGGCCAAGGAGCAATATTTATATAAACATATGAATTCATCATTATCAACTTGCTGTTATCCCAATTTATTTGGAGTCGACGCAATTAGTCTTCTCTTTACATACAACCCTATCAGACGTCATCTCTGTGGTCACTCCTTGTCTATACATGTCATGTTTTACGCAGTCAATCCATCTTTTCCTTAGGTTTTCCCTTACCACTTTATTTTTTTTCTGCAGGGTTTCCATGGATGTGGTCGCGCCCCGACAAATCGATCCGGGGCGACGGAAGAGACGGCGCGCAACCCCATGGACTCAGCCTGCAAACACCTCTCTTCGCCGTGCGAGCGGGCCACCGGTACCCGATCTTTGTCTTCGGTGACCCGCCCGGCAGCCTTATAACGTTTTCCCTTACCCCTAAAGACTTTAACATTCATACTTAAAACTTTCCTCACCACATTACTTTCATCCCGTCTCATCACATGTCCATAACATGTGAATCTTTCACTCCTTAACTTTTCCGTCACTGGCGCAACTTTCAAACTTCCTCTTATATGTTCATTTCTTATTTTATCCATTCTCGTCACACCACACATCCATCTCAACATTCGCATCTCCGCTACATGCAGCCATCTCTCATTTGTCGCTTTTGTCGCCCAACATGCTGATCCATACAGTACTAGGATTAGGATTTTATATATTTTGCCTTTTAATTTAACTTCGGGGTACTTTGGGGTCACATGTTATACCCGTAACCTGCCGCCATTTCATCCATTCCACATCAATTCTGTGCTTCATCGCGCAATCCAGGTTGCCATCGCTTTGAATAAGAGAACCGAGGTATCGAAAGTTCTGACATACTAGGATAGGTACTCCATCTAGAGTCATGGATGTAAAATTGGAGACACCTCCGAAATCGCAGAACATGTATTCTATTTTTGGTCTGCTGATTTTCAAGCCTACATTCTCCAATTTACAGCACAACTTTTCCAGCATGCTCTGGACCTCAAGTCCATCTTCACCGAACGAGAACAATGTCATCAGCGAATAGCATGCACCAGGGTGCCTCTTCCTGTATCTTTGATGTTAAAGTCTCCATTATCAACAGGAAGAGGTAGGAACTTAACGCCGTTCCTTTTTCCATTGTTACCACCATAATAAAGCTTATATCATTCACTAATTTCTCTAGCTCTCGTTCCCTTCCATTTCATTTATTGCAAACATTTAATATTTACTATTCTCCTTTTTAAGAAATCTGCCAATTCCCTTCCTCCTCCAGTTATCGTTCCAACATTCCAACTTACATATACATACCTCATTCTTATCCCTTTCATTTTTTTTTTGTGTGTCTTAGTTGTTAGCCTCACATGGCTATGACAACTTTACCCGGACTGTAATCCCATTCATATCAAGGGCTTGCTACTTATGTTGCACCCGCTCGTGGTGCAACAACCCTTGTCCATTTTTCACAAGAACTGGGTGCTGCCCTTGCGCGTCGCTTGCAGGGTACGTCCTAGCCCTGGCGTCATCTAATTTATTTCCAGACATATTGCAAATGGTTTTGGCTATGGTTTTATGACCAGCCGCCTGCCTGACGTCAACCCTCCTTGGGAATGCAATCGTTGATCAGACGGCACCAGATGGAGTTGGCCCAAGTCGATTTAGAGCTCATAGTCGTCTTTTACAACATCCACGAGCAATGTAGGGGTTGGTAGTTTTTGTAGCCACTACCACACAGCACAAACAAAACGGAACATATGAATTATGAGTAAAAAAAAAATATTTGAAAGGAGGATTGTCGTCATCACAGCCTTGAATATTTTGACTGCCTTGTATAGATATGGCAAATCCTGGGTCGAGAGAAAGTTTATATGTGCGCCCTAGCCGTTGGTTTTCAGCCCAAACCAAGCTTAATAACTAGACACATATGGTATGGCTGCCCTCCTCAACAGAAAAAATAGTGTAAGTCTCATTTTGTGTACCCCTACTTGCTTATTATACTGTAGCTAGAGTCAGATAATGTCTCAAAACTAACCGACGACAACAATAATATATTAAATAAGAATATTATGTCTAGAATAAATAACATATTAAATTAAGTTAAACGTAAAACCTTAAATATAAGGATAAGTAAATAATGTTTAAAAGTCACGAATATAATTGTGTATCTGAAAGTTTGACTAATTTGTTATATTTCACAAACAAGTCGAAATAATCTCATTATGAAATTCTTTCATTGTTTTGACGTTTTTACATTTGTAAATGTCAAAATTAATCATTATCTTCTTGCTGCTCTTGATTTTTTAGGTCCGGCAGCGAAATCTTGGCTCGAAATTCTCCTGTGACGTGGTCATCATAAACCTTACTACTAAAAGGACAGAATGAGTAACGGATTCTATTTTCTTTTTTTATTTTCAGAATTGTTTACTCATCATCGTCTTGATCCAATAATTTATGTCGACTCAATATGTACTCGTCTTACATCGTATATATTGCAAAATTTGATAATAGTTTTACTACCGACCATATATTTAATTTAAGAATGTAACTGTTGACTAGATAACAACAGATGGATGGCCTAGGTCGATGTAAAGCTCTTAGTCGTTAACAACACCTACCAACAAAGTAAGGATTGTTAGTATTCGTAGCCACTACAATACAGCAATGGGTCAATGAACAAATACTTGAGGGTACTTTATAAAAATGCAATTCATCTCAGTTTATAGACATCCCACTTCTGAGCTCGAGTCACCTGCACAATGAAATAGAAATTGATTTACTTTACAACGCTGGTCAGTCATTTTGATACAGGCCACCGAAGACAAAGATCGGGTACCGATGGCCCGCTTGCATGGCGAAGAGAGGCACTTTGCAGGGTGGGTCTATGGGATTGCGCGCCGCCTCTTCTATCGGTTCGGACTGATTTGACAGGGCGTGACCACTCAATGGCCCAACGCAAAAAAAAATGCGTGTTGATACAGTTTTATTTCCAGTTCTATTTTTATGGGGTCAATGTTATCTGCATATCATATCTTGTATTCATATTTTATAATACTTACGGGCAAGAAATGGGGTAGTATTGTATTCTTACTCCCTCACCATACAGAAAAATGGGCCAATTCTATTCTTACTCTCTCCTCACATAGAAAATACAAATTAATGGACACAAATAAATGTTTAAATTAAAACGTCTTTTCTTTGTTCTATACATATCGAGTATTTTTCTTATTTAACAAATTATCTGACGTTATATATCAAACCACAACGTAGTTATCCAAGTTGGCAGTAGGACAAGATTATAAAGGTCATGTCATCAGCCTTCATAACCTTTCCATCCCATTGTTATTCATTCGTTTCTCATAAAAAAAAAATGTGTGGGAAATGAAAATTTATACAGAACTAGTAATACATATCCAAGTGTATCCTCCATAATGTTCATAGTAATCAAACAGATTGGTATAGTACTCGGCAATAAAAATTTTACATCGATACTTAGTAAGAATCTAGTCTTACAGTTATCTTTCGCACTCTTCTGGCACTTGTGACATTTGTCAGTCATATATTTATATATGTATATATATATATATATATATATATATATATATATATATATATATATATATACATATATATATATCTTCGGACACACGCAGAAAATGAAGTGGTTTACATTATACTCCTAACATCTCACCATATGACTAATACCAGAGATGTTAATTTAAAGAAACATAAAAATTAGATAAGTGAAAAGTATAAAAATAACATCAAAAGAGAAATAGAGACATGGAATATAATAATAATAATATTCTCGTAATAATTTTTCTATTCAAAGTCTCAACGTAGGCGTTTAATATTGTATGTAGACTTTGACAAGCGTTGTTTGCTGAAAAAAATTGGCATTCTATTAAGAAAAATTGTTATATTTTAATTACTGAGATCTAAAGTAAATTAAATGTATGTCAGATTATTGAAATAAGATTAACTTGTATTTTCTTTTAAAAAACACACATTCTGAAGTATAAATATATCACTGGCAACTTTACGAACATATTCTACCGAATGCACTTTTTTTAATGGTGACCCTCCTTGTCATACGCCTTTCATCTTTACTCACCACATATTTATACCAAGACAATCGCAACTAATCTTTTTTATCACACCATTTACAGACTTCCTCTAATATATTATTATCCCTTATCGTTAATTTAATCGGTTACCATTTTTTTTTTTGAGGGTGGGCTAAGTTCGGCGCACTCCTCGCACCACTCCATCCGTGGCGACGGGTCGTTGGACCGACCACCGGAGCAGCGTGAACTTGACGTCAGTGGCCGGCCCGACGGAATACCCCCTGAGGGGTACCCTCTCCTTGACTGACGTCCCCGCCCCCCTTGGGGAAGACGTCGGTCTTTCCTCACGCGGTAATCTGTTACCATACACATTCATTCGTGGATCAAATATACATACATAAATAGTCTCCCGCCTATTTCACAGAGTGGCAGGCAGCAACTACAGATTGCCACAATCTACGATCCTGGAATAACTCCATCGCTTCATTCGCACTCATAACAGACTTCATACCTGCTCCACGATTACGCATACTCTTATTATGACCTCTTATCAACACAGAAACTTTAACGTAATCTTCTACTTCTATTCCTTCCACTGACGCTTGGTTTATATATTTGCTTCGTCAACCTCTCCTCACTCATTCTTTCTACGTGTCCAAACCATCTCAGCTCATGAAATATAGTAATAATTATTAATAAAGTTATTATTAATAATTATTACTATATTTCTCTGCCTACTTATCCTTTGCACTAAAGACTCACCTAATAATAAAGATACCACTTATATTTCCTGGTATTTACTCAATAAACTAACTTCAAACTATTTATAATACTTTAATCACAGTTATCCAACAAATAATTGTGGTTTATTGATTTAAATACCAGGCGCTTATCGGTTTGGTGATTTTTATTCTAACTCATTTAAATGAGGTTTTTTTTTTGTGTATTTCTATAAATTCATATTCTTGGAAATGGTTTTGACGATGGCGATGTAATTTAATGTGTAGATTTTTTTTTTTGTAGAAGACTAAGGGATATAAAACGCATATAACAGCTATACAAGAGAAGGAAAATTTGAAGCAAACCCTATACTAACACGTTCAACCAACTTGGTATAGTAGATTGATTTCCCTCCCATTGTGGAAGAGGCTCTTGCTCAACAGTGAGACATGTATAAGCTGAAATGATGATGATAATGATGATAAATAATTGGAGCTATGTTTCGATTTATTAAAACTTCGTTTTATCAGTATTTTCATGTAAAAAATATAACTGGAATATGAATGTAAATTGAGCCACTGATGTCCACTGAATAATAAAGGTCAGTTGGGATTCTTAACTTTCCTTTTTTTACCCGACTGTAAAGGAGTGGTGGTGGTGGTGGTGGATATGTATGTATGTATGTATGTTTGTATGTTCCTTTGAAGCATTATATATACCAAACGCCTGGGCAGATTTTTATGATTCGCACGTCTATCGATTCCTCTTAATCCGGCGAGTGTCACTAAAGATATGACGTTATTGAAAATTCAATATGGCGACTACTGGACGCCATATTGTGAAAATAAAAAAAATTAAAGTCAACAAACTATATCGAGTGGGGTATCGTTAAATAGGTATTTAAAAATCATTTTTAGTTTTCTCTCAACATTTTTCGATTTGACTGGCCGTTTAGGATCTATATCGATTTAAAGTTTCGTAACAACCTTTCTCACATATAGGTTTTTTAGACAGTAGAAATTTACAATGAAAAGACAAAAAATTCATATAACTGGATGTGGATGGACATATACTGAAGTATCTAGTAGGTATATTGTCCAATATACCATAGGTAGTCCTACCTAAAGTATCTAATGTCTGACGCGGTCGCCCATCTCCAATTTCTAGCGATTTAGTACTCAACTTCAGCCGAAAAACTATATATAGTTAGGTACTTACCTACTTATTAATAAATAAGATAACTATAGCTACCTAGGTATTTATAACTAAAAAGTCTAAAATAAAAAAAATGATTAAAAAAATCAAAAAACCCGACTGCGTAAAAAGTCACCAAAACTACGTACATAATAAAAAAACTGAAAAGAAAAAAACAAGCGCTTAGATGTCCGGTGGTCTAGAATTCCATAATATATTATTGAATAAATACTATTGCAGAAAATGAAATATAATATTTTAATAATAGAACATGACAACTGAACAGTCGGGATCCATTGAAAATTAGATTTGCTGTCGAATAAAGGATCCCGACTGTTCAGTTGTCATGTTCTATTATTAAAATATTATATTTCATTTTCTGCAATAGTATTTATTCAATAATATATTATGGAATTCTAGACCACCGGACATCTAAGTGCTTGTTTTTTTCTTTTCAGTTTTTTTTATTATGTACGTAGTTTTGGTGACTTTTTACGCAGTCGGGTTTTTTGATTTTTTTAATCATTTTTTTTATTTAATTTTCTTTTTTGTGTGACAAACGATTAGCAGAAGCTATTTATTAACGTACCTATAGGTGACCAAAATAATTATTGTTTGCATTTTTTAAAAGCTTCCCACATGCCTAAAAACAATATGCTAATTTAAAGATTTCTGATTTTTACGCGAATTTTACACATCTTTATATATAAAAGAAAGTTGTGTTACTTACAACACTTATAACTCGAGAACGGCTGGACCAATTTTTATGATTTTTATGTTTTTGAGTTTATTTTTGTCGGAAAAAGGATATAGGATATTAAAATATTATTAAACCACAAAAAAAACAATAAAAACTTCAGTCAAAACATTAGTTAAAACGTTCATTTATTCACGAAATAACAAAACGCAACTGACAGCTCATGTAATCTAAATCTACATATATAAAAGAAAGTTGTGTTAGTTACAACTCTTATAACTCGAGAACGGCTGGACCAATTTTTATGATTTTTATGTTTTTGAGTTTGTCTTTGTCGGGAATAGGATATTAAAATATGATATTAATAGACAAAAAAAAACATTCAAAAAGAGCAGTTGTAAACTTTCATTTGTTGATGATGTAACAAAACGCAACTGACAGATCACGTCACTACGTGGTCTAATAGTTTTTTTGGCAAATACCGCGAAAAGATGAAATTAAATTTGACCGGTTTTCAGAGTTCGTTTTGTGCGACTGTTACAATTTTTTACGAATATTTTTATAATAAATCATATTGTGTCTATATTGTTATCAACGATGCCGCAACCAATATGATCAAATCTTTCCCGACAAAGCCGTAACGCAAATAGAATTCAAAACATCACGAATGTAACCATGGCAGAAGAACAAGATATTGCACATTTTCGAGGCAGCCCGTGAAACGGTTCGGTTGACAATGCGAAGTCGTCGAGCAAATCTCAGAAATCAACAATTAGATAATTTTCAACGCGCATGAAGAAAAATGTCATAACACATGATACTTCTTCGTCTTGCTGGCACGTTAATATAATACTTGCTATTTTGAATATATATATTATACATATTTATTGTCATAATAAAAAAAATTACTTAATAATTTTGAATTAATCGAAATCTGCTCATCTCATTCATTAACTGTTAGGCGGAACGAAGTGTGCCGGGTCCGCTAGTTTGAAATAAAAATATTCGTTTCGAATACTTTACAGCATTCATGGTCGCAGGAAAGTGTTTCTATTTGATTTTTAATGTCCCGTGAAATTAAAACTCTGATTCAAAAGCGATAAGTTCCGTAAAAATAGTTTCCTTTCAAACTACGCTAATTGCTAATAGATGGCGATTATTGGTTAGTTAGTCGGTTATAATTCTACGAATTTCTATATATCTCAGTACTTGCAGAGATCCCGAATATATTCCAATCTATAGCCCGCTAAACAATTGAGCCTAGTCACAATGCTAATATTTAGATACCAAGATTTCGCGCCATACGTGATCACTGGTAACACTAAAGAAACTACATTTAATAAAGAAAATATTTGATATCGTGCCTTTGAAATCACTTCTAAGTTATCATCATCATCACAGCCCATATATATCCATCTGTTGGGCTCGGGCCTCCTCCGTAATGGGAGGGAAGTTAACCTACTATACCACGTTGGTCAGAAATGTTGAAAGAATGCCGAACGAACGGCTGGTTAAGAAGATATACAATGCGAAAGTGGAAGTATGTAGGTACCGGGGGAGACCGAGACTTACCTACCTAGACCAGATTGGTCACGTACTGAAGGAAAATGGAGTCAAGAGTCTCCGAAACCGGCGAACGTGTATTATTAGAATTATGAATGTTGAGGAAGCGAGTGAAGTATGTAAGGATTGAGTTCTCTGGCACTCTATACTCTCTGCCTACCCTGCAAGGGATATGACGTGATGATATGTATGGATGTATGTATGTTAGAAGTGTTGGTAGGTATAGGGTTTGTTTCGAGTTTTTTTTTTATTACATAGATGTTATATGTGTTTTATATCACTCTTACGATCACCCACGGGTAAGATAGGAGGTGGTATTCTTACTCCGTCACCACACGGATAAATTAAGTATAATTTAAGTTAAGATAAGATAAGTTTAAGTTATATATAGTGTATAACGAATGTGTTTATTTAATATATTCGATAAGTTATTACTCTAAAAACACGTTTTCTATTGACACCTTCACGCTAATGTAGCGGTTGGCTGATTTCATGTGCTTTAGCTGCCGTAATTCTCTCCAGGGAAATTATCTGTACAGCCAACAGAATTTTTTCTTAAGCGTGTGTATATATAAAATGTATATGAATACATTATTTCTAATTTATTTTCCCGTAGCAAAGGTAGGACAAAAATATATTTTCGAAACCGAGGTCTCACCGCTAAGAAAATATCCTCTATAGTATGATACTCTTTGAGTGCTTATCATGATTTTTCATGTTTTGCTAGTTTCATTTTTGAAGGGACGGCGTGCAATCCCATAATTTGTCGTAAAGTACCTCTTTATCGCCAATTAGATGGACAATCAGTGCTTACTCCTTCGTTTCTGTAAAGCCAAGCAATTTGAAGAAACTTTTGGTAAGATAGAATTAGATGATACATGGAGAAAGAAAAGAAAATGTGCCAAACATTGCTAAAGGATCAAAACTTTAATACATCCTCAATTTTAATGTTGTTTACGTGTCAACAGAATGACTCAGCGCAGTTGAATAACAGTGGGGGATAAATAAAAACGTAGGGAATAGCCGATTGATGCTCTTATAGTCCGCTCAAAGATGTAACAGCCATCTGAGGCTAAAATCACCAATCCAGCAAAATGATAAAAGAAAAAGATCGGTGTTCGTTTGATGCCGAACAGTATTCAGAACGAGATGAAACACGGGTTAAAACCCGGGTTGAATCACTATTCGAAGTTCTGCGGTAAATTTCAAGTTGAATACATAGGTACTCCTATGTCCTACGCCCATAGGTACTCCTATGTCAAGAAGACTTCCTTATATCCTATTCCACCTTGATCCTAACTTATATACCTTATTTCCTTTAGTTGTGCAGTATAATGATTAACCGTGCGGGAAGTTTTGCATATCTTTTCCTTTCTCCATTTTAGAATAAAATGCCATAGCTTTAGTAATTTCAATGGCTTAATTCACTGACTTAAGTTTTAATAAATGAAATAAACTTAAGAAATAAATCATCAGAAACTAGTAACAATTTTTCATACTGTTAGGTGATTGCCAACCTAAAAAAAAATACAAAAAAGAAATTAATTATTATAAATTTACTTATCTACTAAAACTAATTGCGTAAATTCTACAAACTCATCATTACTACCCGTTAATTTGGCAATGCCGTGGCTGAAATTGACGCTCAGTAATCGATCATGTCTGCGCCTCGCAATGACAAGTCCTTTATTATTACATTCTATTATATCAGCAGATACTCTTTGTAACTAAAGCCAGTAGAGAAATGGTCCTTTTTGTCACACTCGCCCTTTTTGTTGAAAATTTATGCTGGAGAATATTCAATGAGGATTAAATAAAAAATTCTAAGCTCGGTCGTATTAAGTAAAGTATTTTACAAAATTGTAGGAGAAGAAGAATTTTTAATACATTTAGGGGGCCGTTATACATATAAAATAAAACCATTTCGATTTCTGATGTTTAAGATTAATATACATTACAATTAAAACTATTTTTAAGAATTCTACCACGTTTGTGTTTAATTTTCTATTTGCCCATACTTGGAATACTTTACAGTGATCGTGATCACGAGAGGACTGTCCTCCCGTGACCATGAAAGTCACTGTAAAGTGTTCGAAACGTTGGGAAATTAAAAATCAAATACAAACGCGACAAACTCTGTAAAAAATAGTTTTATTTGAAATATTTTTTTTTGGGACTTTATTATGATATGATTTGAAAGTTTCAAATTTAAAACCACTTCTCTATAGTTAAAGTATATGAAATGTCTATATTAATAATAGTTTTTTTATGTCTAAAAACAATTTAATGATAGTAGGACCGTGTTGCTACAGTTTTCTGCCTGCAGGTTTAAATAGGCTGATTCGTCCGAGATAATTCGTGTTTGCTTGCTTTATTCCAAAAGCAATTGGCCCGAACTGGTTTCTCTCCTTTTCTATCCTAATTCTACGCCATCCAATCTTTTTCTTATTATAGTAGGTAGCGACTTGATAATGTGGTGTGACCATGGTATCCCTATAGTCTACGAGGGTATTTACTACTTGTCACCAGATAAGCTGTTTAGTCGTTAGTCACCAAATCATTATCTCTATAGAGATGATGATTATCATAATCATCATCTCTGCTTATATACGCTCCACTGCTGAATTCGAGGCTCCTCGGTTAAAGGAGGTAATTAACCTACTATAAGCATGCTTGTGGCATGTAATGGTATATAGTTTTATTTCGAGTTTTCCTTTCTTTGCATAGATGATATAGCATATCATAAGCCTTCCCGTGGATGGTGAATTGTATTCTTAATCCGTCACATTTTTTTTCTTTTTTTTTTTGGGGTTGGGCTACGGTCGGCGCACTCCTCGCACCACTCCATCCGGGGTGACAGAGAGGCGTAAGCGCGCACACCCGTAACCCACCCGTGACGTCACATTCGTTGTTGGGCCGACCACCGGAGCAGAGTGACTTGACGTCAGTGGTCAGTCCGACGGAATACCCCTGAGGAGTACCCTCTCCTCGACCGACATCCTCCCCTCGGGTAGGATGTCGGTCTTTCCTCACGCGGTCGGCCTCTCGGCGGGTGACGGACTAATTCCCCGATCCAGTCACCCGCGGCCTTGGCTAGGGCGGCATCAGGCGCAGGTAATCGTGCCTGCGCCGCCCCAGTCGCCGGCAGCGGCTCGCGCCGTCGAGGAGACGCTCCTCGCGCACGCGCTCCGCCGCCTCCTTCCGCGAGACTACTTCCTCGCAAAAGGTTGCGACCGCGTCCCAGTTCCTGATGCTGTCGAGCATCGCCCTGGCGATGGTCGGCAGCGTCAGGTCGGCACCGATTATTGCAACGAGTTCACGACGCTGCTCTGCCCAAGCGGCACAAACCTCGAGCGTATGCTGCGCCGTGTCTTCGTCGCAATCACAGTGGTGGCAGGACGGTGTACTCTCCCTCCTGACGACCTTGTGCAGGTATTTGGCGAAGCATCCATGCCCCGTCAAAACCTGCACCAGTCGGAAGGAGAGCAACCCGTGCCGCCGTTCCAACCACTGCATCAGCACCGGCCGGAAGGCCTCTACGGTCCGCACACCGAACCGAGGCCTCTCCAGCCGGACTGCCCAACGAGCAATGACATCTAGGCGGGCGTCGACGCGCCAGGCGGTGAGTTCCCTCATAGAGACCACACCGCCCTCCGCGCGCATCCCCGAAATCCGTCACCATAAAGAAAATAAACAACAAGATAATAAAAGGCAACGTAATTAAAAAATAAATAAAAAAATAAAAAATGCTATATAAATTTGTATACACATTTAAATTTCATATGTAATTCAAATAGTATGGTGGGGGCTACAGATAGCTGCTGCCCACTCTCTTGATAGACCCTCAGTCGATTTTCATGACTTCCACAAGTAAAGGATGCTGATAATTGTATTCCTGTAAATTTATATGTAACGAGTAATCTTTAAAAATATTGGTTTTATTTTGAAAATTATTTCATTATTAGAAAGCGACATTACCCCCGATTTTTATGGGATATTTTTTGTTTTGATAAAGGCGTGTTTTCAATTGTAAATAACAATAAACGTAACTAAGAAAAAACTTCCCGTTTAGTTGATATATTGACGTACGCTGCCTAAATGGCGTGAGATATAGAAACAAAATGTACTACAAAAATATTAGTCCCTTTTATTTTTATAGTAATTAAAATAACCTACAGGAGTCGGAGATAGTTTACCTTGTTATTCTGATGCACATTTTCATGAATTACGCCTAATTTTTAAGTAACTTCAATCAAAATGACTTACCTTCTTTTTTTTTTTTTTTGGGGTGTGTTACGGTCGGTGCACTCCTTGCACCACTCCGTCCGGGGCGACAAAGGGGCGCAAGCGCGCACACCCGTAACCCACCCGTGACGTCGCCTTCGTCGTTGGGCCGACCACCGGAGCAGAGTGACTCGACATCAGTGATCATCCGACGTCCCCCCTCGGGTAGGATGTCGGTCTTTCCTCACGCGATCGGCCTCTCGGCGGATGACGGATTAATTCCCCGATTCAGTCACCCGAAAATGACTTACCTACTTGAAAGAAAACTAATTTTACGGATTCTATCGCATTTTATTGATTTTTATTTCCCGACGTTTCGAACAATTTACAGCGTTCATGGTCATGGGGTACATGAACACTGTAAAGTGTTCAAAACGTCGGAAAATTAAAAATCAAATACAAACGCGATAGAATCCGTAAAAATAGTTTTATTTCAAATGTGTAATACTCGCGTAAACATCAGAATTCATTATATTACCTACCTACATGTTTAATTACACAGCATCAGTATCATATTTTCTTAGGTGTTGCCTTAATTGTAGATGTCGTTGGTGAACACGGTCATTAATTTAGTGTCGGCCTCCCACTACCCTGCTCCCACTAGCTGCCTGGTACTATCCATCGGCCAGCGCGCCGACGAAATTAATTACCTATCAACTTATTGTTTTCATTTCGTATTATCTTCTCAAACTAATTCATCAATTAACGTGCTGTAAAAATGAAACTTTATCTCAATGAAATTTCTATTTTGGTTAAAGTATTTGTTTTTATATGAATTTATAGAATATATTAGACGATAGCATCCAAACTTTATGTCGTAATTTGTTTTTTTTTTTTTTATTGCTTTTAACGTGAAAACTATCTTTGTAACTGAAATATTAAAGGAGGTATGGTATTGAGGACTTTTTTTTGTAAAAATAAAATAGGTTTTTTTTTTGTAATATATTTTATTTCTGTATCTAAGCTGTGTGGTAGTGGCTACGACTACTACCAACCCTTACTTTGCTCGTGGATGTCTTAAAAGACGACTAAGAGCCTTAACGACCTGGACCAACTTTATCTGATGCCGTTTGGTCAACAATTACATTTCCAAGGAGAGTTGACGTCTGGCAGGCAGCAGGTCATAAAATTATTGCCAATAAGTTTTGCATTATGTAGGATGAGGAGTACTTATTGCGTCGACCCCAAGTAATTGGGATAAGAGCAGGAGAATGATGATGATGATGATTTTATTTCTGTTTCTCAAATTATTTAGACAGCGTACGTCATATACATATCAGCCAGACTTGTATTTTTTTCTGACTTCAGTTACTTTTATTGTGATTTACAATAAAATACATATTTTACAAACTTACAATCACAAACTTTACTTCTAAATAATATTATTTTTTCTGTGTGGTGATGGAGTAATAATACAATTCACCACCCCCTATCTTAACCGTGGGTGATCGTACGAGACAACTAAGGGATATAAAACGCATATAACATCTATGCGAGAGAAACAAACCCGTAACAAAACCCTATACCAACACGTCTGACCAGCGTGGTATATTAGGTCAATTACCCTCCCTATGGAGGAGGCACGAGCCCAACAGTGGGACATGTATGAGCTGTGATTATCATAATGATGAATATTAATATAGATTGACTTCTGAAATTTCACAAAAGAATTATTATTGCAATCCTCATATTTTTAATGCCTATGGTGGCAATTGAACAAACATCATACAGAGTTACTGCCGCCCATGGACCTTTGCAATACCAGAGGTATAGCTAAGTCGTTACCCACCAACCTAAATCCAGAAAATTGAGCTTCCGAGCTTCGCTCATCAAGCGAAGCGCAACAGCAATGTCATTGTTCAAACGTTGATTTTCTGCGAGAGTATGATATTACCTTGAACTATAAGAATACTGACAATAGTTAGGTCGTCCCGAAGAACTTTAGTGATGAAATATGATAGGTATTTGCCTTTAGAATATGTTGTGATGTCCTTATAGTATTTGGTTGTTATAACGCTTAAAAAATAATCACAAAAATAACATCCATCCATCCATCCATCAGCCCATAAACGTCCACTATTGGACATTGGCCTCCACACGAGAATGCCATTCGCAACGGTCCTGTGCCACCTGCATCCAACGGTTTCCTGCGACCTTGACAATGTCATCAGTCCACCGAGTGGGGGGTCGTCCTACACTGCGTCGTCCGATTCGTGGTCGGCACTCAAGAATCTGTCTTCCCCAATGGTTGTGGGTTCATCAAACGATGTGGCCTGCCCATTGTCACTTCAACGTGCTAATTCTTCGGGCTATATTACACCTGTTTTTCTACGGATTTCCGTATTCCGGATTTTATCACGTAGAGAAATACCGAGCATAGTCCAAATAACAACAGCTATAACTAATTCCTTCTAAAACAAAGACAAAACCAAACCAATGCCTCCCAATATATCTATATACACTTATATACATGGAAATATTAATACGTGCTCCATTTCTCGTTCAGTACAAAATTACGCGTTCGCCCGTAGCACGCAATGTATCGGAAAAATGACGAGTAACAAAAACACGAAGGATTCGATTTGTCTTCAGACTTGTAAGTTCATTGGGGGCATATATAGGTATAGGCCGATCTCGGAATAAAGAATCGATCGAAACTATATATAACATAATGATTTCTGATGTTTATGCGAGTATTACCAACATTTGAAATTAAACTATTTTTTTTATAAATGATGGTGGCAAAGGAGCAGACAGCATACCTGATGGTAAGTGTCACTGCCGCCCGAGGAGCTTTACAATACCAAGGGTATAGCTAGGGCGCTGCTTACCAATTCAAACCCCAAACCCACCCCAGTTGGGCTTCCGGCTCTCTCGCTCACCGAAGCGCAATAGACATTGCCATTACTCACGTCGATCTTCTGCGAGAGTGTGGTACTATCTCGGACGGACCGACCCGCGGCTGTAGACAGAGACCTGTCCACAGCGTGGTCTTACCACTATTAAATTTTTTATCATGGTATGATTTTGAAGAGAGAGAGAGTAGATTGTCGATATAATATATATTAATGAAAGGTAAATCATCGTCAAGGGCAATAATTTTCGAAAACAATTCTTAAAG
This sequence comes from Lymantria monacha, assembly GCA_905163515.2. Taxonomy (NCBI): domain Eukaryota; kingdom Metazoa; phylum Arthropoda; class Insecta; order Lepidoptera; family Erebidae; genus Lymantria; species Lymantria monacha. The sequence goes on along the minus strand of LR991107.1, from coordinate 19,013,465 downwards.
AAAACATAAGCTTTTAAGCGCACAGTCTTAGACATTATATGAAAAATACATTACAGCAAACTGTGAAAACATAATCCTAGTACATTTTCTAGAACGTAAACCGTAATTACTACTCGAAGCTTGCGGGGAAATAAATGGGTAATACTACTTCAGCTTAGCGAAGAAAAGATCGGTACTTTGACGACTTAACTGTTTTGTCGATGGGCCCTCAGCCCCCTTTACATTCTGAAATGAGAGCTCTTTGGATTCGTACTGACTATAAAATGACGGTACCATTATCTGAAAATAGTATGTGCAGACGTTTGATTGACTAAATATATTGAGTTGGATAAATATAGTATTTTTTCATTCATTCATCTCGGGTCATATATATACCACTATTGGGCTCAAACCTCCTCCGCAATGGAACGGAAATTGACCCACTATACCACGCTGCTCAGTCGTATAGAGTTTTGTTTCAAATCTTCCATCTCTTGCATAGATGTTATATGCGTTTTATACCCCTTAGTCGTCTCTTATGATTACCCACGGGTAGGATAGGGGGTTGATTGTATTCTTACTCCACCACACGGATAAAGTATTTATTAAAATATTAAACAAATAAAATTTCGCACTTATTGTTTGTTTTATTTTCTATTTATATCAAAACAATATTTAATTTTAAATAATTTCTTCGTCCACTTTACAGTTGTTCAAAATAAAATTGAACTGAAAATACTTTTTATTTTGCACTTATTCGAAACGAAGCTTGGGTAAAAACACTTTTCATTTTTAAAATGAAACTACTTTTGCGGATTCTATCGCGTTTGTATTTGTTTTGTAATTGCCCGACATTTCGAACACTTTGCAGTGGTTGATTCGAAACGTCGGAAAATTAAAATTCAAATAGAAACGTGATGGATAAAAATAGTTTTATTTCAAATATGTAAAAGTTTTGATTCCACGTGCCCACCCGGCACTCCGCTCTCCTCGACTCGCCTAACTAGGCAAGGCGTGATGGGTGGCGGCCCCCATCGCCGCAACTGCCGATGTTCGTACCGACCCGCCCATGTTCGTACCGACGGGGGCGGGTCGGTACGCGTCGCCTCCGGGGGACGCCCTAACCCGCATTGCGGTACGCATTTCGAGCCGGATTAGCAGTCTAATTAGACTGGCAGGGGACGCGAACGAGCACGCTCCGGACTATGCCCCCCTAGAGCAAGTGGATGAATTTTTATATCTTGGATGTGGATTTAGTCGAGATGGAAGGTACACCACTGATATAGAGCGAAGAGTGAATGCGGGAAATAGAGTGAACGGAGCGTTGGGGCAACTTCTCGGCAGCCACCACCTCAGCCAGAAGGCACGTGTAGCAATACATAACGCAGTGCTTGTCCCAACATTACTGTATGGAAGCGAGAGTTGGGTATGCAGAAAAGAGTATGATAGTAAAATTAATGCGGTCGAAATGCGATCTCTGCGGAAAATCTGTGGAGTTAGGCTGACCGACCGCATTCGTAACGACGACGTAAGAGAGCGAGTAGGTATGAAAGAGAGTATTGGTGTAAAGATGCGAAAGGGAATGCTCCGATGGTTCGGACATGTGGAAAGAATGCCGAACGAACGTCTGGTTAAGAAGATATACAATGCGAAAGTGGAAGGATGTAGGTACCGAGGGAGACCGAGACTAACCTACCTAAACCAGATCGGTCATGTACTGGAGGAAGGTGGAGGCAAGAGTCTCCGAAAGCGGCGAGCGTGTATGAAGAGAATTATGAATGTTGAGGAAGCGAGTGAAGTATGCAGAGATAGAGTTCTATGGCACTCTGTTCTCTCTGCCTACCCTGCAAGGGATATGGCGTGATGATATGTATGTATGTATGTGTAAAAGTTTTGATTTTTGTTTAAGCTGTGTGGTAGCGGCTACGAATACTACCAATCCTTACTTTGCTCGTAGATACCGTAAAAGACGACTAAGAGCCTTTTAACGACCTGGGCCAACTCCGACTGATGGCGTTTGGTCAACAATTACATTCCCAAGGAGGGTTGACGTCTGGCAGACGGCCGGTCATAAAACTATTGACAATAACTTCTACAATTTGTACTATGAAAGAAGAGTACATATTGTATCGAGCCCAAGTAATAGGGATAAGAGTAGGAGAATGATGATGTAAAAGTTTTCATTCTGTCCTTATTTGAAACAACACTTGATTGTAATTTCTCTTGCTTCACTTTGCACTTATCCGAAGCGACACTCGACTGTTACCACTTTGCGCTTATCCGAAACGATAATTAACTTTAAACACTCAACTTTACAATTCCCCTTCAAGCAAATATTGATAAAAAATACTGAAATTTAGCATTTAATATGCTTGATTATTTATAATAACCCGATTACGAGCCAAAAATGATTGTCACAAGTGGGATTCGAACGCACACCTATTGGAAATACCACCGTGAACTGTTGTAGGACATTCAATTCTTGACTTAAAGATGAAAATATAAATACGATGCGAGAATTAAATTTCCTACAATAGTTCACAGTGGTGTAAGTAGCAGCACGATTGGAACGGATTTCCAATAGGTGTGCGTTCGAATCCCACTTGTGACAATCATTTTTCGCTCGTAATCGGGTTTTTATTGATAATTAAAATTTTAATTTTCTTTTATCGGTGTTATCTACATATGCCCTTTTATCATCTTTCTCAAGACCGGCGGCAAAGAAAGGAGATAGACCATCATCAGATAGAATGTTGTCAACTAGAATATTAGCTGTGTTTAAATACTCTGCACCAAGATTGTACCAAGATCTTTGCTTGCTATTTATAAAATACACAAGTAGCCCAACGTTAGTTATTAAGTGCTGTTACTTCATTTCAATACTTACACAATCACTTGACACAAACGACAACATCTATTATATAATATTTTAATAGATCAATCCTAATTTCGTTATATCAGCAGTTGCTATGAAAACGGTAAACCCACACAACGTTTGAATGCTATTTAAAGGCACTGCTCTGCTCATACTTATCGCATCATTATGCCTATAATCTTTCTCGATAAGTTTGCTATCTAAAACAATATGATTTTCCGGCATCTGACTGATAGTTTCCAAGATTAGAGTGTACAAACAATTTCATCAGTTTTATAATTATTATGACGTATTGATTAAGATACCGACGTTTCGTGCCAGTGCTCTGGGTTTGATTCCTACGTAGAACAATACTTTGTGCGATCCCCAAACTGTTGTCTAAGTCTGAGTGTAATTTGTCTGCATCAATTATAATTATGTTTGTGTAGTCCCCAGCAATAGAAGGACTATTTCCTTAGCGCAGGGTGATGTCTTAACGGGCCACCGAAGAGAAAAATCGGGTACCGGTGGCCCACTCGCACGGTGAAGAGAGGAGTCTGCATGGTGGGTCTATGGAGTCGCGCGCCACCTCCTCAGTCATCCCGGACCGATTTGGCAGAGCGAGACACATCCATAGTCCACCGCAAAAAAAAAGAAGGTAATATCTTAAAAAAAAAATAAGACGAAAATTGCTAAATTAATGTTAATTCTTAACAACATTTAATATCAAACAAGCAGGTAATAATTTCAAAATCAACATTTGGCAATTTAATTGTATGAAAAATGTTTACCTCTGATATATCTTAAGACAATAACCAAACGTTATATTCAGCTCAAATATTTGAAACTCGCAAAAGGGCAGAAATACCTTTACGTACTGTGTAAGATCTATAAATCGCTTACATTATTGTTGAAGGTATTACAGGGACCTTGAAAAAGTAACAGAAAACCATTGAATTTATAGTCCTCTTTGTTGCTAATTTATTTCTGCTACATACACGTTGTTGTGAAGTATCCATCTTTATTATCAAGGACGAAAACATTGCGCAATATTAAACAATATATATACTTATTTATATGTAGTCACTTTACTTACTATATGGTAGCGGCTACGACTACTACCAACCCTTACTTTGTTCGTGGATGTCGTAAAAGACGACTAAGAGTCTTATAACGACCTGGGCCAACTCCAGCTGATGCCGTTTGGTCAACAATTACATTCACAAGGAGAGTTGGGAGAAGAGGCCGCCTGCCAGACGTCGGTCATAAAACTATTGCCAATAACTTTCACAATATGTAATATGAAAGACGATTACACACCCCAAGTAATTGGGATAAGAGTAGGAGTATGATGATGTAGTCACTTTACAGATAAAAATTTTGTAATTTTATTGACGCCATTTTGGTGACGGAGTAAGAATACAATTCATCACACATTTTCTTACCCGTGAGTACCTATAGTGTTTTTTAAATCCAAATTTATTTATTATGCATAAATCCATTTTTTTTGCTGCGGACTATAGTCTGGTACACCCTGCTATTTCCATCCGGGACGACAGAAGAAGCGGCGGGCGACCTCATAGATCAGCCTTGCAATATACCTTTCTTCGCCGAGCGAGATTATGCGTAAACCCTGCGAGGGCACTCACACGTTGTCAGTTTTACCACTGGATCAGAAGGAGACCGTTACTGAAAAGATCCAGCAAGAAACTAGGGGGTTTATCTATTATTGATATTTCTTTAGTGATATTTTTTTTTGTTATCTTTTTTAATGAAATCAATTATGGTTAAACCAGATCCCACAAGACGAGATAAAAGAAAAAAAAAACAACTAAGAGATATTATATGTATCGATACAATGTAAGGGTGTCAACCCGTCTCACCAAAAGAAAAGGGTTGTATACTAGATCAATCTCATTTCCATTGTGGCGAAAACTCCGGCTCAACAGTGGAACATATATGAGCTCAGATAAGACGATATTTCTTTGCTTTTCCCCCTCAAGGAGTAAACAGATTAAGAATTCATTGCGTCATTAATAATCGCTTTCTTATTACAAGTAAAAATTGTCTGAGAGATTACTTATCATTCAAACCAAAACCTTTCAAGAAATATTATCCAACCATATAAAAACTTAGATAGTAAAAGATAAATTTAGACGCGAATAAATCCTTAGAAAATATATATCAATAATAACTATAAGTGGTAGGACCACGCTGTGGGCAGTTCTCTGTCTATAGCCGCGGGCCGATTCGTCTGGAGCCACACAGTACCACAGTCTAACAGAAGATCGACGTCTGAGTAATGGCAATGAGCTATTGCGCTTCGTTCGGTGAATGAGGGAGCCGGAAGCTTAACTGGGTGGGTTTAGGAATAGTAATGTTAGGCAACAGCCTATCTATACCCTGGTATAGCAAAAGTCCATGGGCAGCAGTGACACTTACCGTCAGGTGTGCTGGTTGCTCGTTTGCCACTATAAGCAATAAAAAAATTAAAAAAAGTTACTCAAACTACTCAGCTATTTTCATCGATAAATGAATTTCATCTCAACTCTTATATATTATGTTCCAATACTGGGCTCTAGCCGCCTCTACACTAGGAGGGAAATTGACCTACTACACCACGCTAGTCAGACGTGATGGTATAGAATTTTATTTCGAGTTTTCCTTCACTTACATAGATGTTATTATGTATTATAATATATATCCCTTAGACGTCTTTTACGATCACCCACGAGTAAGATAGGGGGTGGTGAAATGTATTCTTACTCCGTCACCACACGGAAATATATAGCAGCTTACTCCAGAAAAACTCATATTATCGATATGATCACAATTTTTTTTTAAGAAATATTTAATTTCAATAACTCATATATGTCCCACTGTTGGGCTTAAGCCTCCTCCACACTAAAAGGGAAATTGACCTACTATATCACGCTGGTCAGACGTGTTGGTATAGGGTTTTACTTCGAGTTCTCCATCTCTTTTATAAATGTTATATACATATTTTATCCCTTAGTCGTCTTTAGAATCACCCACGGGTAAGATAGAATGTAGTGAATTGTATTCTTACTCCGTCACCACACGGAATAAATGAATTTATCAATAAGAAAAAAAAATGTAGTTGTAGCCTACTTTTATTGTATCGAAGTGCCTGGTTTCGCGATAAGAATAAAAATGCGATGTTAATCGAAATCTAATTTTGTATTGTATAGTTTAACTGATGACAGTAACGAGGTTTAATGTGATCGGGAGCGCGCTTGACATATTTTTCGGGCCCCGCATTATTCTGGGCACAGTTCCAACTTGGAACAATAAAACTATTGAGAAGTTTTCTTACAGGAAAACTCAATTACTGTCCAAGGTTATTGAGCGGTCGCTGTTTTAGTTTATATCTTCGTAATTGGTATTTTATTATATGCTAAATGGTTTCTCTTAAAGCGAAGGAGACTCTTAAGTTTTTATATTATTTATATTATTTTTTATTGGTTATGGTGGCAAACAAGCAAGCAGCACAGCTGGTGGTAAGTGTCACTATCGACCATGAACCTTTGTAATATCAAGGGTATGCCACTGCCTACCAATAAAATCCCCAAACCCACCCAGTTGAACTTCCGGCTCTCTCGCTCACCGAATGTGCTCTACGTTGCCATTACACAGACGTCGATCTTCTGCGAGAGTGTGGTGCTACCCCGGACAAACCGGCCCGCGACTGTAGACAGATAATTGTCAACAGCGTGGTCCTACCACTATTAATCTTTTTTTATTTCTATAATAAAAACACTGTATGGTGAAATAAAGATTCACGAAAGGTCTCGATAGAAGTCGTATAATACCTCACTACGATCGTCAACTCGCTCGCTAAGCGTAATGATTACAGTACTATACTCTCATACGTCTTTCCGTGTGGTGAGGGAGTAAGAATACTATTCACCACCCCGTATCTTACCCTTGGGTGATCGTACGAGTCGACTAAGGGATATAAAACGCATATAACATCTATGCGAGAGAAGAAAAACTCGAAACAAAACCCTATACCAACACGCCTGACCAGCGCGGTATAGTAGGTTAATTACCCTCCTATTACGGAAGAGGCTCGAGTCCAACAGTGGGACATTTATAGGCTGTGATGATGATGATGATGATGACTCTCATACGTTATGGCCTACGTTGAAGGTTGATTACTGATGATGACGATGATTAAGAAAGATATCTCAAACAATGCACTGAGAAATACATTCTTCAATTAGTTAACATAGAAATAATAACATTCTCACAACATACGAAATTTAACCACGCTAATTAACGTATCAAGATATCTGTGCAGTCGCATTTCTTATCTTGGTTCCCATGGAATCAATTCAGTTATAATATTACAAGGGGGGTTATCAATAAGATAGTAGATGGATACAGGAATCATGAGAGATTTAAAAAGTGATGAACGGATTTTGTGAAAACTGTGAGTTTAGATATGACGGCTGATAGGGTCTATGGAAGTCAAGGACATGTGTGTCTGTACTAAGCACGGTATAAGGACAGGCTAATGATTATGTGGTTTTTAGATTCATTACTTTTTTCCATACTAGCTTCTGCACGCGGCTTCGTAAAACGTTACTTTTACAATGTAAAATTTTATCACTATATTATACCAGGGTAACATATTATTCCTTCGAAGACAAAGACCGCGGATTCCGGTGGCCCACTCGCATGACGTCTAGAGGTACATTTAAGGGCGGGTCTATGGGATCACACGTTGTTCTGTCACTCCGGACGGAATTAATGGGGTGAGCCCACAACTTAGCCCACCAGAAAAAAAAGAGCATAACGTATTATCAGGATAATAAGTAAGAAAGGAAATAGTCTATCTGCATGCCAATTTTTGGTCCAAATCTGTTCAATGATTTAAAAATCCAACATCTTCACAAACATTCTAATTTATTAAGATATACAATGCGACAGTAGAAGGATGTAGGTACCGGGGCAGACCGAGACTCACCTACCTAGACCACATTGGTCACGTACTGAAGGAAGGTGGAATCAAGAGTCTCCGAAACCGGCGAGCGTGTATGTAAAGTATTATGAATGTTGAGGAAGCGAGTGAAGTATGCAAGGTTAGAGTTCTCTGGCACTCTGTTCTCTCTGCCTACCCTGCAACGATATGACGTGATGATATGTATGTATGTATTTTATGTCTCTATGCAATGACCGCTACAAAACTCCCACCCTTACATTTTTATCATGATATCGGAAATTATTTATCGTGGATGTAAAAGACGATTAAGAGACTCTACGTCGACCAAGAGCTAACATCTAATGCCGTCTGATCAACAATTACATTCCCAAGGAGTGTTGATGTCAGACAAGCAGTCGTGAAACTATTACCAAAACCTTTCCAATATATACAATGTAAGAAGAGTACTTTACGTATGGTGACGGAGTAAGAATACTATTTACCACCCCATATCTTACCCGTGGGTGATCGTACGAGACGACTAAGAGATATAAAACGCATATAACATCTATGCGAGAGAAGGAAAACTCTAAACAAAATCCTATAGCAAAACGTTTGACCAGCGCGGTATTGTAGATTAATTCCCCTCCCATTGTGGAGGAGGCCCGAGCCCAACAGTGGGATGTTTATAGGCTGTGATGATGATGTGTCATTTAGCTAATCATGAGCTGGTTACCTTTTCCAGCGAGACAAATCTTTTATTATTTATGATCATGTGATATTTATTGTTCCTTTAAATTATTTATAAAAACTTGATTACGAACGAAAAATGATTGTCACATTTGGGATTCGAACCAAACTAAATTCGAACGAAACCACTATAGGATTCGGAATCAAAATGTGTAAACAATGTCGGGTAGATGGCACACGTCTCCTTAAAGACGAAAATATTATACGATGCGAGAATTGAATGTCATACAACAGTTCACATTGGTGTAAGTAGCAGCACGATTGGAACGGATTTCCAATAAGTACACACATACATACATATCATCACGCCATATCCCTTGCAGGGTAGGCAGAGAGAACAGAGTGCCAGAGAACTCTATCTCTGCATACTTCACTCACTTCCTCAATATTAATAATTCTCTTCATACACGCTCGCCGGTTTCGGAGACTCTTGACTCCACCTTCCTTCAGTACATGACCGATCTGGTCTAGGTAGGTTAGTCTCGGTCTGCAATAAGTGTGGGTTCGAATCCCATATGTAGCAATCATTTATCGCTCATAATCAAGTTTTTGTAAATTATCAAGCATATTAAATGCTAAATTTCAGTAATTACTTTTAAATTCTTTATTTTACTATGTTTTTTTTTATCCATCCATCCATCAGCCCGTAAACGTCCACTGTGGGACCATAGGCCTCCCCACTAGAATGCCGTTTGCAACGGTCCTGTGCCACCTGCATCCAACAGTTTCCTTCGACCTTGATAATGTCACCAGTCCATCATCATCATCATCATCTCAGCTCATATATGTCCTACTGTTGGGCCGAGCCTCCTCCATAATGGGAGAAAAATTGACCTCCTATACCACGCTGGTCAGGCATGTTGGTATAGGGTTTTGTTTCGAGCTTTTCCTTTTCTTGCATAGATGTTATATGCGTTTTATACCCCTAAGTCGTCTCTTACGATCACCCACGGGTAAGATAGGGGGTGGTGAACTGTATTCTTACTCCGTCACCACACGGAAAATGTGTATTTTTATTGGAATAAAATTATTTTTTCCTTCTTAATTGTGATAATAGCAGAAGGATGATGATGATAATGATAAGATTAAAGAAATGGAACTAAAAAAAATAATATATAATATTTTAAATGTCAAGGCAAGCAATAAATTGAACATTTTTCCATTAAAATGAAGTCACCAGCCGATGCAGAATAACGGGCTGTTGCCTAGGTGAATCCAACTCTTCATTTATTCGATTCGTTCGACCATTTATTTGGTTTGCATTGCTCGTTTATTTTATCTATACAAATAATAAATAAAATATAATTATCTGTAATGGCAGAATAAGTCTTTATTATGTATCGTAGTTTAAGAATAAAAACTGCTGTGTGGTAGCGGCTACGAAGACTACCAACCCTTATTTTGCTCGTGGATATCGTAAAAAACGACTAAGAGCCTTATAACGACCTGGGCCAACTCCATCTGATGCTGTTTGGTCGAAGATTACATTCCCAAGGAGGATTGACGTCTGGCAGGCGGCCGGTCATAAAACTTTTTTACAATATGTACTATGAAAGAATAGTACATACCTATTGTATCGACCCCAAGTAATTCTGATAAGAGTAGGGGAATGATGAGATTAAAAATAAAAACAGATGGTTGTCTGTAAAATCGATTTACGGACGATGATTTTATTATGTTCTATCCCACTAAGACACAAGTTTGCGCGTTCACTGCAAAAAAGGACCCCTTTGTCATGGCGCCTCAGTTCCAAGGAGTAAATCTCCAAATTTCCGAGAGTATTGTGATCCTCGGCGTCGAACTATCAAGCAAAGTCCAGTTTGGGAGTCATTTGGAGGACAAAGTCAAATTAGCAAACAGAAAGCTGGGCGTCCTGAACAGAGCCAGGCGATACTTCACACCAAGACAACGTCTTGTGCTATATAAAGCACAAATCCGCCCTCATGTGGAGTACTGCTCACATCTCTGGGCAGGCGCGCCTAAATATCAGCTAGACCCACTTGACTCCCTGCAAAGATGTGCTGTTCGAATCGAAGGTGATCCCAATCTCACGGAAGGACTGGAGTCATTGGAGAGCCGAAGAGACTTTGGGTCTCTCTATGTACTCTACAGGCACTTTCACGGGGAGTGCTCCGAGGAACTGTTTAACTTGGTACCACCGTCACTATTTTATCACCGTACCACTCGACACCGCAGCAGGGTTCATCCATTCCACCTGGAAACGATACAGACGTCAACTGTACGTTTTCAACGATCATTTCTTCCATGTACATGCAAGATCTGGAATGAACTACCTGCTGCTGTGTTTCCCGAGTGCTATGACATGTCCTTTTTTAAACGAGCTTTAAGAAGAGCACTTTCTTCACGTTAGGCAGCGGCCTAGCTGTACCCTGTTATTGCAAAGGTCCATGAGCGGCAGTGTCACTTACCATCAGATGTGCTGCTGGCTCCTTTACCACAACCGGCAATAAAAAAAAACGTGTTGACGTCATAAGAAAGCATTGATGAAAGCATTATATACTTTTATGAATTGAACAAATATAAACAATGGAAATCACATTCACTTTTCACTTCAGTTTATAAACAGACAAAACAGTGCTCCTCAAATTCATGAAATTCAAGAATTAATTACCTAGCCGGATGCTTAGGCCGATCGTGTCTCTTTATCGCTTTTTCCGCGATCTCGCTTACATGCTCATTTCAGGTGGAACGTGATACTTTTTCGTGCGTGCAACCGCCAATTTATAATACGTTATCACAGTGTTTGAGTGGTAGGACCACGCTATGAACAGTTCTCTGTTTACAGCAATGGGCAGGTCCGTCCGGGCTAGTACCAATGTGCTATTGCGCTCCGTTCGGTGAGCGAGAGAGTCGGAAGCCCCTTTGAGGATTTGGCGTTTGTACTGGTAGGTTGCATTACGTAGGCTTAGCTTTACCCATGGTATTACAAAGGCCGGCCCGGGAGGCTGCCATTGTACAGCGCTGGGGTTCCACGGGACAGCACATCGTGGGAGTGGAGCGGCTCGCAGGCCATTTAAAAAATATCCTGCAGGATGCATGTGATGCGGCGATGCCGAGGGCACGGCGGAGGCCGCCGCGACGTCAAGTTTACTGGTGGTCGCCCGAAATCTCCAATCTTCGGGTGGCCTCCAATCGAGCGCGGCGCGCCTATGTCCGTTGCCGACAGAGGAGAGACCGGGACAACGTCCTCGAGAGAAGACAAGGAAGAAGACTCTGCAGCTGGCCATCAGCCAGGCGAAAGAGAGGGCCCGCGAGGAGCTTCTTGCGGGCCTCGACAGGGATCCCTGGGGGCGCCCGTACCAGAGAGCACGGAACAAGCTCCGTGCCTGCGGCGCTCCCATAATTGAAACACTGGACGCGGATTTCCTGTCGGGGCTAATTGGGGAACTGTTCCCACACTCTACGGGACATATTCCCCCCAGGATGGCTCCTCGGTCGGTGGTGGAGGAGGAAACACCCATCCCCCCCATCACTGATGATGAACTGGAAGTGGCCCTCTCCCGACTTAAAGGAAAGAGGAAAGCGCCTGGCCCGGACGGTGTCCCGGGGCTTGTGCTCGGCGTCGTCGCAGAATGTTGCATGGATGTACTCCGGGAACTGCTCAATGAATGTTTGAGGTCCGGGCAGTTCCCGGAACAATGGAGGACTGGAAAATTGTGCTTGCTGCGGAAGGAGGGTCGCCCAATCGACTCTCCTTCTGCGTATAGACCACTGGTGCTGCTGGACGAGACGGCAAAATTGTTTGAAATAATCCTCGCGGACCGTCTCGTCCGGCACCTCGAGGCTATCGGGCCGGGACTGTCGGAAAATCAGTTCGGGTTCAGGTGCGGCCGGTCAACAATCGATGCATTGGCCGCCCTGAAGACCCTGGCCACCGAAGCGGTGGCCGAAAAGGATGTAGTTCTGGCAGTCTCGCTCGATATTAAAAACGCCTTCAATAGTCTCCCACATGAGACTCTAAAGGAGGCGCTCCGATATCACGGGGTGCCTCCGTATCTCCGGAGGCTGTTGGAGGCATACCTCGAGAGGAGGCACGTGCTCTGGGAGGGGGACGATGGGCGCATACATCGTCATAGGGTAGAGTGTGGCGTTCCACAGGGTTCGGTCCTCGGTCCGACCTTGTGGAACGTCGGATTTGATTGGTTGTTGCGGGGCCAGCTTCTCCCTGGGATGGGGGTAATTTGCTACGCAGATGACACTCTCATCACGGTGAGGAGGGCTGACTTCCGTGACGCCGCCCGACTAGCAAGAGTCGGAGTAGCGCTCGTCGTTGACCGGATTGGCAAGTTGGGCCTGAGAGTCTCGTTGGAGAAGACGGAGGCTCTCCTATTTTATGGTCCCAGCCAAGGTCTCCCCCGAGGGGCACAACTCAGTGTGTCTGGGGTTGCCGTGCCGGTGCAGACCCGAATGAAGTACCTGGGTCTGCACCTGGATAGTAAATGGAACTTCGGGCCGCATTTTGCCCAGCTCGTCCCTAGACTTTCAAAGTCGGCCGCGGCGCTGGGTAGGCTTCTGCCCAATACTGGTGGTCCTGGATCGTCCTGCCGGCGGCTTTACGCCGGCATTTTACGGTCTATGGCACTGTACGGTGCCCCGATCTGGACGCAGTCGCTCACCGCCTCCAATAAGGCCTTATTGCGAAAGGCGCAGAGAGCCATGGCGGTGAGGACAATAAGGGGGTACCGTACAGTGTCCTGGACTGCAGCCACACTGCTAGCGGGCGATCCACCCTGGCCACTTGAGGCCAGGGCACAGGCGGAAGTCTACCAGATCCGCGCTGCGGCGCAGGTGAATGGGGAATGCGTCACCGCGAGGGGACTGAGTAGGGCGAAGGAAGCGGCTCGAAGGGCAGTAGTCCTGCGGTGGAGGGAGGAACTGGAGTCCCCCGTAGCAGGACGGGGGACCGTTGAGGCGGTAGCGCCCCACCTTCACCGCTGGATGAAACGAGGGCACGGCAACCTGTCATTCAGGATGACACAGGTACTTACCGGACACGGGGTCTTCGGTAAGTACCTGCACCGAATTAGACGTGAAGAGGCCCCTGGATGCCATGAGTGTGGTGCGCAAATTGATGACGCGCGTCACACCCTGGAAGTATGTCCCGCCTGGGGGCCTCAGCGCCACGACCTGACGGCGGTCATAGGAGCGGACCTGTCGTTGTCGACCGTCATCAACAAGATGCTTGACAGCCACAGGTACTGGACGTCGATGGCCTCCTTTTGCGAGGAAGTCATCTCTGCAAAGGAGGCCGCGGAGCGGGAACGCGAAGCACTCGCGTCTGCGAACTCACTCCGCCGGCGCCGACCAGGGAGAGGGAGGCGCCGCTACGCGCACCTTCTCCCACCGCCTTGACGGCTGACTGGTCGTGGCCAGATGGCTAAGCGTAGGGGTGTCGGGGATAGAATGTCAATAGACGATCTCTCCGGCATCCCGTAAAAGCGCGGAAGGGACCGCTGTTAGGTTTTAGTGGGTATTCCGGCCGTCAATCTCATGGCCGGTGAGTCCCACACACCCCCCCGTCTATCACTGGCGGGGGATGTGCGCAAAAGCATTTCCTCAGCGACAACAAAAAAAAAAAAAAAAAAAAAAAAAAATGGTATTACAAAGGCCCATGGGCGGCAATAACACTTACCATCAGGTGTGCTGTCTGCTCGTTTGCCACCATAGGCAATAAAAAAAGTCAAACGTTGTTGGTTTGTATATGACGGCTTGTCGCTAAAACGTGTAAACCAATTTTGAAGCTAATTTCACTAAAAGATAGCTGAAATTATAATGAATAATGTAAGCTAATTTAAAAAAAATCTACAGTTTATAAACTATAGTTATTTTAACTACTAGGGCCCCTTCTCTGCCAAATTTGTGCAGGTACTTACCGAAGACCCCGTGTCCGGTAAGTACCATCCTAAAGCTTAGGCTGCCGTGTCTTTCATTAATCCAGTGGTGGAGATGCGGTGCAACCGCCTCCGCAGTCCCCCGCTCTGCTACGTGGGACTCCAGTTCTTCTTTCCACCACCGGGTGACTTCCTTTTGGGTCACTTCTAGTGATCTGCCCAGTCCCTTTACGGAGACGTCCTCGCGTTTGGCCTGCACCGTAACACGCAGCTGGTAGGCCTCTGCCAGGATCTTATCCACAAGTGGCCAAGACGGGTCACCCGCCAGCAATGCTGCCGCGGTCCATGACACCGTAGGATAGCCCCTGATAACAAAAAGCAAAAGGGCCCTGTTGCGGGCGGTAATGAAGTCCGCCCAAATAGGCGCACCATACAGTGCCATGGACCGCACGACTCCGGCGTATAAACGCCGCCAGAACGATCCGGGATTACCAGTGTTTGGCAGAAGCCTACCTAGTACCGGTGCCAAATTCACCTGATGTCATCTGGTCAACAATTACATTCACAAAGAAAGTTGACGTCAAGCAGACGGCTGGTCATGGAACTATTGCCAATAAACTTTTGTTGACGTACTTTTAGTCAAATTTGGAATAATTCTTTTCAATTAATAACGATCAAAGGTGGAGGAATTCGTCACTCTTTTAGAATTTTTAAAAATTTTATTAAGTGTCTTTAGACTTACGCACGCAGATATAGGAGCACCGCGCAGGAGAGTTCTGTCTACTAAATTTCTATGTTTCATTAAGGAAATGTATTGTTGGGGACTTAACAAACATACTGATTGTACGCCGACAAATTACATTCAGACTCAAAACAAAAGTTTGTGGTTCGCACAAAGTATTACCCTGCGTGAAAATCAAACCCACGACATTAGCACGATAGGTTGGTATTTTAGCCACTGTCTGCGCAGTCAGGTTTAGATTGTCATGATATATTATATATGTTTATAACAACGATTACTTACAATACATGGATAAGAAAAAGGAATTGTAAATTGTATTTATTGATCACTCAAAATAAATAAAAAAATAAGTTCACGTAATTTAAATTCCAAACAAACAGTATATACCAATCTTGAAGAGTCTTGAGATACTCAATTGTTTGAAATGTCCTCGACTACCAGAGTTGACGCTGACTCGTTGACGCTTGCGACTTTTGTATAGCAATCCTCAAAATCTGAAGTGGCCCTCATCTTGGATTTGTTTAACAAGGCAACCGTGACGCTGATTATAAAATTTCTGATGATACTATTTTGAAATGGTAATGAATTCTCTGTTTGGCAACGGAGTAAGAATACTACATACAAAATCAAGTAGTTACTATTTTTTTTTATTGATTTTGGTGGCAAACGAGCAAGCGGCACACCTGATGGTAAGTGTTACTGCCGCCCATGGACCTTTGCATAACCAAGGATATAGCTAGGCCGCTGCCTACCAATACATACCCCAAACCCACCCAGTTGGGTTTCCGGCTCTCTCGCTCACCGAACGAAGCGCAACAGCATATTGCCATTACTCAGACGTCGATCTTCTGCTCAGTGTAGTAATATCCCGGACAGACCGACCCGTGGCTGTAGACAGAACACTGTCAATAGCTTGGTCTTACCGCTACTAATACTACTACGAAATCAACTATTAATCTAGTCAAAAACATCTTCGACGTCATCTCAGCTAATATATTTCCCACTGCTAGGTTCTAGCCTTTTCCACGATAAGAGAGAAATTACCTACTAAGCTGTTAGCCAAACAGGTGAGCAAAGGGTTTTACATACATATCATCACGCCATATCCCTTGCAGGGTAGATAGAGAGAACAGAGTGCCAGAGAACTCTATCCTTGCGTACTTCACTCGCTTCCTCAACATTCATAATTCTCTTCATACACGCTCGCCGGTTTGGAGATTCTTGACTCCACCTTCCTTCAGTACGTGACCAATCTGGTCTAGGTAGGTTAGTCTCGGTCTCCCTCGGTACCTACATCCTTCCACTTTCGCATTGTACATCTTCTTAACCAGACGTTCGTTCGACATTCTTTCCACATGTCCGAACAATCGGAGCATTCCCTTTCGCATGTTTACACCAATACCCTCTTTCATACCTACTCGCTCTCTTGCGTCGTCGTTACGAATGCAAAGGGTTTTATTTCGAGATTTTTGCATTTTGTACTGATTTAATTTTCATATTATATCCCTTACACGTTTTTTAAGATACTGCTGTGTAGTGGTTACGAATACTACCAACCCTTACTTAGCTCGTAGATATCGTAAAAGTCGACTAAGAGTTTTATATCGTCCTGAGCGAGCTTTACCTAATACTGTCTGGTCAACAATTACATTCCCAAGCAACGCTGACATCAGACAAGCTGCCGATCATAAAACTACAGTAAATAACTTTCCGTGTGGTGACGGAGTAAGAATACAATTCACCACCCCATATCTTGCCCATGGGTGATTGTACAAGATGACTAAAGGATATAAAACGCATTTAACACCTATGCGAGAGAAGGAAAAACTCGAAACGAAACCCTATACCAACACGTCTGACCAGCGTGATATAGTAGGTCAATTACCCTTTCATAATGGAGGAGGCCCGAGCCCAGCAGTGGGATATTTATGAGCTGTGATGATGATGATGAACTTTTGCAATATGTACGATGGTAGATTACATATTGCATTAAACCAAAGTAATTGGGAGCAGGGTGACGAGTCGTCTTTTGCGACACTTATAAACAAAATGGCGGTGACGAATTGTTTTTTCTACTCCGTCACCAACACGGGTAAGATATGTTTTGTTAAATTGTATTAGTCCTACACCATCATTTTCCTCCTCTTATCCCAATTACTTGGGGTCGATACAATATGTACTCTTTTTTCATAGTATATATTGTAAAAGTTATTGACAATTGTTTTATGACCGGCTGCCTACCAGACGTCAACCCTCCTTGGAGGTTCCGGGAGCATTGCCACAGACTTGCTCCACGGCTCGTCGGCGCGGCGTCCGCCCTATCATGGCTTATGCCGAATGTGGGCGGACCGAGCGCTACGTGCCGACAGGGGTCGCAGGGGTCATCCGGTCGATGGCCCTGTGCGGCGCACCGGTGTGGGCGGGGTTCCCGACCGTCCGACTCAGGGCTCTTCTGTGGCGACCACAGAGGACCATGGCGGTCAGGGCCATACGCGGGTACCGCACGGTGTCGACGGAGGCAGCGTGTCTGTTGGCCGGGACCCCTCCATGGGACCTAGAAGCGGAAATGCTCGCCGGTTTGTATCGGCGGATGTTGGGGGTGCGAGCGGAGGGCGGTGTGGTCTCGTTGAGGGAGCACATCGCCTGGCGCGTCGACGCCCGCCGAGACGTCATTGCCCGTTGGGCAGTCCGACTGGAGAGGCCTCGGTTCGGTATGCGGACCGTGGAGGCCTTCCGGCCGGTGCTGATGCAGTGGCTAAAACGGCGGCACGGGGTGCTCTCCTTTCGACTGGTGCAGGTTTTGACGGGGCATGGATGTTTCGCCAAATACCTGCACACGGTCGTCAGGAGGGAGAGTACACCGTCCTGCCACCACTGCGATTGCGACGAGGATACGGCGCAGCATACGCTCGAGGTTTGTGCCGCTTGGGCAGAGCAGCGTCGTGAACTCGTCACAATCATCGGTGCTGACCTGACGCTGCCGACCATCGCCAGGGCGATGCTCGACAGCGTCAGGAACTGGGACGCGGTCGCATCCTTCTGCGAGGCAGTAGTCTTTGCTCGACGACGCGAGCTGCCGCCGGCGACTGGGGCGGCGCAGGCGCGATTACCTGCGCCTAATGCCGCCCTAGCCGAGGCCGTGGGTGACTGGATCGGGGAATTAGTCCGTCACCCGCCGAGAGGCCGACCGCGTGAGGAAAGACCGACATCCTACCCGAGGGGGGGACGTCGGTCGAGGAGAGGGTACTCCTTAGGGGTATTTCGTCGGGCCGACCACTGACGTCAAGTCACTCTGCTCCGGTGGTCGGCCCAACGACGAAGGCGACGTCACGGGTGGGTTACGGGTGTGCCTGCTTACGCCCCTCTGTCGCCGCGGACGGAGTAGTGCGAGGAGTGCGCCGACCGTAACCCACCGCTAAAAAAAAAAAAACCCTCCTTGGAAATGTAATTGTTGACCAAACGGCATCAGATCGAGTTGGCCCAAGTCGTTATAAAGCTCTTAGGCGTCTTTTAAGATATCCACGAGCAAAGTAAGGGTTGGTAGTATTCGTAGCCGCTACCACAGAGCTTGTATTTGTCCTACACCAAACGTAATTTATTTACTAACGAATATAAATCATAATTAAAATTCATATGTCAACTCGTATGATTGAACCTATCTAAGCTTGCTACGCGTTTTATGATCAAATCATAATAATAAAACGTCCCTATAAACGAAGCAATACGTGTCAAAGTTGACATCCGATGAACTGGAAGTTTGAAATAAATTAGCGGTTCAATTAAACCCAAGTTATTTGATATAGCGCCATCAATTTTACGGATATAAATTTGACATGTTTTAAGAATGATGTATCTAAATATATCATTAAAAAAATGATATTTATCTTTCGTTTTTATATTGAGTTTCAAGAGTAAACGCTTGACGTATTATTGACATATGATAAGACAGGATAAAAGTAATGTTGTGAGAAAAAAATTAAGTATAAATATTAAATGCTTTAAGGGTAAACACCGAAGGAAAGATGGATGGATTGCGTGAAGCATTATATAGATAGAAGGAGAACGAACATAGATATGACATCTAATAGGATTGTGTGTAAAAAGGACATATAGCGTCGACCCCAAATAATTGGGATAAGAGCAGGAGAGAGCAAAAGATGATTGAGTTTCATGTACGTTTGGTATCGGAGTAAGAATAAAATTTACTACTCCTCCTTATTACCTTTTTTTTTTGGTGGACTATGGATGCGTCTCGCTCCGCCAGATCGGTCCGGGGTGACGGAAAGGCGGCGCGTGACCCCATAGAAACCGTAAAAATCCTCTCTCTTCGCCGTGCGAGCGGGCCACTGGGACCCGATTTTTAACTTCGGTGGCCCGCCCGGTGGTTTACCCTCGCGGGTTCCTCTCGTCGACGCCCCGACAGATTTTGCCGTCGGCCGCCTTCACGCGGTGGCCTCACGTCGGGTGACCGGACAATTCCCCGGTCCGATCACCTGAAGCCTCGGTTAGGGCGGCATCAGGCGCAGGTATTCGCGCCTGCGCCGCCCCGGCTGCTGGCGGCGGCCCGGATCGCGGGAATCCTCCCGGACTCGTTCCACCGCTTCCTTCTGCGAGATGACAGCCTCGCAGAAGGCGGCAACCGCGTCCCAGTTCCTGACGCTGTCGACAATCGCCCTCGCGACAGCCGGCAGTGTCAGGTCGGCACCGATAACAGCGACGAGATCACGGCGCTGCCCGTCCCAGCTCGGACACACCTCCAGCGTGTGTTGCGCCGTGTCCTCGTCGCTGCTGCAATGGTGGCAGGCCGGAGTCCATTCCCTATACGCGACCGTGTGTAGGTACAAACCGAAGCACCCGTGCCCCGACAATACCTGCACCAGCCGAAAGGAGAGGACTCCGTGCCACCGCTCCATCCACTCCATCAGTACGGGCCGGAGGGCCTCAACGGTCACAACACCACGCCTAGGCCTCTCCAGCCGCGTAGCCCAACGGGCGACGACGTCTCGGCGGGCGTCCACGCGCCAGGTGGCTATCTCGCTCACCGATGGGGAGCCACCTGCTTCGCGCGCTGTGATAACCCGCCGGTAGAGGTCGGAGAGCATCTCCGCCTCTAGGGAGGATGTCGTAAAAGACAACAAATGGATTTAATAATATGCATACATATTTATGTAAAAAAATGTAAACTTTATTTTAATGGATTTTATCGTATGAACACTAAAATTTATTTGTAATGTCGGAAATGGAACGAAATAATTATAAACGCATTTAAATATTAAAAAAAAAAACATTTCAAACGTGTAAAAAAGCCTACTCGCATAAACATGAGAGATCATTAACAAATCTTTAAATAAAACCATATACTAAAATTGCCGATCAGGGGTAGAGGAAGTAAGTTTTGTTCCGTTTGTAGAGTTCAGTCCAACAGTGGGACGTATTGATGTCGATAAAATATTAATAAAATCTATCGTAACACAAACAATTATTTCTAAATGCTAATTTATGTATTTTTTCTCTAACGGTAGGACCAGGCTGTTGACAGTTCTCTGTCTACAGCCGCGGGCTGGTCCGTCCGGGGTAGTACCACACTCTCACAGAAGATCTACGTCTGAGTAATGGCAATGTGCTATTGCACTTCAATCGGTGAGCGAGAGAGCCGAAAGCCTAACTCGGTGTGTTTGTATTGGTAGCCAGCGGCTTACTGATACCCTCGATATTTCAAAGGTTTATGGGTGGCAGTAACACTTACCATAAGGTATTTTGCTTACTCGTGTGCCACCATAAGCATTAAAAAAACGTGTAAATGTTTGTATTTAAAAGATTACTCTCTTATGTGAAGGCCTATATCTAACAATGAATCTGTAAAAATAGTTTTATTTCAAATATGAGAATTATCCAATCTTTCTTTCAGGCACAACTAGTAGTCAATAAAAAATAATTCCATTCTATGCTGAAAATGCCTTAGCATTATAGAATTTTTGTTTTTAAATTTGAAATTATTATGATATAAGTATCATTTTGAAAAAGAGCTACTCGATAGATTTTTACCAAACATACTTAAGAACCACCGCAAGGTAACTCACTTTGCTGTAAAAAATGCATCAAAATTGGTGCATTCGTTTGCAAGTTACGACACCACATACAGACACTTAAACATTGGCTTCAACTATATAACACCCCTCCTTTTGCGTGATCAGCCCTTATCCTAATTACTTTTGGTAGACACAATATGTGCTCCTCTTTCATCGTACATATCGCATATAATAATTGACAATAGTTTTATTAGTATATTATAGTTACCCACCTTTGGGAATGTAATTGCTACGAGGACGACATCAAGTGACGTTCGTCCAGGGCAATCAAACAACCACGAGCAACTTTAGGCTTGATAGTATTCAGAGCCACTATCATACAACAATTTTTAGTTCTTTTTTTAATTCTCTTGATTGTGCAGCAGCACACCTGATGATAATTGTTGCTGCCGCTCATGGACCTTTGAAATGCCAGGGGTACAACTAAGCCGCTGCTTACTAAAAAAAACCCCAAACCCCACCCAGAAAGTTGGGCTTGCTCACCTAACAAATCACAAGAGCACATTGGCATTGCTTAGACGTCTATTTTCTGCGAGAGTGTGGTACTACCCCAGATGAACCGGCACAAGGCTGTAGACAGTTTTCTGTCAAAAACTAATCTCTACTAAAAGCTACGGCAGATTCACTGATCTTCTCTATAGGAATGATAAAGATAAGGATAAAACGTGATTAAAATATAAAACTGTAAAAAAATAAATATATTACACAATTTCCAATATTATATCCATGATATTTCACTTCCTCTCGTTTCCACGTAAATGTAACAAGCTAATATAAAATGTGTCAAAGACGGAGCGGACTTGAATACCGATATACTCTTATCATCATGCCATTGCCAACAGATTTTTAGATACAGAAAACGTTTTGCATAAATATATACATTCGAAAATATATAATGACGTCACTCCTTAGTAATCATACCTACAGCTGTACATACATACATACATATCATCACGCCATATCCAGTGTAGGCAGAGAGAACAGAGTGCCAGAGAACTCTATCCTTGCATACTTCACTCGCTTCCTCAACATTCATAATTCTCTTCATACACGCTCGCCGGTTTCGGAGACTCTTGACGCCACCTTCCTTCAGTACGTGACCAATCTGGTCTAGGTATGTTAATCTCGGTCTTCCCCAGTACCTACATCCTTCCACTTTCGCATTATATATCTTCTTAACCAGACGTTCGTTCGGCATTCTTTCCACATGTCCGAACTATCGGAGCATTCCCTTTCGCATCTTTATACCAATACTCTCTTTCATACCTACTCGCTCTCTTACGTCGTCATTACAGCTGTATAGATAGATGGCGTAATGGTTAAGTTACCGATGTGTACGTCCGATCGGCTTCGGAAAGCGGCCACAAGCTGAGAAGATCCGACAAGGAACTTATCGAGCTTGTCATTTTTTAAATGACTTCTTTTAAAATAAATTGTATGTACAAGTTTAACAAATAATTAGCTTCATTGGGATATTTAAAATAAAACTACTTTTACGGATTCTATCGCGATTGTATTTGATTTTTAATTGCCCGATGTTTCGGATACTTTACACGGAAGTACTAAAGTGTATCATGTCCAATAAATCATTGTTATTACAGAAATTTATATCTACCCGCTACAGTATCAGTTATTAAAGTTTTACCCACACTTTTAATACAAATAAGACTGCACAGATGGTGTAGTGGTTAAGATACCGACCTTCCGTGCCAGTGCCGTGGGTTCGATTCCCACGCAGGACAACACTTTGTGCGATCCACAAAGTGTTGTTCTGAGTCTGGGTGTAATTTGTCTGCGTTAGTTGCATGTTTGTAAAGTCCCCCGCAATACAAGAATTACTTCCTTAGTGCAGGGAGGTGTCTTTAAAAAAAAAAAAATCATTGTCAGTACAAAAACAAAATGATTCTATGTATAAAATTCATATTGTTTATGATCAGTTATTATTAAACATTTCATTTATGATAATTATTATATTGTGGCAAAACAAAAATTCATTGTGATATCCTTCAAACTAGAATACATTATTTTCTTTTTTTTTTTAAAAGACCTTCCACTAAAGAAATATTCCTTGTCTTTACAAACACAATTAATGGACGCGAATTAAATTCAGATTCAGAACTGCAATTTGTGGTTAGCACAAATTATTGTCTTGCAACCCACAGCACTTGACATGGTACACTCGTTATTATAAAAACATAATTCATGATCATTTCAACTCATATATGTCCCACTGTTGGACTCGAGCTTCCTCCGTAATGGCAGAGAAATTGACATACTATACCACGCTCATCAGACATGTTGGTAAAGGATTTTGTTTCGAGTTTCTCTTCTCTTGCATAGATGTTATATGCGTTTCATATCCCTTAGTCATCTCTTAACAACCAGGGGTAAGATAAGAGGTGGTGAATTGTATTCATACTCCGTGACCACTCGAAAAACGTATGATTAACGCAGACAAATTACATCCAATAAATTAATATGAATACTTCAATCAATCAATAATATATTTTTGCAAATATGGATACAAATATGATCTTACAGTAAAAACTCATAGTTCTTCCATATTTTACCATAAGGCATACAAATTTTAAGTTTGTAGTACATTAAAATAAAAAAAAAAAGTGTGGGTGTCACTCCTTAAGTACGATTATCAAAACAGGCGCAAAAAAAGCTGATTTGACTAAAAATAATATATATATTTTTATTTACATTTACTAAAACTGTTCAGTGAAATATTATCTCACGTCAGAAAGTGAAAGGTGCGCAGAATAGGTTGCACACCAAAAACGTAACGAGGTTATTCGATCACTAGATTTTACTCCTCAAATTTTTCTCATACCGGGCGCCTTATATAAAATCGATTCTTAAGGAGTAAACTCCAAAAAATATTTAAAACAAACAAGAAAAATGAAAAGAATTCATTATTAACTATTCACAAAATATTAAAATAAATTAGGGCATAAAATATGTATTTACTAATAAGATTAAGACACAATTAGGACATAGAGTGATTACATATTAAATTTGAAAATTATTTTCTACCATTCTGTTATACTTCGTCACTCTTTGGTCGATTGGTGATATAAGCTTGTTAGTAATAAGTTAAATTATTTATTTCAAATTGAATTTTTATATCCTTTGCTACAACTACTCTTAATTTTAGCGCATGGTTTATTATTTTATCATTGTCTTATCTCACTTACTTGGGGTTGATGCTATATGTATTCATACATATTGCAAAATTTATCGGCAATATTTTTATGACTGATACCTAACGTTAACGCTCCTTGAGAATGTAATTGTTGATCAAACGGCATCAAGTGGTCATACTAGTTCGATACAGCGCTCTTAGCCGTTTATTACGACATCCATGAGCAAAGTAAGACAGCATTCGCAGCCGCTACGACACAGTTAGATATTTATTGAATGAAAAATGTTGTATAAAAACAGATTTACAATTGCAAACACATTTAATCACACAAAAAGTGCCTTTTGTAGATAAGAAAAATAAAATTAAGTAGGAAAAACATTCCCTATTGGTTATGATATCCGTATAAAATACATTTTTGTGGTTCTCTTGGGAAATATACGCGTATAACGTGGTACATACATGCGTATCATCTGTATTGATTTTAGTATTATCTCTAACTAAAATCTTGTATATCCACAAACAACTTAGCTTAAATAATATAGATATATTTATAAATTGAAGTTGTACCTCTTTTGGCGCGTTAGGGAAAAATTATGTGAGTAAATTTTTACAATGCGTGCACATACCGTCACGAATAACTGACACCCTGAAGTTAGCTATAGTCAACATTTTAATTTTTTTGTGATATTTAAATACATACATACATATCATCACGCCATATCCCTTGCAGAGTAGGCAGAGAGAACAGAGTGCCAGAGAACTCTATCTCTGCATACTTCACCCGCTTCCTCAACATTCATAATTCTCTTCATACACGCTCGCCGGTTTCGGAGACTCTTGACTCCACCTTCCTTCAGTACCTGACCGATCTGGTCTAGGTAGGTTAGTCTCGGTCTCCCTCGGTACCTACATCCTTCCACTTTCGCATTGTATATCTTCTTAACCAGACGTTCGTTCGGCATTCTTTCCACATGTCCGAACCATCGGAGCATTCCCTTTCGCATCTTTACACCAATACTCTCTTTCATACCTACTCGCTCTCTTACGTCGTCGTTACGAATGCGGTCGGTCAGCCTAACTCCACAGATTTGCCGAAGAGATCGCATATTTAAATAAATATGTGATATTCGATATTTAAATAAATATGTGATATTATCCGTGTGGTGACGGAATAAGAATACAATTCACAATATCTTAACCGTGGGTGATCGTAAGAGACGACTCAGGGATATAAAACGCATATAACATCTATGCAAGAGAAGGAAAACTCGAAACAAAATCCTATACCAACACGTCTGACCAGCGCGGTATAGTAGGTTAATTCCCCTCCCATTGCGGAGGAAGCCCGATCCCAACAGTGGGACATATATGGGTTGTGGTAATGATGATTTAAATAAACTTTATTTAACTAGATAATGCGTTATAATAAAACTTTCAATGTATTAAATACCTTTTTTCTATTGTTAGTGTCGTTTTTTCTACAAACGTAGAATAAGGCGAAAGATAAAATTTTTGAAAAGATTTTTGTCTTGTTACGCCAAAGAAGTAAACTTCTGACGCATGTATATAAGTACACATACACTTTTTTTTCTTATATATTAGTAAAATCTGAATAAAACATTAAAAAAATGAAATATAATTTGTTAAACGCAAATGTCAGTTTTTTTCATACATCAACATCTATTAATATTATGTGGTTCTTGACCAAGAATCCGATGACGCAGCATAGAATGATCTACCTCTAGATGGACTGATGATATTGTTAAGGTCACAGGAAGTCGTTGGATGCAGATGGCACAGGTTTGTTTTGAGTGGAATTCTCGTGGGGCGATCTATATCCATTAGTGGCCGTTTACCGGCTGATGGATGATGGCAGAAAGAATTTGTTGATAGCATAAAGAATTGTCTCCTCCGTGTGGTGACAGAGTAAAAATACAATTCACCACCCCCAAAATGGTGTAATATATCTTACCCTTGGGTGATCATAAGAGACGACTAAGAGATATAAAACGCATATATATAACATCTATGCAAGAGAAGAAAACTTTAAACTAAATCCTATACCAACACGTCTGACCAGCGTGGTATAGTAAGTCAATTTCCCTCCCGTTTTGGAGGAGGCTCGAGCCCAACAGTGGAACATATGAGCTGAGATGATGATGATGATAAAGAATTGTCTTATGAACTTGAACCCAACCCCTGAACACGGTATGTCGGTATTTAATCACTAAGCCGTTTGTGTAATTACGTTTATAGTATACTAGCTTCTGCCCACGGCTTCACCCCCGTAAAAGGTTACTTTCCTAAAGTTTTTATCCCCTACTTTTATTTTACCCCTTAAGGGTAAATTCTTTACAAAATGTTAATATCATATTTATTTATCAATAGCCTAAAAATAAGTTTCAAGCTTCTGGCTTTAAAAATGACGATACATCTTTACATCTTTACATCCCCCTTTACAACCCTTCTTTGGCATTGAAAAGTAGCCTATGTCCTTTATCGGGCTCTAAACTATCTGTGTACCAAATTTCATTTAGATCTGTTCAGTAGTTTTGGCGTGAAAGAGCGACAGACAGACAGAGTTACTTTCGCATTTATAATATTAGTAAGGACCCGATTACGAAGCGAAAAATGATGTCACAAGCGGGATTCGAACCCGCACCTATTGGGAGTCTGACCCAATCGTGTTGCCACTTACACCACCGTGAACTATGGTAGGACATTCAAATCTTGCTTCATATCATATTTACGTCTTTAAGGTGACGTGCGCCATCTACCCGACAATGTTTACACATTATAGGCTTAATACTTCAAACTTTGCAGTTAGAATTGTATTAAACGATGACACAACCTTGTTATTCAAATTACTGTTTAGCATTTAATACGCTTCGTAATCGGGTTTTTATAAATAATTAAGCATGTTAAATGCGAAATTTCAGTAATTTGAATATTAGTAAGGATTTAACTTGACGCTAAGAATTAACAATTATTCACTCATCTTTGGGCACAATATCTTAGAATATATAATAAACTAAACGTGAAGTGAAGTTCAAATGAATCAAAAATAATCACGTTTAATATTGGTTAATTAATAAAGCGATTGGTTCGCACTGACTGGACTATACCACAGAAATCAATTAGAGATTTAGTAGTATAACAGAATAGTATATTACAATTTCTACCACAAATATTCGCTTTGTAGATTCCATTCTGACCTATAGATGTCTGCTAATATAGAGCTGATCCTATTATTCAAAATCAAATTATTTATTACTTATAAAACCTGAACGGAAACTTAATATCAATCTTGTATTTTAACCTAAATCTATCTCATCATCATCACAGCCCATATATGTCCCATTGTTGGGCTCGGGCCTCCTCCATTAATAAGGGAAAATGACCTACTGTACCACGCTGTTCAGACGTGTTGGTATAAGGTTTTGTTCCTTCTCTTGTATAGATGTTACATGCGTTTTATATCCCTTAGTCGTCTCGTACGATCACCCACGGGTAAGATAGTGGGCGGTGAATTGTATTCTTACTCCGTCACCACATAGATGACGCATCCATATCCCACCGCAAAAAAAAATGTATGCTATGGTTCGCACACACGCCGCCCGTTCCGTCCGGGGCGACGGACGCGCAGCGTATAGCCCCATTACTCACCATATTCCCTCCCATCACTATTGGGCCGGCCACTCGTAATGCTTCCTTGCCATTCGTGGCCAGCCCGGCGGGGGACAACACCCTTAATCCTATCTTATGATCACCAACGGGAGTTAATAAATAGTAAATAAAACTGAAAATATTATTAATAGTGATATTTTTACTAATATGATGGGACGATAAATTTCAAATAAAACAATGGCATATATAAGTAATCTAAGACAATGAAGTTTCTAACGTATCTAGTAGTTATATAAAGCCTATAAACGATATCTGTCTGTCACTCTTGACATAAATGAAACACCTACAATAAGTAATCGATGTACTAAAATCACGAACTCGTCTTGTATAACACTTTATTTTGTTTCAGAACTTGATATTTTATCGAAATAAGTATTCGTAGACGTAAAACGATAAGGTTTCAATAATAAAGTTTTATATAACATTTGAATATATGAAGATAAAACAAAATTTCTAAAGATTAAGGTTTCTATTCGTAAAGGAATAGGAAGATATTTTCTTATGTAAATTTTAGTTTATTGCCGTTTAACTTAAAAATTTGCTGTGTGGTGACGGCTACAAATAGTTCTTCTGCGGATTACCGTATTGTAGATCCTATCTCGCAAAGAAATCCACAGCATAGGGGTGGCCCGCTCGCTCGGCGAGGAGAGGTGCATTGCCGGGCGAGTCTATGGGTCGCGCACCGCCCTACTGTTACGCCGGACGGATCTGGTGGAGTATGACCAGACCATAGCCCATGGCAAAAAAAGCATATGGCGCTTCATAGCAGACTGAGCTACCTTGAACTTAATGACGCCTACATTTAGGGACATTTCCATGCCGTGAATCATCACTGATAACACACTAGGTAGTTTGATTCGTCAGCTGGCAGAGTTGAATTAGTCCGCTGATCTTTTTGTTGAAATTGGATCTACCTAACTGGACTATTGATCCAAGGTAAATATAATGATCGACAACTTCTAGAATCCCGTTTCCTACTAGGACCGGTATTGGACTGACCACTTCCATAGTCCACCACAAAAAAAAAAAACAAAACGAGTGGCGTAAAAAAAAAAAGAAAATTGGGATGGGACATCCTCCGATGACACTCCTCGTCTACTCATCGCATTCGTAAACTACCAACAGTAGGTGTAAAACTATTGCGAGTTAATGTTATCTGAAATGTGTCTATATGATTGGATAACTAATAGGCCAGGTTAGTTGAAAACTATTGATTTAAAAAATGTCTCGTCTGCCTTCAAATATTGTTGCCTAAATGCCAAGACATAGACTTATAGCCTTATAGACATAGACTTAGAGTCTCGCAGTAATCGCAATAGACCAAGACTTATATCTAGATTCTCGCAGTACTCTTTTAGACAGCATTTTATGACTCATTTGGCAAAGGAAGGGTTGCCAACATTATTGTATTCTTAATTACACATTCTTAAGTACACGGAGGAATAATTTGATGTTATTTTAAACAGTTTCATAAGTCACAGATGTGATTACGTCCTGAGTCCCGGTAAGTGGTATGTACATAATTGTATAGATAGTTATACAGTTAGCGTTGCTAAATGAATGGAAGTTCATTAATTTAGTTGGTTCATTAATTTAGTTGGTTCTATGGCGTGTGCTCAAAACAAATAACTCCTTTTTTTTGGCGGCGGGCTATGGATTGGTCGCACCCTACTAAATCCGTCCGGGGCGAAAGCCGGTCTTTGTCTTCGATGGATAACAAATAATTCTGTGTTTCTATAACAGCGGGAGGTGCAAAACTTGCAAACCTCTTGCCTCAAGTCTGGCATCTTATATTTGGACAACACTACTTCAATACCATATAGTTTTGATTTTCTACAGACGGGGGCTCGCCAACTCACTGAACGAACCCCTAAACGATCGCCACAAGCACACAAACCATACGAGCAACATTTATTATTAATACGACTATCATTTCTTATTATTAATTTCATATGCTAAATCTCAATAATTCTGTCGTATTTTTTATCTGTCTCACCAAATATTTGCGATACAGATTTCATTTGATATTATGGACAGAATATATCGCAGTCTTCTTATATCAATTTCTAATATATTTTTTTTCCAATTGTATTTGGTCTCTTTAGATATTGGTAAACTTAGTAAGTATATTTTCGTTATATTAATATGAAGTATTTCAGAAGTTATTATTTTGTTTGGCCTTTGTGTTTCCAATACATTTGGTTTCTATACATATGTATTATGTGTTATATGTAATATGCTTTTTTTTTTGTTTATAATTTCATGTCTTCGTCACGTAAGAAATAAGCAAATTTATATAAATTCTATAAATGACTCTGAATGTTCATTTCTCGATCTGTAAGTCGTAATATCGACTCTGTGTGTAATATTTTTTGTACATATGTCTTATTAGATAAATTTTTGTTAAAGTTGCACTAGTGATGGAGAAATTAAGGAATGAATGCTTGACATGGTATGAATATGTTATGAGATAAATAGAATAATATATACATACATACATATCATCACGCCATATCCCTTGCAGGGTAGGCAGAGAGAACAGATTGCCAGAGAACTCTAACCTTGCATACTTCACTCGCTTCCTCAACATTCATAATTCTCTTCATACACGCTCGCCGGTTTCGGAGACTCTTGACTCCACCTTCCTTCAGTACGTGACCAATCTGGTCTAGGAACAATATATAGAGAAAGTAATATTATGAGGTAAGTTTTAAAACTTATACTTAACTTATATTTAAATATGAATTTTGAATACGTCAATGGCGTTTAGTGGTAAGGGAAAATCAAAGAAAATTATTCATCATCATTTCATAATATATATATCCCTATGTTGGGCTAAAGTGTCCTCGATATTGGGAGGGAAATTGCCCTACTATACCACGATGGTCAGACGTGTTGGTATAGGGTTTTATTTCGATTTTTTTCTCTTGCATAGATGTTATGTGTTTTATACCCCTTAGTCGTCTCTTACAATCACCCACGGGTAAGAGGGTGGTGAATTGTATTCTTACTCCGTAACCACAAAGCAATTATTTATTAACTAATATTTGTGATGTATATGTAGCTGTATGGTAGCGGCTAAGAATACTATCAACCCTTACTTTGCTCGTGGATGTCGTAAAAGACGACTAAGAGCCTTGTAACGACCTGGGCCAACTCCATCTGATGCCGTTTGGTCAACAATTACATTCCCAAGGAGGGTTGACGTCTGGCAGGCGGCCGATCATAAAACTATTTCCAATAACTTTTACAATATGTACTATGAAAGAAGAGTACATATTGTATCGACCCCAAGTAATTAGGATGAGAGTAGGAGAATTATGATTTGTGATGTATTTAAAAAAAATCCCTCCTATTGTGGAAGAGATTCGAAGCCAGTAGTGGGACATATATGAGCTAAGATGATATTGATGATCTCACTTCAGATTAATGAATCTTAAATATAACGCATTCAAACAGAGTCTTCAGCTTTATAATATCAAAAAATAAAAATTGCAACGTTCTATCCGCCATCAAAATACTTTAAAACAGACCAAATGGTGTCTATTACTTCCACAAAAGGCATCAGTACATCGCTAGGGGCACAATGTATGTAATAATGGCAGCCATTTTGTTTCCTGATCCACCCATATGTCCTCGTTGAGTGGACGCCGCCGTAAATGTGTCATAACAACGGTCTTTCTTATACGAGTGGATCATTGACAAGGATAAAATGGTCGTTATAACAAGTATTTTTCTTTGCTCTTATAATGATTTTGTTTGTTATGATAAGAATACAATATGTATGCAGGTGATTGGGGATAATTTCGGCATCAGCAAAAAGTTCGGTCGCGTAAAATGACGCTAATGCGAACGTTGCTGTAGCATCGACGGCAAGGGTTATCCAAAAGGGTAGCTTATTACCCTTTTTTGGTTGCCGAATCCCAAGAATCGGTGTCGGTGATCAGCTAAATTGGCGGTAAACAATAATATGGTTGGTATCACAGTATGTTCCGTAACCTGCAGCTAGATGGTGTAATATACTTAAAAATTACGAATATCACGTCATACTTCAGTGACCAATCAAAGTGCTCGGTTCGCGATTTTTTTTTAATACGGTTCATTAAAGGATGAGGTTAAGGTGTCGCACGTCCAACAAGACATTTTTATTATAGAGGCAATTAAAAATCAATCATAAACACGAAGAAACCCATAAAAATAATTTTATTATAATCTCTTATTAAAACATATACATATAAAATTTAATAATATGACAGTTAAAAGGCGATCCTTTCTATAGATTGACTTGGCTGGTTTTAGAAAAAAATACCATATTAAAACTGTAGCCGAAGAACTGAAACGATATTTTTATGCGCTTACTAGAGTATTACCGACCACTTCAGGCCTTCGTTTTAATATGTTTTAAATTAATATGCCTTATATTCCTAAGACGTATGTGCTGTAGTATATATATATATATATTTTTGTTTTGGACCAATAGTGCTTACCGGACACGGGGTCCGAGTTAATACTCCAATTTTGCAGTTAGTATTGTATTAAATGATGACACGACCCTGTTATCCATATTACTAAGATTTACCTTTTAACTTGCTAAGTTATTTAAAAAAAATGTTTCTATTCATAAAAAAGTTTTCATTTATTATCTGTCATTTATGGTCAGCATAGCTACCTTAGGATTTTAGCGGGCAAGAAAAAGTGTCATATGGTGATCTTGTATAATATTCAATATCTTAATTTTTTAACGTAAATATTAAGTAATTCTGATAGCATTTTATGTAATTTAATGCACAGAAAGTATTAAAGTGTAGTGAATATGATATAATAATGCCTTACATGAATTTGTTTTCATTTTCCACCAAAATGCACAAAAATATCTTTAACAGTGTGGCCATGGCACTGTTGAAGAAGACCATTTGACTTACGGACGATGACTTTAAATGAAGTTAATTTATAAACCAAGATTTGGCTTAAAAGTCTAAGTAACCAAGCCATAATCTAAAAAAAAAACAAAGCAGTCATGAGGACTGCCGACAGAAGAGAAAACTTAAACCTATGAAAATAATGAAAATTATTTATTAAAATAGAACAACAAGTACGTATTTCAGCTAATTTCAGGACGCTCACACTGTTTACTTCGCTGCATAGCAAGAATAGCACACGCATGTGCTTGGGATCTACCGACTCACTCTCTTTCTCTCTCCTACTTTCTACCTTTGTGTATCTTTCTTTCTCTCTCCCTCATGCGTTAGAATATTGGAGGCTAATCGTTGCTAACGCTCGCGCTGGCCTGTAACAGGTATACTATACGCATGCGTTCGAGTGCCATTGCGTTAAACGTTTAACGCAACCTTGTTAGAAGTCGCATTAGAAGTTTCACTTAAAACAATTGCTATCTTACAGAAATTACAGTGCTTTTTTTTTGGGGTGGGTTACGGTCGGCGCACTCTTTGCACCACTCCGTCCGGGGCGACAGAGGGGCGTAAGCACGCACACCCGTAACCCACCCACGACGTCGCCTTCGTCGTTGGGCCGACCACCGGAGCAGAGTGACTTGACGTCAGTGGTCCAACGGAATACCCCTGGGGAGTACCCTCTCCTCAAGAAATTACAGTGCTAAGAATGCGTAGTTGGATTAGACCTACAAAATGACAAAGATACAATTTAATCTTATTTATGTGTACAGATTTATGGAAAGGTTTAATATTATTACAAAAACGAGAGAGACAATCACCAGTTATCGCCAGTAGCATTGATCGCAGGCTTATCTCTAGATAATCCAGTTTCAACTCAACGTTAAATTAGCTAAAGTGCTCGTTACGGCGCCATTATCTATACAACATAAATATAACTCAAATGCTTTTACTGTAAACTTTCAAATAACTGATTTTACATAATTGCCGAGTGGTTTTTGTACATTTTCGTGTTAAATATCTTACGTTCGATTATCACGTAGGAAAAAAAAATTCTATGATCCACAATGCTCTTTAATTATTGGGTATAAATTTGTCTCAGTTATTTGTATAATAATATCTGATTTACCGCTCGCTCGATATGTTCTTGTTAGTGTGTTTTAGAAGATATATTGAAATACAATAAAAATAATTAATAAAATAATGGAAAAATTAAAAAGACAAAAATAGCAAAAAGAGAAACTAAGGATCCGAATCGGTCTCGATTAGACTGCTCGATTTTCTAATTGAGATACGTCTATTATTAATGACAGCGTCAAAATTTGCCTTCATATTTTAATAGTTTTCAGCCAATGAAAAATAATATTTTTTGTAGCCTTAAAATACCGACAAAACAATAATTTCTATAAATGAGACCTATCTAGATCGATTAATTGCATGCCAAATCTTTCTTTAGTATGTGAATGCACAAAATGGATTATTAATACATAAAATGGATCTCGATATCTGGGCGTCGTCCTCACGCGGTGGCCTCGCTCCAAGGGCGACCGGACTAGTCCCCGATGCGATCACCCGCTCTGGTTATGAGGCTTACATTTAGGGACCACGTTTCCGTGTCGTAAGTCATCACTGGTAACACACACTGGTCGTAGGCCTGTATTTTCAGACACTGAGGTATGTTGGATGAGAATATCCTCTGATCCTCTCTTCCCTGATCGACAATCATTGAAAACATCTCAGTTTGAAATTATACTTCTTTAGACGCGTTATGAAAAAAAAATATGAGATTGAAATTTTAAAATGCGCGCGCATCACTGTAACTCAAAATTAACAAGTTGAAGTTGGCCGCAAAACCGCTCATTAAGTCTCGAATAAAAGCTACCAACAAAATAGAAATAAAACCTCTTTCTCGTTTCTACATTAACAGCATGTGTTTTCGTTTCATACAAGTGCGAATTATATATGTGCTAATAAATTATATTCAGTTGTGATTTCAATTGAATATTTTGATTAAAATTGTTTTCTATTCGTAAACATTAGAGAAAAAAATTATCCTATACTTTCCAGTCCTTTCATTGTTTTATTATAATTAATTACTTGCATGCAATTAAAAACTATTTTTAATGATGCCAAAGAAATATAACTTTTCACGCGCGTACATAACTACACGCACCCATTTCTTTTTTATTAAATGGAAATGTCATTGATCATATGACAGCACAAATAATGTAGTGATTAAAATAACGATATATTGTGGCTTTGTCGGGTTCAATTCCCACGTATGACAATACTTTATTCTACATATATTCTGAACTTGGTTGTAATTTTACGTCTGTTGATACAATAATTATTATTTCCTTAGTTCAGGGTGCTATTTAAGCCGGGCATGGATGTCAAGAATTCTGTACCAGTGGTCAGCCAAATAATGATGGGAAAGGAATACGGTAAGTTATGGGGGCGCGCGTCGCCCTTTCGTGACCCCGGACGAAACGGACACGCTATCTGTTCTATCGTTTCTAAACTATCAATCTATCAGCCCGTAGATATCCACTGTTGGACATAGAATGCCACTTTTTTTTTCTTTTTTTTTTCCGCATGTTGGACCATGAATGTGGTCGCGCCCCGACAAATCATCCGGGGCGACAGAAGAGGCGGCACGCAACCTCATGGACCCACCCTGCAAACACCTCTCTTCGCCGTGCGAGCGAGTCACTGGTACCCGATCTTTGTCTTCGGTGGCCACATAGAATGCCAATCAAAATGGTCTTGTGTCATCTGCAATCAACGCATGCAATCTTCATAATGTCATTAGCCCACCTAGTGGAGCTAAGACATAGCCTGCCAATAAAAAAAAACCAAATGCCAACAAACACTAAAAGTGTCTATTTCAATATTATTAAACGTTTCTTGATCAAGAATCTTCTTGACGAAAAAACGAAGGTGTCTTTTAGCAATTAAATCCCTACCTCTAATCACAAGTCTTCATTCCCTAGGGGATTAAAATGTGATAATAATTGTGATGTAATATAATGGTAATACCACGAGAATACTCGTATAGGAAGGGTCCGGCCGTAAGCTTATTCGTATCCCAAGAGAATAAGGATGTAGTTGGTAGAAACACGCACACATACATAACTATATTATAAGACTTTTATTCAGGACGATACGATACCGATACGATTTTAATTATTTCGTTTGAATTTAAGTGAGAATACAATTCACCAACCTCTATCTCGCCCGTGGATGTCGTAAAAGTCAACTAAGAGATTTGATATGCAACATATATGAGAGAAGAAAAACTTAAAATCGTATACCAACCCGCCTGATCAGGGTACAGTAAGGTTAATTTCTCTTCCAGTCCGAAGGAGGCACACGCTTAGCAGTGGGGTGTGTAAATTGAAATGATGAACAATTTTAAAAATAGCTCGATTAAAATATAGGATACGACTTTTTACATCGGTAATGTATTCCTTAAGATAGTAGTTCAATTTTGATAAATTAATATGTTTCGGGCAAGTTACTTTAGAATCCTGAAATAACCTGTAAATACGACTAATAACGATATTATGAAAATTGAAATAACGATGTCTTATTGGACGTGAGACACCTTGGTCGTCCCGTGATCATGAACGCTGTATAAAGTATTCGAAACGTTGAGAAATTAAAAATTAAATACAATCATGATTGAATCCGTAAAAAATATTTTATTTCAAACAAGTTACAATTATTAAGCACCACCATTGAGTACAGAAATAAATTGCAAAAAACCATAAAGATAAATTAAAACAATATTTTATTAATACTTTCACTAATTGATTAAATTCTAATGTTAATAACTTTTGCAATATTTTCTTTGAAATTGGTAGCAAATAATTAGGATTAGAACAGGAGAATGATGATGATGATAAATAAATTTAATTTTAAATACTATTAAAAACGGGGAAGGAGTAAATAAATCATATCAGAATGTTTGTAGTATTAAGCAAAATTTTAAGTATTAAGCCCATACAATGTGTAAACATTGTCGGGTAGATGGCACACGTCTCCTTAAAGACGTAAAAATAACACGAAGCGAGATTTTAATGTCCTACATTAGTTCGCGGTGGTGTAAGTGTCAGCACGATTGGGACGGATTTCCAATAGGTGTGGGTTCGAATTCCACTTGTGACATCATTTTTCGCTTCATAATCGGGTTTTATAAATAATTAAGCATATTAAATAATTTTCAGTAATTTGAAATCATATAGCGGAAGCGAGTGAAGTATGCAGAGATAGAGTTCTCTGGCACTCTGTTCTTTCTGCCTACCCTGCAAGGGATATGGCGTGATGATATGTATGTATGTGTGAAATCATATCAGAATTTTTAATAGTTTTGATAATACAGCAATATATATGTATATCATCATCATCATCATCATCTATCTGCTCTTATCTGAATCAGTTGACATCAATGCAATATGTAGAGAACATACTACAAAAAAGTACTGGCAATTATTTTTAGACTAGCCATCTGCCTGGCATCAAGCTTACTCGGAAATATAATTTTGCCCAGGTGGCATTAAATTTGGTTAGTGAACTTACGTTCACTAACGTTACGTTCACTAAAAGATGGCTGCTTTACAGCAGCCATCTTTTTCGACACCTACAAGCAATGTAAGGGTTCATAGTATTTATAGTCGCCACCACACAGGTATATTTCTATGTCCAACTTACCACCAGTCAAGTATGTTCTGTCACGCAACGCTTCGATTTACTAACATATTTCATTTTATCACATTTCATATTCATATTTAGAACTTTCGAGACTGCTACAAAAAAAAACAAAAAAAAATGCGTACCTATCCATCTACACATACATTCATCTATCCGTCTCAGGCAAGTATGCAATTGGCTGCTGACATTTTTCTACTGAACGTCAGTTCCATCGTAACGCATTTGGCTTCCATAGTGGACTTTTGACGGGAATTTGAAAACGTCATGAGGTGCTCTTGTATTATATTCGATGTCTTAGTGTTTTAGCGTGTTATATTAGATAATTTTGATGGCATTTTATGTAATGTGATGTGCGAAAATACTGGGATGTAGTGAATATCATATAAAAGTGCTTTACAACGTTTTCGTTTTCCATCAAAATTCCCACAAGATACCATTAACAGTGTGGCCATTGCACTGTTAATGGTGGCAATTTGACTTAGACAATGACTGATTTGAAAGACTAAAAACATGAAAATATTTATTACTTGACACTGGCACCAATAGCTCGTATATGTAGCTGATTGCCAATACATAAGAAGAAGAAGAAGGCTTCCATAGTTCCATTCCTAACAATTAACTTTTTTTAAGACAAGACCGTAACAAAGTAATCATTTACAAACACAATTGAAAGACCTAACCAGGCTTGGAACGACATTTTGTGGATTGCACAAAGTATATAATTAGCCTTCGCGTTTAAAAAATATTACTTCAAAAAGCCGTATATTATAAAGTATCTTAGTTTACGGATGTACACGGCTACCATGATAATGATCGCTCCTTGGTAATACAGTTTTATGTAATGTTTAGTTGAGATTGTGGTATAATAATATGTGTTCGGGGATTGCCTTAGGACTACTTAAGAAAGGTTGACGTCAAACTGAAAACCGCACTAAAATCATGGCCATTACTTTTACAATCTGGTTTTCTTTCACATGTAGGTAATTAAAGACTGGAGTTATTTTGATATGGAGGAAAAAAGAAACCCACTACTTTCCTACGGCGCATCAAAATGTGGCACCTTATAAAAGAAAGATATATGGAATCAAGTTGGAATAGTATATACCTAAAGAAACCTTACTTTTATATGCTCATCCGAGCAGCTTACTGAATTGCAGTTTCTAAATTTTTAATTTAATTAACTTTAGTAAGATAAAGTAAGCCGCCTTTTAAGAGTCAATAAATAGGAATATGCGCTCTGAATTTTCTTGCCGGTTCTTTCTCTGTGTGGCCGCATTACAATCTGTGGTGGTAGTTTAATAGTTTCGTTAGTTTTTAAACTAGTACATACAGAGAGAACAGAGTGCCAGAGAACTCTATCCTTGCATACTTCACTCGCTTCTCCAACATTCATGATTCTCTTCATATACGCTCGCCGGTTTCGGAGACTCTTGACTCCACCTTCTTTCATTACGTGACCAATCTAGTCTAGGTACGTGAGTCTCGGTCTCCTCCGGTACCTACATCCTGCCGCTTTCGCATTATATATCTTCTTAACCAGACGTTCGTTCCGCATTCTTTCCACATGTCCGAACCATCGGAGCATTCCCTTTCGCATCTTTTAGCATTTTTTAAACTAGTAAATGACTATAATATAATAATTAACATCAATTAAATGTTTAATAATAACTGATAATACAATATAAAATTTTATATATATCATTTTCTTTTTGTACTGGCAATGAATTCGTATTTAAAAATTTGTGTAAAAATTTAATAACTGATATTGTAGAAGGTATATATAAATCTCTCTAATAACGATGACTTGTTGTACATGAGACACCTAAGTCCTCGCGTGACCATAAACGCTGTAAAGTGTAAGAAATTAATCGACGTTTCGATGTCGATAAATTAAAAACTAAAATACAAACACGATATAATCCATAAAAATAGTGTTATTTCAAATGTGTATATGTACTCACAAAACAACAGCTATCATTATGTTCAGTTTGCAATTTTTTGCATTCTGTAGAGGTCTACAGACTTAACTGTTAGAAAGTCATGAGTCTATCGTGAGATATATATCTATTGTCGCCATGTTGGCATAATCTAACCAATTAAAGATAGAAGATAGTTCAGAAAGTGGTAGGACCACGCTATTGACAGTACTCTGTCTACAGCCGCGGGCCGGTCCGTCCGGGGTAGTACCACACTCTCGCAGAATACCGACGTATGAGTAATGGCAATGTGCTATTGCGCTTCGTTCGGTGAGCGAGAGAGCCGGAAGCCCAATTGGGTGGGTTTGGGGTTTATATTGGTAGGCAGTAGCCTAGTTATACCCTTGGTATTGCAAAGGTCCATGGGCGGCAGTGACAATTACCATCAGGTGTGCTGCTAGCTTGTTTGCCACCACTATCAATAAAAAAAATAGTATAAAAAGTAATATTAGTGATGAGTTAATATAAAATGTGAAAAACCCGACAAAATTCTATAATAAATAAATTCCTACAAGCTAAATTCACGCTCAAAGTGCACCAGTGTCTAGGAGTATCTGGGTGTAAGAAAATATCGAACGTTGCCCCGGACAGGTCCTCGACGGAACAAAGCGTCATAATAGATAATATGTCTTATACTCACTATTTCTCAACAAATATCTAACACGTTTTGTTCGATTGAGGTATAAAAGAAGCTATTTTTATCGCTAATACCAGAATTCAATTAATATTGAATAGAAAATGTAAAGAAATATTTTATTGAAAAGAAAAAAAAATGAAGTTAAGATGATATACAATGCGAAAGTGGAAGGATGTAGGTACCGAGGGAGACCGAGACTAACCTACCTAGACCAGATCGGTCATGTACTGAAGGAAGGTGGAGTCAAGAGTCTCCGAAACCGGCGAGCGTGTATGAAGAGAATTATGAATGTTAAGGAAGCAAGTGAAGTATGCAGAGATAGAGTTCTCTGGCACTCTGTTCTCTCTGCCTACCCTGCAAGGGATATGGCGTGATGATATGTATGTATGTATGTATGTAAAAAAAAATTAAATAAATTTATTTTTATTAAACGTATTTTTGAAACGTCGGCAAATTAAAAATCATATATAATCGCGACATAATACGTAAAAATAGTTTTATTTCAAATGTGTAACACTCGCATAAACAACATAAAATAAAAAAGTACATTAAAAATAGCTCGCATTTAATAATATTTTAAATGGCTTCTATTCACAAAAGAGTTCATCATCATCATCATCACAGCACATAAATGTCCCACTGTTGGGCTCGGGCCTCCTCCGTAATGGGAGGGAAATTAACCTACTATACCGCGTTGGTCAGACGTGTTGGTATAGGGTTTTGTTTAGAGTTTTCCTTCTCTCGCATAAATGTTATATGCGTTTTATTTCCCTTAGTCATCTCGGACGATCCCCACCACCATTTACCCACGGGTAAAATAGGGGGTGGTGAATTGTATTCTTACTCCATCATCACACGGATAGCAGAAGGAAA
The DNA here is from genome assembly GCA_905163515.2 of Lymantria monacha. Lineage (NCBI taxonomy): Eukaryota > Metazoa > Arthropoda > Insecta > Lepidoptera > Erebidae > Lymantria > Lymantria monacha. Next base: position 18,972,304 of record LR991107.1, on the reverse strand, counting down.
TAATCCTTGCATTGCGAGGGGACTTTACAAATATTTACACGTAATAGTGCTGGTATGGGTTCGAATCCCACTTGTGACATTTCATTTTTCGCTTCGTAATCGGGTTTTTATAGTTTGTCATATGTTTTTATTTCAATTATCTCCTTCTTTAGCATAAATGCTATGTGCATATTACTCCTTAGTCAGATAATATTGTGTGCTTGCGTCTCATAATCATCTTTTACGGTTGGACACTGGCATGAACTTGACTGCACAGATAACGTAGTAGTTAAGATACCGACCTTGCCATGCCAGTGCTGTGGGTTCGATTCCTATGCAGAAAAATACTTTCTGCGATTCACAAACTGTTGTTCAGCGTCTGGGTATAATTTGTACAAGGATTATTTCCTAGCAACAGGCTGATCACAGACATCTATCGAAGACTTAGTCAACAAGAGTACCAGCTGGACGGAAGCGCATGAAGTTATCGAACAGTTGATTCGGGATAGATACATACATACATATCATCACGCCATATCCCTTGCAGGGTAGGCAGAGAGAACAGAGTGCCAGAGAACTCTATCTCTGCATACTTCACTCGCTTCCTCAACATTCATAATTCTCTTCATACACGCTCGCCGGTTTCGGAGACTCTTGACTCCACCTTCCTTCAGTACATTACCGATCTGGTCTAGGTAGGTTAGTCTCGGTCTCCCTCGGTACCTACATCCTTCTACTTTCGCATTGTATATCTTCTTAACTAGGCGTTCGTTCGGCATTCTTTCCACATGTCCGAACCATCGGAGCATTCCCTTTCGCATCTTTACACCAATACTCTCTTTCATACCTACTCGCTCTCTTACGTCGTCGTTACGAATGCGGTCGGTCAGCCTAACTCCACAGATTTTCCGCAGAGATCGCATTTCGACCGCATTAATTTTACTATCATACTCTTTTCTGCATACTCAACTCTCGCTTCCATATAGTAATGTTGGGACAAGCACTGCGTTATGTATTGCTACACGTGCCTTCTGGCTGAGGTGGTGGCTGCCGAGAAGTTGCCCCAACGCTCCGTTCACTCTATTTCCCGCATTCACTCTTCGCTCTATATCAGTGGTGTACCTTCCATCTCGACTAAATCCACATCCAAGATATACAAATTCATCCACTTGCTCTAGTACATCATTACCTATTGTTACTCTTACATCTGTTCTGGTTTTATCTCTTTCAAAGACCATTATTTTGGTTTTGCTCACATTCACGCTTAGACCCCTTTTCTTACAATCTTCTGTCATTGTGTCGACTAGGGTCTGCAGGTCAGTCGCTGACTGTGCCAGCAGGACTGCATCATCTGCATAAAGCAGAGCAGTGACCACTGAGTCGCCCATCTAGACTCCCACATTCATATCGTTCAACCTTTGGAGACATTTATCCAGATATATGATAAACAGCCTGGCTGACAGAACGCACCCCTGCTTAACGCCGATATTGACGTCAAACCAAGGCGACATTCCATCATCCAGCCGCACACAGGCTCTACAGCCCATGTAACTGGACTGCACAGCCTGTAGCAGTTTACCGCTAATACCATACTCCGGTAAAATGTCCCAAAGTTCCTTTCGTACAACCGTGTCAAATGCTCTCTCCAGATCCACAAAACTGCAGAAAACCCTCTGACCTAGAGCCAGATGCTTCTCCACGATGTTGCGCAGAGAGAACACTTGATCCATGCATTCCCTTCCACTCCTGAAACCTCCTTGTGTCTCACACAGTAAACCATTGGACACCATCCTCATTCTCCTTTCAATAATTTTACCATACACTTTTGCTGCCAAACTGGTCAAGCTTATGGCTCTGTAATTTGCGCAGTCATAACGTGAACCCTTGTTTTTAAACAAAGGCATGATGACTGCGCTATTCCAGTCCCTGGGAACCATTCCCGAGCTCCAACATAAATTGAGGAGCAACAGGAACGCCTCCCAGACACAAGAGCCACCAAGCTTGATCATCTCGGCAGACACCATATCAATGCCCGCTGCCTTACCATTTTTCAAACTTCTTATCGCCCATTCAACTTCATCCATACTGATGCCATCGGAGGACGCCGTTGTCGAATGTTGATCTACTAAACCACATCCAACACCGGCGCCAACCGTAGCATCCGCATACATATCGCCAAAATATTCACTCCATCGGCTTAACACGTCTTGTGTTTGTGTAAGAATGTCTCCAGCTTTAGACCTTATAGAATAAGGATAGGTAGATAGAATAAGATAGATGCTTATAGAATAAGGATAGATAAGGATAGATCGGCAAACGTCGTTATTTCTATTTTGTTGGTAGCTTTTTTTCGAGACATAATGATCGGCCAACTTCAACCTACAGTGATGCGCTCGCATCTTATTTGCGGCCAACTTCAACCTGTTAATTTTGTGTTACATTGATGTGCGCGCATTTTAAAATTTCACTCTTATCATTTTTCATAACTCGTCTAAAGAAGTATAACTTAAAAAAAAAGGTTTGGTGAACTGTATGTCACGCTTACACTCTCATCACACAAATATACGAATATTCTATTAAAATTATAACAGTAATTTTAAATGTTTAGTTAACAGAACTTGAAAGTATACACATACATACATACATATCATCACGCCATATCCCTTGCAGGGTAGGCAGAGAGAACAGAGTGCCAGAGAACTCTATCTCTGCATACTTCACTCGCTTCCTCAACATTCATAATTCTCTTCATACACGCTCACCGGTTTCGGAGACTCTTGACTCCACCTTCCTTCAGTACATGACCGATCTGGTCTAGGTAGGTTAGTCTCGGTCTCCCTCGGTACCTACATCCTTCCACTTTCGCATTGTATATCTTCTTAACCAGGCGTTCGTTCGGCATTCTTTCCACATGTCCGAACTATCGGAGCATTCCCTTTCGCATCTTTACACCAATACTCTCGAAAGTATATTTTCTTGATATGTCGCGTAATAATATTTACAATAACGAAAACGTAATTTAAATATACTTTATAAATAGAATTAATTATTACTTCCATGATACTAATTAACATCATGATTCATTATATATATTTGATTAATATGATTTTAATAATTTTAACTGTGTGGTAGCGGCTATAAATACTACCAACCCTTACTTTGCTCGTGGATGACGTAAAAGACGACTAAGAGCCTTATAACCTGGGCCAACTCCATCTGATGCCGTTTGGTTAATAATTACATTACCAAGGAGAGTTGACGTCTGGCAGGCGACCGGTCATAAAACTATTACCAATAACTTTTCTGATATGTAATATGAATGAAGAGTACATATTGTATCGACCCTAAGTAATTGGGATAAGAGTAGGAGAATGATGATGACATAGCTGCCTGACAATGGTGAAGTCCACAGGCGATAGTTATTTCTTACTATCATGACCCGTCAGCTCCACCATTGGCAATCAAAAATGATGTTTCAAGAAAAGATAAATACATTTTCCAAAGATCAAATCAAATCAAATCATTTATTATGCATAAGCCCTAAAAGGGCACTTACATATTGTCAATATTACATATTTTTTTTAAATTAATCTACCACCGGATCGGAAAGCCGCCACAAACTGAGAAGATCCGGCAAGAAACTCAGCGGGCTCGTCATTTTTTTTCAAATTACATGTTTTCTTAATATTATTGGGTACATGTTTAGTCCCTATTAGCTCCAGTGAGATGTAAAGATTTATTCTTCGAGTAAAGATTTATTTTTTAAAAGTTAAATACAACATTAACAAAAAAAAAAGAACAAAAAGGAACAGAAATGGTTGGACCAGATTCCACAAGCGGCACTCGATCACGAGTTAACTACTAAAGTCGATATGAAGGAAAGCGAAGACAAGGTCTTATTGGATCAACCTCAAGCAAACAGAATAAACTCAAGCAAAATATATTCTTCATAGAAGCTTACTACTTAAGCTCAGATTCTAACTATCTCGTACACTATTAAAAGCAATAAAATAAACCCTCACAAATTCCTTTAAGCAATAACTAAAGTAAGAATTGTCTCACCTCAGTAAAGAATCTTGGATTTAGCAATCGATAGAGTTTACTATCAAAAGGTGCTTCGGTTTATATCATTTGAGATTATTTCACCTGTGCAACGAAGGGTCTTTTTATGTGTTCAGGGGTTTATTGAGTACTGCGCCCTCTGCCGATCACAGTATTAAATTAGAGTCGTAAAACGTTGGGCCGATCAATGTTGATGAAAATTTTAGAATGTTGCCGCCATGTTATATGTATTGATTCATTATATGTATTTATTTGATGGGCTTGTTCTGTTTATTTTATTTTATAGTAATTTATTTTCTAACGTTACAATCGTGATCACAAGTTTTGTTATGTGTGGTCTATATTAAAAGATTTATTTATAAAAAGACCTGGCCAAGATTCGCCCCGGATCTACGAAGATACCTAATAATAGAATTAAAACGTAGAGATTCGACTTAAATTGAATTGAGATTCGACTTCCGGGGAGATAGGCCTCGTTAGCATTGCGCTGCAACTCATCTAGGAGAAGGAAAACTCCGAAATATAACCCCCAATCTAAGGTGTAAACCGACCCGTGCTGAGGGATTCGCGGCCAGAGGGTAAGCTGGTCAAAAACGGAGGGTGCATGTGTTGGTGGTCACATGGCACAGCGGTGATTCCACCTTGCCTCCACACAAGGTTCTGTAGGTGTAGATCATTTAATACCCTACTACTCGTGTGAGCGCTATGGATTATATGGAAAGAAATAAAATTCCAAATGACGGCGATGCGGCTCGCAACCCTTCACGTCTCGTTCCCAATGAGGGCGAAAAGCGGTCTACGGAGTACCGCTTTGCCACGCTAAATGTAGGAGGAGGAATGAAATCAAATGAATGTCAAATGATGGATGATAATTAAAAAAATCAAAAAACCCGACTGCGTAAAAAGTAACCAAAACTATGTACATATCTAATAAAAAAACTGAAAAGAAAAAAACAAGCACTTAGATGTCCGGTGGTCTAGAATTCCATAATATATTATTGATTAAATACTATTGCAGAAAATAAAATATATTTTAATAATAGAACATGACAACTGAACAGTCGGGATCCACAGAAAAATTAGATTTGCTATCGAATAATGGATCCCGACTGTTCAGTTGTCATGTTCTATTATTAAAATATATTTTATTTTCTGCAATAGTATTTAATCAATAATATATTATGGAATTCTAGACCACCGGACATCTAAGTGCTTGTTTTTTTCTTTTCAGTTTTTTTATTAGATATGTACGTAGTTTTGGTTACTTTTTACGCAGTCGGGTTTTTTGATTTTTTTAATATTTTTTTTTATTTCATACTTTTTAGTTATGAATATCTAGGTAGTTATAGTTATACTATTTATTAATAAGTAGGTAAGTACCTAACTATATATAGTTTTTCGAATGAAGTTGAGTACTAAATCGTTAGAACTTGGAGATGGGCGACCGCGTAAGATATTAGATACTTTAGGTAGGACTACCTATGGTATATTAAATAATATACCTACTAGATACTCCAGTATATGTCCATCCACATCCAGTTATATAAATTTTACGTCGTCATCGTAAATTTCTACTGTCTAAAAAACCTATATGTGAGAAAGGTTGATACGAAACTTTAAATCGATATAGATCCTAAACGGACAGTCAAATCGAAAAATGTTGAGAGAAAACTAATAATGGTTTTTAAATACCTATTCAACAATATCCCACTCGACATAGTTTGTTGACTTTATTTTTTTTAATATTCACAATATGGCGTCCAGTAGCCGCCATATTGAATTTTCATTAACGTCATATCTTTAGTGACACTCCCCGGAATAAGAGGAATCGATTGACGTGCGAATCACAAAAATCGACCCAGGCGTTTGGTTTATATAGTGCTTCAAAGGAACATACATACATAGACTGTTAAACACAATACCACTCCTTTGCGTTGCGCAGTCGGGTAAAAAGATTGACATTCTTTGTGTGAATGAGACAAAGCGAAAGGGACGTGAGGTAACTAGTCATGGACCTTACACGGCATGCTGGTCTGGAGTATCAATGACTACTAGAGCCTGCCAAGGAGTTGGTCTCCTTCTCTCTGCTCGAATGGCTCAATGTGTTAAAGAGTATGATTGTGTGAATGTTAGATTAGTATGGTTAAGTATGAAAGTGGGTCTGACCCGTATTTTTGTTTTAGGATTTGTTGCTCCAGTAAACACGGGTTTGACTAAAAATAAATCTGAACAAGATGCAAGAGAGAACTTTTGGGAAGAACTAAGAGATATTTTGAGATTATGTCAGTTGAATTAAAGGTTGATTTTGCTAGGTAATTTTAATGGATGGGTAGGAATAGGTCGAAAAGGATTTGAAAAGGTTTTAGGAAGGTTTGGTGATGAAAGTGTGAATGAAAATGGTCAAAGTTTACTAGAGGTGTGCTTGGAATGGAATCTTTGTATTACAAATACTATGTTTGAACACAAAAAGATCCATATGTATACACGTGAAGCAAAGAATGTAAGAAAGAGTATGATTGACTTTATAATAGTAGATGAAAGACTTAGAAGCAAAGTTCTAGATACTAGGGTGTATCGCGGTGTTGGTATCCATACAGACCACTTTCTAGTAATGACTAGAATAAGTGGTCTCGTAAAAATGTGCCGAAACCGGATACATAACCCGACAAGTGTACTAAAAAGAATAAAAGTAGAAAGTTTGCAAGATGAGATTGTTAGAGAGAAGTACAAAAGTAAACTGACAGAAAAGTTGTATGATTCGGTTAATATTAGTGATATGGAAGAATTGTGGAAGACTTTTAAAGAGAATGTGATAAATAGTGCTATAAAAATATGTGGCGTGACCAGAATAAGGAAAGTAAATGAGATGAAAAATGTATGGTGGGATAAAGATGTGCAGAGTGCAGTTTGTGAGAAGAAGAAAGCATCGATAGATTGACTTGCTATCAGAGCCAATGAGAGAATGGAAAAGGCAACGAATGATGATATAGATATAGCTAAAGAAGAGTACAAGAGAAGAAAAAGAGTAGTGAAACGAAATTGTCAGAAGAAAGAAAGAGGATCAAAAAGACGAGTATGATAGAAGTATCTAAATATAGATCTAGTAATAGAAGATTATCGCAGGATTATCAATCCAACTTAAAGATTTTCTGGAAGTCGATAAGATCAGCTCAAGGTAAAGCTCAAAGTACAGAGCTTGCCTCGATCACGGATAAGTATGGAAGGATAGTGAATAGAGAAGAATGTGTACTAAAGAGATGGAAGGAATACTTTGAAAGCTTATTTGAAAGAGAAGAGTCACAAGACATATCATCTGAGAGTGAAAGAAATCTTGAGGATGGAGAAGGTATAACTATGGTAGAAATTATGAACGCACTGAAAGGTATGAAAGTGGGTAAATCTGCAGGATACGATAGGATTACAGTTGAAATGCTGCGGCTGGACAAGATATCATAGCTTGTTTGCTATACCAGCTCTTCAATCTCTGTTGGACTAATGGCCAAGTATCTGACGACTGGTGTAAGACAGTTATTGTACCTCTGTACAAAGGGAAAGGTTCCCAGCAAGATTGTGCAAACTACAGGGCCATAAGACTCCTTAGCATTGTCGGCAAAAAACAATGCGTACCAGTGGCCCACCCGCAATGCGTAGAGAGGTATATTATAGGGCGGGTCTACGGGGTCGTGCGCCGCTTCTCCCGTCGCCCCGGACGGATTAGCGGGGCGTGACCGCTCCGTAGCCCGCCGCCAAAAAAAAAAAAAAAAGAGCATTGTCGGCAAAAGTATTAATTGAAAGAGTAGTGAAAGTAACTGACAAGAAAATATAGGATGCACAAGCGGGTTTTCAAAAAGGTATGGGTTGCACGGATCAAGTCTTCTCCTTAACATGCATGACGCAGAAATTTTTGCCTAAGTTCAGAAAACCTTTAGCGCATTTATTGATTTGGAGAAGGCTTATGACAAAGTGAGGAGGACTTCGGGACTTGAGGATGTCTTGATCAAATGGCATCAGATAGAGTTGGCCCAGGTCGTTATAAGGCTCTTAGTCGTCTTTTACGACATCCACGAGCAAATTAAGGGTTGGTAGTATTCGTAGCTGCTACCACACAGCACCATATATTCTTTTAGTATATCGTATGGTATAGATATTCCACAAAATTCAAACGATAGGTATTTATTGCTTCGTGTAGTTTAATAGAGATTGCAAATTAACTGCTTTGCATGAGTTAGACATATTGAGTAAGGCATAACTCGCAAATAACTAGGCATGCACTAAGAAATACGTTCTGGCTATACCTATTTATAATAGTATTATTGTTGAAAGTGCCTGATATTTATATCATAGCAACAAAGTAAAATTTTATTTAAAAAGAACTGCAATGTTTAGAGACATTTTTCTTTTCGATTTGTAGTCTAGAGACCAAGTACTATGTAATAATACCAATCTTATGTCCGTACGTGAATATTAACAAGTGGGGCAAATGTCCATACAATGTTGGCCAGCTCCATGATTCTATATTTTTTTTTTATTGTCAGATCAGTTATTATTAAACATTTAAGTTATGATAATTATTATATTGTGGCAATTTACTAGTTTAAAAATTTAACAAAACTATTCAATTATTATTGGATAGGAACCCGGCCATACTGAGAATGATCCGGCAAGAAAACTCAGAAGAAATAATACTAATTATTGTCTTTTGAAAGGCGGACCACTTTATATTATATTATTAGTTTAATCTTATAATTTATATATTAAATATACTATATACTATTCATTACTATGTATTTTATTGCGAAAATCGATAGAGCAGTGAATCTCATTATAAAAGGTAATATTGTAATATTGAAATTACCCCATATTAATTATTATGGGGTAATTTCAATCTTACTTCTTTATTTTTTTTTTATAGACTTTGATTGATTTGCCTACATTCCAAAGTAGTGACAAATTAATTTGAGACCTTATAAGCTGCTCTGATTCTATTTCGTCTTTTAAGTGAAAGAATGACAATTTTATAGAAGTCTTAATATTTGGTTTTTATCGATTATAAACAATATTTATAATGATTTTCTTTAAATAATATTCTTCAATTAAATCGCTAAATTATTTGCACCACAAACTGTTATCTTCGAAGAATTTATTACTGAACGGCAGAAAAGTTGAGATACATCACCGAAAGGCCTCTATCTATTTTGCACATACATCCGCAAGCACCTGGAAAGGGTGTGACTAGAGAATCTCTAGTAGAGATAACCATTGCATGGTCCAATTTCTAGTTAACCATGGCAAGTTGGAAAATAAATTGTTTTGAGCTTGTAGCAAATTGATAAAATTGCCATATATTCAGGCGTTTCCGCCATACCTATTATTGCAATCAATCTTAAGGCTCACATATGGGCCCCTTTAAGCTGCCCCTGATACATGATGCTGTACTGCTATGCTTATGGTAGCTGTAAATAATCTTATTTATTAGCTGGATTATTAATTTTGCTCCATATCTCCCAGATTGCATAAGATGTAAATGAAAAAAATCTTTACAATTTCCCACTGTTTAACTTTTCTAATTAAATTTATTACGAGTCCTAAGATAATTGAAAATGTTCTCCACAATTGACTGAGGAACAAATTACGGTATGTACGGTGATCATTATGGATCCAGTCTTACAGAAATTAAAATATCGAGAATGTGTGCTAGGATTCATCATCATCATCACAGCCCATATATGTCCCACTGTTGAGCTCGGGCCTTCCTCCGTAATGGGAGGGAAATTAAGCTACTATACCGCGCTGGTGAGACGTGCTGGTATAGGGTTTTGAATCGAGTTTTCCTTCTCTCGCATAGATATTATATACGTTTTATATCCCTTAATCGTCTCGTACGTTCACCCACGGGTGAGATAGGGGGTGGTGAATATTATTCTTACTCCGTCACCACACGGCGCTAGGATTAGTCCCATAAATATCTAATTTTCTTTGTTTCAAAGACATGGAGGCAAAAATACTCGTAACTATTAATTTAATATTTAAAAAACACTCTAGATAAAAAAAAATATGTAAGCATTTAATTAAAAAAATATATATATAAGCACTTTCCGTGTGGTGACTGAGAAAGAATACAATTCATTACTTCCCTTTCTTGCTGATAAGTACAGCAGCCTAGTTATACCATTAGTATTGCAAAGGTTCATGGGTGGCAGTGACATTTACCATCTGCTGTCTGCTCGTTTGCCACCATAAGCAATAACAAAAAAAAAACAGGTATATAATATGCAGATAAAAGCTATGCAAGAGAAGGAAAACTCGAAATAAAATCCTATAGCTGCCTATTTCACCAGCTTGGTATAGTAGGTCAATGTCCCTACTATCCTATAGAAGACTTGTGCTCAACAGTAAGACGTATTTGAGACGAAGATAATGATCAAGCAGTTTATTTAGAAACTATACAGTTCCTCTTTGTCACTCGTCCATTAATTAATTTCTAAAGGTCAAAGTTTAATGGACAATCGATCAATGTTTTTTATAGCAGACATAATTCCCGAACGAAATCGTTCATTGTTTCTGGTTCAAAATTGTTGTACTCTGATATCATTTATCAAACTGGTATATTTTATATAGAAATTAAAAACGAATCTTGTTGACAATATTTTAAGTTTTAACTTTTAGATTTTACTAAGATTTTAATTTTTAAAATCTGTGGAGTTAGGCTGACCGATCGCATTCGTAACGACGACGTAAGAGAGCGAGTAGGTATGAAAGAGAGTATTGGTGTAAAGATGCGAAAGGGAATGCTCCGATGGTTCGGACATATGGAAAGAATGCCGAACAAACATCTGGTTAAGAAGATATACAATGAGAAAGTGGAAGGATGTAGGTACCGGGGGAGACCGAGACTAACCTACCTAGACCAGATTGGTCACGTACTGAAGGAAGATGGAGTCAAGAGTCTCTGAAACCGGCAAGCGTGTATGAAGAGAATTATGAATATTGAGGAAGCGAGTGAAGTATGCAAGGATAGAGTTCTCTGGCACTCTGTTCTCTCTGCCTACCCTGCAAGGGATATGGCGTTATGATATGTATGTATGAACTAAGATTTTATAAAGCTTAATGTCATGAGAGGATGTTAGGGAAACTTTCTTTTTTTATTGCTGATGGTGGGCAACAAGCAAGCGGTAGGTGTTACTATCGCCCATGGACTTTTATAATACCAATGGTACAGCTAGGCCACTGCCTACTAATATAAACCGTAAACCCACCAAGAAAGTTGGGCTGCCGGCTCACTCACTCACCGAACGAAGCACAACAGCATTTTGCCATTGACCCCCGAATGGACCGGCCCGCGACTGTTGACAGAACTGTTAACAGTGTGTGGTCCCACCACAATAAGTACAGTGAGTTTTTTTTTTCAGTTGTAAATCGTCATTCACGTAATAGTAGCTAGATGTTATAGTAATTTAAAAAAATAAATCTTACCATATAGTCATCATCATCATCTCAGCTCATACACGTCCCACTGCTGGGCTCGAGCCAAGCTCCAAACAAGGAGTGGAAATTGACCTACTATACCACGCTGGTCAGACGCGTTGGTATAGGGTTTATTTCGAGTTTTCCATCTCTTGCAAAGATGTTATATGAGTTTCATATCTCTTAGTCGTCTCTTACGATCACCAACGGATAAGGTAGGAGGTGCTGATTATATTCTTACTCCGTCACCACACCGACGATTTACTTCTTTTATTAATTCAGTACTTCTTTGGTATTCATATAATTAAGCTAGCTAGTTTTTTCTAATTACTAGTTTAAATTAATTAATTTATAGGCGAAGGTTTTAAAGTAAGTTTTTTATATCAAATCGAATTATTTACTATGCATAGGTCTTGTAAGTGTATAATCTATATTGTCATTTTTACAAATTATTTGAAATTATACTTATAGTTCATCACTGGATCGCGGCGCGGCCATAAGTTGAGAAAACCCGGCAAGAAAATCAGGCTTGTCATTTTTAAATTACTTATTTTTAAATGATATATGTATATTATAAATTTAGCAAGTATTACCTTCAGTGCTCTGATTCCCTACGAACTAGGTTATATATAAATATAATACAAGAATAAAAATTAATATGGCTGGACTAGATATCACCAAGGTCAATCTTATTCTATTCCACTTTAATCTTATCCCGTATTCCTTTATTTTATGAGGTGTTTGGGATATTAATTAACTGTGGCAAAGTAGTGGGCTTTCCGTATGATGACGAAATAAAAATACAATTCACCACCCCTCTCTTACCCGTGGATGATCGCAAGAGACGACTAAGGGATATAAAACGCATATAACATATATGCGAGGGAAGGAAAATTAAAAAACAAAACCCTATACCTAAATGTCTGACCAGCGTGGTGTAGGTTAATTTTCCTTCAATTTGTAGGAGGCTCGAGCCCAACAGTGCTAGGTGTAAAAGCTGAGATAATGACCGAGTTAATTTTAAACGCACAATTTCAAATTTTCAAAACCATCGACAGCGTTACAAAAAAAAATTTATCCTAAACAATACAATACTTGAACAAGAAAATGTCCACAATTCTACAGCACAAATTGCTCAAGGCACGAAGCTTCAATAAAAATTGGCCAACCAGAGGTAAAGCTCTCCAGTATACCTTCCGTTTAATAATTCATACTCGACCCTCAACCACATTAGTACCCACTATACCGACCTTAAGTGCATAACGGCACAAACATGAAATAAAAATAACTATTCTTAAGTACCAAATAGTATTTGTATTCTATGTTATAGTACAAATGCTCAGTAGGCTTTACTAAACCAATTAAGACTTCTTAGGTGGCTCCTAAGATATCACATCTTTCAGTGTGGTGACGGAGTAAGAATACAATTCACCATCTTACCCGTGGGTGATCGTATGAGACGATTAAGGGATATAAAACGCATTAATATCTATGTGAGAGAAGGAAAATTCAAAACCCTATACCAACACGTCTGACCATCGTGGTGTAGTAGGTCAATTACCCTCCCATTATGGAGGAGGTTCGAGCCTAACAGTAGGACATATATGAGTTGAGATGAGATTAGGGATGAATCGATACTACCGAGTACTCATATGGTATCGATACTACTACTTGTAGTACATAACACTAACATTCGATACTGAGTACTGGTATCGATAGGAATAAATGGATACTACTGAGTACTAAAAAAACGAGGTACACAGCACGACCGTAGTTTTCCTCATTGTAAATAGGCCTCTACTGCTTAAAGTATGGCAATACTCTCTCGTTTACTTTGTGTATTGCAAATTTATGAGTACTCAAAAGTATCGATACTTCAATCCGATACTACTATCGAGTACTAGTATCGAAGAGAGAATAGTATCGTTTCATCCCTAGATGAGATGGCATAGTTGTTTAACTATATAAATTTTTAATTAAATAATCATCATCATTCTCCTACTCTTATCTAAATTACTCGGGGTCGATACAATATGTACTTTTCTTTCTTAGTATATATTGTAAAAGTTATTGGCACTAGTTTTATGACCGGCCGCCTGCCAGACGTCAACCCTTCTTGGGAAGGTAATTGTTGACCAAACGGTATCAGTTGTAGTTGGCCTAGGTCATTATAAGACTCTTAGTCGTCTTTTACGACATCCTGGAGCAAAATAAAAGTTGATAGTATTCGTAGCCTCTACCACATCATCATGATCATTCATCATTTCAGCCCATCACCGTCCACTGCTGGACGTAGGCCTCCCTCATGGTACGCCACAGAGTGCGGTCCCGGCCTGTCTGCATCCATTGACACCCAGCAACTCTCACCAGGTCGTCTGTCCACCTAGTGGGGGGGCGCCCACACTGCGCGTCCGGTACGTGGTCGCCACTCTAGAACCTTTTTTAACCAGCGGTTGTCTGTTCTTTTGCCACTTCAGTGTGCTAATTCTTCGTGCTATGTCGGTTACACCCGTTCTTCTACGGATTGCCGTATTACAGATTCTATCACGCAGAGAAATCCCGAGCATAGCTCGCTCCATAGCACGCTGAGCGACTTTGAGCTTGGTTATGAGGCCTACATTTAGGGACCACGTTTCCGTGCCGTAAGTCATCACTGGTAACACACACTGGTCGTAGACCTGTGTTTTCAGACACTGAGGTATGTTGGACGAGAAGATCCTCCTAAGTTTTCCGAACCGAACCGCTAACCACACAGCTCACTAAATATTATGAATTCAAATCAACAGGATTTTTTCATTGTAGCCTACATATATTTACGTAATAAGACAAGAATGCTAATCACCATGAGTTACAGTGGAAATCGAATCCACGACACTTGAAATAGTAGGTCGTAATCTTAAACCTACGCCTTCTGCGTATTATTTTTAAATGCTCCTATTTTCAGAGCACCGTGGCTTTTCAGTGAAGGTTCTTTTGTACATCCATTATTTCTGGACTTTTAGATAATATCTAAATATTTCAGACTACAATTTGTCCTTAAAAAACAGAGTCGCTTTTTTTTTCTTTGTAAGTCTCCACAAACCACTTTTTTAGCTTGGTAATCCCGTCATCTTTGCAATAGCTACTTACAAAATCCCTTCAAAGGCTGGCGTTTTCAAATCCCTTAAATATAATCAAGATCAAGTAGGATAATGAAAAGGCAAAGGAAACAAAACAACAAAGTGCCAGGTAAAGCCGAAAGCCGAATGCCAAAATGCGAGGCCGAGAGACCCTCGACAATTTCGTCCACTCATCTAACTTTTTGCAATAATTGTTGTGCTGTGAATAATTTAAATAAATTGAAGTGTGTTTAAACAAAGGGCACTTGAGATTTTCTAACAGAAAACATAAAAACAGCAATTATTGTGAAAGTTGAAAATCAAATGGAGGCTGGCTGTAATGAACTAAGTACGGCCTACTGCTTCGATGGTTTTATTTATCAATTTTTTTTTTCAGTTTTCCAGCGGCGGCTACTAGTATTTTTTTTTATTGCGTTTGGTGGTAAACGAGCAAGCAGCATACCTGATGTTAAGTGTCACTGCCGCCCATGGATCTTTGTCATACTAAGGGTATAGCTAAGCCGCTGCCCACCAATATAAACACCGAACCCGTTGGGCTTCCGGATCTCTCGCTAACCCAACGAAGCGCAATAGCACATTGCTATTACTCGGACGTCGATCTTCTGCGAGAGTGTGGAACTACCCCAGACGGACCGGTCCGCGGCTGTACACATAGAACTGTCAACAGCGTGGTTCTACCGCTATTTTTTTTAAAAGTAGTACCACATGCTCGTATAAAATCGACGTATGAGCAATGACAATGTGCTCTTGCGGTTCGTTCGGTGAGCAAGAAAACCGTCAGCTAAACTTTCTGGGTGGATCTGAGATTTTCACTGGTAGGCAACGACCTAAATGTGCCCCTGGTATTACAAATATCTATAGGCGACAGTAACACTTACTTTTAGGTGTGCTGTGTGCTCGTTTGCCAAAAAACAATGATCGTAGTTTATAAATTGCACAGAAGAACTCTGATATCTAACTCCCTTTAGCGCTTTCTTACATTTCACAATACCACAAAAAAAAAATGTAGAGTTTTGAGAAACGTTATATTTGTAATCCATCCATCCTCATGACATTATAATATCCATGATCTATCATCATGACATTACAATAATCTGTGTACCTATATAATGAAATGCGTTATCCTAATATCGTATAACAAAGCAGATACTCTATACGGCTAATGTTTTCCAATTTAGGTAAATAGTGGCTACGCTCTAACGGTGCTAATTGGCCACTAATGGTACCTACTAGTACCGCATTAGTACCAGATTGTACTATCCGAGTGCTACTAGTACGTTATTAGAACAAATATTGTGTACAATTGCGTAGTAAGTATTGATTTGTGAATATGATATTATATACGAAATCAATGATCATATTTGATTGTGAATGTAGAGTTATCATTTTTGAATATTATGCAAAAACTACTACTTCAGATACGGAATATTTTTAATTATATTTTTTTACATTTTTTTTTTATTTTGTTGATAACAATTAAAATTAAATTTCCGTTTGGTGACGGAGTAAGAATACTATTCTACCCCATATCTTAACCGTGGGTGATCGTACGAGACGACTAGGGGATATAAAGCGCATATAACATCTATGCGAGAGAAGGAATACTTGAAACAAAACCCTATACCAACACGTCTGACCAGCGCGGTATAGTAGGTTAATTTCTCTCCTATTACGGAGGAGGCCCGAGCCCAACAGTGGGACAATTATGGGCTGTGATGATGATGATGATGATGATGAACAATTAAAAATTTGTAATATTTTCCCATTTTTTGTATTTTTAATATGTTCATACAAAACACTAAAATCACGGTTCATAAAAAATAAAAAATATATATAATGTGAGTTGGTGGTAGGAAGGTGAAAATAATTTACGAACTATTCTCATACCTATCAAATACCCGGACAACGTCATTAAAATCTATTAGGCCATGACACGAGATTTTTGTACATAATGAATCTTTACTCGAGGGGCATATCACTGGAGCTAACATAAATTAAACATGTAACCAAACTCGTTTGTGAAAAAATATAATAAAAAATAAAAAAAAGACGAGCCCACTGAGTTTCTTGCCGGATCTTCTCAGTATGTGGCTGCTTTCCGATCCGGTGGTAGATTAATTAAATTTAATTTGAGAAACAATGTAAAATTGACAATATGTAAGTGCCCCTATGGGGCTTATGCAAAATAAATGATTTGATTTAAGAATAAAATATAAGAAACTAGCTTCTGCCCGTGGCTTTGCCCGCGTAAAAGGATACTTTCCTAAAGTTTTTCATGCCCTATTTTTATTTTACCCCTTATAAAATGTTAATGTCATATTTCTTTATATCTCATCAAAACCCAAAAATAAGTTTTAAGCTTCTGGCTTTAAAAATGACGATACTTCCTCACAACTTTTCATCCCCCTTTACAACCCTTTTTTGCATTAACAATTTCCTATGTCCTTTATCAAGCTCAAGACTATCTGTGTACCAAATTTCAATTAGATCGGTTCAGTAGTTTTAGTGTGAAAGAGCAACAGACAGACAGAGTTACTTTCGCATTTACATATAATACTAGCTTTTGCCCGCGACTTCGTCATAAATACAAAAGTAGAAATCTTTGATTGGACAATTTGTCTTTTGATTTGAATATTGATTTGATTAGCTGTATGTTATGGATTCGACATCTTTGTAGGGCAATTCTAATACATTAATTAAATAGCCGTATATCCGTGTGGTGACGGAGTACGAATATAATTCACCACGCCCTATTTTACCCGTGGGTGATCGTAAGAGACGACTAAGGGATATAAAACGCATATAACATCTATGCAAGAGAAGGAACACTCGAAACAAAATCCTATAGCAACACATCTGACCAGCGTGGTATAGTAAGTCAAATTCCCTCCCATTACAGAGGAGGCTCGAGCCCAACAGTGGGACATATATGACTTGAGATGATGATGAATTAAATAACTGTAGTTATTAAAACTATTATATTGCATTCGTAACGACGACGTAAGAGAGCGAGTAGGTATGAAAGAGAGTATTGGTGTAAAGATGCGAAAGGGAATGCTCCGATGGTTCGGACATGTGGAAAGAATGCCGAACGAACGCCTGGTTAAGAAGATATACAATGCGAAAGTTGAAGGATGTAGGTACCGAGGGAGACCGAGACTAACCTACCTAGACCAGATCGGTCATGTACTGAAGGAAGGTGGAGTCAAGAGTCTCCGAAACCGGCGAGCGTGTATGAAGAGAATTATGAATGTTGAGGAAGCGAGTGATGTATGCAGAGATAGAGTTCTCTGGCACTCTGTTCTCTCTGCCTACCCTGCAAGGGATATGGCGTGATGATATGTATGTATGTATGTATGTTAAAACTATGTTTGTCTATTTATTAACTAAACCAGTCTTCTTCCATAGGTAACTGGGATGTAAAAGCAAATAATGTATTATTTTAAGTTGAACTACACATTTTTTTTGCGGTGGACTATGGATGCCTCTCGTCCCGCTAAATCGGTCCGAGGTGACGGAAGAGGCGACGCATAACCCCACAGACCCACCGTGTAACTCCTCTCTTCACCATGCGAGCGGGCCACCGGTACCCGATCTTTGTCTTCGGTGAAGCTGAACTACCCTACAGATGTTTCGTTTAGAGAGGAAACACGTGTCGAATCAATATTCAAAGGTGCGCAAATTGAAACTTAAGCTGCCGAAACTTAAGGCTGCTGATCCCATAAAAGTAACAAATTGCCTTACATTCTATTCTATTTCAAAGTATGTGGTATATTTATCCGCAAGAAAGTAGTGGATCTCTATTCTTCCCTTCCATTTCAAAGTGAAGATAATTATATATATTTATAAAATTATCACCATCATTCTCCTACTCTTATCGGAATTACTCGGGTTCGATACAATATGTACTCTTCTTTCATAGTACACATTGTAAAAGTTATTGGTAATAGTTTTATGACCGGCTGCCTACCTGATGTCAACCCTCCTCGAGAATGTAATTGTTGACCAAACAGCATCAGATGGAGTTGGCCCAGGTCGTTATTAGGCTCTTCCTCGTCTTTGACGACATCCACGAGCAAAGTAAGGGTTGGTAGTATTCGTAACCGCTACCACATAGCTGTATATTTATAATACTATGTGATAGTTATAAGATAAATTTATAAAACTATATGATAGTTACAAGTTAATATCATGTTTTTATCTTGATCATAAAATATTACCAGGAAAGGGATTTTTATTATTCCGATCGTAAGTAAAGCACATTAAACTTTTACTTACAAAAACATCTCAGAAATAAGCGTTTACTTATTAGTAGAATAATCTGCGAATACTTTTATTAAAAGACTTTTTTTTTATTTTTATGAAGAAACGAATTACGTTATATTTCTGTGTAAGTTGATGGTAACTCCTGATCTTAGGGCTTATATTCACCCTCCATCAGCTTCTGAAGCTACTTTACATTTTGGTTGAAAGGCTATCTATGTAGTCAGTTTTATCCCCATCTATATTTAAGGTAAGTTAAATTCTGGAACTGTTATAACATAAAATAAACATTTCTATAAATATACAGATTTTTTTTTAATCCTTATGGTGACAAACGAGCAATCAGCACACCTGATGGCAAGTGTCACTGCCGCCCATGGTCCTTTATAATACCAATAAAATCCCCAAACCACCACCACCCAGTTCTTCCAGCTCCCCAGGCTTCCAGCTCTCTTGCTCATAAAACGAAGCGCAATTGCACATTGCCCCTACTCAGACGTCGATCTTAAATAATTTTAATAATAACAGCACAAATATCGTAGCAATGCTGTTTGGTTGTGGCTAAGATTGCTATCAACTTCTACATTAAGTAAGGGATAGTAGTTTAATTGCTAACTTTCTGTGTAGAATGTGAGTAGGTTCCTATCCCACGTAGGAAAATTTTGTGTCTAAATATAATTTATGTCTATTTGGATTTTTCTGTATGGTGACGCAATAAGTAAATCTTGTACCATGTCTCTCTTTCCCACGCGAGTTGAAAAAACCGGCTAAGAGAATATCAGGCAAGTAAACACCAGTATTCTTTTGATGATATCGATCTTCCTTTGCCAATCAGCCTATCTAGCGACTGTATTTTTGTCCCATCTTTAGGGGAAATTTTATTATTGTCCCATCTTTTGGGGAAATATATATCCAAATAGAAGAGACAAATACTTAATTACTTGTCAAAATGATTTACATATCGAATTCTATCTGTACTAAGAAAGAAATGCCCAAAGACTATATCTAGGTACTTTATAGAGAAATATGTAATATTCAGTTGACGTTCTTTTTCGTATATCATCATCATCAGCATCACCATCTCAGCTCATATATGTCCCACTTTTGGGCTCGGGCCTCCTCCCTAATGAGAGAGAAATTGACCTACTACACCACGCTGGTCAGACATGTTGGTATAGGGTTTTCTTTTGAGTTTTCCTTCCCTTGCATAGATGTTATATGCGTTTTATATCCCTTAGTAGTTTCTTATGATCACCCACGGGATGGTGAATTATATTATTACTCCGTCACCAAACGGATAATTTTTTTCGTGTATAAACTGCAATATTTTCTGACAATACTGAGGTGTGACGTCACAGTAAAGGCCATGACACTGAGTTAATTCTTGTGTAATTTAAAGTAGGTATAAAATTCAAACATTAATTTACTTCTGAAATAACGTTACTTTCATAAATATTAAACTTTTAGCTACAGGTTGTAGGATGTAGGTACCAGGGAAGACCGAGACTAACCTACTTAGACCAAATTGGTCATATACTGAAGGAAGGTGGAGTCAAGAGTGTCCGAAACCGGCGAGCGTATATGAAGAGAATTATGAATGATGAGGAAGCGAGTCAAGTATGCAAGGATAGAGTTCTCTGGCACTCTGTTCTCTCTGCCTACCCTGCAAGGGATATGGCGTGATGATATGTAAAACTGTAGCTAAACATTATAGAAGAGTTATCCTGCCTATTATATAACAATTGATACATCTTTCTTGTTGAAATCATCGATCCTTTTATGGAGTTAGATCATAAATAAAAATCTTAAACGTTTAACTCAATAACCATAAAAACGATTACAAACTCTACCATCCAGATCAATAATGGTAATGGGATCAACTGTGATTTTATGTTTATATATCTTACTCATAGAAGCGATTCTTACATAAGGGCTACACACACACTTGCTATATTAAATGTTAATGATTAATGATTCGATTGATGATCGTCAGTAAATTAACTTTAAAAGCAATATGTAATCCCTTATGTTTACGCAATTTCAATACCTGTAAAATTAAATTGTTTTACGAATTTCATTTCATTTGTATGCATGCTTAATTGCCCGAAGAAATTTTCCAATATTTTGAGTGATCGTGCGAGAGAGAGCAAAACGAGAGGACTAAAGAGTTTCACTAATAAATTATCATAATTACAGTGGTTTTTATCTACCTGTCGATTTATTTAGTAATACGTATTGGTATATCCATATATTTTGAGCTTTGCTGTATACAATCGTATTAAAAACTAAATAATAAAAAAAAAAGAAAATCAGCGCTGAATGTCTTACCACTTAGCGTCTACTGAGTCAGCTACCGTTCTCGCCAAGATACATTAAAACTTATTTATTATAACGAGCTCATGATCTATTTTATTTCTTTGTAAATTTATTATTACTATATCTCATCATTCATCATCATTTCAGCCTATCGCCGTCCACTGCTAGACGTAGGCCTTTCTCATGGTACGCCACAGTGTGCAGTCCTGTGCCGCCTGCATCCATCGACGCCCAGCAATTTTCACCAGGTCGTCTGTCCATCTAGCGGGGGGGGGGGGGGACGTCCTACACTGCGTCATCCGGTACGTGGTCGCCACTCTAGAACCTTTTTTCCTCAGCGGTTATCGGTTCTTCGAGCGATGTGGCTTGCCCATTGCCACTTCAGCGTGCTAATTCTTCGTGTAATACTACACTTACACTGCACTAGCTTACTATACTTATTTGCTGGAATTAAATTGTTTATTTTTTTCTTCTTTGAAGTCAAATAAATTGGGCAAATTATAATTTTCAGAGATACCGCTATTTGTCGAGCGTAAAACATTCAAAAATGGCTGTTTGGCGACGAGATGAGAATACAGTTGTCGCCATCTCTTATTTGCCCAGAGGAATCGTAAAAATAGGCTAATAGTCTCACCAGAACATTGAGCAGCAGGTCTTTCACACCACAACACCTCACTACGATCATCAATCCGTCTACCAAGGAAGGGACTATCCCCTCATCCGTCGTGGAGACTTACTTTCGCACCAATGAATGTGAAAATAATGAATTACATGTACCGCTTTATAATAACGATAAAATCGCAAAATCGTTAGTCGTACTGAAAATATATTATGTGAACTCAGCTTAAGAATGTGTGCAAAAGTTTCAAAATTTTACGATCGCCGTATAACTGATAACGATTCGGGAGTGTGTGACCGATGGTGGATATAAAAAAAAAGTTCATAATATCGTTTGGTAGTAAGGGGGGGTTCCTTTTTGGACAACGACACTGTTAATTTTATCACAGAACCCCCGCGCTCGTGTAACAGAATAACATTTCTCTCTCATACCAAAATCGATGCTATTAAGCCGACGGTATTATCGAAATAAAGTTTGGCTTGTTTATTTTTATTATATTATTGTTGATGATTCCTTTTAGATATTTAGGTGAATAATAGATATTTGTCCCTGCTGTGTGGTAGCGGCTACGAATACTACCAACCCTTACTTTGCTCGTGGATATCGTAAAAGACGCCTAAGAGACTTATATCGTCTTATACTTATACCTTGGCCAACTCCATCTAATCCGTTTGGTCAACAATTACATTCCCAAGGAGGGTTGACGTCTGGCAGGCGGCCGGACATAAAACTGTTGCCAATAACTTTTACAATATGTACTATGAAAGAAGAGTACATACTGTATCAACCCCAAGTAATTGGGATAAGAGTAGGAGAATGATGAATAGATATTTGTCCCTGTGTGGCGACGGGAAATGAATACAACTGTCGTTATCCCTTACTTGCCCGTGGGAGTCGTGAAAATCGGCTGAGAGTCTCGCCGGGAGAATGGGCAGCAGCTACATATATCCGGGGAAACTTTATGACATCTATCGCGATCGATAATCCACCTTCCAAGCGTAGCGATTATGGCATTATTCACCCCCAAATCAAACTCGCGGGGAGCACTATATCTAACAGTGGACGTTTACGGGCTGATGGATGGATGAAATAGATTTTGGTATGATACTAAACTTGTAATGGCGGTGGTAGGACTATGCTGTTAACAGTTTTGGGGTCTACAACCGCGCGCCGGTCTATTGAAAGTATCATACTTTCGCAAAAAAAATCAACGTCTGAACAGCGGTAATGAATTATTACGCTTCGTTCAGTGATTGAGAGAACTGAAAGTTTTTTTTATTGCCAATGGTGGTTCACAAGCAAGCAGCACCTGATGGTAAGTGATACTGCCGTTTATGGACCTTTTTATTACCAGAGCATAACTAGGCCGGTGGCTATCGTCGAGAAAATTATCTTAATCATTATCATCACAGCCCATAAAAGTCCCACTGTTGGGCTCGGGCCTCCTCCGTAATGGGATGGAAATTAACCTACTATACCGCGCTTGGTCAGACGTGTTGGTGTAGGATTTTGTTTCGAGTTTTCCTTCTCTCGCATAGATTTTATATGCGTTTTATATCCCTAAGTCATCTCGTACGATCACCCACGGGTAAGATATGGGGTGGTGAATAGTATTCTTACTCCGTCACCACATGGATAATCAAATCAAATCAAATCAAATCAAATCATTTATTATGCATAAGCCCTAAAATGGCACTTACATATTGTCAATATTACATTTTTTTTTTAAATTAATCTACCACCGGATCGGAAAGCCGCCACAAACTGAGAAGATCCGGCAAGAAACTCAGTGGGCTCGTCATTTTTTTTTAAATTGTATGTTTTCTAATATTATTAGATACATATTTAATCCCCATTAGCTCCAGTGAGATGCCCTTCGAGTAAAGATTTATTTTTTAAAAGTTAAATACACCATTAACAAAAAACACAAAAAAGAACAGAAATGGTTGGACCAGATTCCACCACCATTGGATAGTTGAGAAAATGCTCTTCTTAAATGTCTTTTCAAATTGGACATGTCATAGTACTCTGGAAACACAGCAGCAGGTAATCCATTCTAGATCCTGTAGTATGTGGGAGGAAAGGATTACTTGAAAATGGTTCAGTTGACGACCAAAACGTTTCTAGGTTAAATGGATGGTAATCTGATACGATGTCGAGTGGTATGGTGATAAAACGGTGATGGTAGTACAACTGATATTCAGGCGCGCTTCATCATCTCAACTCATATATATCTCATTCAGATTTTTTTTTATGAATTAAATTAACAGGGCAGTGGCCCTGTTCATTCTGTAGTTTAAATATACAGCTGCTGGTCGGAAAATCTCAAGTTCAAATATTGAATTTTCCAAAAAATACACTATGAATATTTTCTTCGTAACGACGACGTAAGAGAGCGAGTAGGTATCAAAGAGAGTCAATACTCTCTATATAATACACCAATGTGTAAAGATGCGAAAGGGCATGCTCCGATGGTTCGGACATGTGGAAAGAATGCCGAACGAACGTCTGGTTAAGAAGATATACAATGCAAAAGTGGAAGGATGTAGGTACCGAGGGAGACCGAGACTAACCTACCTAGACCAGATCGGTCATGTACTGAAGGAAGGTGGAGTCAAGAGTCTCCGAAACCGGCGAGCGTGTATGAAGAGAATTATGAATGTTGAGGAAGCGAGTGAAGTATGCAGAGATAGAGTTCTCTGGCACTCTGTTCTCTCTACCTACCCTGCAAGGGATATGGCGTGATGATATGTATGTATGTATGTATAAATAGTTTCCTTCGATGTAATTCGAATGCAGCACGAAGTCAGGAACTATGTCCGGAAGACGATAATACAATTGCCTGTTATTTTATCAAATTAATTATATAGCAAAATATGTAAGGCGATATCAATCTTACTGGATTCACTGGTCTACTGGTCAATTATAGAATGAAAGCGTGAAACTAGAAAGAAAACTCAGTCTTGATTAAAAAAGAGCGTAATATTATTTCAAGTTTGTTTTTTTTTATAATAAAGTTTTGGTCCACAGACTTTTGTCCGTGCCGTATTTAATTTTTGTATTTTAATTATTATAATGATGTTATATAATTCAAGATTTCTTGAAGTGGCTTTAATACATTTATGATTATTTATATGTATATTTCCGTGTGGTGACGGAGTAAGAATACAATTCACCAACCCCTAGATTACTCGTGGGTATCATAAAAGACAATTAAGGGATATGCTATGTCCATATTAGCACATAGCATCTGTACAAGAGAAGGAAAACTCAAAATAAAACCCTATACCAACATGTCTGATCAGGGTGGTATAGTAAGTCAATTTCCCTCCCATTGTGGAGGAGGCCTGAGTCCAACAATGGGACCTATGTGTGCTCAGATGATGATGTGTGTGACTGCATGTTTCTTCGGGGTTTTCTACTTTGCGCAGTTGCTTGCTGTTGATTGTCAAAACCCTTCTGTATGTTGGTCTTGTTTTAATATACTAAGCTTAGATTAACATACGTTTACGAATTTAACTTTAAGTGCTGTGTGGTAGCGGCCACGAATACTACCAACCCTTGCTTTGCACGTGGATGTCGTAAAAAACGACTAAGAGCCTTATAACTATCTAAGCCAGTTGGCTTAGATCGTTATAGGGCTCTTAGTCCATCTGATGCCGTTTGGTCAACAATTACATTCCCAACTCGGGTTGACGTCTGGCAGGCGGCCAGTCATAAAACTATTGCCAATAGCTTTTACAATATATACTATGAAAGAAGAGTACATATTGTACTGACCCCAAGTGATTGAGATAATGGTAGGAGAATGATGATGACGCATTTTACGCAACTTTATGCCTAAATATTAATCATAAATACTAACATGCATTTATTTCTTTACTTGTTTACTACGTCTATACGCCTAAATTACTAAACTGGTCATTATTTTTTGCTTACAATATATGGGAGATATACAAATATATATATATACTAGCAGACTCGGCACGCTTTGCTGTGGGCTAAGGTAGCCTCAGTAACACGTGGTGGTTATGCTAATAAATTGTAGTAATATGAAACGTTTGTACGTTTAAAATAGCGCCATCTATTAAATACTTACTCAATCCAGTCAACAGATAACTGTGACTGTCAAATAATAAACAAGTAATTTGCAATAAAATAATATTGTGACTATAAATTGACATGGAAGCTATACTATCTTTTAAGTTGGATCAAACTACACATGCTGTGCAAATTTGATTAAAATCGGTTAATTACTTTAGGAGTCCATCGCGGACAAACAACGTGACGTGTAATTTATATATATTAAGATAGGATAATTATCATTCTGAAGTAGTACTCTTCGTTTCCGAAGAAAAGGAAAATTAATTTTATCTGGTCCACCTGTATATTACGCGAACCAAGTCGCAGGTAAAACCAGTAAAATAAAGCGACTCCTTTTCACCTCGATAAAATAAAATAAAACCAAATAAATAAAATGATTGCTGATATTCTTGTGAGTCATAATTATCAGCTCGTATATAACCCGCTTCTGGGTTTGAGCCTCCTCCTCAATAGAAAGGTAATCAACCTACTTTTAAAATATGACAAGCCCTCTGAGTTTCTATCCGGATCTTCTCAGTTTGTAATTGCTTTCCGATTCGGTGGTAGATTATTTAAAATTAATTTAAAAAAATAATGTAAAATTGACAATATGTAAGTGCCCCTATGGGGCTTATGCATAATAAATGATTTGATTTGATTAATGTTCATGTTGTGAACAAGTCACGCCACCTGTCGTCAGTCCACGGTATCGGTGCCGTGCGGGCAGTGGCGACAATTCGACGCAACAATAACTACCAATTGAAACACTCCAACAATAACCGTCTTTTAACACTATTCAATATCACACATATTAATTGTAATAAAGCCAATAAACCAATATATATATCAGTTCAAGAGTATTTATTTACTAAATCAAGAATAAATATGTCTGAGCCGGCACAGTTAGACTACATCGCGTTACCTAGCCGGTTCGGTACAGTATTTTAGTATGCATTATTTATTAACAAACATCCAAACATTTCCACAAACTTTAACATTTATATTATTAGTAGAATAGCTGGATTCATGCAAGCGAATCTGCTGCCACAAGCTATTTTATAATAAAACTATTATAGAATAAAACAGAATTAATTGTGTTACTATTAATTCATGACCAAAACTTCAAGCATTTTTCAGAATCCTTAATCACGAGAGAATCGTTCTATTTGAAAAAAAAATCGTAATTCATAAAATTTAATAATTAATTAATAATTACGTAACTCATTAGCTGTGTAGTAGCGGCTATGAATACTATGAACCCTTATAAGCTCGTGGATATCATAAAAAGACGACTAAGAGCCTAATAATGACCTGGGCCAACTCCATCTGATGCCGTTTGGTCGACAATTACATTCTCAATGAGGGTTGACGTCTGGCAGGCAGCCGATCATGAAACTTTTACCATTAACTTTTACAATATGTACTATGAGAGAAGAGTACATATTGTATCGACCCCAAGTAATTAGTATAAATATATCGTAATTTATAATATTAGCTTCATTTTATGTAAGTAATAACATAGAAATAGATGATGAAACATCAAAAATAATTTAAATGATAAAATATCATAAAAAAAAATGGTGTCAAAACGTATAATGATAATAAACAATTGTTGGGTCCGACATTGTCGCCTCTGGCATTTCTCCCACCAAACTAGAGTGCGGTCAATTTATTATAACAATATTATTACCACTTTCCCCCATCTTACCCTATTGTTTTTAATACTTCGCCTCCGGCCTTATAATAATATATTTTAAACTTGAAACAAGAACGTTTACGAAAGAGATGCTTTTAGTTTCTTTATTTCCTATCTTTGTTCTAAATATAATAAAAGTAAATATCTTTTTATTTATGCGCTGTGGGGTCCTAATCATCATAGCAGCTTATATCCCTCTCACTGCTGGCAGGGAAATGGAACAACTATACCATGCTTGTCAGACGAGTTAGTATTTTTTTTGGGAAGGCTATGGTGTGGACACACGTCTTCCTCGTCCGGGCGACGGAAGGGTGACCAGTGCCCCTATAACCTACCGTATTCTCCCCCCGTCGCCATAGATGGGTTGGCATAGCGTACTATTTCGAATTTTCCTTCTCTTGCATATATGTAACATGCATATTTAATTAGTTATATTGTACGACACCCACAGGTAAAATAAAGGAATGATGAATTTTATTCTTACTTCGTCACAACACGGAAAAACGGAAACGTGTGCTATGTGGTAGCGGCTACTAAAACTACCGACACTTAGGGGTCACGTCCATTAATCACGTGATCTTTTTTTTAGCCTTTTTTTACCCCCATTCCCTTTGGTAATACGTGGTGAGGTTTAAGACTATGAGCCCCTCACCCCACCAACATCACGTATATATTTAGTACCTACAAAGAATTAACCCACAACTCATTATATTGTCGGTTTTCCCGTGATTTTTGTTAAAGAACAATATGCCCCTATGCCCCACCCCACCCCTTTCAAGCCTCACGTGATTAATGGATGCACCCTTACTTTGCTCGTGAGTATTTTAAAAAATGATTAAAAAGCTTTATAACGATCTGAGCTTACTCCATCTGATACCGTTTTGTCAACAATTACATTCACAAGATGAGATAATGCCGAGCACGCGGCCAACTATAAAACTTTTCCATATATTTCCTAGAAAAATACATGAATTAAATGTTATAGCACATAAATATATCAGTTTGTGTTGTTGTCAATATTAAAAGTTGCTTTTCGTGTTGCGACGCGAAAGAAATAGGCTGACCGATCGCATTCGTAACGACGACGTAAGAGACGACAAAAAAATATTACCTTAGTGCAGAGTGGTTTCAAAAATAAATATTTAAATATAAATAAATACATACATATCATCACGCCATATCTCTAGGGCAGGGTAGGCAGAGTGAACAGAGTGCCAGAGAACGTTATCCTTGCATACTTCACTCGCTTCCTCAACATTCATAATTCTCTTCATACGCGCTCGCCGGTTTCGGAGACTCTTGACTCCACCTTCCTTCAGTGCGTGACCAATCTGGTCTAGGTAGGTGAGTCTCGATCTCCCCCGGTACCTACATCCTTCCACTTTCGCATTGTATATCTTCTTAACCAGACGTTCGTTCGGCATTCTTTCCACATGTCCGAACTATCGGAGCATTCCCTTTCGCATCTTTACACTAGTACTCTCTTTCATACCTACTCGCTCTCTTACGTCGTCGTTGCGAATGCGGTCGGTCAGCCTAACTCCACAGATTTTCCGTAGAGATTTCATTTTGATCGCATTAATTTTGCTTTCATGCTCTTTTCTGCAAACCCAACTCTCGCTTTCATATAGTAATGTTGGGACAAGCACTGCGTTATGTATTGCTACACGTGCCTTCTGGCTGAGGTGGTGGCTACCGAGAAGTTGTCCCAACGCTCCCTTCACTCAATATCCCGCATTCACTCTTCGCTCTATATCAGTGGTGTACCTTCCATCTCGTCTAAAACCACATCCAAGATATACAAATTCATCCACTTGCTCTAGTACATCATTACCTATTTTTACTCTTACATCTGTTCTGGCTTCATCTTTTTCAAAGACCATTATTTTGGTTTTGGTTTTGCTCAATTTCATAAAAAATAATATATAAATACATATATATAATAATAATATTAATAATAATAAATAATTAAATATTTAATTTAATAGTGGAAGGACCACGCTGTGGACAGTTCTCTATGTACAATCGCGGGCCGGTCCGTCCGTAGTAGTACCACACTCTCTGGCAGAAGATCGACGTCTGAGTAATGGCAATGTGCTATTGCACTTCATTCGGTGAGCGAGAGAGCCGGAAGCCCAACTGGGGTGGGTTTGTATTGATAGGCAGCGGCCTAGCTATACCCTTGGTATTACAAAGGTCCATGGGCGGCAGTGACACTTACCATGAGGTGTGCTGTCTGCTCGTTTGCCACCATAAGCAATAATAAAAGAAAGTAATACTATATAGCACTTAGTATACATATATAATATTTATTTATTGTTTATTGTTATATAGTTTTATCTCAGGTCATCTACGTTCTGACCACCGAAGACAAAGATCGGGTACCAGTGGCCCGCTCGTACGGTGAAAAGAGGTGCTTTGCATGGTGGGTCTATAAGGTCGCGCGCCGCCTCTTCCGTCGCCCCAGACCGATTTGACGGGGCGTGACTACAGCATAGTCCACCGCAAAAAAAAGGACATCTACGTTCTTCTTTTGGGGCTCGAGCCTTCTTCATAACAGGAGAAAAATTAACATATTTGTATCACGCTGATCAGAATTTTTAGTATATTTTTATTGGCAGATTTCCTGTTGTATAAATATTATCTGTTACCTTATTACCTGTATATCTGTATCCTTGACAGTCTTATAATACTCATAAGCAATAAAAAATGGGGTCGTGAATTATATTCCCATTCCATCACCAAATAAATTTACACTTATTTTATTAAGAAATATTGCATATGCCAAATCATCATCATCATCTGGTTAACAAGATATACAATGCGAAAGTGGAAGGATGTAGGTACTGGGAGAGACTGAGACTAACCTACCTAGACCAGATTGGTCACGTATTGAAGGAAGGTGGAGTCAAGAGTCTCTGAAACCGGCGAGCGTGTATGAAAAGAATTATGAACGTTGAGGAAGCGAGTGAAGTATGCAAGGATATAGTTCTCTGGCACTCTGTTCTCTCTGCCTACCCTGCAAGGGATATGGCGTGATGATATGTATGTATGTATATATCATCATCATCATCATCATCCTTCTCTAATTCCCATCACTTGGGGTCGGCGCAATATGTCATCTTCTTCCACATATTCATTTTATTCTTTGACATATTGGAATAGTGTTGGCAATGAGTTTTATGACCGGCCGCCAGCCTGACGTCAACCCTCCTTGGGAATGTAATTGTTGATTAAACGGTACATGATGGATCACAAGATGGTCGAGGTCAGTGCAGGGCTCTTAGTCGTCTGTTACGACAGCCACGAGTAAGTAAGTGTTAGTAGTTATCGTAGCCGCTACCACACAGCGAACACGCTATCTTTTGCATATGCAAAATATACTATAATTATTTATTAAAAATTAAATTATCAATCTTTTGTAATTATTATTATAATAATACAACAAAAAAAAATTTAAAGATTTAAATGTATTGCCAAAAGAATGGTATATTTCAGCGTCGGACAGTGACTTGGCCATCCTTGTTTCATGTCTAAACTACACAATGCATTCTACTCACAGTATTCTGTCTGTTATATTCCTTTTTTCTTTAATCCATTAAGGTTTCTCATCAAATAAAATCCTTACCGAGGATATTACATAAAGATAGTTAAATGTCCTTAGACTCCAAAGCCTATACCTTCAATGGCTCTACCCTTACCTTAAAAGATCTTACAAACAATATTTTCAAGTATTTAAGTATATAAACGTAAATAGCTAACTTGCCGTGTGCGTGGTGACGGAGTAAGAATATAATTTGTCTATCTTGCTCGTAGGTGTCGTACAAGATGATTAAGAGATATAATATGGATATACCTTCTTTTTCTTCTTTGCAAGAGAAGGAAAATTGAAAATTAAACCTTGTACCAACCGGTCTGACCAGCGGCAGCGTGGTATAGCAATTACCACGTCTATTGTGAAGAATGCTCACTCCGAATGGTGGTACGTATTTTAATTTAGATAATGATGATATACACAAAAAATAGCTGTGTGGTAGCGGCTACAAATATAACCCTTACTTTGCTTGTGGATGTCGTAAAAGCCGACTAAGAGCCTTATAACGACCTAGGCCAGCTCTATCTGTTGCCGTTTGGTCAACAATTAAATTCCCAAGGAGGGTTTATTTCTGGCAGGCGGCCGATCATAAAACTATTGGCAAAAACTTTTACAATATGTACTATGAAAGAAGAGTATACATTGTATTGAGCCCAAGTAATTAAGATAAGAGTAGGAGAATGATAACGATAATGATGATATACAGAAAATAATATAAAAGGCTATATATTTGCCAAACCCTTACTTTCTAGTGGGAAATCTTGAAAACTAGCTGAGCGTAGCAGCAGTAGTCTCGGGGAAAAATAATAATACCAACTTTGATCACCTACTCAGCTGTCAAGTATGATAGTAATGGCTTTATCCTCCTTGAGAGTACCTATGTCGAGTATGAGACGTCTATAGCCAGATGTAAAGGTGAAACTAATTTAGTCAGATATTAATCACCCCAAAATATGTATCTAATTTATCACAAAAATCATGTTATAATTTTTTAAAAATAATATTCCGTGATATAAAATTTTAATATCCATATTTCTCGTTTCACTGTTACTTTGGGTCTAAATAATTCATTAGAACGCAATTATCAAAATTTAATTTCATGATATCACGTTGTCTTTGATATCGTTCGCGCTTCGCTACACTTTAATTATTACTATCTATCTTTACTATATATAAATTACTATAGCATCAACTTACCATCAAGCAGGAACAGCAACCTGAAGATCAGGTGGCAAATCCTTTTCATCTTGATCATTAGAATTCACTTACAAATAACTTCTAAATAAAAAACTAATTGAACATTAATATTAAAACTTCACAAATATTCGTCAATCGGTTTTTATTACATTCACAATAATTTAATACACGAACTAATTTAACTTAATAATCACGAGCGGGTGTGAAACGTTGAATAGATTTCGACATTTTCTCGTAGCAGTGAAACGTGCACGCGGGCCGCGTAACAATCGGCTACTGAGGGTTACGTCGTAGCGGATCACCGTAGCAGCTACAAAGCTACGAGATTGCTCATTATGCCAAAGTGAGTCAAGCCAGCGTATTCACTACATTATTTCGTTTAATAAAGTTCCAGTCGTATGCAGATGCGTTTACATAATGTTATGGAATTTTAGAGTCGTGGAGGGGATGTGCGTGCAAAATTAAACGTGCCTCCAACGAAATGTCGACACAGATTAAACCTGGATAAGCGTAATCAAATTTATTTCAACGCGAGAATTCGTGAATTATTGAATCAAGGTGCTTGTGTACTTCAAATATGCGAGATCTTCATTTGAAGCAAAAGAAATAAATATTTAAATAAAGAGTAAATAGGATTTTACTAAGCAACAGAATTACGGTGTCAAATTTGTATAATTTTATATATTTTTTTTTTATAAGGAAAAATTTTCCGTGATATTTTTACGTGATTGTTAATGATGCTTTTAGATGCTATAACAGTATATTTTTAAATATTGAATTGTATAAATTACATGCCGAACGCGAATATGCTTAATCAATATGCGTATATGTATGTACGTTAAAATTAATTAAAATTATGCGTGTGTATGTATGTACGTTAAAATTAATTAAAATTTGTTTAGTTGTTACGTAGATCTTATTATAATTATATATATAGAGAGTCTTCGATCCCACAGTCAAACCGATAACACGGTTTTGTGGGGCTATGTACCATTAATATGTAAAAATTGATTTATAATAAATAAATAAATAAAATAATAAATTAATTATGACATTATCATTCACTTTCATCACTCGTACATATTGCAAAAGCTGTGTGGTAGCGACTACGAATACTACCAAACCTTACTTTACTCGTGGATGTCGTGAAGGCGACTAAGAGCCTTCTAATCTGTGCCAACTCCATCTGACGCCGTTTGGTCAACATTTACATTCCCAAGGAGGGTTAATGTCTGATAGGCGGCCGGTCATAAAACTATTGCCAGTAACTTTTACAATATATACTATGAAAGAAGAGTACATATTGTATCGACCCCAAGTAATTAGGATAAGAGTAGCAGAATGATGACATATTGCAAAAGTTATTAGCAATAGTTTTATGACCGGCCGCTTGCCTGACGTCAACCCGAAATGGAAATGTAATGTAATAATTATTGACGAGATGGCATCAGTTGTAATTGACCTAGGTCGATATTAATTATTAATTGCCACTTACTATCTGCACCTTGTACCACAACCATAGAATCATCATCATCATCATCATCTCAGCTCATATATGTCCCACTGTTGGGCTCGAGCCTCTTCCATAATGGGAGGGAAATTGACCTGGTATACTTGCTACTACCATGCTAGTCAAACGTGTTGGTATAGGGTTTTGTTTCGAGTTTTCCTTCTCTCGCATAGATGTTATATGCTTTGTATATCCCTTAGTCGTCTCTTACGATCACCCACGGGTAAGATAGAGAATGGTGAATTGTATTCTTACTCCGTCACCACACGGAACCATACCACACAACCATAGAATCAAGTAGTAATATTATACTCATAATGTAATAACGCACAATTCATTAGTCCAACATCTGATCTTATATATAATATTTAATTCATCGATTCGTCGACCAAGCCATAGATATTCAATAATATGTATAGGCCTCCCCATAGGGAATAATGATAATGAGCACGCTTGACAGATGACAGCTTCTCTAATAGTTATCTATTGATTGGGTGCCGCTTGTAGTATCTGGTCCAACTTATTGCATCGTACATACATCCATACATATCATCACGCCATATCCCTTGCAGGGTAGGCAGAGAGAACAGAGTGCCAGAGAACTCTATACTTGCATACTTCACTCGCTTCCTCAACATTCATAATTCTCTTCATACACGCTCGCCGGTTTCGGAGACTCTTCACTCCACCTTCCTTCAGTACATAACCGATCTGGTCTAGGTAGGTTAGTCTCGCTCTCCCCCGGTACCTACATTCTTCATTGCATCGTATTTGAAAATTATATTAAATCATAATTTAAAAGGCATCGCATTAGAATTTTAGTACTTACAAAATATATTGTATTAATTTTTTATATAATTTTTTTATTGCTTATGGTGGCAAACGAGCAAGCAACACACATGATGGTAAGTTGCTCTGCCACCCATGGACCTTTATAATACCAAGGGTATAGCTAGGCCGCTGCCTACGAATATAAATCCTAAAACCCACCCGGCTCTCTCACTCACCGAAGGAACCGCAATAGCACATTGCTATTACTCAGACATCGATCTTCTGCGAGAGTGTGGTACTACCCTGGACGGACCGGCCCTCGGCTATGGATAGAGGACTGTCAACAGCGTGGTTCTATCTCTAATAGAAAGAAATGAAAAAAATAAGAGCTGAACGGAGTTGGCTTTTTTTTATTGCAGGCTATGGTGGTCATACGACGTTTGATTCCGTCCGTGGCAACGGATGTAGTGGCGAGTGCCACCATTACCTTCTCTGCACATACCTCTGCATGCCGTACGGGCGAGCCACTGGAACCCTTCATCGTCATTGTTTTCAATGATTTCATTATTATTTTTTTTTGTTAATTTCCTTTCACTGACTTCCTTGCTAGCTTGCTTTTTCGTATGGTGACGGAGTAAAAATACAATTCACCACTTCTTATCTTACCCGTGAGTGATCGTAAGAGACGACAAAGGGATATAAAACGCATATAACATCTATGCAAGAGAAGGAAAACTCGAATCAAAACCCTACACCAACACGTCTGACCAGCATGGTATAGTAGGTCAATTTCCCTCCTAGTGTGGAGGAGGCTCGAGCCCAACAGTGACACATATTTGAGCTGAGATGATGATGATGAATGACTTCCTTGCTGGCTCTTTCACAGTGACGGTGATGTTCTGATCTGGCGATAGTTTATTGAATTAATTTGAAAAAAAAATATAAAATTGACAATATTTAAATGCCCTCGTACAATTATTATATGATAATCTTTACTTAAATTCTATACTGGGGCTTACGTCCTATTAATGGGCTCAAGCCTCCACCACTACCGAAGATTAATTGACCTATACCATGTCAGACATGTTGGTATGTATAGCGATTTATTTAAAGGTTTTCTTCTCTTTCATAGATGTACATTTTTATAATTATTACATTCCTAAGGAGGGTTGACGTCAGAAAGGCAGCTGATCATAAAACTATTGCCAATAATTTTTGGAATATAGTTGGAAGAGAAGTACATATTGCGTCGATTACAAGTAATTGAGATAATAGCAGAAGAATGGTAATGATGGTTCTTATAAGACTCATCGTCATTCTCTTACTCTTATCCCAATTACTTGGGGTCGATACAATATGTACTTTTCTTTAATAGTACATTGTAAAAGCTATTAACAATAGTTTTATGACCGGCCGCCTCCCAGACGTCAACCCTTCTTGGGAATGTAATTCTTGACAAAACGGCAACAGATGAAGCTGGTCCAGATCGTTATAAAGGTCTTAGTTATCTTTTACGACATCCACGAGCAAAGTAAGGGTTGGTAGCATTCTTAGGCGCTACCAAACAGCTATAAGGTTCTTATAAGACTATGGTCACCCATATCCTGATGAGTTTGATACTTTGTAGTTTTGATCCGTTACCATACAGGGTATCCATATTATTCATTTTGATTACTAATAGATTTTTATAAAAAAAAGCTCTCGAATCTCTTAATTGCGTATAGTTCAGTCAGACGTTAACACAAAAACTATATTACGGTGCTTGAGGATAAGCTTTTAGTGGACAAAGACTTATTATCTCAATGTCTAAACAAGAACTATCATTAAATATTGACCGTTCGTTGAATTGGAAGGACGTTAGGTTACATTTTGGTTACAGTTACCTAACTGATTGATTTCAAAATATCTTTATTAATCATAAACATAACATTTGTTTTTTTTTTTTATAGTGTACATATATATCCTATAAAAACAAAATCATAAATAAACTTACTGTTTTTTTTTTAACAATATCGTTAGACACAAAAACATTTTCACTGCTGAATGCACGAAAACAAAATATCACAGTTTATTTGAATATTATGGGTGAATATTGCTACTTAATGGTTAAAACTTATTGTTAGCTTTAGTGTTACAGCATCATAAATTAAAACAATACTTATTATGGAAAAAGAACATTAATTAGCCCTCACAGTGGGTAGTATCTATTGGTCTCACAACATACAGTAACAACTAAAACATATGAAACTACCTACAAAACTGTGCATCATGAACAATGCCGCACGCAAGTGCGCTCCTCCACACGCCGCGCCAGTGCAATGCGCGCCATATCGCTCCGCATATGACTTGATAATAGAGGCGTATATGGCGCGCACGACAACCGCCAGCGACGGCGCGTCCACGCGCGGGCATGTGTACCTATTCAGCGTCGAGGAATAAGTGATGTGGAAGTTTGTAGCGATTATAAGTATCGATGTATTTTATATTGCATAAACAAGTTATATATAAATTATTTATTAACTTGTTTTTACTTTTAGGATTCCTGAATATATAAAAAGTTTTCAATGATTTGTAGACATAGGTATATAAATTAGGTAAGCCAATTTTTTGATGAAAATTTTTAAGGTTAGTGTATGGAGGAGTATTAAATGAGATTTTAATTGCTTTATTTTGAATTATTTGTAATTTATTATAGTTATAGGCACATGTGTTACTCCATACGGGACATGCATAGGTAATACAAAGACGGACTAGAGCACGATAGATACTTAATTTAGTGAAGTTACCGAGGCAGGATCGTCTGTTCAGTATTGGACTAAGGCTATTTAAAGCTTTAATACCTTTCAGACACAAGCTTTTTATATTATCTGTCCAGTTAAACCTGTTGTCGAGTACATACATACATACATACATATCATCATGCCATATCCCTTGCAGGGTAGGCAGAGAGACAGGCAACAGAGTGCCAGAGAACTCTATCTTTGCATACTTCAACGCCCAAATATTTGATAGATTTATTCCAAGGTATATTATAACCATCGATTAGAATCTTACGTGCAGGTAGCGTACATTGCCTAGTAAATAGAATACCTAACTGGACTTCTATTGAGGAGACTGTGATCCAGTAATTGTTATACTGTGTCTGGATGTAATATTTGTCTGTAAATTTAGTGTTTGTAAAGTCCCCTGCAATACAATAATATCTAATTTAAGGTATTTATCCGTGTGGTGACGGAGTAAGAATACAATTCGCCACCCCTATCTTACACATGGGTAATCGTAAGAGTCGACTAAGGTATACAAAATGCATATAACATGTATGCAAGAGAAGGCAAATTCGAAACTAAACGCTATACCAACACGTCTGACCAGCGTGGTATACTAGGTCGATTTTCCTCCCGCTACGGAGGAGGCTCGAGCCGAACAGTGGGACATATATGAGCTGAGATGACGATGATGATGATGATGATGATAGGGTATTATCCTTTCTTCTTCTTTTGTATTTACAATCACCTACTTATATAAGGAACATCAAAACGAAAGAAGAAGTAATATAGTGACGGAAAGCTTAAGCTCGTTTTTCATCCCCTATTTTTATTTTACCCCTTAAAGGTAATTTTTTTACACAATTTTAATGTCATGTTTATTTACATCTAATCAATAACCTAAAAATAAGTTTCAATCTTCTGGCTTTAAAAATGACGATACTTCCTTACAACTTTCATTCCCCTTTACAGCCCTTTTTTGCATTAAAAAGTAGCCTATGTCCTTTGTCAGGGTCTAGACTATCTGTGTACCAAATTTCATTTAGATCGGTTCAGTGGTTTTGGCATGAAAGAACGACAGACAGATAGACAGAGTTACTTTCGCATTTAAAATATTAGTAAGGATTAGTTGAATAATTGCATTATGACATAATACTTAAAACCTTTGTTTTTAATTTTTTTTTCCCTCAAGGTGGACCATGGATGTGGTCGTGCTCCGACAAATCGTCCGGGGCGAGAGAAGAGGCGGCACGCAACCCCATGGACCCACCCTGCAAACACCTCTCTTCGCCGTGCGAGCGGGCCACCGGTACCCGATCTTTGCCTTCGGTGGCCGGCCCAGCAGTATACCCTTGCGGGTCCCTCTCTTCGTCGATGCCCCGACAGCTTTAGCCGTCGGGGCACGTCGGGTGACCGGACAATTCCCCGGTCCGATCACCCGAAGCCTCGGTTAGGGCGGCATCAGGCGCAGATACTCGCACCTGCGCCGCCCCGGCCGCTGGTGGTGGCCCGGGTGACGAGAATCCACCCGGACTCATTCCGCGGTCTCCTTCTGCGAGATGACAGCCTCGCAGAAGGCGGCGACCGCATCCCAGTTCCTGATGTTGTCGACCATCGCTTTCGCGACAGCCGGCAGCGTCAGGTCGGCACCGATGACAGTGACGAGGTCACAGTGTTGCCGGGCCCAGGTCACGCAGACCTCCAGCGTGTGTTGCGCCGTGTCCTCGTCACTGCCGCATTGGTGGCAGGACGGAGTCGACTCCCTCCGTGCGATCGTGTGCAGGTATTTGCCGAAGCACCCGTGCCCCGATAACACCTGCACCAACCGGAAAGAGAGGACCCCGTGCCTAGGCCTCTCCAGCCGCTTAGCCCAGCGAGCGATGACGTCTCGGCGGGCGTCCTCGCGCCAGGTGGCTATCTCGCCTTAGCGATGGGGAGCCACCCTCGTCGCGCACTGAGGTCACCCACCGGTAGAGGTTGGAGAGCATCTCCACCTCTATGTCCCACGGAGACGGTCGACACCGTGCAGTATCCGCGGATGGCTCAGACCTTCATGATTCTCTAAGAGCGCCACAGAAAAGCCCTCAGCCGGATGGTCAGAGACCTCGCCCACACGGGTGCGCCGTACATGGCCATCGACCGGACCACCCCCGCATACAGCCGTCGGCCCTCAAAGCTGGGTCCGCCCACGCTCGGCATGAGCCGTGATAGGGCGGACGCCGCACCGACCAGCCGGGGAGCAATTCGGCGGAAATGCTCCCAGAACGCCCATCGCCCGTCCAGCACCAGGCCCAAGTACTTCATATGGGCCTGGATGCTGATGTGGATGGAGTTGACGACTATCGAGGCGTCGATAGACGGTCTTACACGGGGCCCATGGAATAAGATGGCCTCCGTCTTGTTTAGGGCCACCCTGAGCCCCAGCGCCTCGATTCGCCTGACCAGCTCCTCGGTGCCGAGAGTGGCCAGGCTCACCGCCTCTTCGAGTGTCCTGCCCCGGGCTGTGACGAGCGTATCGTCAGCAGAGCATATCAAGCCCAGCTCGGGGGAGGGAGACTCCCTCGCAACGCCCAGTTCGTACCCGATGTCCCACAGAGTCGGTTCCAGAACCGACCCCTGCGGAACACCACACGACATGGGCGTCCGGACAATGTCCCCTACGGGACCCGCGAAGAGGACAGTGCGCTCCTCTAAATAATCTGCCAACAGCCGCCTCAGATACAAGGGCACCCCATGAAATCGGAGCGATTCCCTGATTCAGCTGAATGGCAGACTATTGAATGCATTGGCAATGTCCAATGACACCGCCAACAGCACTCCTCCGCCGGTGACAGCCTCCGCGGCCATCTGCCTCAATCGTAGCAGGGCCCCGATGGTCGAATGCCCCCTTCTAATGCCGAATTGAACGTCCGACAAATCGGGCCCCACCTCGCCCAGGTGCTGGACGATGCGGGCTCAAGGATGTGCTCCTGCAGCTTGCCCACATCGCCAAGGAGTACGATGGGCCTGTAGGCCGACGGAGAATCCAGGGGCCGTCCCGGCTTTGGCAGGAGAACCAACCTCCCCTCCTTCCAGAACTCAGGGAACCGTCCAGATGCCACACAAGCGTTGTACAATTGCCTGAGGCGAGGCTCGAGGTGCTCGAGGAGCGACATCAGCACCTGGACTGGTATTCCGTCCGGGCCGGTGGCCGTGTTGGCGGAACGGATACTCGCCACAGTC
Source organism: Lymantria monacha (assembly GCA_905163515.2). NCBI lineage: Eukaryota > Metazoa > Arthropoda > Insecta > Lepidoptera > Erebidae > Lymantria > Lymantria monacha. Next base: position 18,931,643 of record LR991107.1, on the reverse strand, counting down.
ACACCCACTTCCGACTCCGTCACGGGCGGTAATACTTAAAACCTGAATGTTATTAAGTGCAAATATGGACAATTCTATCATTCAAAGTTATGTGAAAATATGTACGATTTTACAATATTAAAAGAAAATACGTGTAGTGCTGAAGTGTTTGTATAAAGACGCTACTATGTCAGTCCGCATCCAGGATAAGAGTACGAAACCGATCCAGCTGCAGAAAGGCGTGAGACAGGGAGACGTTATCTCTCCTAAACTGTTCACCACTGCGCTGGAAGATGTCTTCAAGCTCTTAGACTGGACCGGACTCGGCATCAACATCAATGGCGAATACATCACTCACCTTCGATTCGCAGATGATATCGTAGTCATGGCAGAATCCCTGGAGGACCTTGGCACCATGCTCAATGACCTCAGCAAGGTCTCCCAACTAGTAGGGCTGCAAATGAACATGGACAAGACGAAAATCATGTCTAATGCCCATGTCATTTCTGTACCGGTCCTGGTTGGGAATGCGATTCTCGAAGTTGTCGATCACTATGTTTACCTAGGACAAACAGTTCAATTAGGTAGATCCAATTTCGAGGAAGAGGTCAGCCGACGAATCCAACTCGGCTGGGCAGCGTTCGGGAAACTTAGGAGGATCTTCTCGTCTAATATTCCGCAGTGTCTGAAAACAAAGGTTTATAACCAGTGTGTGTTACCAGCGATGACTTACGGCACTGAAACGTGGTCTCTAAATGTCGGCCTCATAACAAGGCTCAAAGTCGCTCAGCGTGCTATGGAGAGGGCTTTGCTCGGTATTTCTCTACGTGATAAAATCCGAAACACGGAAATCCGTAGAAGAACGGGTGTAACCGACATAGCCCTAAGGATTAGCACGTTGAAGTGGCAATGGGCAGGCCACATCGCTCGACGAACCGACAACCGCTGGGGAAAAAGGGTTCTCGAGTGGCGACCACGAATCGGACGACGCAGCGTAGGACGACCCCCCACTCGGTGGACTGATGACCTCATCAAGGTCGCAGGAAACCGCTGGATGCAGGTGGCACAGGACCGTTATAGATGGCATTCTCGTGAGGAGGCCTATGTCCAACAGTGGACGTTTACGGCCTGATGGATGGATGGATGGAAAAGAAAATACCCCCTTTCTTAGCCGTGGGTATCGTAAAAGACGATTAAGGGATATAACATGCATATATCATCTGTTCAAGAGAAGGAAAACTCGAAATAAAACCCTATCCCAACACGTCTGACCATAGCGGTATAGTAGGTCAATTTCCCTCCCATTATGAAGGAGGCCCGAGCTCAACAGTGGGACATATATGAGCTGAGATGATGATGTAGAAAAATAAAAATATCGATTTTTTAGTAATAGATCTTTTAGACGTCTATATTTTTGATTCGAATCGATCTTATTCGTAAGATATCATCCTTATGGAAGTCTACTATCAGCAGCCAAATGTTTCTCTCATGATGATCTCCAACATCTAAATAACCTTACAATAGTAAATAAATCCATAAAATTGTTGATAATAAAACACAGCAAAGACACAAGATCCTAATGATAGCAATTAATGAGTTACAGTATATCCACTGCGATATAAAAACCAGGCCGTAAATCAGCCAGCAAGTCGGTGCCATTCATCAAATTAGTCGGCAAACTGTGTGCGTTACCAAAGACTCCAGTATTTATTACTGCCAACAATGTAACCTTTTTTTTATGGTAATTTAAACATTTTCCGTGTGATGACTGAGTAAGAATACAATTCACCACCTCTTACCCGTGGATCGTATCGTACGAGACGACTAAGGGATGTACATACATACATACATATACATATCATCACGCCATATCCCTTGCAGGGAAGGCAGAGGAAACAGAGTGCCAGAGAACTCTATCCTTGCATACTTCACTCACTTCCTCAACTTTCATAATTATCTTCATACACGCTCGCCGGTTTCAGAGACTCTTGACTCCACATTCCTTCAGTACGTGACTAATCTGGTATATAAAACGCATATAACATCTATGCGAGAGATAGAAAACTCGAAAAAAAAACCCTATACCAACACGTCTGACCAGCGTGGTATAGTAGGTTAATCACCCTTCCATTATGGAGGAGGCCTGAGCCCAACAGTGGGACATTTATGGGCTGTAATGATGATGAATATATATAGGATTGTACAGTACTGTGATAGCGACTTTGTTCGTGGATGTCGTAAAAGACGACTAAGATTTTATAACGACCTAGGCCAACTCCATCTGATACTGTTTGGTCAACAATTACATTCCCAAGGAGGGTTGACGTTCGGTGACCCGCTCGCACGACGAAGAGAGGAGTTCTTGCAGGGTGACCCACCCTGCAAGAATATGACTTGGGTACCGGTAGCACTTCATAATAGCAATATATTCGGAGCGCTTCATTCAGTGAGTAAAAAAGATGGAAAGCCAGGCCATATTCATCTCCTTGCCTTCCTATCGTTATAATTATCCTACGAGACATACTAAATAACTACCTAATCCCACCACAAATTTCTACCATTGTAACATCTACAATGTATATGTATATATATATATACTAATGTATCCATAAATGACACCGAGGTTTGACCCTCAAGGAGTCTTTGAAGATACCTTTAATTGTCTTAGGATCCTAATTAGAAAGGTGACTGTCCAGCTGGCGTAGTGGTTTAAGATCAACCTTCCGTGCCAGTGTCGTAGATTCGATTCTTACTCAGGACAATTTTTGAGTGATCCACAAAGTGTTGTTCTGAGTCAGAGTGTAATTTGTCTGCGTTAATTACATGTTTGTAAAGTCCCCCGCAATACAAGGATTATTTCTTTAGTGCTGGGTGGTCTTCCGGTTGGTGCAGGTCTTGTCGGGGCACGGTTGCTTCGGCAAGTACCTGCACACGGTCGTGCGGAGGGAGTGGACTCCGTCCTGCCACCATTGCAGTAGCGACGAGGACACGGCGCAACATACGCTTGAGGTATGTACGGGCTGGGACGGGCAGCGCCGTGACCTCGTCGCTGTCATCGGTGCCGACCTGACGCTGCCGGCTATCGTGAAAGCGCAAGCGCAAGGCAATAGTTTAACGACCAGCCGCTTGCCAGAATCCTCCTTCGGAATGTAATTGTTGACCAATTGGTATCAAGTGGTGTTGGCCCAGATAAACATAAAGCTCTTAGTCAGCTTTTACAATATTCATGAGCAAAGTAAGGGATGTTAGTGTTCGTAGTCGTTATCACACAGCAATAAACTATCATTAAATGATTTAACAAAATCTTATTTATTTTAAATTGCAGGGTAGGCAGAGAGAACAGAGTGCCAGAGATCCTTGCATACTTCACTCGCTTCCTCAACATTCATAATTCTCTTCATACACGCTCGCCGGTTTCGGAGACTCTTTACTCCAGCTTTCTTCAGTACGTGAGCAATCTGGTCTAGGTGGGTGAGTCTCGGTCTCCCCCGGTACCTACATCCTTCTTCTTTCGCATTGTATATCTTCTTAGCCAGACGTTCGTTCGGCATTCTTTCCACATGTCCGAAGCATCGGAGCATTCCCTTTCGCATCTTTACACCAATACTCTCTTTCATACCTACTCGCTCTCTTACGTCGTCATTACTAATGCGGTCGATCAGCCTTATTCGTCAGCGGTATTTCAAATAGCTTATATATATTATATATGCTTACCCCTATTAAATAGAACGCATAAGACTTTAAAAAAATATTCTATAAGTTATACAATAAAACTATTTATACGGATTTTATCGTATCTGTTTTTATTTTCTTAACTTTACGAACACTTTTTAGCGTTCATGCTCACGGAAGAACTAAGTTAGTTTCACATCTAACAAGTCGTTAGCTAACATTATTACAGAGATTTTTTTATTTATTCACTACAGTATCTGTTATTAGTATTTGATTCATATTTTTAAATACAAAATTCATTGCCAGCTAAGAATAAAAGTGATTGTATATAAAATATCATATGATTGGCCATATTGTTCGCTGTGTGGTAGCGGCTACGAATACTACCAACATTAACCTTACTTTGCTCGTAGATGTCGTAAAAGACGACTAAGAGCTTTATCACGACCTGAGCCAATTCCATCTGATACCGTTTGACCAACAATTACATTCCCAAGAAGGGTTGACGTCTGGCAGGTGGCCGGTCATAGAACTATTGCCAATAACTTTTACAATATGTGCTATGAAACAACCTACATATTGTATCGACCTCAAGTAATTGGGATAAGAGTAGGAGAATGATGATGATGACCGTTGGCCACATTGTAAAAGATCTGGTAAGAAAAATCAGAGCGCATAGTCGTCATCATTCAGCCTTTCCTTATCCACTACTCACAACAATAAAATTTTAAAATATTCTTGTTTCGTACTCTCCAAAAAGAATTTTATATTCAACAACGTATTTCAATTTACTGAAATTTAGCATTTTATATGCTTAATTATTTATAAAAATCCGATAACGAAGCGAAAAATGATGTCACAAGTGGGATTCGAACCCGCGCCTATTGGGATTCCGGCCCAATCGTGCTGCCACCACACCACCGTGAACTATTGTAGAACATGCAAATCTCGCTTCGTATCATATTTACGCCTTAAGGTGACGTATGCCATCTACCCGACAATGTTTACACATTGTTATAGGCTCAATCCTTCAAACTTTGCAGTTAGAATTATATTAAACGATGACACAACCTTGTTATTCAAATTACTGAAATTTAGCATTTAATATGCTTAATTATTTATAAAAACCAGATAACGAAGCGAAAAACAACGTATTTATTCGTTCGAAAACAACGAAAAAGTAAAGAAAAAATAACTGAAAACATAGCATACCATTCGGGCATCGAACAGAATCGAACTTTACAAAAGCAGTTACGCTTGACCAACACTAAATTAAAATTCAATACAACGACTAAAAAGCCCTGGTTCGTTCTATTCTAAACTTTATATTCAACTTTAAATAATGAAGAAAAAAAAACGGAATACTGGCTGGAAAGTTTGTTTCAGTTCGAGTGAAAGAGACAGAGAATTAATTGAATGTGTATGATAGAGATAAAAGATAGTTAAGAGATCTAGTGATAGATTAGTCTTGCTTATATAGTTTAAGTGCTTGCGAATAGCTCTGTCAACTTGGATATAGCTTACAAACTTTGAACTGAGATTCAATGATAAATTACTTTAGATACAATAGCTACTTGTATTTTGACGGCTTAAGAAGCTGTCACCGCTCTGTAACTTTCCCTTGTAAGGCATAAAAATCATTATGGGTGAATTAGGATAGTTGTTACCAGCATTTTTTAGGGGAACTCGTAGCAGGAGATGATCGCCTTCTCGCCTGCAAATCGTGACTATTATGGTGATATCCCTTACGTGACTGTTAACTGTATTATGCCGGAACGAGACGCTAGCAGAGATAGTTTTAAATAAAAACTTATATTAACTAATAATTATTGAACAATAATTATTATAGGTAAATAGGATGGACAGGTTATCCATCCATCCATCAGCCCGTAAACATCCACTATTGAATATAGGCCTCCCAACGAGAATGCCATTCAAAACGATCCCGCGCCACCTCCATCCAACAATTATACCTATAATTTGAATTAATCTACATTAGATTGCAGTCTGAGAAGCATTTGTACTTTTTCCTTAATTAAGTTTCATTTGTTTAATATAATTTTTAAAATATCAGATTTAGTTTTCAAATGGAAATGGTATTACAAGAAATAAATATCATCAGATTCGTTGATATTGATCTTAGTAATCGAATTGGGACATTTTTGTTAGGAATAATGAGACAGACAACTTAAAGATGGGGTCTGGCCCGTAAAGGATAGAGCGTATGATCATTTTAGTTGGATTTCTTCGAGTATAGTCCAAAATCCAATTCTATGGTGCTTACCTAACTTACTTTTTGGTAGTTTCTAATTGCCAATACTTATGTTGTTTATAAATAAATCCTTACTAATATTATAAATGCGAAAGTAACTCTGTCTGTCTGTCGCTCTCTCACGCCAAAACTACTGAAGCGATCTAAATTAAATTTGGTACACATATAGTCTAGAGCCTGATAAAGGACATAAGCTACTTTTTAATGCAAAAAAAGGTTGTAAAAGGGGATGAAAAGTTGTAAGGAAGTATCGTCATTTTTAAAGCCTGAAGCTTGAAACTTATTTTTAGGCTATTGATTAGATATAAATAAATGGTAACATACAGGCTAGGTAACATTAACATGCTGTAAAATAAAAATAGGGGATGAAAAACTTTAGGAAAGTAACCTTTTACGCGGGTGAAGCCGCGGGCAGAAGCTAGTAAGATATAAAAGAGCTTTACATATTATTTCGTATATCACCAAAATTCCTAGAAGATACCATTAACAATGTGGCCATGGTGTTTTTGCAGGCCACGAGTTGACTTACTAATCATAGATTAGTAGGATGGATGGCCATCCATCAGCCCGTAAACATCCACTGTCGGACATAAGCCTCCCCACGAGAACGCCATTAGCAACGGTCCTATGCCACCTGCATCCAAGGGTTCCTGCGACCTTGATAATGTAATCAATCCACACTGTCGGATGCGGGTCGTCCTACGCTGCGTCGTCCGATTCGTGGTCGCCACTCGAAAACCTTTCTTCCCCAGCGGTTGTCGGTTCGTCGAGCGATGTGGCCTGCCCATTGCCACTTCAACGTGCTAATTCTTCGGGCTATGTCGGTTACACCCGTTCTTCTACGGATTTCAATATGCCGGACTTACTAATATAAACTGATAATTAATGAAGAAAATTGAACGGGTTGAGAGCCCTCGGCGCTCAACCACAGTCCGGGTAAAGTTGTCATAGCCATCTGAGGCTAACAACTAAGTCACACAAGAAAGAAAAAAAAAATTGGCAACAATAAACTCATATTAGTAGATGATTCATTATCATCATCGTCCCAGCTCATATATATCTCACAGTTGGGCTCGAGCCTCCTCCATAATGGAAGAGAAATTACCCAACTATGCCGCCTTGGTCAGACGTGTTGGTATAGGGTTTTGTTTCAAATTTCTCTTGCATATATGTTGTATCCGTTTTATATTCGTCTGTTACCATTATCCACTAGCGAGATATATTATTACGGGTAAGATTATATTTAATAGTGTTAGGAATATACTGTTAGTTTTGCACCGACTTCAAATCGTGTTAGTGGATTTCTAGCATACATTGTAATTATATTTTATAAAAATTAATACATAATTAGAATTAGACAAGAATGAAATAGTTCATCTTATTTTTAGGTTTTTAGTGTTCTAAGTAAGTATGGTTTTTGGCTGATCTTATTTTGAAGTCGGTTTACTTTTTTTTTTTTCTATCTACAATTGCGAGCCGATCCGTCCGGGGTCACACACTCTTGAAAAAAATTGACACTTGAGCAGTTTCAATATTCTGCTGTGTTTCTTTTGAAGAGTGAGAGAGCCGGAAGCCTATATTTTTGGATGGGTTTGGGATTATTGGTAAGCAGTGGCTTAGCTGTAGCCTCGGTATTACAAAGTTCCATGGGCAGAGTAGTACCATTTCACATCAGTGCGCTGCTAACTTGTTTGTCACCAAGAGCAGTAAAAAAAAGATAGGAGGTGGTGAATTGTATTCTTACTCCGTCACCACACGGAAAAATAACTGTATACCATTAAAATAAGAGAGTCTAAATTATAAATATATAAATCAAAGTAAAGAAATGATCTCACCTTTAGTGAGTATAGAGTATAGCTAGGACATAAACGAGATTTAGTGTACCGACGATGTGAGTTCATGCCGAATGGTCGATCTGCGGTAACACTACTTTATATTACATGTTGTAAACGTTCTTGCGGATACGTGAAATGTACAAATAAATAGCACCCAAAAGATTGCTACCAAAGAAACTTTGAAAGGTATCGCTTAACTTTTATACAAAGGAATACACGATGTAAGTAAAAATATCACTATTGAATACAATGTACAAATTACTTTTTTAAAACTTGGACTGCACAGATGGCGTAATGGTTAAGATAACCGACCTTCCGTGCCTGTGTCGTGGGTTCGATTCCCATGCAACACTTTGTACGATCCAAGTCCGTTCTGAGTCTGGGTATAATTTTTCTGGGTTAATTGAATGTTTATAAAGTCCCCCGCAATGCAAAGATTATTTCCTTAGAAGAGGGTGAAGCTTATTAAAAAAAAATAACAAACAAAAAACTTAAAAATAAAAAACAAGTGTAAACTTCATTAGGCGCGATGTGCAGATTTTATTTTTATTTTTTGTTTTTAATGGCAAATGAGCAAGCAGCATACCTCATGGTAAGTGTTATTGCCAATCAGACCTATGCAATACCAACGCTATAGTTATGGTGTTGCCTACCAGTCAAAACCCACCTGGAAAGTTGGGCTTCCGGTTTTCTCGCTCGCCGAGCGAAGCACGATTTTCTGCGAGAGGGTGGTACTACCCAACCCACAGCTGTGGCCAGAAAACTGTCAACAACTGACAAAAGTGTGACATTATCACTTTTTTTTTATTGCTTATGGTGGCAGACGAGCCAAGGGTATAGCTTGGCCGCTGCCTACCATTACAATCCCTAGACCTACGCAGTTGGACATCCGGCTCTCTCGCTCATCACTACTAAAATAATGGAAATTTGAAGAATAACAATATGTCATCATCTCAGCTCATATATGTCCCACAGTTGGGATTAAACCTCGTCTATAATAGCAGGAAAATTGACCTACCATCACCTACATCATCTACCAAGCTGATCAAACATGTTGGTACAGGGTTTTGTTTTGAGTTTTTTTCTCTTTCATAGATGTTATATGCGTTTTATATCTCTTAGTTGTATCCTACGATAACCCATGAGTAAAATAGGGGGTGGTGAATTGTATTCTTACTCCGTCACCGTACGGAAAACCGATAAAAATAAGTAAAGATAAATATACGTATTCTCCTAATAGGTAAAACATTTCCTTTGTTTCATATACATTTAGGATCGCATGTGTGAGACTCGTTGCCATATAAAACTACTGAAACAAATTATTGTGATGTATTACTATTGGGTGTTGCTTAGGCACTGGACTGATTGGGCATATAGTTTGCAGCTAATTATTTGCTAATATTAATCTTACAAATTCTGTCTTCTTATTATAATACACGTGTTGAAGGAATGAGAATACAGAGATCTTATTTTTGTAGTTTTTAATTTTTTTTTTATTGCTTATGGTGGCAAACGAGCAAGGATCACACCTGATGGTAAGTGTCACTGCCGCCCATGGACCCTTTGCAATACTTAGGCCGCTGCATACCAACAAAATCCCCAAACCCACTCAGTTGGGCCTCCGTCTCTCTCACTCACCGAACGAAGCGCAATAACACATTGCCATTACTCAGACGTCGGTCTTCTGCAAGAGTGTGGTACTACCCCGAACAGACCGGCCCGCGGCTGTAGAAAGAGAACTGTCAACAGCATGGTTCTACCACTACTAAAGTTGTAATAAACCAAATTGATATTATGAAGTTTCTTACCTGCTGATTGGTTCGATCAGCATTAGTTAGCCAACCGCGGTGAGGTTAATCGCGTGGAGTAACAACGCGGTACTTTTTGGCCTAATGATTTTTTTCACCTGTAGAATTATACCATTATTCTAACACACCTTTTTTCTGATATAAAATAGAAGTCAAGGTTAACCTGACAATTCATTCTGGTGTTATTTTTTTATTTGTAGACAAGATGTTGCACTAAGACATATTTGTATTGCTTCGCAATTATCAATATGTATTTAATGGACACAAATTACATGCAGCCTCAAAACAAAAATTTGTTGAGCGCACAAAATATTTTCCTGCGTGGTAATCGAAACCATAACAGTGACATGGTAGATCAATATCTCAACCACTACCTCATGTGTGCAATTTAATTGTTCATTGTTTATATGTTACCATAACCATCTTTTGCACTAATGTCACCTATCGCCTTGTGATTAATTATTCCCTTTTCTTAAAGAGGGTTAATGCTTGTTGTGTAAATTTTAATTAACCTATATCTATTTTGAGTATCTTACTCTTGTCCCAATTACTTGCGGTTGACACAGTATGTACTCCTCTTCCATCATACATATTGCAAAAGTTATTGGCAATAGTTTTATAACTGGCCGCCAGTCTGACATCCGCTCTCCTTGGAATGCAATTGTTAACCAGACGGCATTAGATGGAGAACAGCATTGGACAGCAGCAGTGGCTCTGACTATTAGTCCCCGTTCTGAACACTAGGTATATATAAAAATGTTTTTAACGTTAAAATCAGCCGCATACTATTCGCTAAGTCACAATATAATCGAAACATTCAGAAACGAGGAGTAATATTCGTAATGTATAGAGGATTTATTGATATATCTGGAGGCAAGCCCAAAAATATGTACTTGCATAAAAGGTTTTGAGAATAATTTTAAATCTATAGTCCTATTATAATTTATTACACGTTTCACTATTAGTAAGGAGCCTCTTTTACAATAGGTGGGAAATTGACCTACTACCCCGCACTAGTCAGACACGTATCTGACGATACGACCAGCGTGGTATTTGTGATAAATCACCCGCTTTTTTTTATTTATTTTTTGACGCTGTGTAAACGCATTTACGCGCTAACCAGCCGGTGTCGAGACGGGGGGGAGTGTGAGACTAGCCGGTTGATTGTTTCACCGGAATACCCACTAAAACCACAGCGGCCCAATTTGGCGGCGGCCTTTTGGCCACGTCCCGTCAGAGAGACATTCGTGAATCTTACGATCCATAAAGCCACTTCTCAAAAACTTGGCTAAGTTTTACGACTGACTTATAACACTTCTGTGTGATAAATCACACGTGTCTAATAGTGACAAAAAAAATCCAAGGGTTAAATTACTGAAATTTAGCATTTAATATGCTTGATTATTTATAAAAACCCGATTAGGAGTGAAAAATGATTGTCACAAGTGGGATTCGAACCCACACACAAATCCGTTCCAATCGTGCTTCCACTTACACCACCATGAACAATTGTAGGACATTCAATTCTCGCATCGTATTATATTTTCGTCTTTTAAGAAGACGTGTGCATTCTACCCGACATTGTTTACACATCGTACAAATATTTTCGCTTGTAATCGGGTTTTTATAAATAATCAAGCATATTAAATGCTAAATTTCAGTAATTTGAATAATAGAGTTGTGTCATCGTTTAATACAATTCTAACTGCAAAGTTTGAGTATTAAGTCTGTACAATGTGTAAATGGATTTCCAATAGGGGGTTCGAATCCCACTTATGACGATAATTTTTCGTTCGTAAATCTAAGTGTATTAAAAAATTTACTCACAAAACTCACAATATTCCAAAGACTATTCTAAGAATAAACCGAATACTATTGCGTTTATTTTTAAATAATTTTATATATTTACAGATATTCACAGAACGTTCTAGAATTATTCTAACAAACAAATAGACACGGCTCAGTATACAAAACGGCTCGTAAAATTTGGGATAAACAGAAAAACACTCGCTTTTTATTTGTTTATAATACATTATTCGCATAGATCGTATCGGCGCGCGGCCTCACTGCAAACAACAACCACTTTTTTATACCTTGAACGTGACCCAACATAACTGAGCTTTATTCAGCGACCTCGTACTGTGAGAGCCATACGTACATATATATATAAACTACATATGTAATACAATGCGTGTTTATAATTGTATAATATATGTGTTGTGTGAACAGAACGAGCGATGTATAGCGCGCGCTCGTCGTGTGTCTTGTTGTGTTTAGTTGTTCGATAGTGGGGCGTGTGTGTGTAGATGTAAACAGCTCATTACGATAAAGGCTCGCGTTCGACGTCCACCAATCAGACGTGTAAACACAAGCTGTGCGTGCGGGTGTACCCCGCTCGGTACAAGTTGCACGAGTCGTGTACAGCGCACCGCGCATGTTGTACACACTACCCCTCATTAGTACGTTGTATACACAGCGGGTGCGACAATTACTGTTTGCGGACCACAATCGTATTACTATTTGTTGATTACGGATGTGACGTCACAACACTTGTTACAATTGAGGGTTTTAAAATTCTACAATCGATCGATAAAAATTATATGAGAAAAAAGCTAAAGCGACTTTTTCGTCTATGACTGTCGTTAGCCGCAGATGGCTATGACAACTTTATTCGGACTGTTGGCTGAGCGTTGAAGGATCTCAAGTCGAGCTGAAGCGACTGCTGTATCGTGTATTTACGTGTATACGTCACAGACTTGTAAATAGTCATAGAGCTTTAAATTACATAATCGATATCTGTAAAAGAAAATAAACATAATTTTTATATACAAACGTATATATGACATCGCTAAACTCAGAAACTATTTCACCGATCATTATAAAAATTTGTATGTATGTGTATTTTTTCACGGTAAAGGTTTATATGGTATCCCTATTGCTGTGACTCGCCACCAGGCGGCGCTGCGATATATCGACTTCTTTCAAACGCACAAGCTGGGTTTGCTAGTTTTATACATACATACATATCATCACGCTATATCCCTTGCAGGGTAGGTAGAGAGAACAGAGTGCCAGAGAACTCTATCCTTGCATACTTCACTCGCTTCCTCAACATTCATAATTCTCTTCATACACGCTCGCCGGTTTCAGAGACTCTTGACTCCACCTTCCCTCAATACGTGACCAATCTGGTCTAGGTAGGTTAGTCTCGGTCTCCCCCTGTATCTACATCCTTCCACTTTCGCATTGTATATCTAATAGTTTATATTATATAAATAAATGAAACAGATAGCTCTATATTATACAAACTAGCTAGCTGTGTTATCATCATCATCATCTCAGCTCATACATGTCCCACTGTTGAGCCCGAGCCTCCTCCATAATGGGCGGGTAATTGACCTACTAAATCACGCCGATCAGACTTGTTAGTATAGGTATAGGGTTTTGTTTCGAGTTTTCCTTCTCTCGCATAGATGTTATATGCGTTTTATATCCCTTAGTCATCACGTAAAGTCAACCACGGGTAAGGTGGGGTGGTGAATTGTATTCTTACTCCGTCACCAGACGGAAAGCTGTGTTGTAGCGGCTACGAATACTACCAATCTTTACTTTGCTCATGGATGTCGTAAAAGACGACTAAGTGCCTTATAACGACTTGGCCCAACTGATGCCGTTTGGTCAACAATTACATTCCCAAGGAGGGTTGATTTCTGGCAGGCGGCCGGTCATAAAACTATTGAGAATAACTTTTGCAATATGTAGGAATGTAGGAATAGGTGTACATGTTTCGTCGATCCTAAGTAATTGGGATAAGAAAAGGAGAATGATGATGAGCTCTATATTATACAAAAGTGTTTGATGTACATAATTACAAAAATTTCACTTCTATGGTATGCCTTTTCGTGTGGTGACCTATCCGTGTGGTGACAGAGGAAGAATACAATTCATAACCCCCTTTCTTACCCGTGGGTGATCGTAAGAGATGCCTAAGGGATATAAAATGCATATAAAATCTATGCAAGAGAAGGAAAACTCGTAACAAAATCCTATACCAACACGTCTGACCAGCGTGGTATAGTAGGTTAATTTCCCGCCCATTACGGAGGAGGCCCGAGCCAGACAGTGGGACATATACGGGCTGTGATGATAATGATGATGGTATGCCTTTACAGTCTTGCTATTTTTTATTGTTATATAAAAATACTGCATTAATAAATTGAGCTTTATATTGGTGAGGACTACATATATAGGGGACTTTATATACTTTACATATATAAATTCAGAACAACAATTTCTGGATTGTACAAAGTATACTACTTTTCTTTGCTGGCAGGATGTGGGACCCAAGGGAGGGGCCACCAAAGACAAAGATCGGGTACCGGTGGCCCGCTCGCACGGCGAAGAGATGAGTCGCACGGTGGGTCTATGGGATCACGCGCCGCCTCAGCCAACAGTGGGACATTTATGGGCTGTAATGATGATGAATATATATATAGGATTGTACAGTACTGTGATAGCGACTTTGCTCGTGGATGTCGTAAAAGACGACTAAGATTTTATAACGACCTAGGCCAACTCCATCTGATACTGTTTGGTCAACAATTACATTCCCAAGGCGGGTTGACGTTCGGTGGCCCGCTCGTACGGCGAAGAGATGAGTCGCACGGTGGGTCTATGGCGTCACGCGCCGCCTCTTCCGTCACCCGGACCGATTCGGCGGAGCGAGACACATCCATAGTCCATTGTAAAAAAAAAAGCTGTGGGACTCAAGATGATATCCAGGGTGACGGAACGTCGGCGTGCGAGCTCATAACCCAATGTGTTTCTTCCCTATCGCTATTGGACCGATCATTAGTACCGCAGCGTTGACATCAATGGTTCAACCTTCAACAACCTTCGACGCCCCAGCAACAAATAATTGTGTTATGTTGCTGGGATGTAACCTTCAGATCGGTCTCTCTACGAGTGGCGGACTAATCTCCTATCTTTTTTTTTTTTTTTTTTTTTTTTTTTTTTTTTTTTTCACGCTGTGGAAACGCATTTACGCGCTTTCCCCGCATGTGACAGACGGGGGGGCGTGTGGGACTCGCCGGCTCAGATGACCGACCGGAATACCCACTAAAACCACAGCGGCCCCTGCCGCGCTTTTACGGGGTGCCGGAGAGATCGTCTACTGACATTCTATCCCCGACACCCCAACGCTTGGCCGTCTGGCCACGTCCTGTCGTCATTCAGGGCGGTGGAAGAAGGTGCGCATATCGGCGCCTCCTCCTCCCTGGCCGCCGCCGGCGGAGCGAGTCTGCGGACGCAATTGCCTCGCGTTCCCGCTCCGCGGCCTCCTTTTTGAAGATAACCTCCTCGCAGAAGGAGGCCATCGACGACCAGCACCTGTCACTGTCAAGCATCTTCGAGATGATAGTCGTCAGTGACAGGTCACGCCCAATGACCGCCGACAGGACGAGGCGCTGGGGCCCCCAGGCGGGGCATACTTCCACTGTGTGGCACACATCGTCTAGCAGCGCGCCACACTCATGGCACCCTGGGGCCTCTTCTCTGCCAATTCTGTGCAGGAACTTACCGAAGACCCCGTGTCCGGTAAGCACCTGCACCAACCTGAAGCTTAGGCTGCCGTGCCTTCTGTTGATCCAGCGGTGGAGATATGGCGCAACCGCCTCCACAGTTCCCCGCCCTGCTACGGGGAACTCCAGTTCTTCCCTCCACCGCCGGATGACTCCGCTTCGGGCCACTTCCAATGCTCTACCCAATCCCCTTATGGAGACTTGCTCGCCATCAGCCCGCGCCGCTACGCGAATCTGGTAGGCCTCCGCCAAAGCTTCTGCCACTAACGGCCAAGGCGGGTCGCTCGCCAACAGCGTCGCCGCAGTCCATGACACCGTACGGTAGCCCCTAATAGCCCTCACCGCCATTACCCTCTGTGGTCTTCGCAAAAGGGCCCTGTTGCGGGCGGTGAGGGACTCCGCCCAAATGGGGGCACCATACAGCGCCATGGAGCGCACCACTCCAGCGTATAATCGTCGGCAGGACGACCCAGGACTGCCAGTATTTGGCAGAAACCAACCTAACGCAGCGGCTGTCTTGATGAGCCTCGGGACGAGCTGGGCAAAGTGTGGCCCGAATTTCCATCCAGAATCAAGGTGCAGACCTAGATATTTCATCTGGGCCCGCACCGGTACGGCAACCCCAGACACACCGATGTGTGCTCCTCGGGGGGGGCCTCGGCCTCGGCCATGAAATAGGAGGGCCTCGGTTTTCTCCACCGAGACCCTCAGGCCCAACATGCCGATCCGGCCCACGACGAGCGCAACCCCCTCTTCTGCCAGTCGGGCAGCCCCCCGGAAGTCGGACCTCCTCACCGTGATGAGGGTATCATCCGCGTAGCAGATGACCCCCATCCCGGGGAGAAGCCGACCCCGTAGGAGCCAGTCGAATCCGACGTTCCACAGGACCGGACCAAGGACCGAACCCTGCGGGACGCCACACTCCACCCGGTAGCGATGTATGCACCCGTCGCCCCCCTCCCAGAGCACGTGCCTTCCCTCGAGGTACGCCTCCAACAGCCTCCGGAGATACGGAGGCACTCCATGGTACCGAAGCGCCTCCTTTAATGTCTCGTGTGGGAGACTGTTGAAGGCGTTTTTTATGTCGAGCGAGACCGCCAGGAGAACTTCCTTTTTGGCCACCGCTTCGGTAGCCAGGGACTTCAGGGCGGCCAATGCGTCGATTGTTGACCGGCCGCCCACCTATCTATCTACCCTCAACCTCAGTTAGCGCGGTATTAGGCTCATTTACTCTCACCTGCGCTACCCGACGTGCCAGTGGCAGACTATGGCGACGTGTTCGAATCGTGGAGGCCTTCCGGCGGCCTTATACAAATAATTAATGCGGCCATGTTATCAGCACCAACTATGTGTCAAATGATATTCTTTATGTTGTCATAAAGAATATCATTTGACACATGGTTGGTGGATATGTTGTCATAACAAATTTGTATGTTAAACTGTTGTCAGTTTAACATACAAATTTGTTATGACAACATATCGTTTTACTTTTAAAAATTTGCTATGACGTCGCGTATTATCGGCATGTCAGCTCCGGTGCTATTGTGAATCAAAGTCCAGAATAGTTCACTGTATTCGACAAGATATCAATTAACCACTCGAGTTAATCAAAGCGAAGCGACAGTCACACGAGCTGAATAATTAACACCAGCTCAACTGAGGAAGTATAGAAAATTATCGATCAATGTCCACATGCCGTTGACTGGTTATTGTGAGTTTAAACCTGCACTTCGTAATCATCATAATATCAGCTCGTATATGTTTACTGATAGTTTGTAACCTCTTCCACAATAGAAGAAAAATTGACCTTCAATATCATCTTGCTCCAATATATAGGGTTTTATATCAAGTTTTTCCTTCACTTACATATATATCATATGCATATTATATTATATTTTACGACGTCCTCGAGTAACATAAAGGTTGGTGAATTTTATTCTGACGCAGTAAAACAGATGAGATGAGAGATAAGCTAATGTCTAAAATAGCTGTGTGGTAGCGGCGACCAATACTACCAGCCCTTACTTTGTTCGTGGATGTCGTAAAATACGACTAAGAGCCTTCTAACTACCTGGGTCAATTCTGTCTGATGCCGATTACATTCCCAAAAAGGGTTGACGTCTGGCAGACGGCTGGTCATAAAACTATTGCCAATAACTTTTTCAATATGTACCATGAAAGAAGAGTACATATTGTATCGACCCCAACTAATTGGGATAAGAGTAGGAGAATGGTGAATGATGATGGAGTAAAACATAGACAACCTGTAATTAGTGAGTCTACAGAGCCTTTTATAAGGCTAGGGTTTGGATTGCATTTGGTCTTATTTCAATCGCCCTAGATGGAATGGGCGGACTGTGTATAGACTGTCGAAAAAAAAATATAGCCCACCCGCTGCCTTTTTTCTTGGGGTCAGGTTAATATTCAGTCAAACCCTTCCTGTTGCAACGAAAAGGACGATATGCAACTCAAGAACCTGCCGTACTGTATGCTCTATAGCCATTTAGACTGATCACCGGTCTAAGTCCGTCTATGAACTAACTGAACTAACCATGAAAAAGTATTCGAAACATCGAAATATTGACTGCACCGCGCCAGTATCGTGAGTCCGATTTTGAGGATAAAATTTGTGCTATCTACAAACTATTATTCTGAGTCTGGGTGTAATTTGTGTCTACTAATTATATTTTTAAAGTCCCCAAGGCTATTCAAGGATTATTTCCTTAAAGCCAGATGTTTACGAAAAAAAAATACAATTTAAAATTCGTTTATATGCGCCAAAATTATTTTAATTTGTATATTAATCATTTCATGACAAAAAAACAAATCAAATATCGACAAAAATTAACTAAAAACGCAATAACATTTTTTTTTCGATTTAAAATGGCGTAATAAAAATATTAAACGATCGTATACACCGACAAGCAGACATTTACATTCAAGTATAATTCATGCTACATTTAACATCTGGCAAATTGAAAATCTTTCAGTAGCAGACAGGGGAGACAGGTGAATGATTCGCTTCATGTACTTACAAAAGAAATGCAAATTCGCTGCTCACTTGTGACGTACTTGCGGTTCAAACACACTTCACATATATAAGATTCAATTTCTTCTATATACATATGAATATAAATATTTTAATATAAATATATCAACTATATTTTTTGGCATTATAATTTTTTTGCTTTGTTTTTTTTTTAAGATAAGATAAGATAAGATAATTTTTATTTGTGAAAACATGTGTAGGTAAGTTCTTAAACAATCTATGATTAATTGGATTCAACATGTTCTGCCACTATAGGCGTACAAATTGTCATAACATTATAGATTTCCATTTATTATTACATTCGTATTATATAATATTACAATATCATTTAAATAGAATGTCTATGTCATGTCACAATTAAAATTAAAAAAAAAAATAACAATAATAGTAAAGTGAAATGTCATATGTTAAAATAAATAAAAAAAGGTACATTTATATAACCTTGTCATTTAAAAATTCTTGAACACTGTAATATGTTCTATTGATAAGAAGATCCTTGACTTTTTGTTTAAATGAATTTATATTTAAGGTTTTATATATATTTGGTATTTTATTAAAAAGAATAGGTGCCATACAAAATACACTCTTGCCCATATGAGCAGTTTTGGCGCTGCGCATACGAAGTCTATTATTATCGCGTCGACTACGCTCACTGTGATCTGACAGACGGGGAAACAGTTGAGGGTTACTTTTCACAAATACTACTGTTTCCATGATAAACAAACAGGGTAGTGTAAGGATCCTATGCTTATTGAAAAATGGCCTATAGCTATCCGTAAGTTTTAAATTGAACATAGAGCGAATACAGCGCTTTTGTATTTTAAATATTATTTCCCTGTTTGTAGAGTTGCCCCAGAACATTATTCCATACCTAAGAACAGATGCTACTAACCCATAGTATGCAGTGAGTAACGTATCAATATTTATCTTAGGTGCTAGCTTGTATAATGCATAGGATGTTTTACTCACTTTTTTACATAGAGTCTCTATATGTACTTTCCAGTTCAATTTATTATCTATTTCGAGACCAAGAAATGTTGTATTAGTTACTTCTCGTATTATGTCAGTTTCGTGATGTATTATAATTTTTGAGGATGTCATATATTTATTAAAATGCATTATATTTGTCTTCTTTAAATTAATAATTAAGTTATTATTTCTTAACCATCTAACAGTAGAATTTATAGCATCATTAATATCACTTTCATAAATATCAGTGTTCTTACAAGCTACAGTTAATGTGCTATCGTCGGCAAAAAGAGTCATAGGATAATTGACAGAATTTGGAAGGTCATTAATATATATTATGAATAACAGAGGCCCCGGTACACTTCCCTGTGGCACTCCAAATGATATATGACGCTCATTTGAAAAGTATATCTTTTCTTCTCTAGTCTGATTATCTAACCTAGATACAACCGTTAATTGTTTCCTATTTGATAGATAGGATTTAATTAGCTGTAAGATATTGCCTCTGATCCCATAACATTCTAGCTTCTCCGTCAATATAGCATGATGGACATAATCAAACGCCTGGGTCATATCACAGAACAATGCACATATAGGTGTTCCTTTATCCATATTAGTCATGATAGTAAAGAGAAAGTCATAAATAGCCAAATAATAATAATTTTGTCTGAATCCTTTTTGTGACCCACTAAGTATACTATTATTTTCTAAATATTGATATACTTGATTATAGATATATTTTTCAAAAATCTTAGATACTATAGATAACAAGGCAATTGGTCTATAGTTTTGCATGTACTCTTTATTTTCTTTTTTTAGCATTGGTTTTACTATGGCTATCTTCAAACTTTCTGGAAATACACCCTTACTTATACACAAATTTAATATATAGCTTAGATGGTGACATATTAAAGGCCCTACGATCTTAATTATTTTTGTAGATATTTCATCATGTCCAAAGCTGTTTGTGTTTTTCAGACCTGTTATTATATTAAGTATATCAGTTGGACTACATGGGTTCATAAACATTGAATCTCTTCTGGAAGTGATATAAGAAGTAGTTTTATTACCACAACCAGGTATAGGTACAACTTTATCAATAAAATAATCGTTAAAATTATTTGCTATTGTCAATGGATCGTTAATATAAGTAATGTTAATTTTAATTCTCTGTATGTGTTCTTTTGGTATATTTAATCGTGCATTATTTATAATTTGCCATGCAGTCCTAGATTTACATAGTGATGTTTTGATTTTGTAACAATTCTGAGCCCGTTTAGTACGTTTTATAATTTTCTTTAATAATTTACTATATTTTATATAATTCATGTAATTGGTACGGGTAGATTGCAGTCTGTATGTCCATAAGAGTTGTCTTTTTCTTTTACTACAGATTTTTATACCTTTAGATATCCAACCGGGCTTTTTATTTACATTAATAATAACGACTCTAAATGGAAAACAAAGGTCATATAAAAGTTTAAATTCATTAATAAACAAGGTATAAGCTGTATCTGGGTCACATGGTTTGTATATATCTGAGAACGTAAGCTTACCTAAATATTCATAAAATTTAGAGATATTCTCTTTAGAATAATCTCGTTGCTTTTTACGCCAAAATTTAAATACGCATTTATTTCCTACTGGGCATTCCAATAATTGGGCGGTGTGATCCAATAGAGCAAACTCGATGATGTCAGTCCTACAAGTCTTACGAAAGTTATGTGCTAGGTTGTCTATACATGTTTGACTCTTTATACGTGTTGGTTCTTGCAAAGCTAATTTTAAATTAAAATTTAGTAGTAAGCATTTAAAATCTAAGGTAATACTATTATTTTTCATTATGTCAATGTTAAAATCACCTGCAAGTATTATATTTTTATATTTTTTTTTATTTATCTCTATTAGAACTTGTTCTAACGTTTGAAAAAAAATTGAAATCATACTGGGTTTTGGAGTTCTATAAATACATATAACCGCTATATTAAAGCTAACAAGCTCTATTGCACAACACTCAAAAATACCCATACGGGACATTTTAAGACATCATCCTGCACTAATGAAATAATCCTTGTATTGCGGGGTACTTTACAAACATATAATTAACGCAGACAAATAGTACACTATATACATAAATCTATCTAAATATTTTAACATAAATATATCAACGATATTATCCGTGTGATGACGGAGTAAGAATACAATTCACCACCCTCTATCTTACCCATGGGTGATCGTAAGAGATGACTAAGGGATATAAAATGCATATAACATCTATGCTATAGAAGGAAAAGTCGAAACGAAACCCTATACCAACACGTCTAACCAGCGGATCTTTGTTACGAGTTAAAATAATATGTAACCGATTCTTAATTTTAAGATTTCAAATATGTTTTTTTTTTTTTGGTATTCTAAATTTTTTTTCGCGTGGTGACGAAGTAAGAATACTATTCACCACCCCCTACCTTACCCGTGGGTGATCGTAAGAGACGACTAAGGGATATAAAATGCATATAACATCTATGCTATAGAAGGACATGTCGAAACGAAACCCTATACCAACACGTCTGACCAGCGGATCTTTGTTACGAGTTAAAATAATATGTAACTGATTCTTAATTTTAAGATTTAAAATTTGTTATTTTTTTTTTGGTATTCTAAATTTTTTTTCGCGTGGTGACGAAGTAAGAATACTATTCACCACCCCATATATTACCCGTGGGTGATCGTAAGAGACGACTAAGGGATATAAAATGCATATAACATCTATGCTATAGAAGGAAAAGTCGAAACGAAACCCTATACCAACACGTCCGACCAGCACGGTATAGTAGATTAATTTCCCTCCCATTACGAAGGAGGCCCGAGCCCAACAGTGGGACATTTATGGCCTGTGATGATGATCAACGATATTTTTTGTCATTATGAGTATTTTTTCGACTTTCAACAAGGTTGTGTTAAACGTTTAACGTTAAGAGCGAGAGTGAATGCATGGCGTTCGAACGCATGCACGTAGTATATCTGTTACAAGCCAGCGCAAACGTTAGCAACGAATAGCGTCCAATATTCCAACGCAAGAGGGAAAGAGAAAAAAAGATACATAAAGGTAGAAAGTGGGAGAGATAAAGAGAGTGAGTCGGTAGATCCGAAGCACATGCGCATGGTTTTCTTGTTTTCATAGGTTTAAGATTTTACTTACGTCGGCAGTCCTCATGACTACTTTGTGTTTTTTTTTTAAGGACACCATCCTGCACTATGAAAACAATCCTTGTATTGCGGGGAACTTTATAAATATAAAATTAACGCAGACAACTAATACCCTGCATATATATAAGTCTATCTCCTATATCTAAATCGGACATGGGTTCCATTCCCACGTAGAACAACACTACTAAACATAAATTATTGTTATGTTCGTTAACTGCATATTTTTTAAAGACCTCCACAATACAAAGATTATTCGGACGTCGCTCAAGGAGAGGGTACCCCTCAGGGGGTATTCCGTCAGGCCGGCCACTGACGACAAGTTCACGCTGCTCCAGTGGCCGGTCCAACGACGTAGGCGAGGTTCATGGGTGGGTTACGGGTATGCTTGCGTACACCCCTCTGTCGCCCCGGACGTAGTGGTGCGAGAAGATCGCCGACCATAACCCAATCCAAAAAAAAAAAATACAAAGTTTATTACTTTAGTGCATCGTTTTGTAAAAAAAAAAGTGACCTTCTCATAACTTATATCCTTATCTGTTCTAAATGGTAAATGTTACTGCCGCCCATGGACCTTTGAAGTACCAGGGGCTAAGCTAGGCCGCTGCCTACCAATACAAACCCCAAACTCACCCAGTTGGACTCTCGGCTCTCTCGCTCACCGAACAAAGGACAGTAGCACATTGCCATTACTCAGACGTCGATCTCACTCTTCTGCAAGAGTATGGTACTACCCCGGACAGACCGGCCCGCGTCTGTAGACAGAGACTGTCAACGGCGTGGTCCTACCACTAAAAATAATAATTATAGTAATCATTTAAAATTTTGGAAGTAAGAAAAAGAGATTCACTGCTATCCCATGGTTAATCGATATGCCGCAGGTTCCAGGAAAGGAAGAAATACGGAATAGGATTAATATGGAGTATTATATAAGGAAATCTTCTTACTTGCAATGAGAGAACTTTAAAATGCTATTTTCTGCAGAAATGGACATATTAATATAATCTACGTTTCACCTCTGAAGTTTCCTTTCAATTATATCCTATTCCACTTTGTTCCTACCCCGCATTCTTTCCTTTCTTGTCTTGTGCGGTAAATTGATTAATCGTGAGAAATTGGTTAGTCCCTTTTCCTTTTCCGTGTTTCAATATAATAATGGATTTCAACCATTTATCCCCTAATTTGGTCAATTAATTATTTCAAATATTTGAACATTAATGATTTTGTTATGAAAAAAAGAATACTTCTATTGTATTTCTATTATATACTTCTATGTATGGTCACACTGTAAAGACGGGCTGGCCACCTAAGACAAAGATCGGGTACCGGTGGCCCGCTCGCACGGCGAAGAGAGGTGTTTGCAGGGTGGGTCTGTGATTTGTCGGGGCGCGACCACGTCCATAGCCTACCGCAAAAAAAAAAAAAAAGAAGTGTCACACTGTAAACAGTTTTCTATCTAAAGACCGCGAACCAATCTATCCTGGATAGTACTACACGCTGGATATGCTGACACTTCGATCATTGAGCGAGAGAATTGGAAACTCCAATTACTGAATAGATTTTAGTGCAGTTGGATAAGCAGTGGCCTAGCTGTACCGAGTAATACTTAGCATCAAAAGTAGATACTCTTTTGTCACTATAGGCATATAAAAAAAACTTAATTCTCACTTGTTTTCTTTTCTTACCTTTAAGAACATGAAAGTATAAAATGTATAGATATTTTATTTACTAGGTACATCATTTAGCCTGTGGCCATACTCTGTTGTATGTACACATACATACATACATATCATCACGCCATATCCCTTGCAGGGTAGGCAGAGAGAACAGAGTGCCAGAGAACTCTATCTCTGCATACTTCCTCGCTTCCTCAACATTCATAATTCTCTTCATACACGCTCGCCGGTTTCGGAGACTCTTGACTCCACCTTCCTTCAGTACATGACCGATCTGGTCTAGGTAGATTAGTCTCGGTCTCCCTCGGTACCTACATCCTTCCACTTTCGCATTGTATATCTTCTTAACCAGGCGTTCGTTCGGCATTCTTTCCACATGTCCGAACCATCGGAGCATTCCCTTTCGCATCTTTACACTAATACTCTCTTTCATACCTACTCGCTCTCTTACGTCGTCGTTACGTCTGTTGTATGTAGATGCAGAAAAATAAGGAGTTATAGCCTCAGCCTCAATTATAGCGCATTCTACTCTTTCCAGCTTAGCAGCTGGTTGGCCATCGTAATAAAGTGTTATATGTTTCCTAGGAAAGAACTTCCTCAGCCAATGTTTACTCGTCTTTCACAAATTCCAAAGACTAGATAGGATACGGAAGACACTAACTAAATATAAATTTGGAATCATCATCATCATCATCACAGCCCATAAATGTCTCACTGTTGGGCTCGGGCCTCCTCCATAATGGGAGGGACATTAACCTACTATACCGCGCTGGTCAGACGTGTTGGTATAGGGTTTTGTTTTGAGTATTCCTTCTCTCGCATAGATGTTATATGCTTTTTATATCCCTTAGTCGTCTCGTACGATCACCCACGGGTAAGATATGGGGTGGTGAATAGTATTCTTACTTAGTCACCACGCGAAAAAAAAATTAGAATACCAAAAAAAAAAACAAATTTGAAATCTTAAAATTAAGAATCAGTTACATATTATTTTAACTCGTAACAAAGATCCAAAGAATTTATCAAGCGTTAGCGTTAATATGAATTTCAATAATAACTTTAATAACACTATAGTTTTTAAAATAATAAAAGTAACTTCTATAAATAGGATTCATGGAATTAAAAAAGCTCTGGTTTAATTATTAGAAGAATTTCATCAATCAAAATTCTTTACAAAACTATTTTTGGTCGTTAATAAAAAGATTTTCAAGAAATAATAAATTCTAATAAATATCCGCTGAATCCACCTCTGTCTCTTTTATTAATGTCTACTATCTATATATACACCGTGGAATCTAATTGGCTGTTTTCCCGAAACGTATATACTCAGTTAATGATGTAGAACCATAATATAGCATTTATTCAATAAAATAAAAACATAAATTCTAGTCATTTGCAATCCCGGACGTTTCCTTAAAATATCATTTTTGCATAACTGTAACATGTTTTGTCTAATAATTTTGTTATACCTACGGTCGTTTGAGAGCATCGACCGTAGCTATCAACCTACGGTCAATGCTCTTACCTTGGTTACCTACTTTCTTTAATTACTTTAAAACCATGCCTCCATTTTCTCAAGAATTTCTTCTTCTAATCGAGCCGAATGTCGGCGACACCTACCTCTAGCCTGAGCACGTGTAAGCACTCAAAACTGCCTATGGGTTAGTAGGCGTTATGTGGCTGATAAAATTATCGCTGTTGTAGGCACAGGCGGATTTATAATGCCACATCTGCGTAACGAATCCAGGTGTTCTGGCTGAGCGTACAGGCATCTAGCCTTTGCCAACTTGTCTCCAGCAATCGCATAAAAACGAACCATGTCTAACCCCTCTACGTCAGAATACTGGTAATGACTTGTCATTTTTTTGCACTTACTAGCACTCGCGTTCGGGATTTGTTATAAACATATGATATACGTCTAAGCCGTTTGGCAAAAAATTCCAAACTGACCTATTAAAACATAGACCAAGGTCACGCGGCTCGGGGGCATCAAAAGCAAGGGGCGCGTGCGCGACGCGGGCGGGCTACGAGCTACAGTGCCTAAATATTTCTTTTACCTATTATTGCGATTTAATTCGAATGCTATGTCGTAGGCATGTTGGGCACAATACCGTTGCATATCAGACAAACTTAAGAACGTCTATTTATCAGACTTTTTTTTTCAATGTATTATGTTTTTAGTTATGTGGGGATATTAAGAATGATTAACTGAGTACATACGTTTCGTATATATATATATATATATATATATATATACTAGCAGACCGGGCCACGCGTTGCTGTGGCTTAGATTAGCCTTAGTAACACTTTTTGTTTATTCTAACAAATTTTAGCTTATATGCAGCATTTGTACATTTAACATAGCGCCATCTATTAAATACTTACTGAATCCAGTCAACAGATTCCGCCATCTTTTAAAATCCTTTTGATATAACATATGATTTTGACTGTCAAATATTAGACATATAATTTGCAATAAAATAATATTACTATAAATTGAGATTTAAGCTATTCTATCTTTTAAGTTGGATCAAACTACACTTGCTGTGCAAATTTGGTTAAAATCGGTTAAGTACTTTATGAGTCCATCGCGGACAAATAACGTGACACGTAATTTATATATCTATATATATATATATATATATAAATGAGCTTGTTTTATATATATATGATTTCACTGCTAAACCGTAGTTTTATGGCTGTCAAAATGTATACTGCAATTTGTACCATACCGATCGCTGCACACACTATGTCAGTAACTAGAAATCTGCTCCCGGACATATGCAAATCATATCACAGTTGCTCGCATTGCCAACATTATAATGAACGTCTGGGAATCTGACACTGGCACATGTAACTCAAGCGAGAATATTATTCTGATGACGTTTAATTAAATCATCAGCAATCTAAAAGTATAAACAAAGCTCTTACGTTTTATGTGATGGTTTTGATGCAAAGAAATGAACACAAAGCAGTATTTAAGACTGCTAACAGAAGTGAAAACTTAAAACTAACAAAAAAATATTAATAATAAAAATTATTACATCATCATTCTCCTACTCTTATTCCAATTGCTTGGAGTCGATACAATATGTACTCTTCTTTCATAGTACATATCGTGAAAGTTATTGGCAAAAGTTTTATGACCGGCTGCCTGCCAGACGTCAACCCTTCTTGGAAATGTAATTGTTGACCAAACTGCATCAGATGGAGTTGACCTAGGTCGTTATAAGGCTCTTAGTCGTCTCTTATGACGTCCACGAGCAAAGTAAGGGTTGGTAGTATTCGTAGCCGCTACCACACAGCTGTAATAATATAATAAAAATTATTACATATAAATTGAGAATAGTAAACATAGCGACATAGCAGTGATGAGTAGCTGACTGTACATTTCTCGCTCGGATACATTCGGTGGTCCCGAGTTCACCCGATCGAACCTTTCACTTCAAAGCGTGACGGATCAACCTCACTTACACCTACGAAAAAATTTATGTGCAGTGCGCCAAAAGAAGTTTTTACTTCAAAAATCAAGGAAGTGGGTAGTAGTACTCTCTTAATACATAATACCAAGTACAAACGTCAAATAACTAGTCAATATTGGCGTTTAGCATTATTCCTACGATACGAAGATCTACTTCCAATGCGTGCCGTCGATAACTTGATGCATGAATGTGGGGCTGCATTGCTTCGTTTTTACCTCCTATATGTCAAGCTTTTGGTATGTAAATTCTTCTACAATATGAGTAGATCGTTTCACTATTTTTAATTATCTCTCTTGACAAACCACTTAGTTTTATGATTAATTTCAATAATAATTTGAAAAAAGCACGCTCTAGAAGCACACGCGCTGATTTAGAGTATCGCATTTAATTCTGCATTGTTGATGCAATTATGAGCTATTTTAAATATTACCTCATTAGCTCGAAGATATCCAAATTGGTGAAAACAGGCAAAAATAAATACCCAATACTTTTGACGAAACGGAAAAATAAATTTTAACAAATATTTTTTTTTTCGTTTTTAATACCGTATTATAAAAATAAATAATAAAATTTTAGTGCATATATTTTCATTTCATCAAATCAAAATCACAAAATCCCGACATTTTAAATGTCATCCATAAATTTAAAATTTTCATTCAGACAATCCTAACCTAGCCTTTTTTTGTAGGCTATGGTGCGGACGGTGCCATAACCCACCATAATCTCTCCCCATCGCCATTGGGCCAGCCGCTGGGACCGCTTTCTAGACATCCGTGGCTATCTAACTTAACCTAAGCTTTTATTTGAATTTTAAGATTAATAGCAAAGGTTAGTTTAGGTTATATAATTTCGCGTGAGGAAAGACCGACGTCCTCCCTGAGGGGGGACGTCGGTCAAGAAAAGGGTACCCCTCAGGGGGTATTCTGTCAGGCCAGCCACTGACGTCAAGTTCACGCTGCTCCGGTGGTCGGTCCAACGACGAAGGCGAGGTGTCACGGGTGGGTTACGGGTGTGCGTGCTTACGCCCCTCTGTCGCCCGAGTGCGACGACCGTAGTCTAACCAAAAAAAAAAGGTTATATAATTTTTCTTTCTCTTGCAGTTATTTTTTTATTACGGCTCATAGTCGTCTTTTCCTGTGGTGATGGAAACAGAATATAATGATCACCACCCTTTTAGTCGCGATTATCGTAAAAATATCGTAAAATATTAGATGATCAGATATCCTTATTATATAGTTCAATCATTGTATTTCACAAAATTCTCTATGAAATAACAGTTTTACCGTCGAGTGCACTTTTGCAAATGGAATTTTTCAAAATCAATTTAGTTATAACGGGGTGCAATCACGACGGGACAGTCGCGCCGGACGCTAGGGGATGAGAATGGAGGGTTGAACACACACCTCGGGTAGTACAGACCATAATAAAACTTACATAAACTTTTTATAAGATTTTTTATCAATCGTATTATGAACAAATAGTGTATTGGGTTATATACCAAATTCGCACTCTAAGCTTCATGGGTTCGATTTCCACGTAAGACAGGTACTTTTTATGCGATCCAAAAATTAAAACTACTTTTTTTATAACACCACCCTTTTTTTTAATGTGATGGACTATGCTGGGGTCACGCCCCGCCAAATCGGTCTAAGGCGATGGATGAGGCGGCGCGCGACCCCATAGACCCACCATATAAAGCACCTTTCTTCTCAGTGCGAGCGGGCCACCGGTACCCGATCTTTGTCTTCGGTGATAACACCACCCTATACCAAGGAAATAATCTTTATATCGCAGGGGACTATACAAACATACAACCAACGCAGTTTATTTGTGTTACACCCAGACCAAATACTTTGTGGATCGGACAATGCATCGTCCCACGTGGGAATGGAACCTACAGAACTGGCACGGAAGGTCTCTCCAAGATCTTAACCATTACACCATTTGTGCAGGCGACTTCGAATATAGATTTGATTTCAGTATTTTTTAGGGTTCCGTACCTCGAAGGAAGAAACGGAACCCTTAGAGGATCACTTTGTTGTCTGTCCGTCCGTCCATCTGTCCGTCTGTCTGTCTGTCAAGACCCTTTTTCTCAGGAACGCGTGGAGGTATTAGGCTCAAATTTATATCAAATACTCAGGTCTACTGTCCCTTGGAGCTGTGAAAAAATAAAACTTCTAAGCTAACGCAATCAACAGATACAGCTGTTTATGTCGCAAATTTTCGACACTCGCAAGGGAATTAAAACCTACAGGGTACTTCCCGTGAACTTAGAATCTTGAAATTTGGTACGTTGGTACAATTTTTTATAGCACATATAAAGAAAAAATTCAGAAAACCCTAAATTTTTAGTTACATCTCATTTTATTTTTAGTTTTACGCAACCCTTCGTACGCGAGTACAACTCGCACTTGGCCTATTTTTTTAAAGACAAATACACGGAAATTTATAATTATGCATCATCATCATCACCATCTTGCTCTTATCCCAATTACTTGGGATCGACGCAATATGTCATCTTCGTCCATAGAGTCCTATCAGACGTCATCTCTGCAGTCACTCCCTGTCTATCCACGTCATACCTCACGCAGTCCATCCATCTTTTCTTTGGTCTTCCTTTACCCCTAAAACCTTCAACATTCATACTTAAAACTTTCCTCACAACATTACTTTCATCCCGTCTCATGACATATCCATACCATGTCCACCATCACTGGCGCAACTTTCATACTTCCTCTTATATGTTCATTTCTTATTTTATCCAATCTCGTCATTTGTGCGTCTTGACTAGCTATTTGGCGTTTGTACTTTGTGTTATGTATTAAGAGAGTATCCACTTCCTTGGTTTGTGAACTGAAAACTTCTTTTAGTGCACCACACGCAGATTTTTTTCGCAGGCCATAAATGAGGCTGATCCATCACGCTCTAAAGTGAAAGGCTTGATCGGGTGAACTCAGAACTGCCGAGTATACCCCAACGAGAAAGATACAGCCACCTGTTCTCGCTGCTGTGTCGCTGTGTAAATGTAATAATTGTTATTATTAATTATTCAATAGTCTTTAAAAGTTATTTTCGACGGCTGAATATGGTATGGTAAATGAAAACAGGATGATGATGATGATGTATTTGTTTTTTTTTTTCATACATTTAAGTTTTCACTTCTGTCGGCAGCCCTCATGACTACTTTGTGCTTTTTTGCCAGCGCAACGACATAATTTGATTTATTCGAATGAATGAACGAATGATCTTTCTTCTTCTTTTTGTGTATTGGCAATCAGCTACTTATACGAGCTATTGGTGCCAGTGTCGAATTATAATTATCTTTACGTTTTAGTATCTTCAGGTTAGTCATTGTCTAAGTCAAATCGTCACCTTCAACAGCGCTATGGCCACACTGTTAATGGTATCTTATGGGAATTTTGATGGAAAATAAAAACACTGTAAAGCACTTTTATATGATATTTACTACATCCCAGTAGTTTCGCTGCATCATATTACATAAAATGCCATCAAAATTATCTATTATAACACGTTAAAACACTAAGATATCAAATATAATACAAGAGCACTACCATATATGACGTTTTCAGATTCCCGTCAAAACTCCGAATGATCTTTGCAAGGTGATATAATACTGAGCGATAGGGAGGCGACCGTTAAGTTTCGTATCATCGTAGAGTGAACACGCAATATCTTAATTCTAATTTATGTCAGTACGAATATTTTAAAAATTAAAGTTTAATTTTAGTAATTAAACATGTTGATCTTTTTATTGCTAAGCCCTGGTATCCTCGCTTGGTTCACGCACAAGGTGGATCACCATGTTCCATATGTCAAAAACTAATGCATCGTCTAACGAGCCGTCTTCATATTTATTGATATTTTTCACCAATCATCATCACAGCCCATAAATGTACCACTGTTGGGCTCGGGCCTCCTCCGCAGTGGAAGGGAAATTAACCTACTATACCGCGCTGGTCAGACGTGTCGGTATAGGGTTTTGTTTCGAGTTTTCCTTCTCTCGCATAGATGTTATATGCGTTTTATATCTCTTAGTCGTCTCGTACGATCACTCATGGGTAAGATATGGGGTGGTGAATAGTATTCTTACTCCGTCACCACACGGAGAGTGGTGTGTTTTCACCAATACTCATAAGCAATTAAAATGTTTCTAAATATATTACCGAATTTTTGATTCCCGTGGCCAGTCCGGCGAGTTACCTTTTTAGGTACCATCCCATGTTATACGTCATAGACAAACTACACGTGCTGTGTGCTGGCAGCTACAAATACTATCAACCAATAAATTGGTTCCTGGTAACAAAAGCTTCATATTGACGTGGACGAAATACATTTGATGCCAACAATTTCATTGCCAAAGAGTGTTGACGTCGAATAGGCGGGACATAAAACGATTACCAAAACTTTTCTAATATGTAGAACGATGGTAGAAGAGTTACATATTACGTCGACCACAACTAAATGAGATAAGAGCAGAATGATAACTGAAGTCAACACAAGCATGGAGCTAATCACCACCAACCTAATAGACATTCAAATTAAACCCATCACAACATATAACACCACAAACTCAGAGAAATCAGGAGAAGACAACACAAGAAATAAATCACACCATTATCATCATAACTACATCACAGAGAACAAAAGAATCTACAAGTAGAAGGGTTTCACTAATAACAAGACCACCAGCGCCGAGAAGAAACCCCAAAAAGACATGTTGTCACTTAACATCTATGACACATGAATTGCGCTCTTAAAGCTTTAACCAACTGTTATAAAGCCACTTCAAGAAAATTAATTTTGTAAATAAACCACCATAAAAATTAAATTAAAAATAAAAAGAGCACGGACAAAAAGTCTGTGGAATAACGTAAAATAAACAAAAAAAAAGGGGGTGTGTCAGCTCCGACGCACTACTGGAGTTTACTCCTTAAGTATAATTATCAAAACAGGCGCAAAAAAGCTCATTTGACTAAAAATAATATATATATTTTTATTTACATTTATTAAAACTGTTCAGTGAAGTATTATCTCACGTCAAAAAGTGAAAGGTGCGCAGAATAGGTTGCGCACCAAAAGCGTAACGATGTCATTCGATCACTAGATTTTACTCCTCAATTTTTTCTCATACCGGGCGCCTTACATGAAAATCGTTTCTTAAGGAGTAAACTCCAAAAAGAGCGGAATTATAATGATCGAAATTTGTTTTAGGTAATACTAGATTTAGTGTTACTAGTCTATGTGGACGATACATCTCGCTTAATATCTCTGTGTACGAATATATCTTGTGCCTCGAGTTACGTGTGTAGTGTGTACACACACATGTCCCGGGGCGTGTGTACACACAATAGGGACTTTGATACAATTTGCCGTAGAAAGTCGCCACTTTGATGTATTACCGGAAAAATAACAGAACGAGATTAAACGTCGAGTCATATGTTACCTTGCATCAATAAATAGGAAAATAGTTTCTATTGTAAGTAGTATATAGCTTTATATGGCGTGACAGATGTACTCGGACTATTTGACCCACAAATTATCATATATGCACCCTATTGTATGTAGTTATAAGATTGTATTTTGTTTGTACAAGTTGAGTTGATCGAAGAATTTAGCCATTATACCGTCGGATGACTTTTGTTGGGATGTACTATCGTTATGTTTTGTTCGTAGCGATTGTTTATGGCAGATTAAGTCACAGTTCGATATGCTTTCGGCTACTCTGTGTATCTGACGAGACCACGGGCGCGGTTTTTGTAGAACTCCTCTTAGTAATCGGATAAAAATATCTCTATAGCTTTTTCCGTCTGAAGAATAAACGATGTATTTATATTTTATCCCACAGACTCCACAGATTATCCTTTTATCGGGAAATAATGTTGTCCGTTATAAGGGGTAATATTTTACTAATGTTCAGTCTAGCCTTTTTAAAAAATTCTTTATAATATATATATTTTTTTCTATTCAAGATTCTGAAGCGAGATTTATTTACCTTTAGTCATAAAGTTATAACAGAGGAGAGAGAGGCAATTGTATTTTTTTTTTTGGTCGATGGTACATTTGAAAATCAATATTTTAATAATGTATTTTTTTTTTTCACAAAACGTTTAACTATGATCTGCGTAAAAAGGCAGATCACAGTTAATCAAAGCTAGTATAGATTAATATTATAAAGCTGAAGAGTTTGATTGTTTGAACGAGATAATCTTTTTTTTTTATTGATTATGGTGGCAAACTAGCAGACATCACACCTGATAGTAAGTGTCAATGCCATCCATAGACCTTTGCAGTTTCAAGGGTATAGCTAGACGCGCTTGGTAGGCACCAATAAGCTGCCTACCAATAAAAACCAACCCACCCCAGTTGGGCTTCCGGCTCTCACACTCACTGAACGAAGCACAATAGCATACTGCCATTACTCAGCCGTCGATCTTCTGCGAGAGTGTGGTATTACTCCGGATGGACCGGCCCGCGGCTGTAGACAGAGATCTCTCAACAGTGTGGTACTTAAAACTATTAAATTATTCTCAGGAACTACTGGTATATATCATCACGCTAAGAGCAATAGGAGCAGAACACTAATGAAGAATGTTACAAAAATCAAGAATTTAACTATTTCAAAGTAACTATTTCATGCGAACGAAGTCGTGGGCCGAGGCTAGTTCTAAATATACAGCAATATCGTGTACGTATCTCAATACCCAACTAATTATTATAAATGTAAAAGTTTATGAAAATGTTTGTACGTTTCTTACTCCATCATGCATAAACTATTAAACAAATTTAGGTGAAAATTGATAAATAGATAGATATTTTTTTTTTTGCATTTTCTGTATATTTTTTATCTCAACAATATGTTCTTTTGGGATAATAACTATTTACGCGGCAAGGTCGCGGGCAGAAACCACTTTTATTTAATATTATATAGATATTTCTTTAGCTGCGTGGTAGCGGCTACGAATACTGCCAACCCTTACTTTGCTCGTGGATGTCGTAAAAGACGACTAAAAGCCTTCTAACGACCTGGGCCAGCTCCATCTGATGCCGTTTGGTCAACAATTACATTCCCAAGGAGGGTTGACGTCTGGCAGGCGGCCGGTCATAAAACTATTGTCAATAACTTTTACAATATGTACCATGCAGGAAGAGTACATATGGTATTGACCCCAAGTGATTGGGATAAAAGAATGATGATGATGATGATTATATGGATACTTCTTGGTGCTATCTGAAGTACAAGTTTAGTTGTGACAACAATTAGTTTGTTCTCTAGGTACTTTTTACAGCACGTAATTATTTTAATTGTATTAATTAGACAGAAAGAGAAATACAAACATTGTGATGTCATAATCTCGGTACTAATATGCGTTTATCGTAAAGAAACGTGCGAGAAAGGGATGGAATATTAGATTTTAAAAATCATGTAACTTCAAAGTAAGGTTCAAATACAAAAACTTTAATAATGGTAGGACAACGCTGTGGACAGTTCTCTCTGTACAGCCACGGGCCGGTCCGTACGGAGTGGTACCACACTCTCGCAGAAGATCGACGTCTGAGTAATGGCTGTTAGCTATCGCGCTTCGTTCGGTGAGTGACAGACCCCGAAGCCCAACTGGGGTGGGTTTGGGGTTTGTATTGATAGGCAGTGGCCTACCTATTGCAAAGGTCAATGGGCGGCAGTGACACTTACCATCAGGTGTACTGTCTGCTCGTTTGCCACCATAAGCAATAAAATAAAACTTTTACTTTTAAATTTATTGATCTATTAATTAAATAATCATAGCCATTACTACTGGTTATAAAAACTTATAGGTCTTGGACTTTATAGCTGATTGAAGAAACTGGATGGTAAAAGTGAAATATATGTAACGGCAAAGAAGACGAATAATCTAGTAGCGAATTTATGTCACATTCTTTTTTTTTTTGTAGGCTATGGTTCTGACACATACTGCCCGCTCCGTCCGAGGCGACGGAAAAGCGACCTGTAGCCCCATAACCCAACGTATTCCCTCTCCATCGCCATTGGGCCAGCCACTGGTAATGTTTTACCCTTGGCGTAAATCTACCACTGCCAGCAATTACTCGTTTATTCAAACTCAAAATCTATAATTTCATATTGTTATAAAAATCCGTTTGGTGACGGAGTAAGAATACTATTCATCACCCCCTACCTTACCCGTGGGTGATCGTACTAAACGACTAAGGTATATAAAACGCATATAACATCTATGCAAGAGAATGAAAACTCGAAACAAAACCCTATACCAACACGTTTGACCAGCGCGATATAGTAAGTTAATTTTCCTCCCATTATAGAGGAGGCCCGAGCCCAACAGTGGGACATACATGAACTGTAGTGATGATAGAACTGTTACCTAATCAACCATTGGTTTACTCGTAAAAAATATACCACTAAAGCTGTGAGTAAAATCTTTTCTAAAAAACAGTTTGTAAAATGTTTTATTCACTACAAAATAAAGTTCTTGGTAAATATTTCGCCGCTAGAAAAAAGCTGTGAAGTTGTGTGGAGAGGAAATACGGGTGATTGCGAACAGTTATTTTTTTATTTTGTATTTTTAATTGCGGTGAGAGATTGGTAAGTTGTTGTTTGAATAGATTTAAATTGGGTGTGAACATGGAAATTGCATACATAGATATGGCATACCTCTAACGTGTGGTGACAGAGTAAGAATGTGAATCACCATTTTTTTTTGCTGATGATGGCAATCGAGCAAGCAACACACCTGATGGTAAGTGTTATTGTCTCCCAATAAACTTTATAATACTAATGGTACAGCTAGGCTGCTGCCTTCCAAAAAAAAACCCAAACCCACCCAGAAAGTTGAGCTGCTGGCTCTCTTGGTCATGAAATAAAGTGCAACAGCACATTTTCGTTGCTCAGACCTCCATTGTCTAGGAGAGTATGGTACTACCCTGGAAGGTCCAGCTCGCGGCTGTAGTCAAAAAATTGTCAACAATGTAACCCTATCACTATTGGACTTACTCTTAATCATGATATGACTAAAGTATATCATGCGTACGAGAGGGTAATCATGACGTAAGATTCTATGCCAACACATATGTCTACCATAGAGAATAACGTCAATTTCTTTATCATTGTGTAATGCTGTATGGTAATGATTACGAATACTTCCAACCCATTGCTCATGGGAGTCGTTTTTTTTAATGATTATGGTGACAAACGAGCAAGCAGCACACCTAATGCTAAGTGCAACTGCTGTTCATGGACCTTCGCAATACCAGGGGTATAGCTAGGCTTCTACCTACCAATACAAACCCCAAACCCACCCAGTTGGGTTTTCACTCAGTTCCGGCTCTATCGTTCACCGAACGAAGCGCAACAGCAAATTGCCATTAAAATTACTGAATTTTTTATCATTTAATATGCTTAATTATTTATAAATACCCGATACGAAACGAAAAATAAATAAAATTTGAATAACAAGGTTGTGTCATCGTTTAATACAATTCTAACTCTAAAGTTTGAAGTATTAAGTCTATACAATGTGTAAACATTGTCCGATAGATGGCATACGTCACCTTGAAGACGTAAGATATAATATGAATCGAAATTTGCATGTCCTAAAATAGTTCACGATGGTGTAGGTGGCAGCACGGTTGGGCCGGATTCCCAATAGGTACGGGTTCGAACCTCGCTTGTGACATCATTTTTCGTTTCGTATCGGGTATTTATAAATTGCCATTACTCAGATGTCGATCTTCTGCGAGGGTGTGGTACTACCCTGAACAACATACATAGGGGGTGGTGAATTGTATTCTCACTCCGTCACCACATGGATCACATATTACACAGCATTAAAATCGAATTTAACAGTGCTAGGACCACGCTGTTGACAGTTCTCTATCTACAGCCGCGGGCCGTCCATTCGGGGTAGTACCACAATTTTGCAGATGATCGACGTCTGAGCAATGGCAATGTGCTATTGCGCTTCGTTCGGTGAGCGAGAGAGCCGGAAGCCCGACTGGGTGTGTTTGGGAATTTTATTGGTAGGCAGTGGCCTAAGCTATACCCTTGGTATCGCAAAGGTCCATGGGCGGCAGTGACACTTACCATCAGGTGTGCTGCTTGCTCGTTTGCCACCATAAGCAATAAAAAAAACAAAAGAACCCGTGGCACGATAAGTATTTTAACCACTAAACCATTCGTGCATTCGCATTATAATTAATAACTATTCTCATATATAAACCAATTTAACAAAGTGACGTATAATGTATACAAGTAAGTAATAAAATATTTCATTTTATTATGTTACAAGTTGGTGAGTTATTTGACGACTTCACAAATAGATATAATAATGTAATTGAATTTGATATTTGCCACGTATTATACATTTTGTAACGGTCGAATATATCCATCCGTCCATCCATTTATCAGATTATAATCGTCTAATTTTAGATTTAGAGGATGAATATTTTTTAAAGACTAAGGAAGAAGGAGATATACAATGCGAAAGTGGAAGGATGTACATACCGTGGAAGACCGAGACTAACCTACCTAGACCAGATTGGTCATGTACTGAAGGAAGGTGAAGCCAAGACTCGCCGAGACCGGCGAGCCTGTATGAAGAGAATTATGAATGTTAAGGAAGCGAGTGAAGTATGCAAGGATAGAGTTCTCTGGCACTCTGTTCTCTCTGCCTACCCTGCAAGGGATATGGAGTGATGATATGTATGTATGTATGTACTAAATAAAAAAATCCGTGTGGTGACGGAGTAAGAATACAATTCACCACCCCGTCTCTTACCCGTGAGTGATCGTAATAGACGATTAAGGGATATAATACGCATATATCATCTGTGCAAGAGAAGGAAAACTCGAAATAAAACCCTATACCAACACGTCTGTTACCAGCGCGCTATAGTAGGTCAATTTCTCTTCCATTGTGCAGGAGGCCCGAGCCCAACAGTGGGACATATGTGGGCTGAGGTGATGAAGTAAGGTGCTGAAGGACTTGAAATCCTTGTCTTGCGTGGGACTTCCATCATCACAACTCATAAATGTCCCACTATTGGACTTGGGCTTCCTCCGTAATGGGAGGGAAATTAACCTACTATACCGCGCTGGTCAGACGTATTGGTATAGGATTTTGTTTCGAGTTTTCCTTCTCTCGCATAGATGTTATATGCGTTTTATATCCCTTAGTCGTCTCTTACGATCACCCACGGGTAAGATATGAGGTGGTGAATTGTATTCTTACTCCGTCACCACACGAAAGTTGCGTGGGACTTTAGAAATATATAATTAACGCAGACAAATTACATTCAAACTAAGAACAATAGTTTCTGAATCGCACAAATTATTGTCCTGTGTAGGAATTGAATATACGGCACTGGCATGAAAGGTCTTTATCTTAACTATTACGCCATCTGTACAGTCCATGACTGTGATGAACGGTTGAAAATTGACAAGTGATGAAGAGTATTAAAGTTTTTTTTGATGGTAATCAAATTCTTATACAAACTGTGCTATTTTATTTCAACTGGCCACGGGTGTCAAGTAAGCGGTACCAGTGGCCGGCTCAATTGCGATAGGAAATACGGTAGGTTATGGGGCCACGCGCCACCCTTTCGTCGCCCTGGATGGAATGGACGGCGTGTGTCCAGACTTATAGCCTGCCAAAAAAAATGTGTTGATATACTTAAATTCTTTTTCTACTGAATCTCTAAGTCACAAAAATAAACTATTTTTTAAACTTATATTTCTAGTTTTAATAGTTACAGCCACCGAAGACAAAGATCGGGTACCGGTGGCCCGCTCGCATGACGAAGAGAGGTGTTTGCATGGTGGGTCCATGGGGTTGCGTGCCGCCTCTTCTGTCGCCCCAGACGATTTGTCGGGGCGCGACCACATCCATGGTCCACCTTGCGGGGAAAAAAAAAGTTTTAATAGTTACAAGCGTGTGATGTATTTTGAATGAGAACCTATATCTATACATTGTATAAAATAAAGGCGCTTCCTTTGTCACTAAACTTAGATATTTTAAACTACTGTAACTGATTTTTACATTAATGCGATATTTTTTTTATTTTTTTTTTAAATGCGATTTTCATCAATAGACAGAAGGATTCATGAGAAACGTTTATATGTAATACATGCATATTATAGATAGATTAATTATATATTTTCTGTGGGGTGACGGAGTAAGAATATTATTCACCACCCCATATCTTACCCGTGGGTGATCGTACGAGACAACTAAGGGATATAAAAATCGCATGTAACATCTGTTCGAGAGAAGGAAAACTTGAAACAAAACCCTATACCAACACGTCTGACCACCGCGGTATACTAGGTTAATCTCCCTCCCATTACGAAGGAGGCCCGAACCTAACAGTGGGACATCTATGGGCTGTGATGATGATGATAGATAAATTTATGTGTAGATTAGGCCGAATATTTAAGATATTTATAATTTGATATCGTAAAAGGCATATTTATTATTTAAAATAATACTATTTTTATGTATTCCCTCACGTTTGTAATTCATATTTAATTACCCGACGTTTCGAACACTTTTCAGCGTTCATGGTCACGAGAGGACGCTGTAAAGTGTTCGAAACGTTGTGAAATTAAAAATCAAATATAAACGCGATAGAATCCGTAAAAAATGTTTTATTTCAAATGTGTTATAGGCACCTACTCGCGTAAACATCAGAAATCATTACATATTTATTATAATATACTTACAATAAACAGTGCACCACGAACCATAATAAATACAGGGCCGATTTTATTACTAGAGTAACTTAAACTAGGTGTAGGAATGACGTCATATAAAACATTAAAGTTAGTTGCAGACTCCTAGCTCAGCCCAATCCCGAGATAAAGTGATTTGTTTCTTATTAAAACAGTAGGTTTGTCACCGTACATTGACCTGTAGGTACATTTCGACCATCTGTGCGGCGTTGAGCGCAGCGAGAGCGGGACTATTTGCCTACTAGTTCATTGTCACACGCATGAGTATATGCCTACATCGAATTTTTTAGTACAAGTGTATTGACCGCTTATCTGTATAGCAATTTAATCAAAATTAGGTACTGTTTTTTTTACTAATTTGGATAGTGTATTATGGTCTGATACACCCCTTTCAAGGATTCTACTAATTAAATCGGCAACCTGTATATATAAAATATAATTCAAATAAATATAGCTGGACCAGATCTCACAAACATCATAATCATCATCACAGCCCATACACGTCCCACTATTGGGCTCGGACCTCCTCCATAATGGGAGAGAAAATTAACCTACTATACCACGCTGGTCAATCATGTTGGTATAGGGTTTTGTTTCGAGTTTTTAGTTTAGTTTTCCTTCCCTCGCATAAATGTTATATATTATGCGTTTTATATCCCTTAGTCATCTCTTACGAACACCCACGGGTAAGATAGGAGTGGTAAATTGTATTCTTACTCCGTCCCCACACGGATGATCTCACAAACATCACCTGATAACAATATAACCACTAGGACAGCTATTGCTCCCTCCAGTTCAGTAATTATTTCATTACTGTTTCAGTATTATTACACATTTCAATATTATATAACGAAAGAAAGGAAAAGCCATATAACTGTAGTTATTTTTTTTCTACAGTTGCCAAAGGCTTCAGGGCGCGGCCGGGGGGGGGGGGTAGGTAAACGCCCTTTTTAAGGCGCTTAATGTGAACAAAAACGCACGTGCGTTAGACAAATGACCGACATGAAAAAATATATTACAGCTCACCTCCATTTACCCGGAAAATAACCTGACGAAACGTCCATCGATAGCGAATATTTTAACTTTTTACCATACATTGATTTTTTTACATACGAATATCAGAATTACTTTAATACACAGCTAGCAATGAAACGTAAATTGGGACAAGTTTTCTATAAAATAAAATATAGGTATACAGAGGCGTAAAATAACTTCGATTTCAAATATATTTACTTACGAAGACATAAAATAAATTTTATTGAGGAACTGTATATTTACACGCTCAAAAAATCTTCGGACAAAGAATACGATAGAGGCATTATTGATGAAAAAAAATATTTTATACATAATCTTCATCATCATCATCTCAGCTCATATATGTCCCACTGTTGGGCTCGAGCCTCCTACATAATGGGAGGGAAAAGGACCTACTACACCACGC
Source organism: Lymantria monacha (assembly GCA_905163515.2). Taxonomy (NCBI): domain Eukaryota; kingdom Metazoa; phylum Arthropoda; class Insecta; order Lepidoptera; family Erebidae; genus Lymantria; species Lymantria monacha. Next base: position 18,889,917 of record LR991107.1, on the reverse strand, counting down.
TGGGCAGACGTGTTGGTATACGGTATTGTTTCGAGATTTTCTTCTCTTGCATTATTAGGTCAGATTCTCTCCCATTGTGGAGGAGGTTCGAGATTTTGATGATGATATATCAGTCAATCATAAATATGACATTTTTTGGACGTTAATAATTATGTAATTAATCGTTTAATCTGTATTTATTAAATTTAAGATGCAAATTTATATTATAGGTCTTAATATATATTCCAATGGTGCGTTTAAGTTGAATAGTTTTTGAGTTATGATGGGGTCAAAATTGTTTCGAAGTAGGTCATGTAAAATACACACGATACACGACTCTTTGTATTCTATTGTATTGTATTCTTTATTGATAACAAAGTTACAAGTCATTACTTAAATACTAATTCACAGTAATATAATTATTTTAATATTTAATTTTACTTAAACTAATTTACAATAATTGAATTTAATTACATTTTATGTATACAATATAATCCGCGCGAGGAAGGACCGACGTCCTTCCCTAGGGGGCACGTCGCTCAAGGAGAGGGTACCCCTTAGGGGGTATTCCGTCGGGCCGGCCACTGACGACAAGTTCACGCAGCTCCGGTGGCCGGTCCAACGATGAAGGCGAGATTCACGGGTGGGTTACGGGTGTGCGTGCTTAAGTCCCTCTGTCGCCCCGGACGAAGTAGTGCGAGGAGTACGCCAACCTTAGCCCAACCGCTAAAAAAAAAATGTATACAATATAATAGAAATTTTAATATATTTTGTTATTTGTAACTATATGTCATACTTCGGGTAATAAATAAAATTCGTCAATAGAATAAAATTAATTTGCTATAACCAATTCAAATGAACCAATCATATTTGCTTGAATTTGGCTAGACATACTACCGCATATCTGAATGTCTAACTTTTCTTCTCTTTCGTAGATTTTAAGTGCATATCCCTTAGTTATATTTTACGACATGTACAGACAAGAAACTAGGTAATCAAATGTAGCAAAAATTCATCAAGATTTCATCATCTCAGTTCATATATGTCCCACTGTTGAGCTCAAGCCTCCTACATAATTGGAGGGAAAATTAACGTACTATACCACGCTGGTTAGACGTGTTGATATAGGGTTTTATTTTGTATTTTTTTTTCTCTTACATAGATGTTATATGCGTTTTGTATCCCTTAGTCGTCTCTTACGATCACGAACATGTAAGATGGTAGTATTCATACTCCGTCACTACACGGAATTTACCACACATCAGCATATAGAAGAAAACTAAATTATATCATCATCATTCTCCTACTCTTATCCCAATTACTTGGGGTCGATACAATATGTACTCTTCTTTCATAGTACATATTATAAAAGTTATGGGCAATAGCTTTATGACCGGCCGCCTGCCAGACGTCAACTCTCCTTGGGAATGTAATTGTTGACCAAACGGTATCAGATGGAATTGGCCCAGGTCGTGATGAAGCTCTTAGTCGTCTTTTACGACATCCACGAGCAAAGTAAAGGTTGGCAGCATTCGTAGCTACCACACAGATATAATAACAAAATTTTATGTAAAAATTAAATAAATAAAATATATTACATAAAATCTATATAAATAGCTATCTTAAAAACTAATCAACGGCAAAGTGAATTCGTTTTTATCCTTACCATAAATACGATGAACGTTATATCCCTCGAATATAAATCTTAAGAAGGTTTCCAATGAATGAAATGTCCTCGATTTGAGTAATTCGTTAGTATACGACAGAGTTAGTAATTCATAGCCCTTGATATATACGCTTTAGTGATTAAAGGGATCTGATTATGCCTAAAATCTGTGCCTATTATCAGTCACTTCTTTGACTGCATAGGTAGCGTAGTGTATGTATGTATTTCCACGAAATATATAATGGAGAGCGATCCACAAATTCTTATTCTGGGTCTAGGTGTAGTTTGCGTCCGTTAATTGAATATTTGTAAAATTCTTCTCAATATTTTTGAAGTGAAACGTCTTTATCGACTGTATGGGAGAAAAAAAAATTGTAACGTTTTTCTTTATTTTTAAGTTACATTTTTCCATTACGCGCCATATATATTTTGAAGTAAAACTTCTTTGCGCGCATGAGAGTAAAGTTTTTACAGATGAAACATGACACGAGAAACGCGGCACGAGAGAGAGAGAGAGAGGGAGAGAGAGAAAAGAGATAGAGGGGGGGGGGGAGAGAGAGAGAATACACGCTATTGGTTGATGTATGTAAACGAGATTTAAAAATTAGTTTGCCAAAATTTCACTTCTGATATGTGTACTTTGTACGCACGCATAATTTTTTTTATTACTTATGGTGGCCAACGAGTAAGCAATACACCTGATGGTAAGCTTTACTGTCACCCATGGATTTTGCAATACAACTAGACTGCTGCATACTAATAAAAAGCCCAAAACCCACCCAGAAATTTGGGCTGCCAATACAAAAATAATTTTCTTAGCGGAAGGTGTTATTTTTAAAAATATAAAAACGAAAACTTCAGGCAAAATGTTTCGATACTAGCTATGATATGGCTTCAGTAGCTTTTCTCGAATATATTTTGTATATCTCTAAAATCTCGAGCAGTAGGTACTTTTTATTGATTAAAAGAAATTTTTTCCGTATTCCTAACTTCATATGCAAAATTTTTAAAACAATCGATTGAGTATTGAAATCAACCCAAAGTAATTAAGATAAGAACAAGGTGATGATGATGATGGCTCTTTAATAAATTACAGTATTCATTAAAAAGATGAGGATGGTAATTTTCATTGGCGACGATACCAACAAACAAACTCAAGTTGTACCTACTATACTCTATGTCTTATGTGAAACTAAATAGTGGTCTAGTGTTCGTAAGGAAGCGCCTGGTGGCCTGAAATACAGGTTTGCCCTAGTTCAGGCACCAGTCCTCCACAATAACTACTATGTAATTGTACAACATAAATATCGTAACTTATTATTGTGATAAAAATAAAATTATTATTATTGGTATAGCATTTTTAACTTTCAATGATAATTTTCTACTAACACATAATTCCTATAAATGAAGAAGTGACCGTTCGGTAATGAAAAATAGAAATAAAATACTCACTCGATATAAAATAATGTATTAAAAATAGTCAAATATATATAATAATGGTTTGCTATTCGCTTCGAAAATTGATGGGCGAGTGTTCACGAGTACGGTGGAGGCGTAGAACATTTGAGCGTCCTCCTCGCGTTTCTTACTGAACCCGTGGTCATCGTCAACGTCTAACAATAGAGACAGTGACAAAAATTTAATTATGCTGAGGTGGTCTGGCAACGTAAAAATAATGAGGACATACATAAACTCACGCTTACTTCCAAAATGGGTGGACAGAGACTACGGATTGATATAAACTACGACCCTACTATACATGCATAGCTGCAATCACTCTTATCAAAGTCTTCATGCATGCTCTACAGTTATGAACATTCTTAATATAATATTTTAGAAGCACAATGAATAATGTGAACCAAAAAAGTACGGCGTATTTAGTAATCGTCTTATTTATACTTACTCTATATCTTTTCTTCGTTAACCTGTGAAGATAAGTAGGTAAGGTAATGAAATAATAGCTTTAGAGCATACATGAAGACTTTAATAAGAGTGAGTGGAGATATGTAAGTATAAGCAAGGGTCATGATTTTAGGGGGTATTCCGTCGACCACTGACGTCAAGTCACTCGGCTCTGGTGGTCGGCCCAACGACGAAGGGGACGTGCCACGGGTGGGTTACGGGTGTGCGTGCTTACGCCCTTTTGTCGCCCCGGACGGAGTGGTGTGAGGAGCGCGCCGACCGTAACCCACCCAAAAAAAAATAAAAAAACGTCATGATTTTGTTTCAATTCGTAGTCTCTGTCCACCCATCTGAGAAGTAGGCGTGAGTTTATTATTGAGTTATATATCCATAGTTCCTAATAAAAGAGTAATTAAAAAAAATAACGCCTGATTTTACACGATACAAGGTTCTATCGTCTATATTATTCCAAAATACATCTTTATTATTCTCTCAGATGGTAAGATTAAAAGGCTTCCTCGGCGGCAATACTTTGACGGAGTTTTTATTGAAACCTAACCTCTCAAAATGATCAATGAAGAGTATAAACAAAGGGCTCCGTAAAAGGGATTCACGGTCCATCAAATTAAAATCAGTTCGCGAATGATCTCCCTTTGAAAACCACCCTTGCTTACCCCCTTGCATGAACTTTCATCAAACAAACAACCGCAAAGGTACTCCCTACCACCCTTGATAGCATTTCCTCTATTCAAAGTAATTTGACTGATTTCAGAGTGATCAGTGTTACAAAAGAATATTTTATTTGACAAAACAATATTTTAATTTAACTAACTATGCTTATTTCTTATTATATTTTACACTGATGATGACTGGCTTGAGATAGCTTATCCGAGTGATGAGGAATATAACTCTTTATTCCCTTACTTACTTGGATATGTCATAAAAGACGTCTAAGGGATATGATGTGCAGATAAAATCGATGAAAGGAAACAAATACTTAACATATAAAATAAAATAAAAAAATTATATCTAATGACTGCACAGATGGCGTAGTGGTTAAGATACTGACCTTCCATGCCAGTGCCGTAGGTTCGAATCCCGGACAATACTTTGTGCGATCCACAGAGTGTTATTCTGAGTCTGGATGTAATTTGTCTGCGGTAATTGCATGTTTGTAAAGTCCCCCGTAATACAAGGATTACTTCCTTAGTGCAGGGGGTGTATAAAAAAAAATATTAAAAAAGTATATTAACTTCAAAACTGCGTAGGTAGTTAAGGATATGCATGATTGAAGATAACCCAAATAGTTTTTGGGTTATCCTAGTTAGATCTTGGTCTAATGTATATGGGACTCAGACAGTGGAAGTACCAGCTTTCAAATAAAAAAAGCAACAAAATTGGTTCACCTAAAAAAATCTGAAGTATGTCTTACTTCAGATTTTTTTAAATAAAAATACAGACGACTTGAGCACCTCCTCCTTTATTTGAAATTGTTTAGAAACCATCTGACTAATGTATTACAGTTAAAGAATTTGTCTTTGATGGTGGATGAAAGCCAAGCCCAACCAGTGATCTTCTATCCTTTTTTGAAAAAAATTTAGAAGAGATGCTTTCTTCACGGTTTAAAGCGGCAGATGTGGTCCTTGCTACTTTGCCGCTATATGTATAAAAAAGCTTGTCAATGTCACTACTGCTTCACCGAAAGAATAGATAAGAGTGATCTCCTGGGAAGTTTTTATCATCAACAGCCATCGCTTGGCAAACGTGATGAATAAAAAAATAGATAGATAAATATTTTATAATTAATTCTTCAGTGACGGTTTAAGAATACAGGTTACCACTCCCTTTCTATCAAGTGAATGTCATTAAAGAGTATGCTGATAACATTTTTTTTTTAATCCACCCTGCACTAAGGAAATAATCCTTTTATTGCGGAGGACTTTACAAACAACATGCTATTAACGCAGACAAATTACACCCAGACTCAGAACAACACTTTGTTGATCGCACAAAGTATTGTCTTCGTAGGAATCGAACCCACGACACTGGCACAGGCGGTCGATCTCTTAACCACTACGTCATATGTGCAGTCAAATATCTAATATCTATTTAATAAAAAGAAAACATGAATTAAAACACTATACCAAACGATGTGGCCAGTTTAGTTGTACCCAGTTTAATTTTCCTATTGTAGAAGAGCCTCAAGTTCAGCAGTGACGTCTGTGATATGAAATGATGATGATGATGATGATGAAAGAAAGTAATTTGTGATCATCTCATCATCTCAGCTCAATTTAAGTTCCACTGTAGGGCTCGAGCCTCCTCCACAATAGAAGGGAAATTGACCTACTATACCACGCTGGTCAGACGTGTTGGTATAGGGTTTTGTTTCGAGTTTTCCTTCTCTTCAATCCAATCTGTGATCACGGATAGCTTAAAATAAATTTATGCGTTGTTAGTGAAATACAAGTAAAATGCATCATATCGGAATGGATCGCCGAATCGTTCACAGTTGAGTGGTTCATAAATATTTGACGACACGTGTACACATCGCCATATCGGCAGCCGCACGTACTAAACTTTTTTTTTTGATAAATTTTTAGGTACAGGTCTTATAATGGACTTATAGCGATTTGAGAATATAGGTTTTAATGTACGTATATACTTTCCTATGGTAGGCTCACACTGTTGATAGTTTCCTGTCTACAGCCGCGGGCAGGTCCATCCGGGGTAATACCACACTCTGGAAGCCTGACCAGTGACCAATGTGTTGCTATGATTCGTTCGGCGAGCGAGAGAGCCGGAAGCGCAACTTTCTGGGTGGGTTTGCGCTTTTCATTGGTAGGCAGCGGCTTAGCCATATCCCTGGTCTTGCGAAGGTCCATGGGCGACAGTAAAATTTACCATCTGGTGTGATGGTTGCTCGTTTGCTACTAAAATTAATAAAAAAAATATCCCCAATGCTCACTCGTCTTGTTAACGATAGTAGGCTAATGTTCCTCACCTAAAAGAAACCAGTACATAGCTGTGAGACGTAAGTATCTCAACTTTAACAAGTCTGAAATTAAAAAGAATCTGATCATCATCGTTTTCCTACTCTTATCCCAATTACTTGAGGTCGATACAATATGTACTCTTCTTTCATAGTACATATTGTAAAAGTTAGTGGCAATAGTTTTATGACCGGCAGCCTGCCAAACGCCGACCCTCCTTGAGAATGTAATTGTTGACCAAACGGCATCAGATGAAGTTAGCTCAAGTTGTTATATGGCTCTTAGACATCTTTTACGACATCCACGAGCAAAGTAATGTTTGGTAATATTCGTAGCCGCTACCACACAGTTCTCTTTATCTAATGACTAGATAATATTACATGATTTTGTCAAGCGTGGATTGTGTTTATTTTTGCTGATATTTGATGAGTAAACAAAACTTAAAACCTCGCAACATGAGATTTCATTTAGTAATACACACTGGCACAAAAAGCTTATGGCGACAAAGTAAGAGCTGCCACACAAAGATACTTAGATCTTAATATTGAAGTTGCCAACAGCGGTAGATATAAATTTTGGGAATTAATTTTTAGTCCGGTTACCTGCAGCTTCGGTTTGGTTAGCATGCGATGATATTTAAGTTTAAACAATTCAAGGTACAAGTTCTCCTCCATGAGCTATTGCTATCTTCTCTATCTATCTCTACTCTTTGTATCATCATCATTGACCTTTGTATGTCCTTGTCCATCTATGCATTTATGATGGATGGATTTGCTACACAGATTTAACATATAGTACACACATTTGTAAGTCTATTCTTCGACGGTAAAGAATCCACATCGAAAAACGGTGTATTTCTGTAGATTGTTGATAATGACTACTATTCCTACTATTATTATAAATATGAAAGATTGTGAAGATATTTAAATATTTGTTACTCAATCAAGTTGAATAGATTTGAATGAGAATTCGTACGTGGACAGAACATTTCTTGGAACACCCTTAGAACTACAGTTAAATTTTGGTAAAGTTTTTACACAGACAAAGCCGTGAGTAGAAGCTAGTTTAACATAAAAACTTATCCATCTAAAATGATTGGAGTATATTATGACCTTTATAATAAAAAAAATATTTTTTTTATTTAAAATGAACTTTAAGTATCTCGCAGTGCTACAGACGCCTTACATGACACAGAATAGTAATTACCATGAAAAAAAATATTCAAATTATTCAGTACATCAATGAACATTTTTATTTAGAAATCATTCTGTGGCATGAGGTGTCTGCCTCCGATCTCATCAATCAACACTCAATTCGAGAGCAGTTTGATTTAAAGAGGCGTTTTAGTGCAAGGGAGAGATACGAGGCAACGGCGGGAATGGGGACGCGTCATATCTATCACTGTCTCACCAACATTGGCCTCGCATTTATTACTACATTTGCCCTGAATACGTTATTTAAAGTATCTACTCGCCTTGAAGTATTCAAAGTACGAGTGAATGAATATAAACATTGAGCCAACTTCTTTGGAGTTCATTTCGTAAAAAAAATGATTTTCATATATAATCTTTTTCATATCGTATATGTTCCACTATTAGGTATGAATCTTCTCAACAATGGGAGGGCAATTGACCCGCAATATCACACTGGTCAAATATTTTTTTAATTGGATTTAATACAAACTTTTCTGCCCTTATAATCGTAGTATTTTCATGAGTTCCATAGTTCGAATGTATACAGATCTTTTACGATTCCCTTTTTTTTTGGAACAGGCTATAGTATGGTCACACCCCGTCCTAACGGTCCGTGGCGATAGAAAGGACTGCGTGTGATCCTATAGTCTAACCGTACACGCTACCCTCAACGCCATATTTGTAATGCTGGGGCTACATTAGCGGGCTACGGCGAATATTCATGTTAACGCGATAAGTGTGGCCGGGTAGATCGTTACAACGCATAGTATTCGGACGAAGAAGATGTAGCATCGGTATTATTACTTCTCACTTTAAAATGTATAATAATTCAGACACAGTGCAGTACTTATTGTATAGATTTAACCTAGAATAATAGTTAAATATGATTTTCTTCAAATTTTAGTAAAATAACGTAAACCGCCTCTTAAAAGTCAATATGTAATTAGTATTATGCTCTTCCTCAGTGTTGTCCCATTCCGATACAGTGGTAGCTTAATAGTTTTGCTAATTTTATAAACTAGTCAATTGCCATAATATTATAATTATCATTAATTTAATATTTAATAATAACTGATAAATTTTTATATAGAATCATTTTCTGTAGACCGTGGTAATGAATTAAACATACTTTCAGAGATACTTTCAAAAAACATAACACACCTTTGGCAATCAGAAAAAAAACATTATCATCATCAGCTTATTGACATCCACTGTTAGACATATGTTTCCCCACAAAGGGAATAACCTCACAATTACCACGCTTGTCACGCAGATTGGCGCAGCCGGTATTATAACACTCACAGGCAAATGCAGCCATTTCATATGTGATTCTTTAGCCAACGTGAACTTAATCATTATTATCATTACAGCTCATAAAAATGCCACTGTTGAACTCGAGCTTTCTCCAATGAGACGGAAATTGACCTACCTGTCACCACCACGCTGGTCAAACGTGTTGATAGGGTTTTCATTCTAGTTTTCCTTCTCTCACATCGATATTATTCAAATCAAATCATTTATTAGGCATATTGTCAACTTTACATAATTTTATTTTTAATTAATTTCAAATTAATCTACCACTGGATCGGAAAGCAGCCAGAAACTGAGAACATCCGGCAAGAAACTCGGTGGGCTCGTCATTTTTTTTAACAATATATTTTTACAAAAGTGATTGGTTAGCTTGTGTTAGCTCCAGTGAGATGCCCTTAAGGATTCTGTTTTAAAATTTATACAAAATAAAACCAAGAATATATAAAAATAAAACAACAAAAAAATAGCTGAACCAGATCCCACAAGTGGCACCCAATCACGAGTTAACTACTAGATCAGCCATCACGCCCTTCAACCACATTAGAGGGAAGGGGGCAAAAATTTTAATAAAGAAAATATACATATTATATCCCTTAGTTATCTTTTACTAAATCCACAAGCAAAATGGTAATACATTAAACGATCATTAAAAATGATCATTGAATAAAAACGTATATTGAATGTGATGGATAAACCCTCGGTCCCATTGTGAGTGATAGGCGATGAATAAATACGTCGCGACGCCTTCACACAAAGTGTTGATATCCGCTGATAGCAATCAATATGACGAACGGAGGATTCAACAAATCCCCTGTCCATTGAGAACCCTTACTACGAAATACGTACGAAATCGAATTCAATGATGGATCTTTTTTTTACATGCTTTGGTGGTAGAGCAAATAGCTCAGTTGATTTTTTAGTGGTAACTATTGCTTAAGATCTAAGTAAAATTAGTACAGTCTGATCGCTGCCTCCATGCATTTGATCCGCAGACGAACGGGTGTAACCGACATAACACGAAGAATTAGTACGCTGAAGTGGCAATGGCCAGGCCACATCGCTCGAAGAACCGACAACCGCTGGGAAAGAAAGCTTCTAGAGTGGCGACCACGTACCGGACGACGCAGTGTGGGGACGCCCCCACTAGATGGACAGATGACCTGGTGAAGGTTGCTGGGCGTCGTTGGATACAGACAGCACAGGACCGTACTCTCTGGCGTACCATGAGGGAGGCCTACGTGCAGCAGTGGACTACAATAGGCTGAAATGATGATGATGATCGCTGCTTACTATGAGGTGCAACTTAGTTCTCCGGTTATCTTCCTCACTAAACGAAGTAATAACGAATTGCTACTATTCAGATCTTAATTTTCTGTAAGAGTGATTTTCTTTGACTGTACAAATGGCGCAATGGTTAACATACCAACCTTCCGTACCTCTGCTGTGGGCTCAATTCCTACGCAGGATAATACTTTGTGTGATCCTGTGATGATTTGGGTGAGTGTTGTTCTGACTCTGGGTGTAATTTGTCTGCGTTAATTATATGTTTGTAAAGTCCCCGCAATGCAAGGATTATTTCCTCAGGGCTAGGGGGTGTATTTAAAAAAAATATCTTTCAACTGATGGGCTCGACGTCCCCAATAGAAGTAAAATTGACCTAATATACCACGTTGGTCCGGCGGGTTGGTACAAGTTTTCCCATTTTGTTTCTTTTGCCTAAATGTTATATGCATATTATATTTTTTTACGGAGAAGGTTTATATATGCTAACCCCATTAATGTCACTCGCCACCAGAGGGCGCTACGATATATCGACTCCTACAAACAAACCAACGGGATGTATTTGCAAGTACTACATAATGTTTCTCGTTTCCAATCTTGAAAGAAATTATTTTATAGATACTTCTTAATCCTTTATAAAAACATGGTACATTATTTTCTTTTATTATATTATTTTTTTCTACTTTTTAGTTTTATATGAATGCAGTTTTGAACTTGATTGTAAATAAATTATTTTTTTGTTTTTTTTTTCTTTATCACCTTTTCATACATTGTCATCCACTTCTGATCCATCCAAAATTCAAGTATCTAACCTCATCGGGAAGTTAGTTTAAAATAAATTACAAAATTCCATCCGTATAGACATATTAAATAGCAAATTAATACAAACATTGTAACATGGTGAAATAACACATACATACATATCATGACATACATATCATCACGCCATATCCCTTGCAGGGTAGGCAGAGAGAACAGAGTGCCAGAGAACTCTATACTTGCATACTTCACTCGCTTCCTCAACATTCATAATTCTCTTCATACACGCTCGCCGGTTTCGGAGACTCTTGACTCCACCTTCCTTCAGTACGTGACCAATCTGGTCTAGGTAGGTGAGTCTCGGTCTCCCCCGGTACATACATCCTTCCACTTTCGCATTGTATATCTTCTTAACCAGACGTTCGTTTGAAATTCTTTCTACATGTCCGAACCATCTAAGCATTCCCTTTCGCGTCTTTACACCAATACTCTCTTTCATACCTACAAAAAAACCGTAAAATAACACCGTAATAAAAAAATGGTTAAAATAGAACCACTCAAATGTACGTGGCAATGACGATTATCCATTATGCAACCATCACAGATCCAACACTTCGCTATCAAAATAAAATAACATTCGTGTTTTATATTGTTTTAATTTGAAACAAAAACAATAAACGTTTTTACACGATATATTTCAATATCAGTATTATCATTTTAAAATACATATGTTAATTCTCAACGACGATTGTTCGAATACATTATAGATTCATTTTTATTAATAACTAGCTTTTGCACGCGGCTTCGCCCGCTTAAACGGTTGCTTTCCTAAAGTTTTTCATCCCCTATTTTTATTTTAACCCTCAAGGGTAATTTTTTTTACGCAATTTTAATGTCATATTTATTTATACCTAATCAATAGACTAAAAATAAGTTTCAAGCTTCTGGCTTTGAAAATGGCGATAATTCCTTACAAATTTTCATCCCACTTTTCAACCCCTTTTCTGCATTAAAAAATAACCTATGTTCTTTATCAGGCTCTAGACTATCTGTGTACCAAATTTTATTTAGATCAGTTCAGTAGTTTTGGCGTGAAAGAGCGACAGATAGACAGAGTGTTACTTTCGCATTTATAATATTAGCAAGGATAATTGATAAATATATTATTTTATTATTATTTCAGTATATTGCTTAGCTTGTTCATCATCATCATCATCTAGCTCTTATCACAATTACTTGTGATCGACACAATGTGTACGAGTACATATTGCAAAAGTTATTGGCAATAGTTTTATCATCGGCCGACAGCCTGATGTCAAACTCTCCATCATTCTCCTACTCTTATCCCAATTACTTGGGGTCAATACAATATGTACTCTTCTTTCATTGTACATATTGTAAAAGTTATTGGCAATAGTTTTATGCCAGACGTCAACCCTCCTTGGGAACGTAATAGTTCACCAAACGGCATCAGATGTAGTTGGCCCAGGTCGTTATAAGGCTCTTAGTTATCTTTTACGACATCCACGAGCAAAATAAGGGTTGGTAGTATTCGTAGCCACTACCACACAGCTGACGACGTCAAACTCTCCTTAGGTATGTAATTATTGACCGGAGGACATCAGATTGTTGACCCAGATCGATAATATTCGTATCAAAATGTCGTCGTATTACAAATTTACAATGTATAGAAATAATCTGCTTATATTTACTGGTACTATAAGCTGTGTGGTAGCGGCTACGAATACTACCAACCCTTATTTTGCTCGTGGATGTCGTAAAAGACGACTAAGCCTTATAACGACCTGGGCCAACTCCATCTGATGCCGTGGAATCAATAATTACATTCCCAAGAAGGGTTGAGGTCTGGCAGGCGGCCGGTCATAAAACTAATATGTACTATGAAAGAAAAGTACATATTGTATCAACCCCAAGTATGTAATCGGGATAAGAGTAGGAGAATGATGATGATTTAGAAGACCTACCTGAATCTTTTGAATAATGTAAAGGTTTGTTTTTTATTGCTGATGGTGTTACTGCCGCTCAGTGACCTTTGCAATACCATGGATACAGTTAAGCCACTGCCTACTATAAAAAACCCCTAATATTGCCAGAAAGTTGAGTTATTGGCTCTCTCGCTCATCGAACAAATCGCACACATTGCAACTGCTCAGACGTTGATTTCTACGAGTGCGTGGTACTACCCCGGAGGGACAGGCCCGCGGCTGTAGACGGAAAGCTGTCAACAGCGTAGCTCACTATAAAGCTAATATTGCTAGACATTTTACAGTTGTTATTGAGTGAGATTTATCTTACCGTAACACAATATCTTCTGTAAAGAGCTTTATCTATAGATCATAATTATTTGTAGAAATAAATGCTTGATTTAAAACTCTTATTTGTCTTTAGACCCACCTACACCCACGACCATTGTAAGAGTTGGTGGTATTTGTAGCAGTTACCAAACATCATAGATATAATATACTATTATTATTTTTTTGGCTATGGACGTGGTCGCGCCCCGCCAAATCGGGCCGGGACGACAGAAGTGGCGGCGCGCATCCCCATAGACCCACCCTGAAAACACCAATATACCTACCAATTAATGATTATGATTGCAATACGTTAATATATGGAAAAAGAAACAAAAGTATTTAAGGGGGCTCCCATACAACAAACATGATTTTTTTGGTCATTTTTGCTCGATATTGATACTAACAGCTAGATGCTTGATATATTCTTGGTTGGTAGGCAGTAGCCTAACTGTACTCCTGGTGTTGCAAAAAAACGTAAGCGGCAGCATAATCAATAAAAAAAATATTTAACAGCACAAAAGTACTATCATTTATGTGGTTAATTACAATATTATCCTATGGTATAATACTCCTCCTTAGTCTTACGAATTTTCGATCAGGTCGCGTGTCCTGACGTTAGTTTTACATTTCATCGCTAAAGAAGTTTTCACTTCAAAAATAATATCAAAATCATAACTAAATTATATAACTGCATATAATTTTGAGTATTATATTGGCTCTCAGCTGCTATTATCGCGCCAACTTATTCTAAGCACGCCTTCACGTATATTGCGTGAACAGTGAACAAGTTGGCAGTCCGCACAGATACAAGTTCCGTGTAACCACGGGGGTGTGACTATGACATGTAACGCGTTATTGCATAAACATAATGCGACTATTTTCTAGAGCTTAAGCAGATATAAAACCAGCTTGCTTTGCTTGCCGTTTGTTAGCTGCTACGAATACTACCAACCGTTACTTTGCTTGAATTTCATTAAAGATAACTAAGAACTTTATATCGACCTGGACCAACTCCAACTGATGCCGTTTGGTCAACAAACTCAACAATTACATTACCAAGAAGAGTTGATGTCAGGCAGATAGCCAGTCACAAAACTATTGCCAATAACTTTTGTAATATGTCCGATGGAAGAGAAGTAGATTTTGCGTCGACCACAAATAATTAGGACAAGGCTAGAGAATAATGATAAAGATATAAAACTAATAACTGACCCGCTCAACTTCAGCTGCATTATATAAAATAAGAGTGAGAGGATTAGTGAGAGTGAGCAATGATCACCTATACGGTGAAACACTCAAAGCAAAAGTTCTCAAAAAAATTATTTTTAATGTTCTAATGAGTATTACATGTTGTAATAAAAGTTGGAGATTAAGAACATGAGTCCTACCGTGACCATGTTCACTGTAAAGTGTTCGAAACGTCGAGAAATTAAAAATCAGATACAAACGCGAAATCTGTAATACTTGCATAAACATTAGAAAACTTAAAACTTTTACACAACATTTTCGGCAGTCTTATAATAAATATATCACTAAGCAAGCGAATGAAATTATTCAAATAGATATTTATTTCAATATAACTAAATAAAAATCTCTTTATATATGAAAACGAATTCAACCACAAGAATGTTTCATGTGTGTAGAAGAAAATTTACATTTCGTTTGTAAGTTACATGAAGCGAATCATTCCCCTGTCTCCCCTGTCTGTTACCCATACTATATACTAGTTTCAATAAGGTAAATGCTTAGCAAATTCTTTTCTAACGTATTCTAAGTAAATACTTTTTATTGAATTTCAACTCACTGAGGCGTAGCTTACAAACGAGTTTACTATTTAAATTTTAAGCTTACTACCTAACCTAACCCGACTTGAGCATTTTTGTGGTACACTTCACTTAAAAACTATCACGCCTATCGATCTTTTACTTTAAAACAGTAATTTAACTTCATATCTAGATCTGTTATCTGTCCCCCGTGGGACCTAGAGGCGGAGATGCTCTCCGACCTCTACCGGCGGGTTATCACAGCGCGCGAGGAAGGTGGCTCCCCATCTTTGAGCGAGATAGCCACCTGGCGCGTGGATGCCCGCCGAGACGTCATCGCCCGTTGGGCTACGCGGCTGGAGAGGCCTAGGCACGGTGTGGAGACCGTTGAGGCCCTCCGGCCCGTATTGATAGAGTGGATGGAGCGGCGGCACGGAGTCCTCACCTTTCGGCTGGTGCAGGTATTGACGGGGCACGGGTGTTTCGGGTTGTACCTGCACAGGGTCGTGTATAGGGAGTGGACTCCGGCCTGCCACCACTGCAGGAGTGACGAGGACACGGCGCAACACACGCTGGAGGTGTGTCCGGGATGGGAGCGGCAGCGCCGTGACCTCGTCGCTGTCATCGGTGCCGACCTGACGCTGCCGCCCGTCGCGAGAGCGATGGTCGACAGCATCAGGAACTGGGACGCGGTCGCCGCCTTCTGCGAGGCTGTCATCTCGCAGAAGGAAGCGGCAAGGGAGGATTCCCGCGCCCCGGGCCGCCGCCAGCGGCCGGGGCGCCGCAGGCGCGAATACCTGCGCCTGATGCCGCCCTAACCGAGGCTTCGGGTGATCGGACCGGGGAATTGTCCGGTCACCCGACGTGAGGCCACCGCGTGAGGGCGACGTCCCGACGGCGAAATCTGTTGGGGCGTCGACGAGAGGAACCCGCGAGGGTGAACCGCCGGGCGGGTCACCGAAGTTAAAAATCGGGTCCCGGTGACCCGCTCGCACGGCGAAGAGAGAGGAGTTTTTACGGTGGGTCTATGGGGTCACGCGCCGCCTTCTCCATCACCCCGGACCGATTTGGCGGGGCGAGACTAACCCATAGTCCACCAAAAAAAAAAAAAAAAAAAAAAAAAAAAAGATCTGTTATCTGTCACAAAAAAATATTATAATCTTATGATCATTAAAAAAAATGAATATTAACAATTTTGTGTTCATTGGCTAGAATGTTGTTGTACTACTAGCGCCATCTGTTAGCAAACCAAAGAGTTAACATCGCTGCAATAGAACTAAGTTTAGAAAAACTGTCTTGAAAATTATTACCCGTTAGAAAAAAATATGCGAACCCTCACACAGCACAGCTTTTTGCTAGTTATTATAATTATTTGATTTTTATTGCTTATGGTGGCAAACGAGTAAACAGCATACCTGATGGTAAGTTTTACTGTCGCCCATGGACCTTTGTAATACCAGGGGGGTATATTTAGGCAGCCTGCCTACCAATCAAAACCCCCTCATCTTAGGGTTTTGGCTCTATCACTAACAAAATTGAGGATAACACAAAATATATACATATTGTGGTAGGACCACGCTGTTGACAGTTCTCTGTCTACAGCCGCGGGCCAGTCCGCCCGGAGTAGTACCACACTCTCGCAGAAGATCGACGTCTGAGTAATGGCAATGTGCTATTGCGCTTCGTTCGGTGAGCGAGAGAGCCGGAAGCCCAACTGGGTGGGTTTAGGGATTTTATTGTTAGGCGGCGATCTAAGCTATACCCTTGGTATTCCAAAGGTCCTTGGGCGGCAGTGACACTTACCATCAGGTGTGCTGCTTGCTCGTTTGTCACCATAAACAATAAAAAAAATTCCTGCATGGGATCGAACGCTAAACAATTATCACTTTATATTAAGCACTGCACCATATGTACAGTTAAAATGTAAACTATTCTAAGTTAACAGTTATCATAAAAATGCATACAATACGCTACAATCGTTGTTTTGTTAATAAATCTGTTGTTAACGCCCCGCGGCGATAATTGCTTTATAAAAATATTGTTTTGTTGGTGCGAAATACTGTGAATGGGGACACGGCATGGTGACTGCCACAAACTATACATAGGGCTGTCACATATTCAACGTAATCTTTCATGTTATCGCCAATCGAAAAGTGGCTATGACGAGAGGGTCAGCTAACAACGTTGGCGTTACCACTGAGTGGTTTGGTTTGTTTTTGGAGTCTACTCCTTAAGAAACGATTTTCACATAAGGCGCCTGGTATGAGAAAAATTTGAGGAGTAAAATCTAGTGATCGAATGACCTCGTTACGTTTTTAGTGCGCAACCTATTCTGCGCACTTTCCACTATCTGACGTGAGATAATACTTCACTGAACAGTTTTAATAAATGTAAATAAATATATATATATATATACATATATATATATATATATATAGAGTTGGGTATGCAGAAAAGGGTATGATAGTAAAATTAATGCGGTCGAAATGCGATCTCTGCGGAAAATCTGTGGAGTTAGGCTGACCGACCGCATTCGTAACGACGACGTAAGAGAGCGAGTAGGTATGAAAGAGAGTATTGGTGTAAAGATGCGAAAGGGAATGCTCCGATGGTTCGGACATGTGGAAAGAATGCCGAACGAACGCCTGGTTAAGAAGATATACAATGCGAAAGTGGAAGGATGTAGGTACCGAGGGAGACCGAGACTAACCTACCTAGACCAGATCGGTCATGTACTGAAGGAAGGTGGAGTCAAGAGTCTCCGAAACCGGCGAGCGTGTATGAAGAGAATTATGAATGTTGAGGAAGCGAGTGAAGTATGCAGAGATAGAGTTCTCTGGCACTCTGTTCTCTCTGCCTACCCTGCAAGGGATATGGCGTGATGGTATGTATGTATGTATGTATATATATATATATATATATATATATATATATATATATATATATATATATATATATATATATATATATATATATATATATATATATATATGTATATATGATTTTTTGTCGAATAAGCTTTTCTCCGACTGTTTTGATAATCGTACTTAAGGAGTAAACTCCAGTCGTGCGTCGTAGCTGACACACACATTTATTTATTTTTTTTAGCTGTTGACTGCAGATGGCTGTCACAGCTTAAATCGGACTATGAGTGAGCGCTGAGGGCTATCAACCCCGAAAAAGCTTTAATAGGTAGTATCAGCGAACAACGGGTATAAATAGCGGATACGCACGTGTAGATTGCATTCTGTTGTAATATGTCATCTGTGTTAAAATAAATAGTATATTGGACGCGTATAGTGAGCCTATTAATAAGTTATATGTAATTATGGAGGTTTTTCCGTATGGTGACGGAGTAAGAATACAATTCACCCTGTCTTACCCGTGGATGATCGTACGAAACGACTAAGGGATATAAAACGCATATAACACCTATGCAAGAGAAGTAAACCTCAAAACAAAACCCTATACCAACACGTCTGACCAGCGTGGTATAGTAGGTCAATTTCTCTCCCATTATGGAGGAGGCTCGTGCCCAACAGTGGGACATATATGAGCTGAGATGATGATAATGAATTATGGAGGTTTACGTGTATATCTATTTCACTTGTTTGGTGTTCCTCTTATAGTAGTCACGCTACTGTTTTCTAGCTTACCTCAATCGGGTTGAGAGCCCTCAGCGCTCACCCATAGTCCGCGTAAAGCTGTCAAAGCCATCAGCAGCTAACAGCTAAAAAAACACACAAAAAAAAACTGTTTTCTATATGCAATCATGAATTGAACGACTCGTTCGAAGGAGTACCACACTCTTTGCGTTGTAGTTTTTTGTAGTAATAGCTACGTTATTGACAGTCTTCTGTCAACAGGGGCAGAGCAATCCGTTCGAGCTAATACCACACCTCGCCGAATGAGCAGTGACAATGCACTGTTGTACTTCATTCAGGGAGCAAAAGAGCCGGCTGCTCAACTTGCTTTTATTAGTGGTAGGACCACGCTGTTGACAGTTCTCCTGCTACAGCCGCGGGACGTCTGGGTAATGGCAATGTGCTATTGCGATTGGTTTGGTGAGCGAGAGAGCCGGAAGCGCAACTAAGTGGGTTTGGGAAATCCGTACCAATCGTAGTGCCACTTACACCACCGTGAACTATTGTAGGACATTCAAATCGAAATCAAAAAATCGAAGACAAAGATCGGGTACCGATGGCCCGCTCGCACGGCGAAGAGAGGAGTTTGCATGGTGGTTCTATGGGGTCACGCGCCACCCCTTCCGTCACCTCGAACCGCTTTGGCGGGGAGAGACGCATCCATAACCCACCGCAAAAAAAAGAAAGGACATTAAAATCAGGTTTTTCGTTCATTTCATTTTATACACACAATTTCATTTCACATTCAAATCAGTAATCGAGTTTTTATAAATAATTAAGCATATTAATTGCAAAATTTCAGTAATTTGAATAACAAGATTGTGTCATCGTTTAATACAACTCTAACTGCAAAGTTTGAATATTCAATGTGTAAACATTGTCGAGTAGATGGCGCACGTCTCCTTAAAAACGAAAATATAATACGATGCGAGAATTGAATGTCCTACAATAGTTCACGGTGGTGTAAGTGGCAGCACGATTGGGACGGATTTGATGTGTGGGTTCGAATCCCACTTGTGACATCATTATTCGCTTCGTAATTGGGTTTTTATAAATCATTAAGATTCATCATCATCTCCCCGTGGTGACGGAATACAATTATCAACCCCCCTATCTTACTCGTGGGTGATCGGAAAAGACAACTAAGGGATATATAATTTGTATTCTACTAAAGTTAAATATATTCGCATAGAAGTCGCAATGTACTGGCAACCCTAAAATTAAAGTATTTAGGGGTAACTGGCAATAGTGCGAGCAAAGGGGTTGGGGGGGAGTATAGTGTATGTGTGCCAAACTGCCTTAGTTCACACTAGTGTTATAAATATATCTGCTATATTGTTACTGGGCTCACTTTAACGTCAAGTAGTAATGTTATATTTTTTTATATTATACAGAGTGCCGATTTTATTACTAGAATAACCCCCCTAGCTCTGCCCAATCCCGAGATAAAGTGATTTGTTTCTTATCAAAACAGTAGGTTTGTCACCGTACATTGACATGTTGGTACATTTCGACCAGCTGTGCGGCGGTGAACGCAGCGAGAGCGGGACTATTTGCCTACTAGTTCAGTGTCACACGCATGAGTATATGCCTACATCGAACTTTTATAGTACAAGTGTATTGACCGCTTATCAGTATGGCAATTTAATCAAAACTTAGATACTGTTTTGTTACTGATTTGGATAGTGTATTATGGTTTGATACATTCCCCTTCAAGGATTCTACTAATTAAATCGGCAACATGTATAATGCTTCGTATGTATGAGAGTGAAGTGCTCTGAAACAACTGGACCATTTTTGATAAAATATTTTGTTTTAAATGCATTCATGAATGGTTTAGATTAAGAATTTGATTTAGTAAATAGCGCTAAGGTTGATGTCAATGAAGTTTATCTTTTTTTTTAATAATTGATTGAATTAGGTGATACATGGCGAAAATCCATTATTATTATAAAATGGAGGAGAGGAAGGAAGACCCACCACTTTCCCACGGTTAATCAATATACCGTACACCTCAAGAAAGGAAGGAATACGGGATGGGATTAAGGTGGAATAGGATGTAAGGAAATCTTACTCCTGTGATGAGCACCGCCTCCAGAACTTATACTTGCAATTTTCCGCAGAACTTCGAATAAAGATTCGACACGTGTTTCGCCTCTAAACGAGGCATCCTCAGGACGCTTCGGCTTCAAATGCGCTCCGATTGTTTATTTTTTGTATTTGGTAACGCAGTGGCTAAAAAATGCATTTTGCGCATTTCCGCCCGGGCGGGATATGTGGGACTCGCAAGCCCTGAAAGGGTCACTGAATACCCACTAAAAAAAACTACCTGCGAGCTGTTAGCCGATTTGGCTTTTACAGCTGAACCGGACTATGGGCGAGCCTTATGGGCTCTCAACCCGAATAAGGTAAACTAAGCGACCTCGCCCGAGGGCTCCCCCGCAGGGGAACGGACCTCGGCTCGGGGCATCGCTGGAGGCAAAGTGGACGTGTCCACGTTTGGGTTGGTGATTATTGCGCACCGTGTTTTCACACCTACGAAACCGCGGATATTTGAGTGTGATGGCCTCGTGGGCGGCGTAGGCTCTTGGTTTGGACGAGTGTGATTTGATCGTCATCGTCATTGAGGACGTGACGCGGACGTCGGATTTTTGATATACGCGTTGGGGTATAGGAAGCCGCCCCAACTACTAGTGGGTTGGGGTGTGTGATGGATGAGTCAAAATAGCTCTGGGAGCACCACTTCATAAACTGCCCGATGGTCGGCAGTTCGAGGTCGATGTGAAGATCGGCGTTTCGAATGAACCACGGTGCTCCCGTAGCTCAGCGCATGAACCTATTTTGAAGTGTCTGTAACCTATGGATCCTGTGTGCCTTAGTGTGCGCAAATACTACGCTCGCATAGGTCATGATCGGCCGTATGCAAGCGGTGTACAATCGGACCTTGCTGCTCAAGGGTAGTTTTGACCTAACATTTAGGCTATGGAGGCGTTCCATCACAAAAGCTGCGCGCGCGCGGACACGCTTTATGTGAGGGGCGAAGCTGAGTCGGTCATCAAGGGTTACACCCAAGTATTTAGCTTGCCTGCTGCAAGTGACAGGCTTGTTAAAGAGCTTGAGGGGCGGTATGCTATTTATAGAGTAGGTACGTGCAGTTCTACGAGTGAACATGACCGCCTGACTCTTTTCGGGATTGATTTCTATTCTCCATTTCCTAAACCAATTGGCTAGGGCGGTAACCGCTGTTTGGAGAGTCTTAGCTACTGCTGTCGGGGTCCTACCTGCACAAAAGAGTGCGGTGTCATCAGCGTAAAGTGCTTTGTGAACTCTATTAAATTGGGGCATATCGCTAGCATATAGCGTAAATAGGAATGGGGAGAGGACCGACCCCTGAGGGACGCCGGCCTTGATAGGGTGAGAGGTAGTCAGCGTTCCTTCCACCCTGTAGCGAAAGCTGCGGTGACTCAAGTAGTCATGTATTATTTGAATTAAGTAATCGGGGATCTTTAGACGATAAAGCTTGTAAATGAGGCCCTCGTGCCACACTTTGTCGAATTCTTTCGCTACGTCTAGGAATAATACACCGGTGAATCTGTTCATCATGAACTGACCACTTGTGTATTCTACCAGTCTGTGGACTTGTTGAACACAGCTATGCCTCGCGCGGAAGCCGAATTGCGCGTCTGGAATGAGGTTATTAGCCTCGGTGAATGTTTTAAGTCTATTGAGGACTATGCGCTCGTAGAGCTTGCCTAATCCTTGTAGTAGACTTATCCGGCGGTGCGCTCCGATTGATTGTACGCACGCCTTTTATACCCCCTCCACTATCAAACTACCCGCGCTGAGTCATTTTATTGACACGCAAATAACTTTAAGAGTGGGAATGTATTAAAGTTTGTTTGTTCATTCAGCAATTTATTTATTTATTTATTTGGACAACCAAGAATTGCTACAACTACATATATAAACTTAATAAACATTGTTATGAAAAATAAAATAGATTAGTTGCACAATTTTTAAAGGTGCCACATCATGCACAATGCATGTTTGCTACATTTTAAAATCTCTAATTGTTCCAATATACATAGCCTGAAATCTTTGCTAAAAATATGTAAGGACTCGAAAGTATTATTATTATTTATACTGTGATTCTATCTATCTATGATTATATCTCTATGTGAGTCTATTAAATGTTTAACAAAATTTTATTAAATGTTTTATTTATGTGTAATATTGTAATATATGTAATATTTTATTAAATTTTCTATTAAATGTTTAGCAAATTTTTTGTTTTAGATTTATACAGAACTGCATGTCATCATCATTCTTCTGCTGTTATCCCAATTGCTTGGGGACGACGCAATGTGTAAATAAATAAAATAAAAAATAAAAAAAAAAAAAAAGCCTTTTATTTCTTGCTACATAGTAAAGATAGATAATTTAAAAAAACAGTGCACATTAAATCATTTTAGGTAATAGAAATAGTTGAATATTTTAGTATATCTTATTATTAATTATTATTTACTTAATTTAGTGTTTCCAATAGTTTTTATTAAGTTAAGTTAGGTTAGATATTAAATAAGCTAATAACTTTTCATTTCTATTAATTCATTGTAATTAAATTTCTTCCAAATGTTTTAATTGCAAGAACCCCTCTCAGTGGAAGATAAAGGCCTCCTCCAGAGCTAGCCAATGTTTTCTATCTTCTGCGACTTGCATCCAGTGGGCACCTGCTATTTTTATGATATCGTCTGTCCAGCGTGTAATTGGTCTACCTCTTTTTCTTTGGCCCGATGGGCCAAGCCATGATGTTGTTTTTCTGGTCCAGCGATTGTCATTGAGTCTAGCTACGTGGCCTGCCCATCGCCATTTTAGTTTTTGTGTATAAATGAGAGCGTCGATGACTTTAGTATTTTGTCTTATGTCAGTATGGCGGATTTTTTGGATCTTTCTAATCTTCAGAATGCTTCTTTCCATACTTCTTTGACTTGTTATGATCTTGTTTTTTATTTTTTTAGTTACTTTCCAGGTTTGACAAGCATATGTTAGTGAGGGAAGTAGGCAGGTGTTCATAACTTTACTTTTTAACTTTATGGTCATGTCGCTTTTAAGAATTTCTTTGAGACTCCAGAATTTTTCCATGTGATGTTTATTCTTCTCTCTACTTCCCGTTTGTTGTTGTACTTGTTGAATGAAATTTGTTTTCCCAGGTAAATATAAGTATCAACATAGGTTATAGGCAGATTTTCGAGGTATATAGGTATTTGAGTATGGTTCGTCATGACATTTGTTTTATTTAAGTTGATTTCCAGCCCTACTTTACGACTCTCTTCATGTAGAGAGTTTATCATCAATTGTAGTTGGTTTGTATTTTCTGATAACAGAACTATATCGTCAGCAAACCTGAGATGGCAAGTAACTGCCATTTATATTTATGCCGACTTTATTCCAGTTGAGGTTTCGGCAGATGCACTCCAGTACCGCTATAAAGATTGTTGGGGAGATTGGGTCTCCTTGCCTTACACCTCTTTTTATTTGTATTAGTGGCCCAGTAGTCTCCAACTTCACTCTGCTAGTATTGTTATCATAGATGTTTTTTAGGACTTGTATGTAATCCAATGCCACTTCTTGCGAGAGTAGAGCTTCCCAGATCGATGAGTGGAGTAGAGTATCGAAGGCTTTTTAGTAATCAATATATATCAATATATTCCAGTTGAGGTTTCGGCAGATGCACTCCAGTACCGCTATAAAGATTGTTGGGGAGATTGGGTCTCCTTGCCTTACACCTCTTTTTATTTGTATTAGTGGCCCAGTAGTCTCCAACTTCACTCTGCTAGTATTGTTATCATAGTTGTTTTTTAGGACTTGTATGTAATCCAATGCCACTTCTTGCGAGAGTAGAGCTTCCCAGATCGATGAGTGGAGTAGAGTATCGAAGGCTTTTTGGTAATCAATAAAAACAGTATAGAGTGGTCTATTGAACTCTTGGAATTTTTCTATCACCATCTCTAGCGAGTGTATATGGTCAACTGTAGAAAAGCCTCGCCTGAAGCCTGCCTGTTCTATAGGTTGGAATTTTTCTGTAGTTTCTTTTATTTTCTTTCTATTATGGAAGAAAAAAGTTTATATAATGAAGGTAATAAGCTAATTGGTCTATAGTTACTAATGTCGTTTGGGTCTCCCTATTTATAAAGCAAAATTATTTCCGAATCTGACCATTGACGTGGAGTGTTTTGGAGCTCAGTATCATGTTGAACAGTCTGGTTAGAGGTTTGGCTAGGTACATGTATCCTAATTTTATAGCTTCATTGGTGATCCCATCGGGTCCAGGGCTTTTATCTGTTTTTAGTGCTTTAATTCCTTTTACCACTTCGTCCTCGTCAAAAGTTACTTTCGCCTCTTCTGTAATGTTACTTTTTAATTCTTTGTACGCTTTCTTAACGCTTCCTGTGGTATGAAGACATTTTTCAATGGTTTGTGTGCGGTGTGCCTTATAGTCTTGTTGGATTCGTTTACTTATGAGCTTATATAGTGCTATTAGTTCGTTTTTCATAGCCCTTGATTTCGGTTTTGTCTTATATACCTCTTATCTTCTGCTGATAAGTGCCTTTGTACGTGCTGATAGTATTTGGTTTTTCTCTGAGCTTGTTCTAGATGCTAGTTCGTGTGTTTTTTTCAAACTGGTATCAATTGCGTTTGTTATTTTATCGTAGCAATTCTAAACGGTATCTGCGTCATCCCAGTGTTCGAGTAGATTTGCAGAGAAACTGTTCAGCAATTTGGTATAGTTTTGCACTTCGTCCTCATTCTTTAACTGGGATCTGGGGCATTGACCAAATTTGCTACGGTTTTTTGACTTTGGGAATATATTGAAAGCTACTCTAACAGGTTTGTGATCCGAAGGGTAAGTAATGTTTAAGACCTGTAGATTGTCTACGTTTTTCGATAGGTTTGTTAGAATGTAGTCTATTTCATTTTTGGTGTATCCATCTGGTGATTTCCAAGTCCACCTCCGTTTGTTGTTCTTTCTGAAACAAGTATTCATAATAGTTAGGTTGTTCTCATGTGCAAAATCAATGAGTCGGTTTCCTCTACAGTTTCTTTTCCCATAACCGTATTTTCCAGTGATGGTTTCGTTTGGTTTTGGTTGCCTAATTTTGGCATTGAAGTCACCCATAACTATTATGTTATTTCCTGAGAGTCGTATAGCGTTGTCGACAGTACTATAAAAAAGCTCTAGTTCTTCATCCTTCGCAGCCTCTGTTGGGGCGTAAGCTTGAATGATACTTAAGCCCAAATTATTGGTATGTATCTTTAGCAGCGCTACTCTTTCTGACAGTCCCTTAAAAGATGTTATATATTTCTTTAGATGTTTTTGACAATAAAGCCTACTCCATATAATCCTGGCGTTTTTCCGATGTGGTAGAAAATAAACTCTTCGTGTTCTTCTATTTTGATACCGAGTCTTCTGACTTCTGAGAGACCAATAATATCGTATTTTACGTTTTTTAAAGATTCTTTTAGTTCAAGTAGGCGTGAATAAGTTGATAGAGTTTTAACATTGTAAGTCGCTATATGTAAGATGCTGTGGTAATTGTTTTTTGTAGTGTTTGACATAGCTGGTGTTGTTTCCTCTGGAGGGTTTTGGTCGTAATCTTCCGCGGGGACCAGCAGTCTTGGAAGATATGGTTTGGTGTTCGTTTTTACTTGTAATTCTTTTTTCGCAAGAGAGGGTATTAATTGCTATTGTTTGTTGTTTTTGTTGTTTATTAGGGCGTTTGGTAGGTTGTTAGTGGTTTGGGTTTTGGTAGTTAGATATCCGGGTATTCCAGGTTTGATAAGTCCCTCTGATAGACTAGACGATCTTTGTATTCCTGTTTGAGTTTTATTCATTTTATGAGCTTGTGCTTTTTGTTTTGCTTGCGTAAGATCATTGTAGTTTGGTGATATTGGTAGCGCCCTTTTTTTGTTGCTTGAATTATTTGTATTTTTATTGTGTATTATCAGCTTGTCGTACTTGATGGTAGCAAAGTTTTCTTTTTCTTTTTCAATGTTTACTTACTCTTGTAGTTCCCTTCTTTTTTGTAAAATATGCTGTGGAAAGTCTTCTTTTATATAGTAAGTGCTGTCTTTTAAAACTCTCCTCTTGTTAAAAATCTCTATTTTCATGCCTAGTGTAGTGAAGGTTACGGTGATCGGACGGGGCTTTTCTCCTTTCTTCCCTATTCTTCTAGTTGCCTGTATGTCCCTGGGTTCTAACCCTACAGAGAAGTGTTGATTTATGAAATTTATTAAGTTTTTTTCTAAATCTTTATAAGATGTTTCAGTTTCCGCTAAACCAAATATTACTATATTCCTCTGTCTTGACTGTTTTTCTAGAATGTATAGTCTTTTTTCTTGAATTTCTAGCTTTTCTTTAAGGTTTTCGTATTTTCCGTTTATCGTTTTGAACTTTTCTTCTAATGTGTGGTTTATATTTTGCGTAACTTGCTCCGTAACTTTCTCAGCTGACTTTACAATTGTTGCTTTCTGTTCATTCAACTCGTTTTGAATATTTTTGAGCATAGTCATTATTTCCACCATGGTTATATTTTTATGATAATAGTTTTGGGAGTATTTTGTCTTGTTTTGGTGTTGGACGCAATGCGTACTCGTACATATTGCAAAAGTTATTCGCAATAGTTTCATGACCAGCCATCTGCCTGACGTCAACACTCCTTGGGAATGTAATTCTTGACCAAACGGTATCAGGTGTAGTTGGCCCAGATCGATATAAATCTCAATTCACACAACAAAATCACGGACAGAGTTGGTAGAATTCGTAGCTGCTACCAAACTATTGTACCATATAATAATTTTTAAAATACTCAGGCACAATATTTCTTCAACAACTCTCTCCAAAATATAATTTACAAGTAGCTGAAGCTAAATGAAGGCAAACTCGAAATAAAATACTACCTATATCAACTCGTCTAATCAGCGTAATATACTAGAACAATTTTCCTCTTATCGGGGAGGATTCTAGAGTCCAGCAGTGGGACTTATATGAGCTGAAGTGATGATATATATACAGGTAAGAACTTTTATCTTTCAACGTGCAGGCTTTATTTGGTGATAGGCTCTGATATAGTCACACCCGCCCGATCCGTTTGGGCCAAGGGTGACTCTGTTAGATGTATTTGGTTACTGTCATTGAGAACAGGCATAGCTTAGTTGGGAAAGGGGGGGTTTACGGAGTCGTGCGCCGCTTTTCTGTCGCCCCAGATGGATTAGCGGGGCGTGAATTACCGCAGCCTGGCACCAAAAACAAAAAGAAAACAAAGTTGGGAAGAAGCGTGGAGTCCCATAATCTAACTTATTCCATCGTATTCCCTGCTCATTACTATTGGGGCGACCAATGATAACCGAATCCTTAAAATCCATGGCTAACCTGGCGGGTTAACCTTTAAATTACTTTTCCTCGTTGGAGCCTCGAAAATAAACAACAGTGTTACCGGGATATCGCCCCCACGTAATCAGCCTTTTCGCTGGTAGCGGACTAATCTCCGATCCATCCACCTGCACAGCGTTCCCATATCTATCAATCAAATACAAATTTTGATTAAAAAAAATACCTAACCTGTCCCAAATCTTTTTTTTTCCTTTTCTCCACCCCACATAGGGATTGGTATTCCGAATCTTTTGTATCTATTAGCGGTAAAGCAAACTTATTTACTGTTCCTTTGCAAATTACAGAGTAGTACTATCCAAAGTCGAGGCTGAAAGGATTCAGGTTACGTATTTTAAAATCCCTTCGAGGAGTCCGAGGCGAAAGAAAGCCGAGTCCTTCCAATATTACCCGACCGTCATTTAGGTCATTTCGACTATACATAGTAATGAATCTAGTATTTTATTTCTCTGATAATTCTATTATTATTTTGTATAAGTATTTCTGGGCACAATTGGGCTTAGGAGTTTCGTGAAAGGATGATAATTCCATAATAGCTTGGCATTCAGTTTGGATTGACCACTGGACTGTATTAAATCGTGGCAATCAATTTGGATTTGGGATCATAGACGGTACAAGCGTACTGTCTATGATCCCAAATCCAAATTGTAAAAGTGTGCGATGAGGATGATATATTTTTGGCAAAGGCATAAGATATCTTATGCCTAAAGAACATTGAAAATTTTATCCTTTTAGTAATGTAAATCTAGAGCTACCCTGGTAGCGGCTACGAATACTACCAGCCCTTACTTTGCTTTGGATGTCGTAAAAGATGATTAAAAGCCTTATAGCGACCTGGGCCAACTCCATCTGATGTCGTTTAGTCAACAACTAGCTGTTGCCCACGGCTTCGCCCGCGTGGATATGTGTATATTAAAATATAGCTAGTTGTTTAGTGGTAAAAAATATCAGGTCGGTGTAATATATATTCCTTTTCCGTCGT
Source organism: Lymantria monacha (assembly GCA_905163515.2). Taxonomy (NCBI): domain Eukaryota; kingdom Metazoa; phylum Arthropoda; class Insecta; order Lepidoptera; family Erebidae; genus Lymantria; species Lymantria monacha. The sequence continues at coordinate 18,860,681 of LR991107.1, read as the reverse complement.
ATAAATTGAACAAAATATTGGCAATAGTTTTATGATTGGCCGCTTGCTTGACGTCAATGCTCCTTATGAATTTATTTACACTTGAGTGACGATTTTCATACAAAATATAACCACTAGTTTTGATCCTTTTTTTTGGCAGCGGGCTACGGTACGTCAAACCTCGCTATTCCGTCCGGGGCGACAGGAAAAGTGGCGCAAGACCCCGTAGACCCGCCCTACAATATATCTCTCGACGCCATGCGGGTGGGTCACTGGTACGCGGTCTTAGTTTTGTTCCTGTAGGGGTAGATTTGAAATACTGAGACATGCCTTTCTTTATTTTTATACAACAATATTTTACAAACAAAAATAAATTTCTTACAAATGTCAAATCCCACATCCTTGTTGATATTGCAAATATACTGAAGCACGTATTTTGTCTTTAATACCAAAGAGCCCAATACAAATTTTCATTAATATAACTTCAAAACTGACAAAATTTAATAAAAAATCTTGCAACCCCTATTTTACACCTTTAGGTAAGAAATTGCCAAAAACGCTAACACACGCAACTATTTATTTATTATTAAATTTGCAAATACATACAAAACCAACAAAGCTAGCTAGCTGCTGCAGAAAAAAAAATAATAACGCTAGCAAAGGTGAATAGTAATGTTAGTTTTTCTAAAATTGTAAATTGCCACAATAATAATTATCATAAATTAAATCCTTCAAATTACTGAAATTTTTAGCATTTTAATATGCTTAATTATTTATAAATACCCGATACGAAACGAAAAATGATGTCACAAGCGGGGTTCGAACCCGCACCTATTGGGAATCCGGCCCAACCGTGCTCCCACTTACACCATCGTGAACTATTTTAGGACATGCAAATTTCAAATCATATTATATCTTACGTCTTCAAGGTGACGTATGCCATCTATCGGACAATGTTTACACATTGTATAGACTTAATACTTCAAACTTTACAGTTAGAATTGTATTAAACGATGACACAACCTTGTTATTCAAATTACTGAAATTTTTAGCATTTTAATATGCTTAATTATTTATAAATACCCGATACGAAACGAAAAATGATGTCACAAGCGGGGTTCGAACCCGCACCTATTGGGAATCCGGCCCAACCGTGCTGCCACTTACACCATCGTGAACTATTTTAGGACATGCAAATTTCGAATCATATTATATCTTACGTCTTCAAGGTGACGTATGCCATCTATCGGACAATGTTTACACATTGTATAGACTTAATACTTCAAACTTTACAGTTAGAATTGTATTAAACGATGACACAACCTTGTTATTCAAATTACTGAAATTTTTAGCATTTTAATATGCTTAATTATTTATAAATACCCGATACGAAACGAAAAATGATGTCACAAGCGGGGTTCGAACCCGCACCTATTGGGAATCCGGCCCAACCGTGCTGCCACTTACACCATCATGAACTATTTTAGGACATGCAAATTTCGAATCATATTATATCTTACGTCTTCAAGGTGACGTATGCCATCTGTCGGACAATGTTATATGTCCGATAGATGGCATACGTCACCTGCATATTAAAATGCTAAAAATTTCAGTAATTTGAATAACAAGGTTGTGTCATCGTTTAATACAATTCTAACTGTAAAGTTTGAAGTATTAAGTCTATACAATGTGTAAACATTGTCCGATAGATGGCATACGTCACCTTGAAGACGTAAGATATAATATGATTCGAAATTTGCATGTCCTAAAATAGTTCATGATGGTGTAAGTGGCAGCACGGTTGGGCCGGATTCCCAATAGGTGCGGGTTCGAACCCCGCTTGTGACATCATTTTTCGTTTCGTATCGGGTATTTATAAATAATTAAGCATATTAAAATGCTAAAAATTTCAGTAATTTGAATAACAAGGTTGTGTCATCGTTTAATACAATTCTAACTGTAAAGTTTGAAGTATTAAGTCTATACAATGTGTAAACATTGTCCGATAGATGGCATACGTCACCTTGAAGACGTAAGATATAATATGATTCGAAATTTGCATGTCCTAAAATAGTTCACGATGGTGTAAGTGGCAGCACGGTTGGGCCGGATTCCCAATAGGTGCGGGTTCGAACCCCGCTTGTGACATCATTTTTCGTTTCGTATCGGGTATTTATAAATAATTAAGCATATTAAAATGCTAAAAATTCAGTAATTTGAATAACAAGGTTGTGTCATCGTTTAATACAATTCTAACTGTAAAGTTTGAAGTATTAAGTCTATACAATGTGTAAACATTGTCCGATAGATGGCATACGTCACCTTGAAGACGTAAGATATAATATGATTTGAAATTTGCATGTCCTAAAATAGTTCACGATGGTGTAAGTGGGAGCACGGTTGGGCCGGATTCCCAATAGGTGCGGGTTCGAACCCCGCTTGTGACATCATTTTTCGTTTCGTATCGGGTATTTATAAATAATTAAGCATATTAAAATGCTAAAAATTTCAGTAATTTGAATAACAAGGTTGTGTCATCGTTTAATACAATTCTAACTGTAAAGTTTGAAGTATTAAGTCTATACAATGTGTAAACATTGTCCGATAGAAGGCAACACGCCTTGGGATAATAGTTCAAGTTTAGGAAAGTAACTTTTACGCGGGCGAAGTTGCGGGCAACAGCTAGTGCTTTAATAATAACAAATCATAAACAACATAAAATTTTATATATAGAATCATTTTCTTTTTGTACTGGAAATGAATTTGTATTAATAATGTGAGTCAAAATTTAATATCTTATAGGGTAGATAAAAAAATCTGTAATAACAATACGTACATATTGGACGTAAGACACCTTAGTCCTACCGTGACCATGATCACTGTAAAGTGTTCGAAACGTCGGGAAATTAAAAACCAAATACAAACGCGATAGAATCCGTAAAAGTAGTTTTATTTCAAAAGTGAAAACTTCTTTAGCGGCGATATGCACTTTTTTGGGATGGGTAAAAAATATTAAACTCGCGTCAGGACTCGTGACCTGATCAAAAATTCGCACGACGTAAGACGAAAATATCCTTTGCTCTTTCTACCGCGCGACAAAAATGTATGCCTGCTGCTGTTTCGTTTAAGCGGCGGCAAGGCGTTTGCGCGAGTGTGCGTATGTGTCTCTTAATTGAATTTCTCAATAATAAATTTGGTTTAACGATGTGTCAAATGATCAACAATCTTAGCACATCGAAATACAAAACTACTATTGATGCGGTCTTTATTAGACATTTACATAGATTCGAATCAAAATTGTTCGTTTCTTACTTCAGCTGCCATAAACCTATTGTATCGGTTTTAGAGATTGGCGATGATGATGCTGGTAATGATGATAGTGAAAGAGTCGTTGAAATTATGGATGAAGGTTGATTTTTTTGAGAGATAAACTTTTTAATATAAAATAATTGTAATAGTTCTGAAGTGTTAATTCTTTTATGTAATTTAAATTGTCATGTTTATGTAGGATGGCACAATAAATGAATATTGTATTTAACCACATAAATGATAGTACTTTTGTACTGATAAATAAAGCAATTCTTGCGAAATTATTCCCTAACCATTCCAAAATATCCAAAAATGCACAATCTGCCGGCACTCTTGTAGGGCATTTTTTTTTTGGCATATATGGTCTCAACACACGTCGTTCGTTCCATCCGGAGCAACAGAAGGGTAGCGCGTTCCCGGCCACTTGAACCACTTCCATTTTACACCCTTGGAGGATAAATTTCCAAAACTGCTGAAACACTTCTTTATTTATTTAATGTTAAATGAGCAAATACAAATTTTCGCGAATCTAACGTCAAAACTCACAAAGTTTCATAAAAAAGTTGCAACCCTTATTTTTGCATCCTTAGGGGAGAATTCCCAAAAATGCTGAAACACGTGTTATTTTTATTTAATATTAAATAGCTAATAACATTTTTTTAGGGGAACTAACTTCAAAACTGACGAAGTTTCATACAAACTTGCAACTCATATTTTCACCCTAGCAACTCATATTTTTCACTCTTGGGAAAGAAATTACCAAAAATGCTGAAACAAGTGTTTATTTATTTAATATTAAAAAGCAAATACAAATTTTAACGGTTCTAACTTAAAAACTGACAAAGTTTCATAAAAAACTTGCAACCCCTATTTCTCTCCCTTAGGGGAGAATTTCCAAAAATGCTGAAAAAATTAAATTTTTATTTAACATTATATAGCTAATAACATATTTTCAGTGATCTAACTTTAAAACTGAAGAAGTTTCATACAAACTTACACAGCCTATTTTCACCCTTAGGGGAGAATTTAGCAAAATACTGAAATACATGTTTATTTCTTTAATATTAAATAGCTAAAAACAAATTTTCAGGGATCTAACATCAAAACTAACGAAGTTTCATACAAACTTGCATTTCCTATTTTTCACCCTTAGGGTAGAAATTTACAAAAAGGCTGAAATAGGTGTTTGTTTATTTAATATTAAATAGGCAAATACAAATTTTAACGGTTCTAACTTCAAACACTACCTGTGTTTGAAGTTAGAACCGTTTTCATTTAACATTATATAGCGAATAACAAATGTTCAGGAATTTAACTTGAAAACTGACGAAGTTTCATACAAACTTGCAACCCCTTATTTTCACCCTTAGAGGAGAAATTTTCTAAAAAGCTGAAACAAGTGTTCATTTAAATTACTGAAATTTAGCACTTAATATGCTTAATTATTTATAAAATCCGATTACGAAATGAAAAATGATGTCGCAAGCGGGATTCGAACCCGCGTCTATTGGGATTCCGGCCCAATCGTGCTGCCACTGCACCACCGCGACTAATTGTAGGACATGCAAATTTCACTCCGTATTATATTTACGTCTTAAGGTGACGGTATGCTATCTACCCGACAATGTTTACACATTGTTATAGGCTTAATACTTCAAACTTTACAGTTAGAATTGTATTAAACGATGACACAACCTTGTTATTTAAATTACTGAAATTTAGCACTTAATATGCTTAATTATTTATAAAATCCGATTACGAAATGAAAAATGATGTCGCAAGTGGGATTCGAACCCGCGTCTATTGGGATTCCGGCCCAATCGTGCTGCCACTGCACCACCGCGACTAATTGTAGGACATGCAAATTTCACTCCGTATTATATTTACGCCTTAAGGTGACGGTATGCTATCTACCCGACAGTGTTTACACATTGTTATAGGCTTAATACTTCAAACTTTACATTTAGAATTGTATTAAACGATGACACAACCTTGTTATTTAAATTACTGAAATTTAGCACTTAATATGCTTAATTATTTATAAAATCCGATTACGAAATGAAAAATGATGTCGCAAGCGGGATTCGAACCCGCGTCTATTGGGATTCCGGCCCAATCGATTGACAATTCTAACTGTAAAGTTTGAAGTATTAAGCCTATAACAATGTGTAAACATTGTCGGGTAGATAGCATACCGTCACCTTAAGACGTAAATATAATACGGAGTGAAATTTGCATGTCCTACAATTAGTCGCGGTGGTGCAGTGGCAGCACGATTGGGCCGGAATCCCAATAGACGCGGGTTCAAATCCCGCTTGCGACATCATTTTTCATTTCGTAATCGGATTTTATAAATAATTAAGCATATTAAGTGCTAAATTTCAGTAATTTAAATAACAAGGTTGTGTCATCGTTTAATACAATTCTAACTGTAAAGTTTGAAGTATTAAGCCTATAACAATGTGTAAACATTGTCGGGTAGATAGCATACCGTCACCTTAAGACGTAAATATAATACGGAGTGAAATTTGCATGTCCTACAATTAGTCGCGGTGGTGCAGTGGCAGCACGATTGGGCCGGAATCCCAATAGACGCGGGTTCGAATCCCGCTTGCGACATCATTTTTCGTTTCGTAATCGGATTTTATAAATAATTAAGCATATTAAGTGCTAAATTTCAGTAATTTAAATAACAAGGTTGTGTCATCGTTTAATACAATTCTAACTGTAAAGTTTGAAGTATTAAGCCTATAACAATGTGTAAACATTGTCGGGTAGATAGCATACCGTCACCTTAAGACGTAAATATAATACGGAGTGAAATTTGCATGTCCTACAATTAGTCGCGGTGGTGCAGTGGCAGCACGATTGGGCCGGAATCCCAATAGACGCGGGTTCGAATCCCGCTTGCGACATCATTTTTCATTTCGTAATCGGATTTTATAAAGTGTTCATTTATTTAATATTAAATATCTAAAAACTAATTTTCAGGGATCTAACTTCTAAACTGACGAAGTTTCACACAAACTTGCATCTCCTATTTTTCCCTTTAGGGGTATAATTTCCAAAAATGCTGAAACAGATATTTGTTTATTTAATGTTCAATAAGCAAATACAAATTTAAACGGTTCTAACTTCAAAAATGACAAAGTTTCATAAAAAAACTTGCAGCCCCTATTCCATTCCCTCAGGGGAGAATTTCCAAAAATGCTGAGACAGGTAAATTTTTGATTAACATTATATAGTGAATAATAAATTTTCAGGGATCTAACTTCAAAACTGACGAAGTTTCATATTAACTTGCATGCCCTATTTTCACCCTTAGGGGTGAAATTTCCAAAAATTCTGAAACAGGTATTTGTTTATTTAATATTAAATAAGCAAATACAAATTTTAACGGTCCTAACTTCAAAAATGACAAAGTTTCATAAAAAAACTTGCAGCCCCTATTCCACTCCCTCAGGGGAGAATTTCCAAAACTGCTGAGATAGGTAACTTTTCATTTAACATTATATAGCGAATAACCAAATGTTCAGGCATCTTACTTCAAAATTGACGAAGTTTCATACAAACTTGCAACACCTTATTTTTCACCCTTAGAGGAGAAATTTCCAAAAATACTGAAACACATTTCTATTTATTTAATATTAAATATCTAAAAACTAATTTTCAGGGATCTAACTTCAAAACAGACCAAGTTTCATACAAACTGCTGAAAATGCTGAGACAGGTAACTTTTCATTTAACATTATATAGCGAATAACAAATGTTCAGGAATCTAACTTCAAAACTGACGAAGTTACATACAAACTTGCAACCCCTTATTTTCAACCTTAGAGGAGAAATTTACAGAAAAGCTGAAACACGTGTTTATTTATTTAATATTAAATATCTAAAAACAATTTTTCAGCGATCTAACTTCAAAACTGACGAAGTTTCATACAAACTTGCATCTCCTATTTTTTACCCTTAGGGGTGAAATTTCCAAAAATGCTGAAACAGGTATTTGTTTATTTAATGTTCAATAAGCAAATACAAATTTAAACGGTTCTAACTTCAAAAATGACAAAGTTTCATAAAAAAACTTGCAACCCTTATTCCACTCCCTTAGGGAAGAATTTCCTAAAATGCCGAGATAAGTAAATTTTTATTTAACATTATATAGCTAATAAAAAAAATTCAGGGATCTAACTTCAAAACTGACGAAATTTCATACAAACTTTCAACCCCTTACTTTTCACCCTTTTAGGAGAAATTTTCAAAAATGTGGAATTACGTTTTTATTCATTTAATATTAAATAGACGAATACAAAGTTTCACGAATTTATCTTTAAAACTGACGAAGTTAGATACAAACTTGCAACCCCTATTTTCACCCTTAGAGGAGAAATTTCCAAAAATCCCTTCTTAGTGAGCGCCTACAATATAAAAGGCAGCAACTGTCAAAATGTCATGTAATTACCCCCAGTGGTTTAGGCTGTGCGATGATGAATCAGTCAATCAGGACAAGCTCTTTTATATATATATATAGATAGATTACATTCCCAAGGCGGTTGACATCTGGCAGGCGGCCTGTCATAAAACTATTGCCAATAACTTTTACAATATTTACTATGAAAGAAGAGTACATATTGTATCGACCCCAAGTAATAGAAAGTAAGCGTTCATTGTCACGCGAATCCTCTCGTGCTTACTTTTCATTGGAAAAACAAAGATTAAATATAAACACTGAAATTTGTAAAAGTAGATTTTACATGTGTAATTAAAACTTCCGTGTAGTGATGAAGTAATAATACAGTTAACCACCCCCACCCCATCTTACCCTTGGGCGATCGTAAGAGACGACTATGGGATATAAAATGCATATATCATCTATGCAAGAGAAGGAAAACTCGAAACAAAACCCTATACCAACACGTCTGACCAGCGTGGTATTGTAGGTTAATTTCCCTTCCATTACGGAGGAGGCCCGAGCCCAATAGTGGGACACACATATGGGCTGTGATGATGATGATCATGACATGTGTAATACTTATACAGTTCTTATTATAATGATTTCTAATGTTTACGCGAGTATTACACATTTGAAATAAAACTACTTTTACGGATTGTATCGCGTTGGTATTTGATTTTTAATTTCCCGACGTTTCGAACACTTTATAGAGATCATGGTCACGGGAGGACTAAAGTGTCTTACGTCTAAATTCATCGTTATTATAGAAATTTATATCTACCCGCCACAGTATCAGTTATTAAAGTTTGATTTACATTTTAATACAAAATTCATTGCCAGTACAAAAATAAAATGATTCCGTTCTTATTATTTCTTAAAAATATCGTTCAAAAATAGGAAAATATATTCCCAGTCACGTTTTCCATAATATGTTATTGCGTGATGGTGGTACACGTGACAGACGACATAGCTCCTCGTTTCTGTCAACATCCTCGATCGATATTGTGAGTTCAATGCCAACACAAGAAGTATATTTTATAAATATTTTCTTTTTCTTTTCATTCTCATATCCATTCACCCTTTATCTTATTAAAGTACAGTTTTACATAGATCCCTCAACGTTACTTCTTTTTGAAGTTATACTTCTTTAGGCGCGTTATGAAAAAATTATAAGAGTAAAATTTTAAGATGCGCGCTCATCCCTGTAACACAAAAGTAACAGGTTAAAGTTGGTCGCAAAACCGCTCATTAAGTCAAGTCAAAAAAGCTACCAACAAAATAGAAATAGAGCCTCTTTCTAGTTTCTACATTCACAACACGTGTTTTAGTATCATACAAGTGCGAATTATATATGTGCTAATAAATTATATTAAGTAGTGATTTAAATTGAATATTTTGATTAATATTATTTACTATTCGTAAATATTAGTGAAAAAAATTATCCTATCCTTTTCCAGTCCTTTTATTACATATTTTAATTTAATTAATTATTTGCATGCAAATCAAAGCTATTTTTTAATGATGCCAAAGAAAGTATAAATTCTCACACGCCTACATAAGTACATACACGCACCCATTTCTTTTTTTAATTAAAAAAATCACTACTATTAATTTTATTTTTTAACCTCTGCTTGACTGGCGTCACGTAACCACAGAGAGACACTTAAACATTGGCATGTTTAAGTGTCTCTCTGTGGTTACGTAGCTCTCAAACGGATGGACCGATTTCAAAACAATTTTATTTTTAAGACTTTAAAAAAAAGTTCGCTCTAATTTTATTCTTATTTTTTTATGACTAATCCGTATGGTATATTAGGTCAAGTTAGGTAATATAGAGACAGCTGAAGCCCAGTAATTTGAGAGATTTACGTCTCTTCCATATAACGTTATTATCATCCTATTCTCATCCTAATTACTTGGCGCTGAAGCAATATATGTATCCATCTTCCATGGTATTTATCGCAATAATTTTGGCAATATTTTTATGATCACTCGCCTATCTGATATCAACCCTCCTAGAGATTATAATTGTTGACCAGCATGAGATGGAGTTAGTACAGCTCTTAGTCATGCACCACCCACGAGTTATATAAGTGTATGGTAGTATTTGTAGCTGCCACCTTATGGTGTGGTGTATACCAGCAAATGCAAATCGACAGCACAGATAGCGTAGTGGTTAAGATACCGACCTGTCGGTGCCATGGGTTCGATTCCCATGCAGGATAATACTTTATGCGATCCACAAAGTGTAGTTCTAAGGGTGGGTTCAATGGGATAATTGATCTGCGTTAATTGTATGTTTGAAAAGTCCCCCGTAATAGTAGGATTATTTCCTTAGTGCAGGGTGGTGTTTATTAAGGCCACCGAAGACAAAGATCGGGTACCGGTGGCCCGCTCCTCGGTGAAGAGAGGAGTTGCACGGTGGGTCTATGGGGTCACGCGCCGCCTCTTCCGTCACCATCCATAGTCCACCGCATAAAAAAAAAGTTGGTGTTTATTACAAGAAAAAAGAATCTACTTCATTAATAACATAAATATACCAACCGACGTTTGAAAATTACAATCGTGAATGTGTTAACACTCCATCGAAAGGCTTGAAATGCAAGCGAGAGCGCGGAACGAGCGACAAAGAGGCACAGTTATGCGTACAAATAAATGTAACTTGATCAATTCAATTGTGATTTCCATTTACCTCCTTCTCTATATCCATACAAAATATCTATCGAACAAATAAAATTATAATTTTCTTATGAAAAATGAAACCATTCCATCAGTATTTTCTTATGACGTTGTCACGTTCAACTATCGTCAGTAAACCAACTTTACAGACAACCGATTTTTTTTTACTCATCATTTTTCTGCTGTTGTTCCAATTGCTTGTGGTCGTCATAATATGTAGTCCTTCTCCATCGTAGGTACATATTGCAAAAGTTATATTATTGTCAATTATTTTATAACCGGCCGCCTGCTTGACGTCAATCATCCTGTGAAATCTAATTGTTTGAGACTTGATCTAGGACGTTATAAAGCTCATAGTCGTCTTTTACGACCTCCACGAGCAAAGTAAGGGTTGGTAGTATTCGTAGCTCACAGCAAAAATCTTTTATTTAATGAAAGCAATAAATGAAATCTATATAAATATAAGATTTTATACTACGTAACTGAACAGATAATGAAAATACATCTGATAAACACATTTCTTGTAGGTCTCTTTTTTTGCGGCAAGCTATAGTATAGTCACAGCCTCACCAGGGGCGGCGAGCGACCCATAACCTGCCCTGCACGTACCTTTCTACGCCGTGTAGGCGGGCCAATTGAATTTTTTGTAGGTGTAGGCATCTTTTTTAATTTTACACTTTGCTTTTTGTTATCATTTCTGATATTACAAGAATATGAAAGAAAGCTATTTCTTTGAATTCTATTGTGTTTATATTTAACTTTTACTTTTCTAGCATTTCGAAGACTTTTTTAGAGTCATGGGAGGACTAACAGTCCTACCTTGACTTAATAAAAATAGTTTTATTTTATTATAGTAGTGATAGAGTCGTACTTTTGACTATTTCTAACCGCGGTCTGGTCTCTCGGGATAATATCACACTCTCACAGAAAATTGACTGATCTGTCCGCTTCGTTCAGTGAGCGAAAAGGACGGAAGTCCAACTTTCTCGCTGAGTTTTTGTTGGTAAGCCAGTCAGGCCTACACAGTAAGCCGTTCTTATGGTATTGCAGAGGACTATGGGCGGCAGTAACACTTACCATTGGGTGCGTCTGACACCATGAACAATAATCCAATTCCTTTTTTTTTCAATTATTATAATAACAGCAATAAAAACACATTGCAAAAGTTTGAAGTATGGTAATATTATATAGGACACAGCCCTCTGCAAAACAGATGAACGAACAGATAGGGAAGATTTTTAGGGTTCCGTTAGCACCCTTTAGCTATGAAACCATAAAAACCAAAACAATATTAATAAATTCTACAAGTTATCTTTTATCTACACTAAAACTTAATAACGTTGAGAAAACAATTAAAAGTGGTTGGAATCGATTCCAAATACATCAGACGCTCTTATCCCAGTTACTTGTGGTCAAAAACGGTATTCCTCTTTCTACATATTTCAAAAGTTATTGGCAATAGTTTTCTGACTAGCCGCCTGACTGTCCTCAACTCCCCTTAGCAATTTTTGTTTCAAGTACCACGTAACATAATCATTATTCGTTCTCAAATATTTTTTTACCCGAAGGGTAAGGTGATCTCTCCACCTATTCCTACGCGAAAGTAAGTACACATATTGTATTCTTACCAAAAGGGTTAATTAGATGAACTAATTAAAAGTAAATATTAAAAGTCGTCATATAAAATAATTAATATTAAATATTCAAGTTCAACGAGCCAATTTATTACGAGATTAAATTTATTCAAGGTCAACAGGACAACTCTTTTGCAATATAAACGAAGGTCCTATAAAAGTCATGAAATTAACATTTTTTAACCAGACTACAGTACGGGTAAAACTCATATATTTAGTAATCTAATACCAGACTATATACTCTTAAATATACTTACGTTTCTCTCATATTACTTATTTGAATTTGATGAATAAAGCTGAGCATATTGCGGTAAGATAAGAATAAAATGTGTCGCCATCCCTTGCTTGAGAGTAGAAAAAATCACTGCATATTTCACTTTTTCTTCGGAAACCCGTCTTTCTGGGTGAGTTTAAGATTATTGCAGCGGCTTAGCCGTACCCTTGATATTTTAAAGGTTATGGCCGCCATGGGCAGCAGTAACACTTATCATCAGCGCGTGTGCTGTTTGCTCGATAGCCACCAAGAGCAATAAAAAAAACAGCAAAGTGGATGGAGGTGTAGAAGTGCTCTCCTGGGTAAAGTATAATACCTTGCTGCGAGGGCTAATCCCACTGTCGATTATATAAATATCCTAATCTTGACACTCTAATGCTTGACCGTTCCGTATGATATTCTTTTGGGAGGTGTACCACCAGTAGTGAAAACCAAGCTGAGTTATTAATAAATCGTCAAGCGAGTCATTACTATATCGCTGAATGATGAAAATTTAGTTTTATTAAATATATCAAACTGTAATAAAATTACATACATACATATCATCACGCCATATCCCTAGCAGGTTAGGCAGAGAGAACAGAGTGCCAGAGAACTCTATCCTTGCATACTTCACTCGCTTCCTCAACATTCATAATTCTCTTCATACACGCTCGCCGTTTTCGGAGACTCTTGATTCCACCTTCCTTTAGTACGTGACCAATCTGGTCTAGGTAGGTTAGTCTCGGTCTTCCCCAGTACCTACATCCTTCCACGTTCACATTGTATATCTTCTTAACCAGACGTTCGTTCGGCATTCTTTCCACATGTCCGAACCATCGGAGCATTCCCTTTGGCATCTTTACACCAATACTCTCTTTCATACCTACTCGCTCTCTTACATCGTCGTTATGAATGCGATCGGTTAGCTTAGTTAGTTAGCTCCACAGATTTTCCGTAGAGATCGCATTTCGAGCGCATTAATTTTACTTTCATGCTCTTTTCTGCATACCCAACTCTCGCTTCCATATAATAATATTGGGACAAGCACTGCGTTATGTATTGCTGCACGTGCCTTCTGGCTGAGGTGGTGACTACCAAGAAGTTGTCCCAACGCTCTGTCCACTCTATTTCCCGCATTCACTCTTCGCTCTATATCAGTGGTGTACCTTCCATCTCGACTAAAGCCACATCCAAGATATACAAATTCATCCACTTGCTCTATTACATCATCATCATCAACCTACTCTTATCCCAATTTATTTGGGGTCGACGCAATATGTCTTTTCCTTCCATACAACTCTATCAGACGTCATCTCTGTGGTCACTCCTTGTCTATCCATGTCATGTTTCACGCAGTTCATCCATCTTTTCTTCGGTCTTCCCTTACCCCTTAAGCCTTCAACATTCATAATTAAAGCTTTCCTTACAACATTACTTTCATCCCGTCTCATCACATGTCCATACCATGTCAATCTTTCACTCCTTAATTTTTCCGTCACTGGCGCAACTTTCAAACTTCTTCTTATATGTTCATTCCTTATTTTATCCATTCTTGCTCTGTATCATACTTGCTCTAGTACATCATTACCTATTGTTACGCTTACATCTGTTCTGACTTCATCTCTTTTTTTCTATTGGATAAGTTAATACCTAGGTATACAACGTCCTCAGTATTTACTTGATAAAACTGACGATGATATTATGACACCCACGGCCAAGATACGCGTAGGTGAATTATATTCTTACTGCATGATTACACAGAAAGAAATCCATTAGGCTGTTTGGAATAATTTAATTCTGTCTTCTATGATCTACCTATAGACGTGGGCGGAACCCCAAAGCTACGACTGTGGTTTAACCACCAAGAATTCCTTGCATTAAAAGTTGTGAAGCCAGGCTAAGCAGACTAGTGTTTCAATAAAACCTTTACATAAACTGGTCTCGTTGAAGCGAACAACAAAATTGTTTGAAACTAGTTAAGATATGCAAACTAATATTAATATTGAACTTTGTACAACAAGTTTAAGCCCACAGACGTACGCGTAATATTTTTCTTATCATATCTATCTCTATTAAAAAGCTAAGAATATAAAGAAAAATAAAAGTAAAGAATGATAATATTTTCATTCCGAAAAAATGAAAATGATACTAAATGGATATAATCTCAAAAAGAAATGAAATAAGCAATAAATACGTATGGCAGGCGGCCGGTCATAAAACTATTGTCAATAACTTTTACAATATGTACTATGAAAGAAGAGTACATATTGTATCGATCCCAAGTAATTGGGATAAGAGTAGGAGAATGATGATAAGCTAGGCGGCTGCCTACCAACCAAAAACTTCCTCACTTGCCGTACGAAGCGCAACAGCATATTGCTTCTACGCAGACGTCAGTTTTCTACAAGAGTATGGGTACTGTCCCGAACGGACCAGCCTACAGCTGTAGCCAGAAAACTATCAACAGTGTGATTCTACCACTAGAATAACTTCATCATAAGCTAAATGGTGAAATATCTGGTATGCACCAGTTTTCAGTTAGCAATCCATATGTGGCTTCAAGATATGTATCTCACTTCATCATCATCGTCTCCTCATCTCAGCTCATATATGTCCCACTGTTGGGCTCGAGCCTCCTCCATAATGGTAGGGTAACTGATCTACTATACCACGCAGGTCAGGCGTGTTGGTGTAGGGTTTTGTTTCGAGTTTTCCTTCTCTTGCATAAATGCTATATGCGTTTTTATATCCCTTAGTCATCTCGTACGATCACCCACGAGTAAGATAGGGGGTGGTGAATTGTATTCTTACTCCGTCACCACACTGGTGATATTAGAAAATGGCATTAGAAAAGGTAAAAAAAGTAAATTGAATATATTTATTATGTTAACATTATTTTTTTACATATTATTTAATTATCTATTCAAGTAAAGGCCTCCTCTAAAGATAGCCTGTCCTCTTTAGGTTACGTTACCTGAATCCAGTTGAGCCGATGCGCGATGGTTTCTTTTTTATAAACAAACTTAGAAGAAACAAATTAATGTTCATTTATTAATGTAAATGAAACAAAGAAGTGTGCTGAGTGGACATCTAACACACGACATAGCCATGCTGCCCCAAAAGTTGTCAGTTAAGTAAAAAATGTAACAGCCCCATTTTCCATTTCCAATTCTTCGAGTTATATTAAGTTACACATGTTCTTCTATCCATCTAATCATTCCAATATCTTGCCGCTATTAAATTAGCAAAACAAAACCATTTACTAGAATTTAACCTCTCATAACTTTATAGTTTGGTAACTAAATCTGATCCGTAAATCTTATTTTGCGGCGGAAAAAAAAAACATTTTAAGAGAAACTTTTTAAGAGGGGCTTTACTCACAGCGTTCATAAAATATTCCCTCTTATAACGGACAACATTATTTCTCGATAAAAGGATAATCTGTGGAGTCTGTGGGATAAAATATAAATACATCGTTTATTCTTCAGACGGAAAAAGCTACAGAGATATTTTTATCCGATTACTAAGAGGAGTTCTACAAAAACCGCGCCCGTGGTCTCGTCAGATACACAGAGTAGCCGAAAGCATATCGAACTGTGACTTAATCTGCCATAAACAATCGCTACGAACAAAACATAACGATAGTACATCCCAACAAAAGTCATCCGACGGTATAATGGCTAAATTCTTCGATCAACTCAACTTGTACAAACAAAATACAATCTTATAACTACGTACAATAGGGTGCATATATGATAATATGTGGGTCAAATGGTCCGAGCGCTTCTGTGAGGCTATATTAAGCTATATTTCAGTTACAATAGAAACTATTTTCCTATTTATTGATGCAAGGGAACATATGACTCGACGTTTAATCTCGTTCTGTTATTTTTCCGGTAATACATCAAAGTGGCGACTTTCTACGGCAAATTGTATCAAAGTCCCTATTGTGTGTACACACGCCCCGGTACATGTGTGTGTACACGCTACACACGTAACTCGAGGCACAAGATATATTCGTACACAGAAATATGAAGCGAGATGTATCGTCCACATAGACTAGTAAAACTAAATGTATTCTATTCCTATGTCGCATACTCTAAGCCTCAGCAGAAAGATAAAAAAAATGTACTTTACTGATAAAAGTAGAGATCTGGATGGTCGAATGTAAATAGTGGTGGTGTTTGCCAGGTGGTGGAGCAGTAATACACTACTCTCTATCCTGTTTGTGGATGTCGTAAAAGACGACTGAGAGGCGATGAAGTGGAAAATCACATGTATCGACGTCCTAACGCCGTCACATCTTTACGTAAATGACAACAGAATTCACGCGGTAGAACGATGCAAAGTCTAACAGTGAATGCATAAATTAGTCTTTTGAGGGGGGGACAACTTGGACAATTTTTTTTTTTTTTGAATTTTTCTTTCTTTTTTTTTAAACTCCACCCCGCACTAAGGAAATAATCCTTGTATCGCGTGGGACTTTACAAAGATGCGATTAACGCAGACAAATTACACCCAGACTCAGAGCAATACTTTGTGGATCGCACAAAGTACTGTCCCGCGTGGGAATCGAACCCACGGCACTCGCACTGAAGGTCGGTATCTTACCCATTACTCCATCTGTGCAGTAAATACTACAGTTATTACATATTTTAGTCTTTTGTGGTGAAAGTTGGCGCAAATACTACAGTTAATGCAAAATTGAGTCTTTTGAAGTTAGTGATAAGGGTTGCTGGTATTATTTCCATATTTTCATTTTATCGACCAATTCTTTATCATTATCATCTTATTGTTATCCCAATTAGTTGGCGTCGACGCAATATGTCCACAAATATCGCATAAGTTCTGGCAATAGTTTTATGATAAACCAACTGCCTCATGTCAACCTTCCTTTTGAATATAATTTTTGACCATACGGTATCACATGGAGTTATTCCAGGTTGTGGTAGAGCTCTTTGCTTTCGCTAGTGATAAAGGCGTTGGTGGAAATGTACCGCAAGAAGACTGAGCCCAGGAATTGGCCCGAAGGGAAGTCATCCAGCAGTAGAGAGAGGACTTAGAGTCCCCCGTAGCTACTGACCGGACACTTATGTCCATTAACAAGACCTCATTTTTCAATAATGACCTGTACAAAATTGAAAGATAAGGAGCCCTAGGATGCCATGTGTGTGGCGCGCTACACATAGACAGTGACAAACGTCACACAGGTAATGTGCGACAGAGATAACGCTCTGCAAAGTCGAAACTAAGCGATAGCCTGTTTTCAAAGAACGAAGTGCAATATTTATTGTCATTTTAATATTAAAAACAGCAAAATGAGTCTATTTACTGATATAAATTTATGATGACTTGACATGATAATGTTGAATCACATTATTATATTTTCCGCTTGAACAAAAAAGTATTTAGACCGCCAAGTGTGTCAAAACAGGTTACAAAGTAAAAGCTCAGAATATATTTGACATTATATTATTCATATAATGGCTAGTGTATGCAGAGCTCTCGTTGCGGAAGAAAAACAAGTACGTGGAAGTTTTGAAAACAAAAAACTCGGTCAAGTGCGAGCCGGATTTGGTAATGAAAGGTTCCGTAACACGAAATAAAAATTAACAATATGTTATTTTAATATAAATATTAAAACCAAATAAATACTTCTAAATATTAGATAACATTAGGTGTTACCTAAAAATTAAGCTAATATAAATGACGCATAAAATCACTTTTCCGTGTTAAATTTATGATCTTAAGCATTACCTTACACTAATCTAACGAGTCAAAATAGTACATTCCTGCAGCGGCCAGCAAAAGAGGAATTGATGGATGAACGTATAAATGTGGGCCGAGGCGTAGCTGAGGCACACATACCTAAGTCCATCAATTCCTAATTGTGACTATGGCTTGTATAGTGCTTTTCTCAAATAATGTGTGGAAATTAAAACTAAGTAGTACTAAGTAGAACTGTATATATGACGAACAACGAACAACATTTTTCACGTGCTAAAGGGTTCATTTGTTTTCTTTTTTCATTATCAAACAGGTTTCGTTTTCAAGCCAGTTCGTAATCTAAATAAAACTCTGATAATTTGCCTATTTGGTTGCCATGTTTGGAGTAACAAATCGTCCTATTTTTTAAATACATAATAGATATGAATTTACATATATATATTTATTTGGCCGCTAAAACACGACAGATATGGATTTTCATACATTTTTTGGCGGCCGCTGCTCGCATGTATTTGGTCAGTACAGCAATTTCGATTTATCTCAAAGAAGGTTGTTAAAATAATGCTCAAATTTCCAAGCATGTTTGAGAAAAAATAATTAATTAAACTCAATGTATATATAATTCATATTGCCTTAGGTTTTACCTGAAATGTAAGGGTTGTCGGACCATCGACTGAAACACCTCTTCGTTCAGCAATTGACGCATAGCGTTGGAGGCACTTTACGCCCAATTTCGATACGGCACCCTAAAAAACAGCGAATCTTACGATCTAAATACATGTTTACCACTTAAGATGATTCGAGGGTGGCAATATAAAATATTCTTTCACCCTCCACTTATTTAGCAAATCTTACACCGCACATTTTCCTTTGACTGATGTGTCAGTAATAATTATATGATTAGAGAGTTGCTTTGAAGAAATAATAAAATGTATAAGTAAAATAATGACAACCATTTTTCTTTATCAATGGCAAACGAGTAAGCAGCACACCTGATGGTAAGCGTTACTACCGCCCATTGGCTTTTGCAATACCATGCGAACAGGCTAGGCTGCTTCCTACCAATATAAACCCCAAAACCATCCAAAAAGTTGAGCTGTCATCTCACTCGCTCACCGAATGAAGCAAAACAGCACATTACGACTGCTCAGACGTCGATCTTCTGCGACAGTGTGGTACTACCCCAAACGGACCGGCCCGCGGCTGTAGACAGAGAACTGTCAACGTTGTGGTACTACTCCGGACGGACCGGCCCGCGGCTGTAGACAGAGAACTGTCAACGGTGTGGTACTACTCCGGACGGACCGGCCCGCGGCTGTAGACAGAGAACTGTCAACGGTGTGGTACTACTCCGGACGGACCGGCCCGCGGCTGTAGACAGAGAACTGTCAACGGTGTGGTACTACTCCGGACGGACCGGCCCGCGGCTGTAGACAGAGAACTGTCAACGGTGTGGTACTACTCCGGACGGACCGGCCCGCGGCTGTAGACAGAGAACTGTCAACGGTGTGGTACTACTCCGGACGGACCGGCCCGCGGCTGTAGACAGAGAACTGTCAACGGTGTGGTACTACTCCGGACGGACCGGCCCGCGGCTGTAGACAGAGAACTGTCAACGGTGTGGTACTACTCCGGACGGACCGGCCCGCGGCTGTAGACAGAGAACTGTCAACGGTGTGGTACTACTCCGGACGGACCGGCCCGCGGCTGTAGACAGAGAACTGTCAACGGTGTGGTACTACTCCGGACGGACCGGCCCGCGGCTGTAGACAGAGAACTGTCAACGGTGTGGTACTACTCCGGACGGACCGGCCCGCGGCTGTAGACAGAGAACTGTCAACGGTGTGGTACTACTCCGGACGGACCGGCCCGCGGCTGTAGACAGAGAACTGTCAACGGTGTGGTACTACTCCGGACGGACCGGCCCGCGGCTGTAGACATAGAACTGTCAACGGTGTGGTACTACTCCGGACGGACCGGTCCGCGGCTGTAGACAGAGAACTGTCAACGGTGTGGTACTACTCCGGACGGACCGGCCCGCGGCTGTAGACAGAGAACTGTCAACAGTGTGGTACTACTCCGGACGGACCGGCCCGCGGCTGTAGACAGACAACTGTCAACGGTGTGGTACTACTCCGGACGGACCGGCCCGCGGCTGTAGACAGAGAACTGTCAACGGTGTGGTACTACTCCGGACGGACCGGCCCGCGGCTGTAGACAGAGAACTGTCAACAGTGTGGTACTAATCCGGACGGACCGGCCCGCGGCTGTAGACAGAGAACTGTCAACGGTGTGGTACTAATCCGGACGGACCGGCCCGCGGCTGTAGACAGAGAACTGTCAACGGTGTGGTACTACTCCGGACGGACCGGCCCGCGGCTGTAGACAGAGAACTGTCAACAGTGTGGTACTAATCCGGACGGACCGGCCCGCGGCTGTAGACAGAGAACTGTCAACAGTGTGGTACTACTCCGGACGGACCGGCCCGCGGCTGTAGACAGAGAACTGTCAACGGTGTGGTACTAGCACTAGGATTAGATACCGATTTTACTTATTAAGTTAAAGATACAACGCTTTTCCTCCTCTGACTTTCCCACAAGAATCGTAAAAATAAGTTTAAGGTTGACCAGCAGAAAGCAACAGCTCCTTCACAAATCATCCACCATCCTCATCATCTTACTCTTATCTCAGTTATTTGTCTCATCTCTTATCTCAGTTACGTGATCGACGCTACTCTTCTTCCATCGTAATAATATCGCAATTTTTCTTTAATAGTTTTATACAGACCTGTCTACCTGACGTTAATCCTTCTTAGGAATGTATTTATTGACTAGACGGCATCAAATAGAGTTGGTCCATTTCGATGTAAAGTTCTTAGTCGTCTTTTACCCGCGAGTAATGTAAGAGTTGGCAGTTTGTATTACCGTAATCACGCCGGCGGAGCCCTTGCAGGATCGAACTTTCTGCAGGTGACGGACTGGTCGCCAGTCCTTGATCGCGACTTCAGCTAAAGCTGCATCAAACGCAGAAGGTACACCTGCGCCGGCGCACTATGGTCAAGCCCCATACAAAGTCGTCTCAAAACCATTTCATGTGAAAGGCGTTGTAATAGAATAAAATTAATAAATTAATATAGTCTAATAAATAAGCTTTCTTTTCGCAATTTTTAGTTTTTTTTAGTTAATCATAATGTATATAAATAGGCATCAAAGCTAACTCATGTTTAATAACGTAATTTTGACGCAATACGTTACTACAATTCAACGCCACATTACTCAGAAGTTTTTCATATAAATATACAAGTATTATACATTTTTGGAATGCTTATGATCTCCTCATAACGTTTCATAATTAATATTATAAATATTGGTTTAATAAAATACAATTAACCAACATAGTTTAAGATGGTATATTTTTAGTGTTCATTTTTTTTTAACGAGACTTTTACCCTTTACCGCTGCTTGCCGCTGTCGAGATATTTATTGTTTTAAGATCTTTATACATTAGTAAATGCAAGGCGAAAAAAAATTTTGCTCATACTTGCTCCTTTTTACACACGGGGCCAAAACATATCGCGTAATAAAAAAAATTATCAATTTTGTTTTATCTTTCATAAAATTATTGTGTATCTATTAAGGTCGAATTGATTACACTGCAGTTTTTGTGGTTTTGATACAGTTTTGACCACTTTACTTGATAATTTATGGTCACTTATTATCTATTATGGTCAAATTGAAAACAGGTTATGGGAAGAGTGCAAGTTAGTAGTTTTTGCACATATCACTATTTCATTGGCCTATAAAAGGAAGGCGAACCTTGAAACATTCTGAGTTGTTGATTAGACATTCAGTTGGTGAGGACGACGCCACGACGGCGAAAGCTGTCGGGGCGTCAACAGGAGAGGAGCCTGAGAGGGCATACCGCCGAGCGGGCCACCGAAGACAAAGATCGGGTACCGGTGGCCCGCTCGCACGGCGAAGAAGAGGTGCTTGCAGGGTGGGTCAATGGGGTTGCACGCCGCCTCTTCCGTCACCCCGGATCGATTTGGCGGGGTGCGACGTCCATGGCCCACCACAAAAAAAAAAAAAATGGTTAGACATTCAGTTGCCCTAAAAAGTAGAAGCACTTATTTTCAAATATTGGCAGAAGTTGACTGATTTGAAAAATGGGTGAATTTGTTTGTAGCAAACGAGAGTTGTGCAATTTATTGATAAATGGTCATAACATAGAAGACTACATACAAGGAAATTTCAATCTGTCGCCAGAGGATATGGCTACTGTGGTCTCCTACATTCAAAGAAACTTGTTATCTAAATGTAACGAACGCTGGAGAAATGCATCTCGAACAAAAGAACGCTTTGAAAGTAAGAACGCCAACTGGTTAGATGGTCAATTTCGTGTTCCACTAGAGTGTCGAGTCACAGTTACTGACCCTAAAACGCCTGGAAGTGGTGGTAGTGGCAGACCTTCGAAACCATACGAAGCATCTTCAGAAAAAAACAAAGAAACGAAAAAACATGGAATTGATACAAGAGTACGGACTGGACTGTGTGCTCAATGCATATGCTCAAGAGTTACGGTCTATGGGTGAGACGGCGGAGGCCACAATCGTTAATATTATACGAACTTCATCAAGAAATGATAAGAACAAATTTCTTAAATACATAACTGAGAACCCTGAAGACGTTACACCTTTTACAAAGGAAGAAGCACTACGGACATTTATTGACTTAGACCTTAACAAAGAACAGTATGGGAAACTTCGACTTTGTTTGAAGGACAAAAACTGCTTAGTGTTTCCTTCTTATCCAACTACTTTACTCGAAGCGAAGAAGATGTGTTACCCACCAGATTCAAGCATAACCATTACTAACATAAGTGCAAAAGTGAATCTGCAAGACTTGTTAGATCATACTGTGGCACGTATATTACAAATTGGTTCAGTTTATAAAAACGGTTTAAGAAAGTTGAAACTATTCTGTAAATGGGGTTGTGACGGGTCATCAGGGCAGAGTGAATACAAGCAAGTTTTGCCCGAAGAAAGCGATTTTATATCAGATACAAACCTTTTTATTGCTTCACTTGTACCCATTAGGCTCATAGATGAGACAACTAATACTGTTGTTTGGAAGAATGAAACCTGCTCATCTGTTAGATATTGCAGACCTATATTGTTAGAGTTTGCCAAAGAAACTCCTGAAAAACCACGTCTGTTGTGGCTGATATCAACGATCAAAAAAAAAACTGTCTCCTTCCCTGATAAATAAGAATGGTGAGGTAATCGAAATTACAAATGACCTATTTTTAACCATGATTGATGGTAAAGTGGCACAAGTTTTAACTGAAACTCGTTCGAGCGCTTCTTGTACAGTTTGTGGAGCTACTCCTCGGCAAATGAATAACTTAGAGGCAGTTAGGACACGAGATGTTAACGAAAGTTAATTTCAATACGGACTGTCAACACTACATGCTTGGATTAGGAGTATGGAGATGATCTTACACATTTCCTATAACTTGTCTTTTGAAAAGTGGTCAGCTACTACACCTGAAAATAAAAAAATCAAAGACAAAAAGAAAAAACTGGTGCAAAAGCGGTTTAGGGAAGAAATGGGACTGCTGGTCGATAAACCTCGTCAAGGCACTGGAAATAGTAATGACGGAAACACCGCTCGGACATTTTTACAGAATTACTCGTGCTCTGCTAACATTACAGGTGTAGACGTAGAACTTATAAAACGAATGTACATAATACTACAAACTATGTCATCTGGTATGGCTATTGATTCAAAAGACTTCGTTGAATACGGATATAGTACAGCCCAACTATACGTAAATAATTATAATTGGTATTATATGCCTTCTTCCATACATAAAATACTTATTCACGGAGAAAAAATCATTGAGTACTATGCTATTTTACCTATCGGTCAATTGTCCGAAGACGCTCAAGAATCCCGAAATAAGGATTACAAAAAGTTTAGACTGCATCATTCTAGAAAGTGTTCAAGAGCGGCTACCAATGAAGACGTGTTCCATACCTTATTGTACACTTCTGATCCATATATATCAAGTTTGAGAAATACCTCAGAAACAATATCGAAAGAACTATTAGATGAAGCCAAGGCCCTTCTTGCTGTCAATGAAAATCTGTAGGAGCTTGCTGAATTGTGTATATAATTTTTTTTTTCTAGTTTGGTACTATGTTCTACCATTTTATCTAAATTAAACAAGCATATTTTGTATTTTTTTCTTATATAATGCATGTCTTTTTTATTTTATTTTTTTAAATTAATTTATAAACAGAATTTTTAAAATCAAAGTTATTTCATTTAAACCTTAAACATTCAAGTATATGTGTGCAAAATTACAGCTCATTTAGTTTTGAAACAACTGAGATACGGAGTTTTGAGACGAAACATACGCGATTTTCCCACTGTGCGGCGGTGAAGTACTATGATCGAACTTGCGTCAATCAGTACAAACGGTCGGTTATTTAAACCACTTCGCTATCTGTGCATATAATCTTAATCCGACACTACATATTTAAGCTATCATTATCAAAGTAATATATGTCATAGCTAAAAATGATACAAACATTCGACAAGTAAAAGTGAAAATATGAACGCAAAAAAAGCCGTAAAAAATTTTATAATTTTAAATACGTAATTCTCGCAGTAAATATTAAAAATCATTAGTTTTGAAACTAATAACGTAATATTATTAAAACGTTGTGCGATTTCTTAATGCGATGCGTTATGCTAATTTCATATATGTTGTGAGAAGAGAGACTATGTCGTACCATCGTACACGCGCCAAACGATCAAAACACTTGCTATATTTATGTTTTAACATTCATCTCATTCCCGAACACATTTGTCTACAAATTATTTCCAAGACGAGTTTTCTGATTGGCGTATTTTATGAATTTGCATGTAAATTATTTCATTTTCGTATGGCTTAAGTTTTTATTGCAATATCAAATATGTTAATAGCTCATTTAATGTATTATCCATTTCTCAAGGACTACTCGGAATTGTGGCTTTCTGAAATGAGGGTTTTTCTTTTTACTTAACGATGCTCCGCCAATTCATTTGTGCATTAATCTTTCGACTTTTTTTTGATAAACGTGGATCTATTCCATAAAATATCACATATCTTGGATCTATATTGTCTGATTCTAATGATTTGTGGTGATTTTCACCAAGTCATCTATCTATCTTGGAGGCTGGTCGTCCGATTCACCACTCGCGACCCTTTCTTCATCAGTTTAATTCTTCTAGGTACATCGGTTATTAGGTAAATGTATAGGTGTTTAGTCTATCTGCCACTCGCAGAGAGGCCAACCTCGCAAGGGCGACCGAGGGGAGTACTTTTGTTTGTTACCGACGCGTTGATGAGGCTAATACCCGAAAGACTAAGTCATCGGGAGGGCCACGGATGTCAAGGAATTAGTACCAATTGGCGATCCAATAGCAGAAATGGTTTATGGGACCGCGTGGTGCTCTTTCAACGCTCTAAATGAATTGGGCAGGGTGTATCCAGACTACAGCCTACCAAAATAAAATGGTAATAGACTGGACACTCCCCAAACGCTCCGCCTGGGGCGACTAAAGGGCGACATACAGCCTCATAACGCACCGTATTACCTCTCTCTCTTCATTGTGTGCTGACCACTTTCTACCGATTTCTTTACATCCATGGCCGACCCAGATCCAGTCCAAAGCCTCATAGAAAAAAAAAATGGATTCTCCTAGTCCTACTTGTAATGATAGGCTAGAAAAAAAATCGATCAGGATGAATTTTTTTTTTTCACCATTATTTTTAAGTTTTTTTCCATCGTATTAGGACAGTGCCATGTAACGATAACTCGATAAAAAATGCGTAACTATACTCAGATGAGAAAAGACGCAATCTATTCAAAACTCACGATCATATGTTCAAGAGTTCAACGACCTCACGTAGCGAAAAAAAAATTTTTTTTCATCCGAATCGATTTTTTTTCTAGCCTATCATTACAAGTAGGACTAGTAGGGTTACCTGTCTTTGTTTTCGGGAGCGGTCCCCTTACACACTGTATTTGTCATAATTTAACAACTCGAGCGCGAGGAAATTTTAGGCATTTGCTATCAGAGGTATAAAAAATCACCTATTAACCTGCTATCACGATACCTACGGGAATATCGAAGGTAGTACATATTATATTCTTTCCTCGTCATCTCACACAGATAAAGGCGCCATATATGTACAATAAAGGCATATTCTATTGACGATACCAAAAATACCCTTGATAGTGATGGAAGACATTATTTTTCGTTGACACTTTTTATTATAGCTTTAATGTAAAGCCACGGTAAAAAAGATGGATGGCAAATATAATAAAGGCGGCGCAAGAAGGCTTTTGTGTGAGCCTCACGCCGACAATAAGGAAGTTGGGGACGGAGGGGGGGAACACAATGTGATACTTTTATACAGGGTTTAAGAATCAAAAGGCTTTTCGGCTATGCTAGATGTCTCAGTTGAAGCTTCAACTGGATTTCTCTGTACCCATCATACACACCTTAGCATTTTAATAATATAATAATAAATCTAGTTTGCTATTCGTATACCAAAATACCAAGCGTTGGTCTATTGACATAAGTGTGGTTCAGTCTATTTTGGGTTTCTTGAAGCATTAGATTTTTCGATTGAAATAAAATTGTCATTGTCTTACAAATAGAGTTTGAAATAAAATAAAGCTGTACTCAATAGACAATAATTTATTAAGCTTGCCCTTTATCGTACGGGACCTAACGGGTACCCCTTCAGGTTCTCATGTATAACTTTTAGAAATTCACTTTCTCAATTGCGAACGGTATTAATTAATTACTTCTTCATTCATAGATCCAATATCTTAATGACATTTATTGTTGAATATATTGCCTTCCCAAAAGGAGGCAATTACCAATATCATCACGCTTTATAGACAGGTTGATGATCCAACTTATTTTTATATGTTTTCCAGTAGAATTCTGCTGCCTGGTGCTTCTAGTTTTTACAATGCTTACAAGAAAGTGAGGGATGATCACATATTGGATCACAGGGATTGAAATATCGTGATCATCATCTCGGCTTTTACATAACTCGAGCTTCTTCCACAGTGGAAGGATGATTGTCCTACAATACCGTGTAGGTTGAGATAGATTAGTATACGGTTTTATTTTGAGTTATACTTCGTAGTAGTTAAGATACTGATCTATAGTGCCGGTGTCGTAAACTTGATTCCCACGATGGACAATATTTTGTGGGATTCACAAATTGTCGTTCTGAGTCTAGGTGTAATTTGTGTTCGTTAAATTGGATGCTTGTAAAGTCCTCCGCAATACAAGAATTACAAAGCTTAACACTGGGAAATGAAAAAATAAAAAGAATGCGTTCTTCTACATGCATCACATACATACATCATCTTACGCTTCGTAATCGGGTTTTATAAATGCGTTCTTCGGTTGCAGGTATTTCATAATCACCCACGGGGAAGGTAGGAGTGGTAACCTATGTATTACTTCTTCCATACCCACTCCATTATCACAATAAGGTTGGCTTTTTGGACTTTATCGTAAAATCTACTTTTAATAAAAAAAACCACAACTTCATTATTTATTAAAAAGTTAATTATTATCTAAAAACCCTTAAAAAAAACTTTAAATAATAAAGTAGGTTTAGGGAAATTCTTTCAAACGTTGGTATCCCAAATTCTGTTTAGTTCACAGGTCACGCGTGCCTCAAGTATTCGTGGTATTTTTAATCAGACCCGCTTTATTAATTGCCCCTCACTAATTGTTAGGGTGACTCTTTACATGTAAAGTGACTGAATAATTAATATGAATTGATCACTGAGTCTCATTAGGGCTCAATAAGACTTAGTGATCAATCTGCGTGTACTTAGTTTTTCGCTTTTAGGAAAATTGTATCTAGCAATCATCTGTCTTCATATTTAGAGGGTTATAAGATCACCTGTGATGGACAGATTAAACAGATAATTATAGAAAGTTACGTAATTAGATAATAAAAATAAGAAAATTCTTCTTTATCGTTCTATAAAACTTTCTTTCTCTAATAGATTTAAGAAATAGGGATAGCAAATCTCTGATTAGAGGTACTTTTTTCTTAAATGACACCACCCTTTTTTTTTTATTTTTTTTTTATTGGTAGGCTATGGGTGCGTCTCGCCCCGCCGAATCGGTCCAGGGTGACGGAGAAGGCGGCGCGTGACCCCATAGACCCACCGTAAAATCCTCTCTCTTCGCCGTGCGAGCGGACCACCGGTACCCGATCTTTGTCTTCGGTGGTCCGCTCGGCGGTTTACCCTCGCGGGTTCCTCTCGTCGGCGCCCCGACAGATTTCGCCGTCGGGGCGTCGCCCTCACGCGGTGGCCTCGCGTCGGGTGACCGGACAATTCCCCGGTCCGATCACCCGAGGCCTGGGTTAGGGCGGCATCAGGCGCAGGTATTCGCGCCTGCGCCGCCCCGGCCGCTGGCGGCGGCCCGGGTCGCGGGAGTCCTCCCTGACTCGTTCCGCCGCCTCCTTCCGCGAGATGACAGCCTCGCAGAAGGCGGCGACCGCGTCCCAATTCCTGACGCTGTCGACCATCGCCCTCGCGACAGCCGGCAGCGCCAGGTCGGCACCGATAATAGCGACGAGGTCACGGCGCTGTCCGTCCCAGCCCGAGCATTCCTCGAGCGTATGTTGCGCCGTGTCCTCGCCACTACTGCAATGATGGCAGCCTGGAGTATGTATATGTATTGGAGGAGGTATTTCCCGAAGCACCCGTGCCCCGTCAACACCTGCACCAGTCGGAAGGTGAGGACCCCGTGCCGCCGCTCCATCCATTTCATCAATACGGGCCGAAAGGCCTCGACGGTCACGATACCGTGTCTAGGCCTCTCCAGCCGCGTAACCCAACGGGCGATGACGTCTCGGCGGGCGTCCTCACGCCAGGTGGCTATCTCGCTCAACGATGGGGAGCCACCCTCCTCGCGCACTGAGGTAACCCGCCGGTAGAGGTCGGAGAGCATCTCCGCCTCTAGGTCCCACGGGGGTGTCCCGGCCAATAGGCACGCCGCCTCTGTCGACACCGTGCGGTACCCGCGAATGGCTCTGACCGCCATGGCTCTCTGTGGCCTCCACAGAACCGCCCTGAGCTGGGCGTTCAGAGCCCTCGCCCACACGGGTGCGCCGTACATGGCCATCGAGCGGATGACCCCCGCATACAGCCGTCGGCCCTCGAAACTGGGTCCGCCCACATTCGGCATGAGCCGAGAAAGGGCGGACGCCGCGCCGACCAGCCGGGGAGCAATCTGTCGGAAATGCTCCCGGAACCACCATCGCCCGTCGAGCACCAGACCCAAGTACTTCATATGGGCCTGGATGTTGATCTGGATGGAGTTGACGACTAACGAGGCGCCGGTTGGCAGCCTTACGCGTGGCCCATGGAATAATAGGGCCTCCGTCTTATTTAAGGCCACCCTGAGCCCCAGCGCCTCGATTCGCCTGACCATCTCCTCGGTGCCGAGAGTGGCCAGGCTCGCCGCCTCTTCGAGTGTCCTGCCCCGGGCTGTGACGAGCGTGTCGTCAGCATAGCACACCAAGCTCAGCCCGGGGGGGAGACTCCCTCTCAACGCCCAGTCGTACCCGATGTCCCACAGAGTCGGCCCCAGAACCGACCCCTGTGGAACACCGCACGACATGGGCGTCCGCACAATGTCCCCTGCGGGACCCGCGCAGAGGATACTGCGCCCCTCCAAATAGTCTGCCACCAGCCGCCTCAGGTACAGGGGCACTCCATGGAACCGGAGCGCCTCCCTGATGCAGCTGAATGGCAGACTATTGAATGCGTTGGCGATGTCCAACGACACCGCCAACAGCACTCCCTTGCCGGTGACAGCCTCCGCGGCCGTTTGCCTCAGGCGTAGCAGGGCCCCGATGGTCGAACGCCCCCTCCTAAACCCATATTGAGCGTCCGACAGATCGGGCCCCACCTCCTCCAAGTGTCGGACGATGCGGGCAGCGAGGACACGCTCCAGCAGCTTACCCACATCGTCGAGAAGCACGATGGGCCTGTAGGCCGACGGCAAATCCGGGGGCCGTCCCGGCTTTGGCAGGAGAACCAACCTCCCCTCCTTCCAGCACTCAGGGAACCGTCCAGACGTCAGACAGGCGTTGAACAGTTGCCTGAGGCGAGGCTCGAAGTGCTCGAGGAGCGACGTCAAGACCCGGACTGGTATTCCGTCCGGGCCGTGGTGGCGGAGCGAATCCGCGCTACTGCCGCCCCCACTTCCGACTCCGTCACGGGTGGAACACTCTCGTCGTCGGCCTCCCGGTCTTGATCTGGCGAAGCCATGACCGGGGGCGTGTGTCCCGACTGCCGTGGAAATAGCTCCTCGATCACCCTACAGAGGAAGTCGGGCTGGAGGGTCTCGGTGAGGGGGGGGCCCTGCGCGCGAAGCTTGTTCAGCGACGCGCGATACGGGCGACCCCAGGCGTCACGGTCGAGACCGTCCAACATCTCCTGCCAACTCGCATCCTTGGCGGCTCGGATGGCCAGCCGAAAGGCAGTCCGCGCACTGCGGTACGCCTCGTACAGCTGGCCCTCCCGCTCTGCGTCGCGGTGACGCCGCCGGCTGCGGGTGTAGGACCTTCGGGCACTGATACACGCCGCGCGAAGGTCCGCCAGTCTTGGGGACCACCAGTAGACCCCCTGCCTCGGAGGTAGACGCTGCACCCTGGGCATGGCCGCATCGCAGATCTGCGTTAACGCACTGCGGATGCGGACAGCCTCAGCGTCCACTCCGTCCGCTGGGGGCGGTGAGGACAGCCACGTGTGAACGATGGCCGCCTCCGCCAGTGGGTCCCTATCAAGACGACCCACAGCCCACCGCGGAAACGCGGGAGCTCCGTCCGCCCTGTGACCCCTACCGGGTTCCCGGGGGGAGACCTCCATCCGGATGTACCGGTGGTCCGACAGGGTCTCCGCCTCCTCCAGGACACTCCAGTTCCTCACCCGTGGCGCGATAGCGGGGCTAGCGAACGACAAGTCCACTATCGACCCGCCCTGCTGCCGCACACACGTGTTCACTGAGCCCCTGTTAACAACACAGAGGCCCAGTGAAGCCGCCCACTCAACGACCGCCCGCCCGCGGTCGTCCGTCATAGGGGACCCCCACGCCGTGGATTTGGCGTTGAAGTCCCCCAGGACCAGGACGAGGCCCGGTGCCAGTCGCCGTATCGAAGCCTCCAAGGTGAAATGACACCACCCTGAACTAAGGAAATAATCCTCGTATTGACTTAACAAACATGCAATTAACGCAGACAAATTACACCCAAACTCAGAACTCTTTGTGGATCGCACAAAGTGTTATCCTGCCTGGGAATCGAACCCATGATACTATCTTAACCATTACGCCATCTATGCAGTCAATCAAGTCAAGGGGCATTTGCAGGCAAGTACAATAATATGCAAATAAAATCACTGCAAGAGAAGGAAACAATATTTTAATAATATTTTAATAATAGTAGGACTAAGCTGTTGACAGATATCTGTCTGCAGCCGCGGGCCGGTCCGTCCGGGGTAGCACCACACTCTCGCAGAAGATCGACGTATGTGTAATGGCAATGTGCTATTGTGCTTTGTTCGGTGAGCGAGAAAGCCGGAAGCCTAACTGGGTGGGTTTGGAATTTATATTGGTAGGCAGCGGCCCAGCTATACTTCTGGTATAGCAAAGGTCTATGGGCGGCAGTAATTCTTACCATCAGGTGTGCTGTTGATGCTGTTAAAGATGCGAAATGGCATGCTCCGATGGTTCGAACATGTGGAAAGAATGCCGAACGAACGTCTGGTTAAGAAGATATACAATGCGAAAGTGGAAGGATGTAGGTACCGAGCGAGACCGAGACTAACCTACCTAGACTATATCGGTCATGTACTGAACGAAGGTGGAGTCAAGAGTCTCCGAAACCGGCGAGCGTGTATGAAGAGAATTATGAATGTTGAAGAAGCGAGTGAAGTATGCAGAGATAGAGTTCTCTGGCACTCTGTTCTCTCTGCCTACCCTGCAAGGGATATGGCGTGATGATATGTATGTATGTAGGTGAGCTGTTTGCTCGTTTGCCACCAAAAGTAATAAAATAAAACCTCTAAATAAAACTCTATACCAAGCCTAGATTAACAGCTGTATAGAAGATTAATTAGCCTCCTATTACAGAGGAAGCTAGAGCCTAAAAATGAGAGGTATATGAGTCAAAATAAAAAAATAATATCATTTTATTTGAGGTTAAAACGTTTAAAATAATTTCTATGATAAATTTTATTGCACACTGCGATCTCAGTAGGCAGGAATGAGGATGAAATTAATATCCAGATCTCGTTCGCACTTAGTGGAACTTATTCAGTGACCCCATGCCATGAATAAGTGTGAAACTTGGTCGAGTTGATAATAAAACTGGGTCTAAGTTTTAATTGTTATACTGCTATCTTTGAAGACTGCTAATTGTGAAACTCATCTTTGTTGAAATATAATTAACTTTTGACTTCAAGATTGTCATTATTGTAAAAATTATTTCTATCAACATTAATAGTTTTTGAATGAATGGGTTTATGTAGATGATAAGGAGTCATCTCTCTACATAATGGAAATTGAAGGGATAAAAGATATATATTTTTAAAGGTTTTTATTAGCTTCTTTCTGTGTGGTGACGGAGTAAGAATACAATTCACCACCTCATATCTTACCCGTGGGTAATCGTACGAGATGGCTAAGGGATTTAAAACGCATTAATATCTATGTGAGAGAAGGAAAACTCGAAACAAAACCCTATACCAACACGTCTGACCAGCGTGGTATAGTAGATCAATTTCCCTCCCATTCCGGAGGAGACTCGAGCCCAACAATAGGGACATATATGAGCTGAGATGATTATTAACTTCGCCTCATTGTACTTATATATATGTAAGACAATCTTTGTACTCGATTTTTGAGCATTACAAAACGTTAAATGATTGCACAGTTGGCGTAGTAGTTAAGAAACTGACTTTCCGTGCCAGGGTCGTGGAGGATAGGACAAGATAATACTTCGTGCGATCCATAAAGTGTTGTTCTGAGTCTGGGTGTAATTTGTCTGCGTTAATTGTATGTTTTTAAAGTACCAGAATTATTTCCTTACTGCGAGGTGGTATGGTTTCTACAAAAAAAAAGGTATTTGAGTGAATGGGTTAATCATCATCATTCTCCTACTCTTATCCAAATTACTTGGGGTCGATACAATATGTACTCTTCTTTCATAGTATTTAATGTAAAAGTTATTGATAATAGTTTTATGACCGGCCGCCTGCCATACGTCAACCCTCCTTGGGAATGTAGTTGCTGACCAAACGGCATCAGATGGAGTTGGCCCGGGTCGTTATAAGGCTCTTAGTAAAGGCTCGTAGAAAGGTATTTGAGGGAATGTGTTAATGTAGAAAGATAATGAGTCATCTCTCTACATTAAAAAAGGAAATAAAAAATAAAGGAAATAAATAAAAGGAAAGTACATCTTTTAGTATGTCTAGATATTATCCGTGTGGTGACGGAGCAAGAATACAATTCACCACCCCATATTTTACCCGTGGGTGATGGTACGAGGCAGGCAGCGTGACCGAGTGGTCTAAGGCGCTGGTTTTAGACACCGTAGGCGTGAGTTCGAATCTCACCGCCGTCGAACTCTTTTCCGGGTGAGCCACTGAAGAAAGAGACCGCGTACCAGTGACCCACCCGCAGCCCTGCGTCGAGAGGTATATTGTAGGGCGGATCTACGGGGTATTGCGCCGCTTTTCCTGTCGCCCCGGATTAATTAGCGGGGTTTGACTTACCGTAGCCCGCCGCCAAAAAAAAGCACCAACACGTCTGACCAACGCGGTATAGTAGGTTAATTTCCCTCCCATTACGGAGGAGGCCCGAGCCCAACAGTGGGACATATATGGGCTGTGATGATGATGATGATGATGATGATGACGTGTAGTAAAAAATATATATTTTTAACACGCTTTTATTAACTTCGCCTTATTGTAGTTATATAATAAGTAAGACAATATTTAAACTCGATATTTGAGCATTCTAAAACATTGATTAATTAAATTTTCTATTCTCATCGTCAGTTACCTTTATGAGGAGCTTCGGGAATAGCGAATAATGAAAATTTTTAAAGTGACCTTGGATGAGTATCGATATTTTTCGTCATTACCTTCCCTGCCAGAATATTATAGTTAGAAAAACTAAGAATCACGCCTTAGCGATTAATCAAACTAAAGATCAAAACTTTAAAACACTTCGAACGAAAAGTAAAAATTAATGATTTTATGATTAGTAAAATAGAGTGATTAGCCATATTTATTTATATATTTAGAAGCATATTAACGTATTTTATTTATATAATTCTACTGTACGTCTGTATGTCACTGAACTCCGCCTAAACTCCTAAATTTGTTGTGTGTGTTCGAGGGGATTCGAAAATGGTTTAGATTGGCAAATGGACCCGGTAGGTAGCGCCGTTATCGATATGTCAAACGGCTGGATCGATTGGGATTAAATTTTCTATGTATATTCCAATGGGTCCCTGGACGATTTCAAAACACCTTTGAATCCAGTTCAAAGGTTCCCTCAGAACCAGAACCCAAGCGCTGCTGTCGGCATATCGCCGACGTCTGCCGGGACAGCTAATTTATTATGATATTTTATTGACAAGAGCGTTATCGTTCCAGTAAAAAAGATATTTTGGTATCAAAAGTTAGATTACACAGATATAGAAAACTTACCGCACTAATTGGAACAGACTCATGAACGTGTTCATTCAATCTCACTTTCTTATTTGCTGCCTCTAGTAAACTTATACTCTCTACAATACACATACAGAGACTCACACAATCACTCAGACATGCGCTTAAGCTGATATCAGACGGTTCACTCGAGTGATTGTTCACTCGAGTGAACCGTCTGAGTGAACTGAATGTATTTTGATCGATCCACTCAATCGATCAACACACACACATACACACACA
The DNA here is from genome assembly GCA_905163515.2 of Lymantria monacha. NCBI lineage: Eukaryota > Metazoa > Arthropoda > Insecta > Lepidoptera > Erebidae > Lymantria > Lymantria monacha. The sequence goes on along the minus strand of LR991107.1, from coordinate 18,825,579 downwards.
TACACACACATTTGCCGCGTGCGACCAGTGCAAAGCAACGCATAAAATTATCAACACGGGACGTCCTTCGGCTACAGAACTTGAAACAAAATGGCCAAACCCGAATGAACGTTCTCTCAATGTTCAGACCGTTCATTTCTCGTTCATTCGGAGTGCGAGTGAAAGATGGATGCCAATATCAAACACTGTTGGATCGGTTCACTAATGAATTCATTCGGCACTAATGTTTCATTTTGTGTTCAGATGCATCACTTCGAGTGAAAGATGTAAAATGAAAGACAAAAATGAACAAAAAATCTCTGATATCAGCTTTACACACGTTCAAATTCACTCATATACTTTGTACTTGCAAATTCATCATCTCATCACCATATCAGCTCATACATATCCCACAGCTGGGCTCGAAATAGCTTTGACGTCTATATAGGTCCACTCTGTTTAATAAAGAAAAAAAGGAATAAAGCTTTTCGCTGGCTGCCGTGAGGACCTTTTTTTTCCTTTTGCAAGGTGGACCATGGATGTGGCGACAAGAAGAGGCGGCGCGCAACCCCATGGATCCCCCTGCAAGCACCTCTCTTCGCGTGCGAGCGGGCCACCGATACCCGATGTTTGTCTTCGGTAGCCCTGCCGTGAGGACCTGATAACCTGGATATACTTATATCCCACTTCAGACACCAGCTCTTTACATATCGCCAACTATTTTTTCTATCTTATTTTGTTATTATTTATTAGTGACCAAAATGCCATATGTGACGTTATTTGAAGCTTCTGTCATTAATTGGTACACTCAAAGCTATTGCTAGGGTATTAGTGTGAGCCTTTTATGCGGTTATTGTATGTTTTTGCTCTGTATAACATTTCCTCCTTAATTGTTTCCATCTATGGGTACTCTACATTCAATGGCTCTAATGAATAGAGATGCATTATCGTTTTGAGTGGTTTATTCTAGAACCGTTCTAAAATTTTCACTTTAGAGTTTTTCGACGATACTAAACAAAGGATTTCGATGAAACGGTAGATACAGATTTTTAGATATGTACTAACTTAATTAATAACTTTGACGTACAATTCTAAAAGTAATAAAAATATAATTGCTTTCAACTGATTGTAGTGTCACTTACAAGGAGGGTTGCAGTCAGGCAGGTGGCCAGACATGAAACTATTGCCAATAACTTTTGCAGGTGGCCAGTCATGAAACTATTGCCAATAACTTTTGCAGGTGGCCAAACATGAAACTATTGCCAATAACTTATGCAGGTGGCCAGACATGAAATTATTGCCAATATCTTTTGCAGGTGGCCAGACATGAAACTATTGCCAATAACATTTGCCACATGTAGATATTGTACATATTGCATTGACCACAAGTAATTGGGATAAAAGCAGGAGAATGATGATGATATACCTATATATATATACTAAATGTTTATATTTACCCATAGACTTATTGGACGTGTCTTAGGATTTAGTCCTCCCGTGACCATGAAAGCTATAAAGTGTTCGAAACATCGGGAAATTAAAAATCAAATACAAACGTGATAGAATCCGCAAAAATAGTTTTGTTGCAAATGTATAATACGCGCGTAAACAACAGAAGTCAAAGTGAAATTGTATTCAAGCGTTTTGTACTTTATAAAATATGATAAAAACATATTTTTTGAAACTGTTATTGCGTTTCGATAAATAAATATACAAAATAGCCGAAGTGTAGTAGTTTCACAGCTGGACTGAAAAAGTTATCAAAAGGAGTTTTATCCTTAAATAGATCTTCTTCTTTATACGTTGTACGGAAACGCAATATTGAAATTCAATTTACTCGTCGCCGCTTGCAAACTAAATAACACAGCAAACGCGAAGCAAAACTATTTTAATATTATATGCCACAAGCAACACATCACGAATTCAGCTGTTTCTACAATTTTTTATTGACTCAGTATTACTGACCCTTAAAATTTAAGTGACACCTAATGCGAGCTATAACTATCATTTATATCGTCTTAAATGTTAGATAAAATTTAATTTTATTACACATCAAATTTTCGCTGTGATGACGGAATAAGAATGCAAGTCATCACCCCTATCTTTGTCTTGAGTGTCATACTAGATAAGTAAGGGATATAATATGCATATAACGTCTATACAAGAGAAGGAATACTTGAAATAAAACATTATACCAAACCGTCTGACTAGCATGTAGGACAATTTCCCTTCTATTGTGGAGGAGACTCGAGGCTAGTAATATAATATGATCTGATGATAGACGTCGAAAAAAATATATAAACTGAATATTATATTTCTTTAAGTGTTATTTAAAATTTGGGAGCTGTTAGTAAGAACGTACGTGTTTGAATAGATGGCGACGTTGTCAGAATATCCAATTCCCAGCGGAGAATTGTGCATCCTTTTCATAATTCCTTCTGCGATTCACAAAATACTGTTTTGACTCGAATTATCTATATTATTTTTTAAAACACCACCCTACACTAAAGAACTAATCCTTGTATTGCATGGGATATTACAAACAAAAAACGAATAGAAGTTACACCCAGACTCGGAGCAACAATTATTGTATGTCGCAAAATATTGTTCGAACCCGCGACATTTAACATCATTGATCCATATTGTAACCACAGAGGCATCTGCATCGCTAATTATATCAAATATATATATATATATATATATATCTTTATATATATAAATTACGCGTCATGTTGTTTGTCCGCGATGAACTCCTAAAGTACTTAACCGATTTTAATCAAATTTGCACAGTATGTGTAGTTTGATCAAACTTAAAAGATAGGATAGCTTCCATCTCAATTTATAGTCACACTTTTTTACAATATGTACTATGAAAGAAAAGTACATATTGTATCGACCCCAAGTAATTGGGATAGGAGTAGGAGAATGATGATATATTCGAACTGATTTATTACTTCTTCAAAATATACCTCTGACAATCTAAACCAGCTTCGGTTATAAATATTCCAACCGCCGTGTTCATTCCTCCTCTAAAATGAAACGGAAATTGACCTACTACGCTGGTCATATGTGTTGATATAGAGTTTATATTCGAGTTGTCCTCCTCTTGCATATCATCATCGTCTCAGCTCATATATATCCCACTGTTGGGCTCAAGCCTCCTCCATAATGGTAGAGAAATTGACCTACTATACCACGCTGGTCAGACGTGTTGGTATAGGGTTTTGTTACGAATTTTCCTTCTCTTGCATAGATGTTATATGCGATTTATATCCCTTAGTCGTTTCTTACGATCATCCACGGGTAAGATAAAGAGTGGTTAATTGTATTCTTATTCCGTCACCACACGGAAATATATGTCTCGATAATCTACCTCTTTTTTTTTATTATGAGTATGTTATTCCACCGACTTTTTGTCCGTGCTCTTTGATTTAATTGTCATGGTTGTTTGTTTATAAAATTAATGTTCTTGAAGTGGCTTTATTACATTTGGATAAAGTTTAAAGAGCGCAATTCATGTGTCATAGATGTTGAGCGACAACATGTCTTTTGGGATTCCTTCTTGGCGCTGGTGATCTTGTTGTTGGTGAAACCCTTCTACTTGTAGATGTTGCTGTCCTCTGTGATGTTGTGATGATGATAATGATGTCTGTGACGTTTTATTTTATGATGTGTTTAATTTGGAAGTCTATGTCTAGGTTGATAGTAATTGACTCCATGCTTGTGTTGACTTTAGTTTATTGGGATAGTAGACCAAGACCTCTATAATCTACCTCTTGCATTCTTTTAGTCCCACAACATCACACAAATAAAATTCTATGTTAAACTCGGATAGATCCACCGTTGTTGTCTAAAATTAATTAAACCGCCTGCCCCAGGACGTGATGTGGCGACGCATACAAATGACGGATTAAAGGCTTGAAAAAATTTTGATAGAAAAAAAGCCTCACAAATGTATGACGGGGTCACCTTATTTCAACATCGAATAATTTAGCCCGTCCATCTATCAGAATATTGACATTCTATGTAAAATATAGGCCTTATTATCATCATTATGCCGTATCGCATAATTAGCAGGGCAGTTCACTATATACCGGTGGCCCGCTCGGCGAAGAGAGGTGTTTGCAGGGTGGGTCCATGGGGTGGCGCGCCGCCTCTTCTGTCGCCTCGGACCGAATTGTTGGGGCACGACCACATCCATGGTCCGCCCTGCAAAAAAAAAATAAGAAAGGGCAGTTCACTATTACAGCATAACCCACTGCTTCTTATCGAATCCTCTCAGTAGCGACATCGTTTTGATCTTGTAGCATTTGAAATAAAACTATTTTTACCGATTCTATCGCGTTTGTATTTGATCTTTAATTTCCCGACGTTACAATTACAGTACAGTTTATAGTTACAATACAAACGCTATTGAATCCATAAAAATAATTTTATTTCAAATGTACTCTAAAACATTAGAGATCTAGTGGTAGTTTCTTGAATTAATCCTTACTAATATTATAAATGTGAAAGTAACTCTGTCTGTCTGTTGCTCTTTTACACCAAAACTACTGAACCGATCTAAATGAAATTTGGTATACATATAGTCTAGAGCCTGAAGGACATAGGCTACTTTTTAATGTACAAAAAAGGGTTGTAAAGGGAGATGAAATGTTGTAAGGAATTATTGTCATTTCTAAACCCACAAGCTTGAAACTTATTTTTAGGCTTATTGATTAGATATAAATAAATATGACATTAAAATTTTGTAAAAAAATTACCCTTAAGGGGTTAAATAAAAATAGAAGACGAAAAACTTTAAGAAAGTAACCTTTTATGCGGGCAAAGCCGCGGGCAGAAGCTAGTATAGCATCCGCGGGGTTTATACATAACTAGTTTTGCTTGCTGAATTACTTATTTTATTGTAACCTATATTTCTTATATGGACAAAATATTTAACTTCGAATTGACTTTTTTTTTAAATTTGAAGTTAGGAAAAAACCAGTCCAGTGAAACTGTCATATACGGATTTCTACACGATATGTAAGGTATAGCGAAAGAAATGGTTAACAGGACCTGCGTATCATAGAGAATTTAGCATTGGTTAGGCATCATTACAAAGTACAGCTTACTTTATAAGGAAGGCTGATGGATGCATGATATTTTTTAGCCTCTAAGCAGATGAGATTTTGCTACATTTCCATGTAAATATCATTTGACATAGAACAATCATAGTCATAAAATATAGTATATTATTGCAAATAAAAAGAGATATCTCTGTATGGTGACGGAGTAAGAATACAATTCACCAACCTCTTGCATATGGGTAATATGCATATAACATTTATGCAAGAAAAAGAAAATTCGAAATAAAACCTTATACCAACCCGTTCCGAATAGTAAGTCATTTACCCTCCTATTGTGAAGGAGACTTCAGCCCAGTAGTGGTAGATACATAATAAGTCAAGTTGAATAAATGAAATAAAATAAAAATAACACGAAATAATTGTAGAGACTCCATTCCACTCTATATTCTCAGACTTGCTTTTATTCATTACACGAAACAGTAGAAACGTTCACAACCTTATCTCGCCCAATAAGATTTGCAAAAAGAAAAAGGCTCGTCTTCAAAAAGAAGTGGCGGAGGTCGATAATTACATCCCGTGGGAGTCGGGATAATTCCCGAGAGGTTGTGGCTGAGCCGTAGTCAGCCTACATTGTCTACTCCACGCCTTTATTGTAACTCTTGCCGTATCAAAAATCCTACTTGGCGGTTAACGATTTGCGCTAAAAGCGCTAGATTGCGCCAACTTATAAATTAGCGCTAGATTCAGCATGATTTTTTTGAAGTGAAAACTTCTTTAGGCGCGTTGAGCGTTTTTGGAGGGGAAAAACTTATAGGTTCGCGTCACCGACATGCTAATGCTAATAGTATATCTATAGCTATATGAAAACTTCTTTAGGCGCGTTGAGCGTTTTTGGAGGGGGAAAACTTATAGGTTTTTATTTTTATATAAAAATTAGAATATAATAGAGAATTATACATACATACATATCATCACGCCATATCCCTTGCAGGGTAGGCAGAGAGAACAGAGTGCCAGAGAACTCTATCTCTGCATACTTCACTCGCTTCCTCAACATTCATAATTCTCTTCATACACGCTCGCCGGTTTCGGAGACTCTTGACTCCACCTTCCTTCAGTACATGACCGATCTGGTCTAGGTAGGTTAGTCTCGGTCTCCCTCGGTACCTACATCCTTCCAATTTCGCATTGTATATCTTTTTAACCAGGCGTTCGTTCGGCATTCTTTCCACATGTCCGAACCATCGGAGCATTCCCTTTCGCATCTTTACACCAATACTCTCTTTCATACCTACTCGCTCTCTTACGTCGTCGTTACGAATGCGGTCGGTCAGCCTAACTCCACAGATTTTCGACCGCATTAATTTTACTATCATACTCTTTTCTGCATACCCAACTCTCGCTTCCATACAGTAATGTTGGGACAAGCACTGCGTTATGTATTGCTACACGTGCCTTCTGGCTGAGGTGGTGGCTGCCGAGAAGTTGCCCCAACGCTCCGTTCACTCTATTTCCCGCATTCACTCTTCGCTATATATCAGTGGTGTACCTTCCATCTCGGCTAAATCCACATCCAAGATATACAAATTCATCCACTTGCTCTCGTACATCATTACCTATTGTTACTCTTACATCTGTTCTGGCTTCATCTCTTTCAAAGACCATTATTTTGGTTTTGCTCACATTCACGCGTAGACCCCTTTTCTTACAATCTTCTGTCATTGTGTCGACTAGGGTCTGCAGGTCAGTCGCTGACTGTGCCAGCAGGACTGCATCATCTGCATAAAGCAGAGCAGTGACCACTGAGTCGCCCATCTGGACTCCCACATTCATATGGTTCAACCTTTGGAGACATTTATCCAGATATATGATAAACAGCCTGGCTGACAGAACGCACCCCTGCTTAACGCCGATATTGACGTCAAACCAAGGCGACATTCCATCATCCAGCCGCACACAGGCTCTACAGCCCATGTAACTGGACTGCACAGCCTGTAGCAGTTTACCGCTAATACCATACTCCGGTAAAATGTCCCAAAGTTCCTTTCGTACAACCGTGTCAAATGCTCTCTCCAGATCCACAAAACTGCAGAAAACCCTCTGACCTAGAGCCAGATGCTTCTCCACAATGTTGCGCAGAGAGAACACTTGATCTATGCATCCCCTTCCACTCCTGAAACCTCCTTGTGTCTCACACAGTAAACCATCGGACACCATCCTCATTCTCCTTTCAATAATTTTTCCATACACTTTTGCTGCCAAACTGGTCAAGCTTATGGCTCTGTAATTTGCGCAGTCATAACGTGAACCCTTGTTTTTAAACAAAGGCACGATGACTGCGCTATTCCAGTCCCTGGGAACCATTCCCGAGCTCCAACATAAATTGAGGAGCAACAGGAACGCCTCCCAGACACAAGAGCCACCAAGCTTGATCATCCCGGCAGACACCATATCAATGCCCGCTGCCTTACCATTTTTCAAACTTCTTATCGCCCATTCAACTTCATCCATACTGATGCCATCGGAGGACGCCGTTGTCGAATGTTGATCTACTAAACCACATCCAACACCGGCACCAACCATAGCATCCGCATACATATCGCCAAAATATTCACTCCATCGGCTTAACACGTCTTGTGTTTGTGTAAGAATGTCTCCACCTTTAAACCTTATTTTATTCATTCTGAAGGCTGACCAACCACCCCGAGACTTCTTCACCTCCCTCCAAAAGAGTTTGGTGTTACCCTCGAAGTTTTTAATCAGCCTATCTTCTGCACTCATACTTGCTCTATCACGTTTCTCTTTCACTAAGGCCTTGGTGTCATTCTTACATTGCCGATATATTTCTTTCTTCTGTTCAGTCATACTGTCATTCAGATTCAAAGAAGAGACATAGTCCAGCCACGCTTTCTTTTTTTGCTCTACGGAAGCCGGAATTTGCCGCGCATGCACGCCACCGCCACCCCCATCTCGGGTTCCGTGATAGGCGGAACACTGTCATCGTAGGCCTCCCGGTCAGTGTCTGGCGACGCCATGACCAGTGGGCGTGTGCTCCGCCCGTCGTCGGAACAGGTCCTCGACGACCCTGGTGAGGAGGCCGGGCTTTTTTTTTTTTTTTTTTTTTATTGGTGGGCTATGGGTGCGTCTCGCCCCGCTGAATCGGTCCGGGGTGACGGAAAGGCGGCGCGTGACCCCATAGACCCACCGTAAAACCTTCTCTCTTCGCCGTGCGAGCGGACCACCGGTACTCGATTTTAACTTCGGTGGCCCGCCCGGCGGTTTACCCTCGCGGGTTCCTCTCGTCGACGCCCCGACAGATTTCGCCGTCGGGGCGTCGCCCTCACGCGGTGGCCTCACGTCGGGTGACCGGACAATTCCCCGGTCCGATCACCCGAGGCCTCGGTTAGGGCGGCATCAGGCGCAGGTATTCGCGCCTGCGCCGCCCCGGTTGCTGACGGCGGCCCGGGTCGCGGGATTCCTTCCGGACTCGTTCCGCCGCCTCCTTCTGCGAGATGACAGCCTCGCAGAAGGCGGCGACCGCGTCCCAGTTCCTGACGCTGTCGACCATCGCTCTCGCGACAGCCGGCAGCGTCAGGTCGGCACCGATGACAGCGACGAGGTCACGGCGCTGCCGGTCAAAGCCCGGACACGCCTCCAGCGTGTGTTGCGCCGTGTCCTCGTCACTGCTGCAATGGTGACAGAACGAAGTCCACTCCTTACACGCGACCGTGTGCAGGTAAAGGCCGAAGCATCCGTGCCCCGACAACACCTGCACCAGTCGAAAGGAGAGGACTCCGTGCCGCCGCTCCATCCACTCCATCAATACGGGCCGGAGAGCCTCGACGGTGACGACACCGTGTCTAGGCCTCTCCAGCCGCGTAGCCCAACGGGCGATGACGTCTCGGCGGGCGTCCTCGCGCCAGGTGGCTATCTCGCTCAGCGATGGGGAGCCACCTTCGTCGCGCAGTGAGGTCACCCGCCGGTAGAGGTCGGAGAGCATCTCCGCCTCTAGGTCCCACGGGGGTGTCCCGGCCAGTAGGCATGCCGCCTCGGTCGATACCGTGCGGTACCCGCGAATGGCTCTGACCGCCATGACTCTCTGGGGTCTCCACAGAACAGCCCTGAGCTGGACGTTCAGAGCCCTCGCCCACACGGGTGCGCCGTACATGGCCATAGAACGGATCACCCCCGCATACAGCCGTCGGCCCTCGAAGCTGGGTCCGCCCACGTTCGGCATGAGCCGCGAAAGGGCGGACGCCGCGCCGACCAGCCGGGGAGCAATTCGGCGAAAATGCTCCCGGAACCACCATCGCCCGTCGAGCACCAGACCCAAGTACTTCATATGGGCCTGGATGCTGATGTGGACGGAGTTGACGACTAGCGAGACGCCGATTGGCGGCCTTACGCGTGGCCCATGGAACAATAGGGCCTCCGTCTTATTTAGGGCCGAGGAGGCCGGGCTGGAGGGTCTCGGTAATGGGGGGACCCCGTGTGCGGAGCTTACTCAGCGCCACGCGATAGGGCCGACCCCAGGGGTCACGATCGAGACCATCCAGCATCTCCTGCCGACTGACGTCCTTGGTGGTACGGACGGCCAGCCTGAACGCTGACCGCGCATTGCGGTAACCCTCATAAAGCCGGCCCACCCGCTCCTCGTCGCGATGGTGCCACCGGCTGCGGGTGTAGGCCCTCCGGGCGCGTATACATGTGGCCCGAAGATCCGCCAGGTCCCGGAACTACCAGTGGACAGCCCTCTTCGGGGTCAGACACCTTACACGAGGCATGGCCGCATCGCAGATTTGCGTCAACGCATTGCGAATGCGGCCAGCCTCGGCGTCCACCCCATCCAACTGGTGGGCAGAGGACAGCCACGAGTGAACGATGGCTGCCTCTGCCAGCAGGTCCCGGTCTAATCGACCCACAGCCCATCGCGGGAACGCGGGACGTCCGTCCACCCCATGACCCCTGCCGGGCGTGGGGAGGGTCCGGGAGACCTCCATCCGGATATACCGGTGGTCCGATAGAGTCTCAACCACCTCCGCGCCGCACCAGCTCCTCACGCGTGCGGCGACAATGGGGCTAGCGAACGACAAGTCCACTATCGACCCGCCCCGCTGCCACATGCACGTATGCACCGAGCCCCTGTTCAGCAAACAGAGGCCCAGTGCCGCCACCCACAATTCGACCGCCCGTCCTCGGTCGTTCGTCGCGGGGGACCCCCACGCCATGGACTTGGCGTTGAAGTCCCCCAGAACGAAGACTTGGCGTGGTGCCAGTCGCCGTAACGAGGCCCCCAAGATGGTGAGGGAGACCCCGAAATCAGTCACGCTCCTGTTAGGGGAGAGATATACTCCGAAAAGCGTAATCTCTCCCCAGTCCGCCGCGACGTATCCGACGCCCCTATCCCTAAGGGTCAGAGACGACGAAGGCCATGACGTGAAGGCGACGATTGCCACAGTGCCGTCGGTGCTACCTAGCCAATTAGGCCGGTCGGGCATCACGTACGGCTCCGCGGCTACGGCTACTCCTATCAACCACTCCGCCATGGCTTGCAGGAAAACATCCTGCGCACCGGCGATAAGCAACATACTTAGAAAATCTTTAATACAGTATTTGAAATATTGTCAATAAGTCATCATCATCTCAACTCATATATGTCCCACTGTTGGGCTCGAGCCTCCTCCACACTAGAAGGGAAATTGACCTACTAAACCACGCTGATCAGCCGTGTTGGTATAAGGTTTTGTTTTGAGTTCCTTTGTTTGTCCTTCTCTTGCATAGATTTTATATGCATATTTTATCCCTAAATCGTCTATCACAGGTAATATAGGCGGTAGTAAATTGTATTCTCACTTCGTCACTACAGGAAAATGATCAATAAGTAACAAAGAGAAAAAAAAAAATTCAAAAAGATTTTTTATGATAGAAATTTTTGTGATGGAAAAATTCTAACGTAGCAGCATATCTAGTATAAAGCTTATCCATTCATAGTGTAAAGGTATACGTACAATAAACGACATTTAACGGGAAAAGATAATCTCTGTTGCAACTACTGAAAAGTAATTCCTATAAAGCGCTAGATCTAGCGATCGTATGTACTAAATGAGAGTACTGTATGTGTTTCTGTATTCAATAACGTTATAATTTATAAGCAACGCTGAAAAACTCTTCGTTTCTGAACACGGACATTGTCTAATGTTGATTTAAAAAAAAAAAAAAAAAAAAAAAAAAAAAAAAAAAAAAAAAAAAAAAAGCCCTCGTTATAACAAAGAGATACTGAAAACAGAATGACAGTTGTTTAAACCTTACTAATATTATAAATGCGAAAATAACTCTGTCTGTCTGTCGTTCTTTCACGCCAAAACTACTGAACCGATCTAAACGAAATTTAGTACACAGATAGTCTAGAGCCTGAACCCATCAAAGGACATAGGCTACTTTTTAATGCAAAAAAAAGGGTTGTAAAGGGGATGAAAAATTGTAAGGAAGTATCGTCATTTTTAAAGCCAGAAGATTGAATCTTATTTTTTTTTTTTTTTTAGGCTATTGATTAGATGAAAATAAATATGACATTAAAATTTTGTAAAAAAGGGGGGGTCCCTTAAGGGGAAAAATAAAAAAAAATAGGGGATGAAAACTTTAGGAAAGTAACCTTTTACGCGGGCGAAGCCGCGGGCAGAAACTAGTAAAAAATATATATTATTTTTTTTTTGTTTTAGTCATAATTTATCCTTTCACTGTGTGATCGTACTTTGATGGGTTATTAATCCTATGCTAAGAGAGCGATTTGTATTGCGGGAAACTTAACAAACATGTAAAAAATGCAAATTAAACCCAGACTCAGAATAACACTTTGTGGATCGCACAATGTATTTATCCTGCTTGGGCATCGAACTCATGGCACTCGCATGGAAGGTCGGTATCTTAACCACTAAGCCATGTGTGCAGTCGTTACTAAGATAATATAGATGAATTACTTACAAACCCAAATTTCTTTGTAAATAGTAGCAGCGGCCAGCAAGAGAGGCATTGATGGACGAACGTGTAAATGTGGGTCGAGACGTAGCCGAGGCACACATACCTAAGTACATCAATACCTAGTTGTGGCCAAGGCTTGTATAGTGCTTTTCCCAAATAATGCGCGGAAATTAAAACTACTAAGTAGTACGAAGTAGAACTGTATACATGACGAACAACGAACAACATTTTTCACGTGCTAAAGGGTTCATTTGTTTTATTTTTCATTATCAAACAGGTTTCTTTTTAAGCCAGTTTGAAATTTAAATAAAACTAATAAATTGCCTATTTGGTTGCCATGTTTTGAAGTAACAAATCATTCCATTTTTAAAATACACGATAGATATGAATTTACATGTATATTTATTTGGCCGCTAAAACACAGCAGATATGGATTTTCATACATTTTTTGCCGGCCGCTGTTCGTATGTATTTGGTCAGTACAGCAATTTCGATTTATCTCGAAGAAGGTTGTCAAAATAATGCTCAAATTTCCAAGTATGTTTGAGAAAATGTATGTTGTCTCTTAATTCGTGACGTAGATATATTCCCTAGCGTGTTAAAAAAACAAACGCTGCAGTCACCCATTCTTCTATCTATAAAATTCACACAAGAACTATCCACGAAACTGCTAGAGTTATTCGCTGCATTCCTCTACGGAGCTTTTTTTTATCCAGTTTGCGTATTCAATTTAGCGTCGTCCAGCTTCGTTAGTTAGTCTGTTTAGTCCCGCTTAACTCGGTAAATGCCATCTTGTTTAGCTCCCAAAGGATTTGTATAATAAAACTTTTTGTGTAGGTAGAAAAAAAAAGAAAGAAAATTTCTGCGGTGGCGTATTTGTTTAATAAATTATATGGTTGAGTAAACTCGACTTGAGTGAACGTTAAGGAGTCTCTTGACGGATGTTTAGGGCTTAAGAGTGGATCTTTTGATGCTTTCTGACAGCCGTCTAACAATACGCTTCTTTGAATGAATAATAACATAAATTTTAAATTGTCATATAAAATATAAAATTTATTTATTTGTTATACATAAACATGAATATGTAATAGTTGCTTAAAATATTTCAAATATTTATATCTTAGTATTCTATGTCTTTCCGTGTGGTGACGGAGTAAGAATACTATTCACCACCCCATATCTTACCCGTGGGTGATCGTAAGAGACGACTAAGGACGACAAGAGTACTACTAAGGGATATAAAATGCATATAACTTCTATGCAAGAGAAGGAAAACTCTAAATAAAACCCTATACCAACACGTCTGACCAGCGTAGTATGGTAGGTCAATTTCCCTCCCATTATGGAGGAGGCTCGTGCCCAGCAATGGGACGTATACGGGCTGTGATAATGATGATGATGATGAGTCTCTTTCGACATATTTTATTATTTAAAAAAATAATTCATGCACTCAAAGAAGGATTTTGGTTTAGGCCCGCGAGGTCCGGGCCGAGAGCGGCAAATATTGTTCGCTGCCAAAATTTTCGAAGTGATAAAAATTTGAAATCTTTTTTTTTAATTATCCGACCAAACTCTTTTTTACTACCAGCAAAATTATTCAATATAACATTACAATACACTAAAGAAATTTATATAATACAAGCGCATGACACATTTCCATATTCTGCCAAAACTCCCATGGTCACTATCTTATTTCGAAAATATAATACCCGCTTCACACATCAGAAAACACTAAGGATACATACATACATATCATCACGCTATATTCCTTGCAGAGTAGGCTGAGAGAACAGAGTGCCAGAGAACTCTATCCTTGCATACTTCACTCGCTTCCTTAACATTCATAATTCTCTTCATACACGCTCGCCGGTTTCGGATTTTCTTAACTCCACCTTCTTTCAGTACTTGACCAATCTGGTCTAGGTAGATTAGTCTCGGTCTCCCCCGGTACCTACATCCTTCCACTTTCGCTAAGGGTATATTTGAAAAAATATTAAATACCATAATTGTAACATAATCCCTGTGGTAAATAACATTTCATATTTAAGGTTTGTTAAGAATATACATTTGTTCGTACATTTCAACTACACTTTTATCAAACATTGTCGCTAAGAAACGCCTTGTCAGCAAATGATACTACAAAAGATATGCAAATACGGGCCCGGAGGGGTGAAAGGCCACTGATTGAGCTCAAATACGCCACCTTCCTGTTCCATCCCCTCCTACGATACCCGCATGCAGATTATTAGAAGATTTGTTAAGGATTCCATTTTTTATAAGATGGTTATTACAATTGATTCCGTGTGGTTACGGACTAAGAATACTACAATAATTTCTTGTCCGTGATATTCGTAAAAGACGACTAAATAATATAAAAGCAACGTGTATACAAGAGAAGCTGTGTGGTAGCGGCTACGAATACTACCAACCCTTACTTTGCTTGTGGCTGTCGTAAAAGACGACTAAGAGCTTTAAAACGATCTGAGCTAATCCCATCTGATACCGTTTGGTCAACAATTACATTCCCAAGGAGGGTTGACGTCTGACCCGACTAGAATTTTTTTCGTCTTCCTTAGCCGGACCGGGCATGCCCGATCTGGACCAGATAAGGTATGTAACGCAGAAGATATATCTGGACCCGATCAGAAAAACCTTATCGGGTCCAGATCAGGCATTCCTGATCGGGTCTAGATCAGGCATTCCTGAGCGGGTCCAGATTAGGCATTCCTGATAGGGTCCGGATGAAATTTTACTGATCAGATCCAAATCAATCATCTGCGTTATATATCTTGCCTGATCCAAAACGAGTATTCCCAGTCCGGTCCTTTTAAAAAACATGAATATCTTAAAAAACATGTTTATCAAATAACAATATAAATTAATATATGACGTAGACAGCGAATGCAGTGCTATATTCTTATCATAGAGAGTCCCAGTGAGCCGTTCCAATTAGGGCGCAACCACCAGATGCTAACGACTTTACTGTCGCCTGAATTTCTCATTCATGACCTGATCGATCTGTTTTGATCTGATTCGGTAACAACTAATATAATATTAGGCGATGTCATTACGTTTCGAAGAATCTTAACACCGCGATTTAGATAATGACGTCATTTTACTAACGCCATCAACAATTTATTATGACCCAAAACATTAAATGTTAGAATGGTTGTTACAATATTATTATATTTATTTTCTATCTATGTTTTCAAATGTACCTATTATTTATTTTTGTTTTTACTTTAAATATAAATTATTTTTATATTATTAATTAAACATTATTATTATTATTAAATAAATATGATTAATTAAAGACTTCAGATTAATCTCCTCTGATACAAATACAATTTACACCGTGGCATAAATATGACAATCAAATATGATGCTTTTTTTGAATTTTGATTGTTATTTTTTTTGTGTTACGAAAACTGTTTCTACATACATACATACATATCATCACGCCATATCCCTTGCAGGGTAGGCAGAGAGAACAGAGTGCTAGAGAACTCTATCTCTGCATACTTCACTCGCTTCCTCAACATTCATAATTCTCTTCATACACGCTCGCCGGTTTCGGAGACTCTTGACTCCACCTTCCTTCAGTACATGACCGATCTGGTCTAGGTAGGTTAGTCTCGGTCTCCCTCGGTGCCTACATCCTTCCACTTTCGCATTGTATATCTTCTCAACCAGGCGTTCGTTCGGCATTCTTTCCATATGTCCGAACCATCGGAGCATTCCCTTTCGCATCTTTACACCAATACTCTCTTTCATACCTACTCGCTCTCTTACGTCGTCGTTACGAATGCGGTCGGTCAGCCTAACTCCACAGATTTTCCGCAGAGATCGCATTTCGACCGCATGAATTTTACTATCATACTCTTTTCTGCATACCCAACTCTCGCTTCCATACAGTAATGTTGGGACAAGCACTGCGTTATGTATTGCTTGCTACACGTGCCTTCTGGCTGAGGTTGTGGCTGCCGAGAAGTTACCCCAACGCTCCGTTCACTCTATTTCCCGCATTCACTCTTCGCTCTATATCAGTGGTGTACCTTCCATCTCGGCTAAATCCACATCCAAGATATACAAATTCATTCACTTGCTCTAGTACATCATTACCTATTGTTACTCTTACATCTGTTCTGGTTTTATCTCTTTCAAAGACCATTATTTTGGTTTTGCTCACATTCACGCGTAGACCCCTTTTCTTACAATCTTCTGTCATTGTGTCGACTAGGGTCTGCAGGTCAGTCGCTGACTGTGCCAGCAGGACTGCATCATCTGCATAAAGCAGAGCAGTGACCACTGAGTCGCCCATCTGGACTCCCACATTCATATCGTTCAACCTTTGGAGACATTTATCCAGATATATGATAAACAGCCTGGCTGACAGAACGCACCCCTGCTTAACGCCGATATTGACGTCAAACCAAGGCGACATTCCATCATCCAGCCGTACACAGGCTCTACAGCCCATGTAACTGGACTGCACAGCCTGTAGCAGTTTACCGCTAATACCATACTCCGGTAAAATGTCCCAAAGTTCCTTTCGTACAATCGTGTCAAATGCTCTCTCCAGATCCACAAAACTGCAGAAAACCCTCTGACCTAGAGCCAGATGCTTCTCCACAATGTTGCGCAGAGAGAACACTTGATCCATGCATCCCCTTCCACTCCTGAAACCTCCTTGTGCCTCACACAGTAAACCATCGGACACCATCCTCATTCTCCTTTCAATAATATTACCATACACTTTTGCTGCCAAACTGGTCAAGCTTATGGCTCTGTAATTTGCGCAGTCATAACGTGAACCCTTGTTTTTAAACAAAGGCACGATGACTGCGCTATTCCAGTCCCTGGGAACCATTCCCGAGCTCCAACATAAATTGAGGAGCAACAGGAACGCCTCCCAGACAAAAAAGCCACCAAGCTTGATCATCTCGGCAGACACCATATAAATGCCCGCTGCCTTACCATTTTTCAAACTTCTTATCGCCCATTCAACTTCATCCATACTGATGCCATCGGAGGACGCCGTTGTCGAATGTTGATCTACTAAACCACATCCAACACCGGCGCAAACCGTAGCATCCGCATACATATCGCCAAAATATTCACTCCATCGGCTTAACACGTCTTGTGTTTGTGTAAGAATGTCTCCACCTTTAGACCTTATTTTATTCATTCTGAAGGCTGACCAACCACCCCGAGACCTCTTCACCTCCCTCCAAAAGAGGTTGGTGTTACCCTCGAAGTTTTTAGTCAGCCTATCTTCTGCACTCATACTTGCTCTATCACGTTTCTCTTTCACTAAGGCCTTGGTGTCATTCTTACATTGCCGATATATTTCTTTCTTCTGTTCAGTCATACTGTCATTCAGATTCAAAGAAGAGACATAGTCCAGCCACGCTTTCTTCTTTTGCTCTACGGAAGCTGCCACTTCCGCATCCCACCATGCATCACCATTTGTTTTTCTATGCTTCTTTGAACTTCCACATACTTCTTTCGCTGTATCTACCATACTCTCTTTCAATACTCTCCAGCATTCTTCAATGTCCGATTGCGGCTGGCTTGCCATCGTCAGCCGTTCTCGGACACCCTCTGCATACTTTTCTCTTACACACTCTTCTTGCAACCTTTCAACCTTTATTCTTTCAAGCCCTCCGAAGTGGACACGCTCTCGCCAGTGCCTCCACTTTCTGAACAGACCACTAAATCTCGGTCCGTATCGACTGTGGGGCCCCTGTAGGCTCTTGCGTCCAATATTTTGCTTCGGAGGCGACTGTCTACCAAAATTAAATCTATTATGCTTTTCTGTTCATTCCTTCTCCATGTATACATATGGATGTCCTTATGTTGGAAAAAGTGCTTGACACAATAAGGTTTTTCTCCATGCATACATCCGCTATTTTTTTTTTTTTTTTTTTTTTTATTGCTTATGGCGGCAAACGAGCAGACAGCACACCTGATGGTAAGTGTCACTGCCGCCCATGGACCTTTGCCAATGGTATAGCTAGGCCGCTGCCTACCAATACAACCCTGAACCCACCCCAGTTAGGCTTCCGGCTCTCTCGCTCACCGAACGAAGCGCAATAGCACATTGCTATTACTCAGACGTCGATCTTCTGCGAGAGTGTGGTACTACCCCGGACGGACCGGCCCGCGGCTGTAGACAGAGAACTGTCCACAGCGTGGTCCTACCACAATAGAACCCGCTATGAGCCTACCTGCGTCGTTCACTCTCTTATCACCAAATGGACCAAGTACGTCCTCATAGTCGGGACGCTTGGACCCCACCCATCCGTTCAAATCTCCGCATACAATCACGCGTTCACTGGTTTCTGCCATATCCAGAACTTCCCTAACATTGTCCCAAAACTTCTCTAGGTGTGATGCCACCGAGAATCCTACGGCATCATATGCTACAACCATGAATACCTTGGTGACACCTAGTTTTATACGGACTCAGAGAAGTCTGGGATCATACATTCCGTAATCCTTCACACCTGAGGCCAAGCGAGAGGACAACAGCACTCCTACTCCCATGCTGGCTCGATCGCTCTGTGGTACACCAGACCACAGAGCCATCCCGCCACCAGGAAGATCGCAGGCGTCGCTGCCCCTTCGCTTGGTCTCTGTTGCACAGAGCACGTCTAGCTGTTTGTCCGCCATGACGGATATCAGCTCGTGCAACTTACCTTCCACACAACCTCTTACATTCCACGTGCCCACCCGGCACTCTGCTCTCCTCGACTGGCCTAACTGGGCAAGGCGTGATAGGTGGCGGCCCCCATCGCCGCAACTGCCGATGTTCGTACCGACGGGGGCGGGTCGGTACGCGTCGCCTCCGGGGGACGCCCTAACCCGCATTGCGGTACGCATATCGAGCCGGTTTAGCAGTCTAATTAGACTGGCAGGGGACGCGAACGAGCACGCTCCGGACTATGCCCCCCAAAACTGTTTCTGGTCCTGATATACTACATGCCTTACTATATACTTAATTATATATTGCATCAGGCTGTCCTTATTTGGTCCAGACCTGGTCCTGAGCCGGTTTGCCTTACCATACTTGATGATATTTCACATCAGGCTATCCTTATTTGGTCCTGACCTGGTCCTGGTCCGGTATGCCTTACCATGCTTGATGTTATTTCACATCAGGCTATCCTAATCAGGACCTGGTCCTGATAGGGTTTGCCGGATCTGGCATGCCTCATTCTGTTCTGATTCGGTCCAGGTACATGATCTGGTTGAACCATACTTTTTTTCTAGTCGGGGGCAGGCGGCCGGTCACAAAACTGTAGCCAATAACTTTTGCAATATGTACGATGGAGGCAGAGTACATATTGTGACGACACCAAGTAATTGGGATAGTAGCAGAAGAATGATGATGACCAGTTTGGTATTTTGGGTCAATTTTCCTCTTAATGTGAATGAGGCCCAAGACTTGCAGTGGGACTTTAAAAATTAAGAAAAATGAAAAGAAAATCATAAACTGTTTTTTTATTACTTATGGTGTAACAAACGCGCAAGCAGCAGACCTGATAGTAAGTGTTACTGCTGCCCATAGACCTTTAATATAGGGGTACAGCTGAAAACCCCAAACCCAGAAAGTTGGGCTTCCGGGTCTCTCGCTCACCGAACGAAGCAAAACAGCACATTGCCATTACCCACACGTCGATTTTCTGCTCAGTGTGGTACTACCCAGGACGGACCGGCCAGCGGCTGTAGACAGAGAACTGTCAACAGCGTGGTCCTAACACTACTAATGTACGTACTTATCCACACTAGTCTAATTAATTTAAGATAAAATATTGTGGTAGGACCACGCTGTGGACAGTTCTCTGTCTACAGCCGCGGGCCGGTCCGTCCGGGGTAGTACCACACTCTCGCAGAAGATCGACGTCTGAGTAATAGCAATGTGCTATTGCGCTTCGTTCGGTGAGCGAGAGAGCCGGAAGCCTAACTGGGGTGGGATCAGGGTTGTATTGGTAGGCAGCGGCCTAGCTATACCATTGGCAAAGGTCCATGGGCGGCAGTGACACTTACCATCAGGTGTGCTGTCTGCTCGTTTGCCGCCATAAGCAATAAAAAAAAAAAAAAAGAAAAAAAAAATAGTCATAAAATTATTGGAGCGGGTTTCCAATAGACGTGGGTTCAAGTCCCACGTTTGGTAATAATCAGAAATAAGTTCTTATTTATAAGAATACTAGCTGTCCCGACAGACGCCGTTCGGCCCGGCAAAGCTTTAAGCTATATGCCGACAGCAGCGCCACCTACCGGGTCCAATTGTGTTTTGAAATTAGTTCCCATTGGAATATACATATAAATTTTTATCCTAATCGGTCCAACTGTTTGACATACCGACAACGGCGACACCTACCAGACTCAATTGCGAATCTAAACCATTCTCGAATTCCTTCGAACACACACAAAAATTTCAAGAAATATCCGTCCAGCCGTTTAGGAGGAGTTCAGTGACATACACACGTACAGTGGAATTATATATATATATATATATAAAGATGATACATTCAAAGCAACACTACCATCTTTAGAGACCTCGTGATGAAATAAAAAAATCAACTCACGCCGAGCACCCTATTAGATGTTTCTCAAGCGCAAAGTAACAGCTTCCGTTATTACTCAAAGGGTAAAAAGGGGAGTCCATATTTTTTTATTACAACTCCCCTTCTAGGGGAAAATGTTCTGTGTCGGCAAATCTAATAAACTGAATATGGTTGCCGTAAAGTTATCATAGTAGTTCAAGTAGCGAGTTCCTTTAATATAGTATGCTCTGGGTTTGATTCTTATACAGAATAAAATATATTCGCTATTACAAAATTCTTAGTCACTGATCCACCGAAGACAAAGATCGGGTACCGGTGGTCCACTCGCACGGCGAAGAGAGAAGAGTTTTACGGTGGGTCTATGGGGTCACGCGCCGCCTTTCCGTCACAAAAAAAAAAAAAACGAGAGGTGTCAAGGGACACCCGGATGGAACGAAGTTCCTTTCGATTAATTAGTGAAGGTGTATTTTTATTTTATTACGAAGAAAATCATGAAGTGTTGTGTTTTATCATGTAAAAACTACTCCGATAAACGTTCAGATGCTATGGAAGGAATCATATTTCATATCGTGATATTTGCCCAATATTGAAATCTACATTAAATATTGAAAGCGACAAATATGACTATTTAGATAAGAATGAACTAAATACTATAATTCCGCGTGGTAACGGATTAAGTCGAACGCATGAAGCTACATTTGATCTCTATGGGTCAACTGACCCCTCCCCCCTGCTCCCCCTTGGCGAAGCCCTTGACCCCCCCGTACCTGCGGGAGATCATAAAAGATGACTGAGGGATAAAAAACGCATATAACATCTATGCAAGAGAAGGAAAACTCAACTAAATTACCTTATACCAACACATCTAACCAGCGTGGTGTAGTAGGTCAATTTCTCTTCTAGTGTGAAGGAGGCTCGAGCCCAATAAAGGGACATGTATGAGCTTATAATTTAGGATATATTGGCTTCCACATAAAGAGTAAACTGTCGCTATTTTTTGTTCAGAACTATTTATGTTACGTTATCTTCGTGTGAATTCTACAGTTTAGGTAGCGCTCGCTAATGTAATTCAGATGGCAAGAATGATAACTATTTCTTAATAAAAAATAGGTATTATGTAAATATTAAAAAGAAAAAATAAACTAAAAAGAAAAATAGAGCTCGTCTCTAAAGTAACTTGTTATTTTTGTTTATTATTATAATTGACATTTTACATATAAAAAAGAGTGAATATTAATTAACAATTGAATTTAAGATTATTTAATATTTAATTATTTAATGCCACACTTATGTTAGACAGCTATCGATGTCATACGCACGCACACACAAATCAATATAGAATAGCGGCGTAGTATCACGACATGACGTTTGCCTTAGTACCTACCCAATGTATCATTTCCAGTAGTCGACACAATTTTACTGCCAAGGCGCGCAGAAAGATCATACATTTCACATCACAAACTTTCAATACCTATCTACTATATACCTACAGGTATAGTATGTTATTAACAAATCGATAGTGCTGTTAAAATACAACAATCATCAACGATGACTGCTCTCACGCCTTTACATGTGTTCGGGTCACACAATCGGCGATCATAGATTTCTTGCCATATTTCTGTAGATCTGTAGTGCGCCCGGTTGCTGCCTGACCACAGCACTGCGCACTCTTATTGTCCTAACGTTTGAAATATTGTACCAAACGACACACGGTAAAAGGCAAAAAATATGTACTTTAAATATCGAAAGTAATAAAAGCATTTGTTTGCATAAGAATCAATTCCTTACTATAAAATGTGCATCGGCAATAAATATCAAATTATTTAGAATTTTTAATTTACTATTTTTATTATATAATTTTTTTCTGCCTTAAGCGATTTTTATCGTTATATTTTAGCCAATTTGCAAAATATCTTTATAAATAGCCTATAGCCTATGTGTTATTGTGAGGTGCAAGCTATATTACTATAAAGTTTCATCAAAATCCATTTGGTAGTTTTTACGTGAAAGAGCAACAAACATGTTCACATCCATACTCGTACATTATTATAAACTTTCACGTTTATAATCATCATCATCACAGCCCATAAATCTCCCACTATTGGGCTCGAGCTTCCTCCGTAATGGGAGGGAAATTAACCTACTAT
The DNA here is from genome assembly GCA_905163515.2 of Lymantria monacha. Lineage (NCBI taxonomy): Eukaryota > Metazoa > Arthropoda > Insecta > Lepidoptera > Erebidae > Lymantria > Lymantria monacha. The sequence continues at coordinate 18,802,833 of LR991107.1, read as the reverse complement.
ACCGCGCTAGTCAGACGTATTGGTATAGGGTTTTGTTTCGAGTTTTCCTTCTCTCGCACAGATGTTATATGCGTTATATATCCCTTAGTCGTCTCGTACGATCACCCACGGGTATGACATGGGGTGGTGAATAGTATTCTTACTCCGTCACCACACGGATTATCACCACACGTTTATAATATTAATAGGAAATAGGATAATAGGATATATAATTCCACTAGACTAAACTTTTGGGCCCCGAGCTCGAACGCGAGCCGGCCGCGCAGCGAAACGAAATTAATTTCGTTGCGCATTATTTTGATTTTGCTATATCTCTTAAGGTATTGATTTAATTTGCATGGTCTGAAGGAAAAAAAATATCTTCATGAAATGCTCAAGCCAACTAATGTATTTAAAATGATAAGGATTAATACAGTATTTGTGGAAATAGCTTTTCAATTATCGTTTTATAATAGGCCATTTTTTTAAAGTATTAAAATGGACATAGTATGTTATCCTTAAGAGTTAAGCATATACCAGCGCGGACTTTTTTGTAGGCCTTTTTAAGCTCTATAATACTGTACTACTTTATTTTGATCTATTTCGTAGGGTTCAGCCAGCGTTTGCAATGTAAGCGCAAAATAATGTGTTTATTTACGACATCACATTAGAAACCTCTTAAATTATCAGTGTTTCTCTACTACATTATGCATATATTATACATATAAACCTTCCTCTTGAATCACTCTATCTATAAAAAAAAACCGCATCAATATCCGTTGCGTAGTTTTAAAGATTTAAGCATAAATAGGGATATAGGGACAGAGAAAGCGGCTTTGTTTTATGTTGTGTCGTTACAACTTTGTTGTGTGTCGGTAGTAATTTTTCCGTCTAGCCCCCTTTCGCAACGCGCGATAAGGAACTTCGTTCCAAAAAAAAAAAGGGTGGTCACTGAAGAAAAGAACGCGTTCCAATGACCCACCCACACGACGTAGAGAGGTAAGTTGTAGAGCGGGTCTACGGGGTCGTGCGTTGCTTCTCCCATCGCCTCGGACGGATTAGCGGGGCGTGACCACACCATATCCCGCCGCCAAAAAACAAAAGGGCGAGTTTATTAAGTCGCGCGTCATTCCTTCTGTCGCCCCAGGCGGAACGAAGAGGGTGTGACCATACCGATAAAAAGCCGAAAAAAAGGCAAACCCGTGAAATGCTTTTAATTTGACCACAACAAGCTCAATTAGAAAAGTTAATTTTTAGTGGTGGGGCCAAAGTGTTGAGCAGTTTTTTTTTATCTATAGCCGCGGGCCGGTCCATCCATTCGACCACACTCGCAGAAAACTGACGTCTGAGCAGGAGCAATGTGCTGTTGTACTTCGTTCGATCAGTGAGAAAACGGGAAGCCCGACTTGAGTGGAGTTTAGTTGGTAGGCAGCGGCCTAACTTTACTCCTGGTATTGTAAAGGCCCATGAGTGCCAGTAACCACTCAACTCTCACCATCAAGTATGCAGCTTGCTCTTTTATCACCATAAGCATTTTATTTTTGTGATTTAGAGGCTCACTAAATGGGAATATTATTGATTCAAATTGCCAAATTTAGTATTTGAGGACGATAAATTGATTTAGCTGGAGTTCATTTATAGAAAATATTGTATTGTCAATATTTTCACCCAATGAACAAACTATAATTAGAATATGAAAGTAATTTTTGTCATTGTTATTAAGAAAAAATAGCTCAGGAAGTTGACTAATCGCATCTAGATAGCCCCGATACGATCTTTGGTTTGCTCTTTATTATTTTTTTCCACTTTTTTTAATTATTAATATATATATTTTTCATATTTTCATCAATGCTTTTTCGTTTATTTTATTTAAATAACCAATTCTTGTCCTTACTATTTTTTTTTCTACCCTGCACTAAGGAAACAATATTGCGGGGGACCTTACAAACATGCTATTAACGCGGACAAATTACACCCAGACTTAGAACAACCCTTTGTGGGTCGCACAAAATATAGTCCTGCGTGGGAATCGAACCCCCGGCACTGGCGCGGAAGTTCGATATCTTAACCACTACGCCATCTGTGCAGTCCTTATATCGATAAGATTAAAAAATATTCACATTACATTAGTATGTAATAAGTATCTATATATTTGCCGAAACTCCATAACATCATTTCATCATCATCGTATACGTTGGGCTCGAGCCGCCTCCACTATAGGAGAGAAATTATTGACCTAGTATACCATGCTGGTCAGACTTGTTAGTATAGGGTTTTCTTTTAAGTTTTCCATCTCTTGCGATCACCCACGGGTAAGATAGGGGGGTGGTGAATTGTATTCTTACTCCGTCATCACCCAGAAAATCCTCTCTCATAATGATCCTTTAATATCTAAATATATATCATAAAAAAAAACCATTTACCAGAAAAAAAACACCTAGGGTTAGTCTTCCGCCGGGCGGGACTCTGAAGATAAAGATCGAGTACCAGTGGCCCGCTCGCACGGCGAAGGGAGGTGTTCTTGCAGGGTGGGTCTATGAATTGTGCACCGCCTCTTCCGTCGCCCTGGACCAATTTGGCGGGACGCGACCACATCCATTGTCCATCGCAAGAAAAAAAAAATAGGTTCAGTCATCCAAGTATTAATATTTAAGGAGGATGCCACACATGATTTCTGTGCGGACGAAGTCACATGTAAAAACTTATAATATACAACATTTTGTGAATATCTAGCCATAAAATATCAGCTAAATATTTTAAATCATAAAATGCAACAAATGTAACAAATTTTATATTTCACGTCGCAAGCAATAGCACAGAGTAAGCACAATAATATGCCAATCCTTGCACAAAACTGTGATTCACTTTACGCAAACACAATCGTAAAATATCAACGGTACTTACTTATATATATATATATATATATATATCTTACTTTTTTTTTTTTTTTTTTTTTTTTTTATTGTCTACGGTGACAAACGAGCAAACAGCACACCTGATGGTAAGTAATGCTGTTGCACATGGACCCAGCAACACCAGGGGTACAGCCAGGCCGCTGCCTACCGTGAAGGAAGAGCTCTTCTTAAACCTCGTTTGAAGAAGGACATGTCATAGCGCTCGGGAAACACAGCAGCAGGTAGTTCATTCCAGATCTTGCATGTACGTGGGAGAAATGATCGCTGAAAACGTACGGTCGAGGACCATATCGTTTCCAGGTGAAATGAATGAACTCTGCTACGGTGTCGAGTGGTACGGTGGTAAAATGGTGACGGTGGTACCAAGTCAAACAGTTCCTCAGAGCACTCTCCGTGAAAGAGCCGGTAGAGTACACAGAGTGACCCAAAGTCTCTCCGCCGCTCCAGCGACTCTAGTCTGTCCGTGAGATTGGGATCACCGACGATTCGAACTGCCCGCCTTTGTAGGGAGTCAAGTGGGTCTAGCTGATATTTAGGCGCGCCTGCCCAGAGATGAGAGCAGTACTCCATGTGAGGACGAACTTGTGCTTTATATAGCACAAGACGTTGACTCGGCGTGAAGTACCGCCTGGCCCTGCTCAGCACGCCCAACTTTTTGCTTGCCAATTTGGCTTTGTCCTCCAAATGACTCCCAAACTGGACTTTGTTCGATAGCTCGACGCCGAGGATCCCAATACTCTCGGAGATTTGGAGAGTTACTCCTTGGAACTGAGGCGCCATGATAAAAGGGTCCTTCTTCGCAGTGAACGCGCAAACTTGTGTCTTAGTGGGGTTGAACTGGACTAAATTCCGTTCACCCCATTTTGAGGCCCGCCCTAGAGAGCGCTCGACTTCAGACACAAGTTGAGCCCGTCTTTCCTGTAACATACTCCGAGGGACATTCTGATGCTCGGTGTATCGCTCGTCACCCGTGCTGTCATCCGCATAGCAACGAATACTCTCTATGGAGAGCATGTCATTGATATGCAGAATAAACAACGTCGGGGAGAGCACCGAGCCTTGTGGTACACCAGCATTAATGTGCATGGTCTCGGAGCAGGAGCCATCGACGACTACTTTTATGCTCCGACCATCCAAAAAACTGGTGATCCAATTACAGAGTCCCTCGGGGATTCCATATGATGGTAGCTTCGATAGAAGGGCCCTGTGCCAAACCCTGTCGAACGCCTTCGCGATATCTAGGCTGAACGCTAGCGCCTCACCCTTGCCCTCCAAGGCCTCTGCCCAACGGTGTGTGAGGTACACAAGAAGATCACCAGCCGACCGGCCATGACGAAACCCATATTGGCGGTCACTGATCAGCTGATGATCCTCAAGGTACTGCAGAAGCTGATGGTTGATTATTTTCTCCATTATCTTGGAGAGCAAGGATGTAATCGCAATCGGCCTGTAATTCGACGGGTCCGACCGGTCTCCCTTTTTTGGGATCGGGTGGACATGGGCTATCTTCCACGAAGATGGAACCCTACAAGTATCATAGGAAAGTCGGTATAAGCGCGTGAGGACGGGGGTCAACTCGGGGGCGCACGTTTTCAGGACCACTGCAGGGATGCCATCCGGCCCGCTCGACTTATGTACGTCTATTAGCCGCAGCTCCCGCCTCACCGCTCGCTGCGTAATGCGGATTTTAGGCAGAGAGCTTTCACACCGCGGGATGATAGGTGGTGTGGCGGTTCCAGCGTCCAAAGTCGAGTTACAGGCAAAGAATTGACCTAAAAGATCGGCCTTCTCCTTTGCACTGTGGGCTAGACTGCCATCATTTTTCTGCAGTGGTGGGAGATTGGACTGGCAGAAGTTGCCTTGGGCAGCTTTGGCGAGCGACCAGAATGCACGACTCCCGGCGGGATAGCTCTCCAATCGCTCGCCGATTCTGGCAACATGTTCCGCCTTGGCTCTGGCAATAGCCTTCTTACTAGATCTAGAAGCAGCATTAAATTTTCGCTTCTCCTCCCTGACATTTGGATCCCGACAGTTTTGGGCCCTATTCCAGGCCTGGTATGCGGACTGCTTTTGCTGTGCAGCCGTCCTACAGGTTTTATTAAACCAAGGCCGGCTGCGGCCACCGACCGGTATTTTGTTGTTGGGGATGAATAATTCCATCCCCGTAATAACGGTATCGGTAACGCAATCCGCACAAATGCCAGGGTCCCTAGAGGCGAAGCAAAGCTGCTTCCATGGGTAGGATGCGTAGAACTCGCGAAGCCTATCCCAATCTGCTGACTTATATTGCCAGACTCTGCGAGTCCCAGTCGCTTTAGAGCGATTAGGCCTCGCAATAGGGGCTTTGCTACGGACCAAGCAGTGGTCAGATGACCCAAGAGGAGCTTCGACCACTACCCGATATCCGTGCTGGTGTGTAGTCAGCAGAAGATCCAGTAGAGACGGCTCATGGCTCTCAATGTCTGGAACACGGGTGGGCTGTGTTACCAGTTGTGAGAGACCATAGGCCGAGACCATATTGAAGAGATGCCTACCCAAGAGCTTAGTGGTTCGGGACCCCAACCACTCTTTATGATGAGCATTAAAGTCTCCAAGAACCACCACCTCCGCTGATGGACACTGCTCCAATATTTCGTCAATCCCCCATTGAACGTTCTCGAATAACTGAGTTGACCCTGAATCACTGCCATGGGACCTGTAGAGGCACGCGTAGATGCGGGTATACCCTCCATAGTCTACGCGTAACCATAAAATTGACAGGTCACCATGCTCGAGGGCCCTAAGGCGGCGACAGATGTCATCCCGGATGAACACGCACACCCCAGCTTTACGGTGGAAGGAGTGTTCCAACTCGTAGCCTTTTTTTTTTTTTTTTTTTTTTTTTTTTTGGTGGACTATGGATTAGTCTCGCCCCGCCAAATCGGTCCGGGGTGACGGAGAAGGCGGCGCGTGACCCCATAGACCCACCGTAAAACTCCTCTCTCTTCGCCGTGCGAGCGGGTCACCGGGACCCGATTTTTAACTTCGGTGGCCCGCCCGGCGGTTCACCCTCGCGGGTTCCTCTCGTCGACGCCCCGACAGATTTCGCCGTCAGGGCGTCGCCCTCACGCGGTGGCCTCACGTCGGGTGACCGGACAATTCCCCGGTCCGATCACCCGAAGCCTCGGTTAGGGCGGCATCAGGCGCAGGTATTCGCGCCTGCGCCGCCCCGGCCGCTGGCGGCGGCCCGGAGCGCGGGAATCCTCCCTTGCCCGTTCCGCCGCTTCCTTCTGCGAGATGACAGCCTCGCAGAAGGCGGCGACCGCGTCCCAGTTCCTGATGCTGTCGACCATCGCCCTCGCGACGGCCGGCAGCGTCAGGTCGGCACCGATGACAGCGACGAGGTCACGGCGCTGCCGCTCCCATCCCGGACACACCTCCAGCGTGTGTTGCGCCGTGTCCTCGTCACTCCTGCAGTGGTGGCAGGCCGGAGTCCACTCCCTATACACGACCCTGTGCAGGTACAACCCGAAACACCCGTGCCCCGTCAATACCTGCACCAGCCGAAAGGTGAGGACTCCGTGCCGCCGCTCCATCCACTCTATCAATACGGGCCGGAGGGCCTCAACGGTCTCCACACCGTGCCTAGGCCTCTCCAGCCGCGTAGCCCAACGGGCGATGACGTCTCGGCGGGCATCCACGCGCCAGGTGGCTATCTCGCTCAACGATGGGGAGCCACCTTCCTCGCGCGCTGTGATAACCCGCCGGTAGAGGTCGGAGAGCATCTCCGCCTCTAGGTCCCACGGGGGTGTCCCGGCCAACAGGCACGCCGCCTCTGTCGACACCGTGCGGTACCCGCGAATGGCTCTGACCGCCATGGCTCTCTGTGGCCTCCACAGAACCGCCCTGAGCTGGGCGTTCAGAGCCCTCGCCCACACGGGTGCGCCGTACATGGCCATCGAGCGGATGACCCCCGCATACAGCCGTCGGGCCTCAAAACTGGGTCCGCCCACATTCGGCATGAGTCGAGAAAGGGCGGACGCCGCGCCGACAAGCCGGGGAGCAATCTGTCGGAAATGCTCCCGGAACCACCATCGCCCGTCGAGCACCAGACCCAAGTACCTCATATGGGCCTGGATGCTGATGTGGATGGAGTTTACCACTATCGAGGCGCCGATGGGCAGCCTCACACGGGGCCCATGGAAAAGTAGGGCCTCCGTCTTGTTTAGGGCCACCCTGAGCCCCAGCGCCTCGATCCGCCTGACCATCTCCTCGGTGCCGAGAGTGGCCAGGCTCGCCGCCTCTTCGAGTGTCCTGCCCCGGGCTGTGACGAGCGTGTCGTCAGCGTAGCACACCAAGCTCAGCCCGGGGGGGAGACTCCCTCTCAACGCCCAGTCGTACCCGATGTCCCACAGAGTCGGCCCCAGAACCGACCCCTGTGGAACGCCGCACGACATGGGCGTCCGCACAATGTCCCCTGCGGGACCCGCGCAGAGGATACTGCGGCCCTCCAAATAGTCTGCCACCAGCCGCCTGAGGTACAGGGGCACTCCATGGAACCGGAGCGCCTCCCTGATGCAGCCGAATGGCAGACTATTGAATGCGTTGGCGATGTCCAACGACACCGCCAACAGCACTCCCTTCCCGGCGACGGCCTCCGCGGCCGCCTGCCTCAGGCGTAATAGGGCCCCGATGGTCGAACGCCCCCTCCGAAACCCATACTGAGCGTCCGACAGATCGGGCCCCACCTCCTCCAGGTGTCGGACGATGCGGGCAGCGAGCACACGCTCCAGCAGCTTACCCACATCGTCGAGGAGCACGATGGGCCTGTAGGCCGACGGCAAATCCGGGGACCGTCCCGGCTTTGGCAGGAGAACCAACCTCCCTTCCTTCCAGCACTCAGGGAACCGTCCAGACGTCAGACAGGCGTTGAACAGCTGCCTGAGGCGAGGCTCGAAGTGCTCGAGGAGCGACGTCAGCACCCGGACTGGAATTCCGTCCGGGCCGGGGGCCGTGGTGGCGGAACGAATCTTCGCCACGGCCGCCCCCACTTCCGACTCCGTCACGGGCGGAACACTCTCGTCGTCGTCGGCCTCCCGGTCCTGATCTGGCGGAGCCATGACCGGGGGCGTGTGTTCCGACTGCCGTGGAAACAGCTCCTCGACCACCCTACGAAGGAAGTCGGGCTGGAGGGTCTCGGTGAGGGGGGGGGCCCGCGCGCGAAGCTTGTTCAGCGCCGCGCGATATGGGCGACCCCAGGGGTCACGGTCGAGACCGTCCAGCATCTCCTGCCAACTCGCGCCCTTGGCGGCACGGATGGCCAGCCGAAAGGCAGTCCGCGCACTGCGGTACGCCTCGTACAGCTGGCCCTCCCGCTCGACGTCGCGGTGACGCCGCCGGCTGCGGGTGTAGGACCTTCGGGCACTGATACACGCCGCACGAAGGTCCGCCAGTCTTGGGGACCACCAGTAGACCCCCTGCCTCGGAGGCGGACGCCGCCGCACTCTGGGCATGGCCGCATCGCAGATCTGCGTTAACGCACTGCGAATGCGGACAGCCTCAGCGTCCACTCCGTCCGCTGGGGGTGGTGAGGACAGCCACGTGCTGACAATGGCCGCCTCCGCCAGTAGATCCCTGTCAAGACGACCCACAGCCCACCGCGGAAACGCGGGAGCTCCGTCCGCCCTGTGACCCCTACCGGGTTCCCGGGGGGAGACCTCCATCCGGATGTACCGGTGGTCCGACAGGGTCTCCGCCTCCTCCAGGACACTCCAGTTCCTCACCCGTGGCGCGACAGCGGGGCTAGCGAACGACAAGTCCACTATCGACCCGCCCTGCCGCCGCACACACGTGTTCACCGAGCCTCTGTTCAAAACACAGAGGCCCAGTGAAGCCGCCCACTCGTTGACCGCCCGCCCGCGGTCGTCCGTCGCAGGGGACCCCCACGCCGTGGATTTGGCGTTAAAGTCCCCTAGAACCAGGACGAGGCCCGGTGCCAGTCGCCGTATCGAGGCCTCCAAGGTGGTGAGTGAGGCCCCGAAATCATCCATCCTCCTAGTGGGGGAGAGGTATACGCTGTAGAGCGTGACCCCTCCCCACTCCGCCGCGACAAATTCCTCGCCCCTATCCAAAAGGGACAAAGACGGGAAGTGCCGCTGCGTAGAGACGACGATTGCCGCAGTACCGTTTCGACTGACCACCCAATTGGGGCGATCAGGCACGGCGTACGGTTCCGCGACTACGGCTGCACCAATCGACCACTCCGCCATGGATTGCAGGAGGAGATCCTGCGCTCCGGCGGAGTGGTTGGTGTTGGCCTGCAGGAGGAGGTGCATAGATGGTGTACCCATTATCGGGTTGTATCCATGACCTCCTCGCCAGCGGGCGATCGGACCGCGCTAGGAGCGGGAGCGGCCGTGGTCGTAGGGCCGCCCCGCGCCTTTGGGGCCGAAGCTGGAGGTTTGCACGCCCCAGAGCCCATGCGGTGCTTGGCGGGCTTATTGCCCGCCGCACACGCGGGGCAGTGGGGCGGGGCGGCGCAGGATGCCGCCACGTGCCCGGTCTGACCGCAGCGGAAACACAATCCGCCGCAGTCGAAGCAATTAGTGCACGTCGGTCGAGTGTGTCCGACCGCCATGCACTTGTAGCACCTCGCAGGCCGGTGCTCAAGCACGGTTACCCGCGCCGAGCTCCAGCCCACGAGGAGCCTGCCTGAGCCGGCCAGTTGCCTGACCGACTCCACCGGGCACTGCGCCCAGGCAGCACCTACGCCACCCGGACCGGGACGAATGGCACCGACCCGGACGGTGTCTATGGGACACCCGGTTTTCGAGGCAATAGCCTCCCGGATGTCTTCCACCGTCACCGAATCGTCCAAACCCGAAATGCGCATTTCGGCGCACTTGACGGGCCTGGCGATCTTGATGCCACCCTCCTCGGCGAACAAACCTCGCAGCTTCTCGGCCACGCTGTCGGCCGTCTTGGCGCCCTCGGCCCCTGGGAACTCGAGAATTCGAGCCCCCGTCCGGGCCTTGCGGGTCCTGGCTTCGACGCCTCCAATATCGGAGACGTCTAGCTCCCGCCGGGCCTTCCTCAAGACGGCCTCGTAGCTGAGGCCCTTCTCGGCCGCCTCGGGCAGCACAGTGATCACCACTGCGGCCGTCTTCGGCGACTTGAGCCCCTTGCGCGGTCTCTTCTTCCGTCCGGCTCCTGCCTGTGGAGCGGGGACCTCAGCGGCGCGCTTGGCCTCCGCTCTCCTCCTTTGGCCGCGACTCCTTCTGTCGCGTTCGGCTACCTGCCAACCCTGTTCGGGTACGGCAGTCGTGCCAGACGCGGAAGGCCTCGTCGCAGCCTCGCTGGTCGTCGCCGGCGGTGTTGTTGCGGGCGACTTCAGCGGTCCGGCAGGAGCCGGAGCCGTCTTCCTCCTCAGGGCGGGTCCCTTCGGAGCTGGGCCGGGGCCTTTGGGCTTAGGCCCGGCCGCGGCCGCGGCGTAGCTCCCCACGCGGCCACCCTGACAAGGCAGCGGGGCGGGGGCTGGTGCCACATGCGGCCGCTTATCCGCGGCTAGAGGCGGCCGGACACGTGGTTCTGGAGGCAGTCTTGCCTCCAGAACGGCCACACGCGCATCAACGAGTTTGCCAACTGCGTTGATGATTTTGGCGAGGGCCTCGTCCGACAAGCCTCCCACCTCCAGCGTCGGGGTCGGCTGAGCCCCTCCAGGGGCCCGCTCCGCGGCGCCTGGCGGCTTTGGCGCCGCAGGGGCGCTAGCCGGCGGCAAGCGGTCCGCGGGGAGAGGCGTCAACCTCACCACCGGGACGGGGAGTTTCGCCGCGGCGACCGCGCCAGCGTCAGCCGGCGACGCGCGCTTCGCGGCGGCAGGCGTCTTCCTCGCCGCGGGGACGGGTGTGACGGAGACGCCATCACCCAACGTCGTCGGTGCCGCAGCGCGAGGCGGCTTTGGCGCCGCAGCGGCCGCTGAGTAGCCGGCCCTGGCCGATGGCGCGGCTGGCGCGGGTGACACGAACAGCGCCACCTGCGCCTTGAGGTCGGCCACGTCTATCAATAGCTGGCGGTTTGCCCGACGCATTTCCGCCAGCATGTCGCCCAGGTTCCGGTTTCGGGTCCGCAGGCCTGACATCTCGCCTCTAAGGCGGACATTTTCGGCCTGCAGATCCGTAGCCTCGCCGGCGCGGACAGCGACCGCCGCCGCCCTTTCCATGGCCGAGGTCCCTCGCCCTCTTCGGGAGGCCTGGATCTTGGGCGGGGGCATGTTGGCCACGCTCCCCTCAGTTTCGGCGCTCGAGCTGCCTCCCTTGCTCAGGGGGCGCTTTCGCACCTGCGAGGGGAGGGCCCCCTCCTTCTTAGTCGCGGTCGCCGGCGGCGTCTTTGCTGCTAGACGCGCCGACGACCTAGTGGGGCCTTCACCAGCCGACCCGCTGTCCTCTTTGGACGGCCCTGCGGGAATATCACCGCCCTCGTCCATTCTGACGGTAGATCCGCCGCCCTCGTCTTCGGACGGCTCTGCGACATCGCTGTCGCCCTCGTCCGTCGACGGCTCTGCTGCGAGTCTACCGTCCTTCTTCTCTTCAGCGGCGGCAGCCTCCCTGCGCGCTCGCCGCTCCTCCAGCCGCCTCTTGTGGCTCAGGCCGTTGCCCCGAGACTTTCGGGGCGACTTCTTCTTCTTCTTTTGGGCCTCCACGGTTTGTGCCGGGCCCTCGGCGGACGCCTCAAGTCCTGAGGACGAGGCGTCGTTGTCAGTTTTTCTTTGGCTTGACAAGGCCGTGGTGTGAGAATCACACAGATTCCCGTCGGTGTTAAAAAGGTTTTTTAAATTGGTATCCATGAGATTCCCACGAGTAGGGGAGATACACAACGTCGACCCGGGCAGAGATCCCTTTACCCGGGCAAGCCTACATTTACCAACCAGGGGGGCAGCCGGTACCCTGGCTGGAGCGTGCTAAGAACAGAACAACCCATCTGCCATGCATCTTCTCGCCGCACGCCAGAACTTAAGATTCTGGGTGATTTCCGAGTCCGAATGTTACTTCGAACTCTTTATAGAGGTTGTCTTCCTCGCGGTCCGGGCGGTTAAGCCAAGACCCTCGCTCCTGATACTACGCCTCAAGACAACGTGTCTTGAAGCAAGATACCAGGTTTACGATGTGTGGGCGGTGGCATGTGCCTGCCCAGCCCTCAAATGAATGAGTGACTGAGCCCGTCCCAATATTTCGCGTCCTATACCCTCTACTACGACTGTAGTAGAGTAAGGAGCGAAATCGCGCAGATATTCGCTACGGACGACAGTACAACAGAAGAACTGGGGACCGCCGCCCGCACCCAGGGTACACCGCGTGGAGGTTTCTGGGATAGTACCCCTTCCAACTCGTAGCCTGGATAATTTAGGTACGAAATATCATCCGGGGCACTTATCTGCGTCTCCGTTAAAAAGAGCAAGGCAGGCCGCGCCGTCTCGAGGTGTTGGTGGACGGCGTCGAGATTGCTGTGTAAACCCCTAATGTTACAAAAGTCCACGTCAAATGTGGATAGAGGGACCGCCGTGTAAAACCTTCTCTTTTTGTGTTTCCTTTTCATGGGTTTTGTATAAGAAGAGGAAGGGAGTGTACTTTCGTGGAATGGGGTCCGGTGATGCCAAAAAAAAAAGGTGCGGGGCATAGTACATGGTTGGAGGGTGGGTTTTGTGAGGAGCTGACACGAAGCACGGAAGGGCCCCCGGTGCCCCCCCGCCCGTAGTCGTCGGGCTCCACTCCGGTTTCCCACTCCGGCACGACGACTCCGCAACGGGATTTTCGCCGGTTGGCGGGACAGCCTCCCAGGGGGGATAGTCCTGGGCTCGGGTCCCCTGCTGACCGGCAGGTGGCCGGCGGTGACCATTCCCACCGGGTCTCCCTGTACCCCATATCAGCCCCTCACGCCCAATGCCCCAACCAAGACCTTACCACCGTAAATTTCAAGCATCACCAGAACCCACCACACGAAAACACACCCGGAAAGTTAGGCTCCGGCTCTCTCGCTCACCGAACGAAGCACAGCGGCAAAAGCCACCATTCATACGTCGATATTCTGCGAGAGTGTGGTACCACCCCGGTCGGGCCTGCCTGCGGCTGTAGATAGAGAACTATCAACAGTGTGGCCCTACCACAATAGAGCATAGCTTCTACTTTAGAAGTATAATCTACATTTCCTATATGTTTATTAACTATTATAAAACTTTCCAATGTTTACGCGAGTATTACGAAATAAAACTATTTAATTACGGATTCTATCGTGTATCTTTAATTGTCAACCGTTTCGAACACTTCGTCAATATCATCCTCCCGTGACCATGAAAGCTGTAAAGTGTTCGAAACGACGGTAAATTAAAAATCAAATTTTTATCTCAAAGTTTTATCTCAAATTTTATAAAGCTAGATAATTTATTTCTTTGCACTCGTTAATTTCAGGTAATACAAATTAAATTAAAATAATATTGTGTAAGTAGCTTATTTATCGGAAGATTTTCGGCTATAATATATAACGCGGCAACAACTAGGACAAAAATATAACTTGATCTCTGCGACAGTTGTCACTAGTGCCGCACGCTTACGATGAAGTCCGTATTTTTGTCGATATAATTCCTTATTTTTTAAAGTTATTTGCTACTGCAATTGAAAAACAATGGATGAAAATATTATTGAATTTCAATCAAATAGATGGGTGAATCGATTATAAATATAAAACAATCTATGAAAATCTTATCGAATTTAAATCAATGAATTTTATTTAATTTAAACTAAAGCTGTTAATTAATTCTTTTTATTATTCGAAAGGAGTACATCCAAGTTCACCGTCACTATTATCATCATCGCTGGAGCATTCCTGTAGGTTGATGATGAGTTCTTGGTTACAGATTATTTAATGAATAATCATGTTTAGTTTATAAAAGACATTATCTTTTTATTATAAAAGACATGATCTAATTAATATTATAACTGATGTCTGAATACTAAATTAACACAATTTACTTATTTTATAGCGTAACCATGTGGTTTATACAGGTAATATATTGGTTTTACTTGGTTTATAAATGTTATCGATTTACATTTATCGATCATCCCATCTCTATCTTATTCTCAGTCTAGTATGACCTTGTACTTGCGTAAGCATCATATTATTATAAAATGGTTACTAAGTATTTTAAAACATACGAGGTACAAGTTTTGGTGTAAATATTCATATTTTTATATTCATAATTCAGTTGAGATATAACTGGCACGTAAAGAATGAAAATATAGGCGATACAAAATAAAATTGTAAACATGACGCGTATTCAAAATTACGTCATCGGTTTTGTAGCTAGCATCTGTCACAGAGATCAAGCTACATTTTAAAGACAAAGTATGTACGACAAAGTGTGTAAGGAAAATACTGCACATCGACCCTTAGAAAGTGTCAATCGACTAACTTCGCCTTCGCACAATGTTGTCCCTCTCGCACACTGCCTGAATTACGTCGTACAAAGCACTGACAGTCCAGTATGTATTTAGAGCTATTATGAATCATGGTCATACATTAGTATTAAGATTACCTATATTTTATACATATATGTTCCCCTTTTTTGTGGTAGACTATGCAGCTGGTCACGCACCGCCAAATCGGTCCGGGACGACGGAAGAGGCGGCGTGTGACCCCATAGACCCACCCTGCAAAGCGCCTCTTTTCGCCGTGCGAGCGGGCTACCGGTACCCGATCTTTGTGTTCGGCGGCCCGCCCAGCATATATGTCCCCCTGCGAGAGAGAATTAAACAGTATTTCTTTCTTTCTTCTATATTTTTTGTCTGACACGTTTCAAGAACGGCCACAATTGATGTAAATTACAGACACAAATTACAACTTAATACGGAACAAACACATGTTCAATAAAACTGTCTTATATGGTTGTCGAAACCCCGATACTCGGCATTGGATGTTTCCACTAAAACTTCTACGCCATCTGTGAAATAAAATGTTATATTTCATACAAAAGTTATTTCTTTATTACAATGACTTGCTATGGAATAGAAATGGTTATGAGTGAGTCAGCACATATTTTACCTTATTTTTCATACATTCAATTTTCATCTTTTACTTTTAATTTCACACCTTTCTCCCTTAAATAGAGGTGTAACTATGCCACTGAAGACAAGGTGTTAGATCTGCATTAGGTTCTCCAAAATGGCAATACGGGCATTGCGCAGTATTGCGCGGGGTATTGCGCAGTAGTGCAGATGGCGTAGTGGTTAGGAATATCGACATACCAAGCCAAGTGTTTTCCGTGTGGTGACGGAGTAAGAATAGTATTCACCACCCCATACCTTACCCGTGGGTGATCGTACGAGACGACTAAGGGATATAAAACGCATATAACATCTATGCGAGAGAAGGAAAACTCTAAACAAACCCTATACCAACACGTCTGACCAGCGCGGTATAGTAGGTTAATTTCCCTCGCATTATGGAGGAGGCCCGAGCCCAACAGTGGGACGTGATGGGTTTATGGGCTGTGCTGTGTGCTTGGCTTCATAATCATGATGATGATGAAGCCAAGTGTCACCTAGTAGTCGCCTCTTATGACACACCTTCCTTTTTTTAGGTAGCCAGTCTGTCTAAAAATAAACCCTGGATATTATCCTGCTTACTCCATCCGGGGCGAAGGAAGGGTGGCGTTCGGCCCCATAACCCACCGTGTTCCATCCCCATCGCCATTAGACCGACTACTGATACCGATTCCTTGACATTCATAGCCGGCCCGGCGGATTACTATCCTTTCGTGGCATCATATGATACCTACAGGCATATAGCGAAGTAATTTACGATAAGTTATGACTACCTGCCGTTACCTCCACCAGCCGGGCGGTTTGCATTCCAAAAATTAAAAAAAAAATGTATAATTACTAGTTTTTATTTACTTATTCCACATTGGTATCTGATGAATCACGATTCCGTGTAGTGATGAAGTAAAAATTCAAGAATACAGCTCACCTCACCTTTCCTTGCTCGTGGGTCCTGTAAAATACAACTAGGGGATATAATATGCATATAACATCTATACAAGAGAAGGAAAACTCGTAATAAAACGCTATACCAACTCATACAACGAACGTGGTACAAACTTGTATATACATAAAAGTGACTAGATAATATCAGCCACAATTTGATTGTCATACGATAGCTCACACTTGTCTAAGTGGTTGGATGATGAACGAATTGCCAATAGGTGTGGGTTCGAGTCCCACATGTGACAATTATTTTTCACTTATAAGCAATTTTTTAAAAATAACCTAGCGCGTAAATAGCTAATTCTTAGTAATTTTGATCATCATCATTCTCCTCTTATCCCAATTACATGGGGTCGATACAATATGTACTGTTCTTTCATAGTAGGTACTTATTAAAAAAGTTATTGGCAATAGTTTTATAACCGGCCGCCTGCCAGTTGTCAACCCTCCTAGGGAATAGAGAAATATTTTAATTCTTAGTAATTTTGATAAACGACATAATTTTTAGTAGTTTTCTAAGTTGTCTCATATGTAATTCAACTTGGACATTTATGAGATTTGTCTCGCTGTCACGTAAAATAAAAAAAAATAATAACACCTTATCGTTGTGGATCTTCAACTGGAAGTGGGGGAAGGGCTGCAGGGCGACAGCCCGACAGGCAATTAGCGGCGATGAGATAAAACGTGCAAAGTCCACGAATGATTCAAGTTTTACAATTAAAAGTTGTTGAGTGACGTCGAATCATAACTGCAGTTTAATATGGACAAGGCATTTACCTTCAACCATCATCTTCTTTTATTCTTATTACCCTGCGATGTGGAGCAAGCACCCAAGTTGATGATAAGTGCTATAGGACCTCAGCAATACCAAAAACACAATCACTGCTGTGAAGATTGGACTAAATATAATGAAGAAAAACCAACGCCCACGCTTCCTTCTCTCTTGTTCATCAAGTAAAATATCCTCATCATGATCAATATACTCTTATAAATTACTATTATCCAAGCTATCACCATCATCATCCTCCTACTCTTATCCCGATTACTTGGGGTCGATACAATATGTACTCTTCTTTCATAGTACATATTGTAAAAAGTATTGGCAACAGTTTTATGACCGGCCGTCTTCTAGACGTCAACCCTCCTTGGGAATGTAATTGTTGACCAATTGGCGTGGAGTTGATCCAGGTCGTTATAAGGCTCTTAGTCGTCTTTTACGACATCCACTAGTAAAGTAAGGGTTGGTAGTATTCTGAGTCGCTACTACACAGCTGGTTATGTGTAAAATTAATGCAATCCAAGCTATTTGTAATTTTATCCAAGCTATATGTGAAATTAATGCAATCCAAGCTATTTGCAATTTTAAGCAAGCTATATATAAAATTAAACAATCCAAGCTATTTGTAATTTTATCCAAGCTATATGTAAAATTAATGCAATCCAAGCTATTTGTAATTTTATCCAAGCTATATGTAAAATTAATGCAATCCAAGCTATTTGTAATTTTATTCAAGCTATATGTAAAATTAATGCAATCCCAAAAGTATTTTTTATAACTGCCAAATGGCGATCTAACATCTGTCATTGTAATTTTTTACACATTGCCCTTCAGTAAATTTTTACAACAATAATAAATCAAATAAGAGAAGACAAATGTATACCTATCAAGTCGCAGGGACCTTACCACTGCGGTATAGGATTTTATAGCTAATTTTATCACTTAGTTGCTTTGACCAAGGCCTACAGGCAGTTTTGACTGGACGTGGTCAGATGGCCTAGCGTTGGGGTGTCGGGGATAGACTGTCAATAGACGATCTCTCCGGGCTCAAGTGCCTCCGCCGTTGTGGTTTTAGTGGGTATTCCGGTCGAATTAGTGCCGGCGAGTCCCACACACCCTCCCGTCTGTCACCGGTGGGGGTTAGTGCGTAAATGCATTTCCACAGCGTGAATAAAAAAAAGGCCTACAGGCAGTTGTGGTTAATCGTATTCTAATTCAGTTATCATCTCAGCTCATGTGTCCCAATATTGTCTTCCCCAGTATGGGACAGAAATTTATTTACTACAAGCTTCCGCCAACGGCTTTGCACGCAAGGTTTGTTGATGAAAAAGTAGCTCATGTCCTTCCTTGTCTCTCAATGGTTTTAATTTTGTTTTTGCGGAGTACTTTTTTTTTGATAAAAGTAATCTGAGTTAGTCTTCTTATAGTATCAGCTACCTCCCAGTGAGAGTCCCGTTGAAATTGATCTAGTCGTTTTAGAGATTAGCCGATACAAACAGACAGATAAACGAACAGATTGATTTCTTTTTTTTTTTATGCTGGTACCATATATACTCATATGCATTTAGTGAAATGCTGTTAATTTGAAATTACAAACAGATAATTCAATTTTATTTATATGTATAGATATCCCACCACATATTCCCACCACTGTAACTCTACAGGAGCCAGGATGCACAATGGTCTCCATAAAAGACACTGAGGTTTGACCCTCAGGCAGTCCCAGGAAATGCTTTTAATTGTCTTGGGACCCGCAACAAATTTAATTAGAAAAGAAAAACAGGAGGAGTTGAAGAATTTCCACGTCCCTCCTATGCAAAGCGGGAGACATGAAGCAAAATTGACTAATAGGCCAATAGATAGAAGGATGTACTGACATGTGAAGCATAGCAGTACAGCACCACGGATGTGACAGAGCTTAAGGGGCCTATATGTGAGCCTTAAGTTTGATTACAATAGTAGGTATGGCAGAAGCGCCTGAACGCACGGAAATTTTCTCGAGTTGCCACAAGATCCGTATAATATACAGGGTGAAAGGGGACCGCTCCCGAAAACAAAGACAGGTAACCCTACTAGTCCTACTTGTAATGATAGGCTAGAAAAAAATCGATTCGGAAGAAAAAAAATTTTTTCACCACGCGAGGTCGTTGAACAAAATTTAATGTGGCGTTGGGCGTGGGTTTGCTTGGCGAAATTTTAGCATTTAATATGCTTAATTATTTATAAAACCGATTACGAAGTGAAAAATGATGTCACAAGCGGGATTCGAACCCGCGCCTATTGGGATTCCGGCCCAATCGTGCTGCCACTACACTACCGTGACTAATTATAGGACATGCAAATTTCACTTTCGTATCATATTTACGTCTTAAGGTGACGGTGTGCTATCTACCCGACAATGTTTACACATTGTATAGACTTAATACTTCAAACTTTACAGTTAGAATTGTATTAAACGATGACACAACCTTTTTATTTAAATAAAAAGGTTGTGTCATCGTACACGCGCCTAAAGAAGTTTTCACTTCAAAAAACTACAAATTAATAAAGATTCCCATTTAGTGGCTTCATGTTGTTCAGCTTCGTCCAACACGTTACATTTTATTATCTAGCAAAAAGTTGGCGACGTTTTGAATTATAATTCAGATCGTAAAAGATAAAGTATTTCACTGACGGTCCAGATCGTTAACCAAACCACAGTTTGTCGCGAGCTAGCGTTTATATTTACATGATATACTCACGAAGAGGCTGCCTTGCTGTATGATGGTTGCTACGAAGACTCATCATCATCATCATCCTCACAGCTCATAAATGTCCCACTCTTGGTCTCAGGCCTTCTCCGTAATGGGAGAGAAATTAACCTACTATACCATGCTCGTCAGACGTATTGGTATAGGGTTTTGTTTCGAGTGTTCTTTCTCTCGCATATATGTTATATGCGCTTTATATCCATTAGCCGTCTCGTACGATCATCCACGGGTAAGATATGGGGTGGTGAATAGTATTCTTACTCCGTCACCACACGGAAAAACGAAGACTACTAACCTTTATAATACCTGAACCAATGACCATATGATACCATCATCATCATCAACCTGCTCTTATCCCAATTTATTTGGGGTCAACGCAATATGTCTTCGCCTTCCATACAACTCTATCAGACATCATCTCTGTGGTCACTCCTTGTCTATCCATGTCATGTTTCACGCAGTCCATCCATCTTTTCTTCGGTCTTCCCTTACCCTTTAAGCCTTCAACATTCATACTTAAAACTTTCCTCACAACATTACTTTAATCCCTTACTCATCACATGTCCACACCATGTCAATCTTTCACTCATTAACTTTTCCGTCACTGACGCAACTTTCAAACTTCCGCTTATATGTTCATTTCCTCTTATATGTTCAGTCAAATTATTGACTATATGGTATCATATGGTCAATTATCAATTTGACTGCACAGATGGCGTAATGGTTAAGATATCAAACTTCCGTACCAGTGCCGTGAGTTCGATTCCTATGCAGGACAATACTTTATGCGATCCACAAAGTGTTGTTTTGAGTCTGGGTGTAATTTGTGTGCATTAAGAGTATGTTTGTAAAGACTCGGATTGAGAGAGCCGGAAGCCCAACTGGATGGGTTTGGGGATTGTAATAGTAGGCAGCGGCCTAGCTATAGCCTTGGTTATAGCAAAGTTCCATGAGCGGCAGTGACACTTACCATCAGGTGTGCTGCTAGCTCGTTTGCCACCATAAGCAATTAATAAAAAAAAAGAAAAGAAAAAAAACGACCCCTGCATTACAAAGATAATTTTTGTGACTTTTAACTGAAGACAAAGATCGGGTTCCGGGGGCCCGCTCGCATGGTGAAGAGCGGCGCTTTGCAGGGTGGGTCTATGGGCTCGCGCGCCGTCTCTTCCTTCGCCCCGGACCCCACCGCAAAAAAATGGTGGTTTTAAAAAAAAAATACATTCCCAAGGAAATTTAAAGACAGGTTAGCAACTAAATTGTTAAAACTATTTGCAATATAATGGGAGAAGAGTACATATTACGTCATCTCTTAGTAATTAGGATAAGATTAGGATAATGATAATATTGTAAATTGTGACAAGGCTGTGGCTTTCTCCTTGTCAATTCAAGAATAAACTGATTTCTGTGAAATAATATTAATTTTTACGAATTCTAACTCGTTTGTAGGTAGGACTGCCATCCTCCCTTGACCATGAACGTTGAAAAGTGTTCGAAACGTCAGGAAATTAAAAAAGCATTTAATAGTAGTAGGACAACGCTGTTGACAGTTTTCTGTCGACAGCTGCGGGCCGGACCGTCCGGGGTAATACCACACTCTCGCAGAAGATCGACGTCTGAGCAATAGCAATGCGCTATTGCGCTTCGTTCGGTGAGCGAGAGAGCCGGAAGCCCAACTGGGTTTGGGGTTTATATTGGTAGGCTTTCCGTGTGGTTTTCCGTATGGTGACGAAGTAAGAATACTATTCACCACCCCTTATCTTACCCATGGGTGATCGTACAAGACGACTAAGGGATATAAAACGCATATAACATCTATGCGAAAGAAGGAAAATACGAAACAAAACCCTATACCAACACGTCTGACCAGCGACGTATAGTAGGTTAATTTCCCTCCCATTACGGAAGAGGCCCGAGCCCAACAGTGGGACGTGTATGGGCTGTGATGATGATGATGATGATTGGTAGGCAGTGACCTAGCTATACTCCTGGTATAGCAAAGGTCCATGGGCGGTAGTAACACTTACCATCAGTTGTGTTGCTTGCTCGTTTGCCACCAATAGCTAGAACAAAAATAAAATAAAAAAGTGTGTGTGTCAGCTCCGACGCACGACTGGAGTTTACTCCTTAAGTACGATTATCAAAACAGGCGCAAAAAAAGCTCATTTCACTAAAAATAATATGTATATTTTTATTTACTTCTTCTTCTTCTTCTTATGTATTGGCAATCAGCTACATATACGAGCTATTGGTGCCAGTGTCAAGTTATAAATATTTTCACGTTTTTAGTCTTTCAAGTCAGTCGTTGTCTAAGTCAAATTGTCACCATTAACAGTGCAATGGCCACACTGTTAATGGTATCTTGTGGGAATTTTGATGGAAAACGAAAACGTTGTAAAGCACTTTTATATGATATTCACTACATCCCAGTATTTCCGCACATCACATTACATAAAATGCCATCAAAATTATCTAATATAACACGTTAAAACACTAAGATATCGAATATAATACAAGAGCACCACATGACGTTTTCAAATTCCCGTCAAAAGTCCTATTTTTATTTACATTTATTAAAACTGTTCAGTGAAGTATTATCTCACGTCAGAAAGTTAAAGGTGCGCAGAATATGTTGCGCACCAAAAACGTAACGAGGTCATTCGATCACTAGATTTTACTCCTCAATTTTTTTTCATACCGGGCGCCTTATATGAAAATCGATTCTTAAGGAGTAAACTCCATTAAAAAATCAAAAACAAACACGATAGAATCCGTAAAAATAATTTTATTTCTAATATGAAATACACACTTAAACATCAAAAATCATTATGATATTTACGATTCACATGAAAAATTAAGATGAGGAGACACATTGTAACTTAAATTTATAAGCACAAGGGAAACTAGAGTAGGTATATATATTGCGACCTCAAATAATTAGGATAAGAGCAGGATGATCTCTTGAAGAGGCCTTTATCCGTCAGGGAGTTATTAGTTGATAGATTGATAAATAAATGTATACTAATTTAGATACGTGCAAATATTTCACATCCTTAAGGGGGTATATATATTTTTAAAGTGCCGTAAAAAAGGCAATCAATATTTTTACTATACATTATTTTATGAGTTATTTATCAACATTACAAGAATACAGAAAAAAATTAAAAAGGTAAAAAAGTTGAAAATTCAAAAAATTAGCAGCTGATGAAGTGGGGGGCTTCAAAAAATTGGCACGTGATCATGCCCACGATTCCAACCCTCCTAGCAATATGAAAAAAAAAGAGATTATTAGTCTAGACTAATGTCGCTATGTCCGGAACTAAGGAAAAGTTGAAAAAAAATTTTCACAAAATGGCCGCTGCCCGAAAATAAGCAATATTTATAGCAATTTCTTGACTTTTTCGATTTTCTTTAAAATAGTAAAAATTGAAATTTAAGGATGCGGTTAATTTTCAACTATTTTACTTTTTATTTTTTTTCTGCTTTCTTGTAATGTTAATACTCATAAAAAAATGTATAATAAAAAACTTGATTGCATTTTTTTTACGGCACTTTTAAATCACCTAAAATTCGGGCCTCTAGACTAGAATACCCCCTTAAGGAAGACGTATAATGACATAATTGATGACGCTTGGCAAACGGACTGGCGGCTGTAGTTGCTGTACTTCAGACAGTTTGTACGACACCTTTTCACACACTTGCTTGCTTGCTTTTAAACAGTTAACACACATATTACTTTAATTCAAGTAATAATTTATAATAATAAAGGCCTCTAAAAATATTCTAACAAAAAAAAATCCAAGTTGAAAACAGTATTAGAATTTATAACCTAGTTTACTAGGTGCAGCAACGGCGCGAAAATCTGTAAAAATGAAAATACTTTCAGAAATTTATCGCCGCTTATGAAATTTATAGCCAATTTAATAGAGTTTTGCGTATTTTTTTTTTAACTTTCTACATCGGTAACCATGGACTACTAGTTGAAAGGCTATTTTTTTTATCAAAACGTCAAATATTAAACATAACCTATAAATTTTATTTTTATTGACTTGAAAATTAAGACAATGAACCGACATGACTGACGACTAAAATATAAATCTATTATAATTTTTTAAACTTATTTAACTTGACATTGGCGAAGTTGTGGTTAATCACTCACAGAGGCCATTCATTAAGAAGAAGAAGACTTGTATTTTTCTCACATTGCACTTATAGGATAATATTATTATACATATGTCAAGAAACAACATTTGTCTAAAGGTATTACAGCGTTCATGGTCAGCCAGACTGACGTACAGTCCTCCTATGATATTATAATACAAACACGATAGAATCCGTAAAAATATCTATATTTCAAATTACTGATATTTAGCATTTGATATGTTAGGCTATTTATAAAATATTATTTGTAAGGGATAAATTATTATCACATATAGGAATCAACACCATCTATTGGAAATCTGCTACAACAATCTTACTAATTTCTCCAGTGTGGGTAAGCTTAAGCTATATGTATTCAAGTTACCATATGTAACCAAACGGAACGGCATTCCAATAGATATGACTTCAAACCCCTGTGGTAATAATTTCGCTGGGCTTCGCTTTCATGAGTAATTTCTTAATCTTCATTGTATTATTATTTTTTGTCATGATGTTAATCTATTTGACGGAGTAAGGATATAATTCACCACCCCCTATCTTGCCCGTGAGTCACATAGAAGATGACTAAGGGGTATATGCATATAACATCTATGCAAGAGAAGGAGAATTCGAAATAAAACCCAACACGTCTAACCAGCGTGGTATAGTAGGTCAATTTTCCCCCAATGTGTAGAGGAGGGTCAAGCCCACCAGTGGGACGTTTATGCGCTGAGATGATGATGATAATATAAAAGCAACATAACATTTATTTTCAAATTAAACTAATCATGGCTATTTCAATTTATTAATAAGACAGAAACAACAATACAAACATTGTGACGTCATTCTTGTAATCTCTATACTAATTAGCGTGTTTTAAATAAACATGTTTATTAAAGCATATTTTATATGTCGTAATAACTTCAAAAGCTTTTAAATTCTTTAATTTTGTGTATTTGTTATTTATTATTGCATATTATTCTTAAATTTACATGCTTTCTAAAAGAATATTTACAATAATTTAATATTATGATAGTAGTCAAGTAGTTAAATGTGGCATTACAATTTACATTGCATCATCTTTTTTCCACGCGGACCACGTAACCGATAAGACGTGTGCACGATTTTTTTCTATAATAAATTACAATACTTCGTTGCGAGTACAAACCGGTTTACTATTTGTGTGAACAAAAGGCAAGTTTAACCACTTAAACTACCAACTAAACTTATTATGTCTACCCAGAGAACACCTCCGAACCTAAGTGCTCCTCGATTAAGTGGGACTGCACTCCAAGTGTCATCTGAAGGTGATATTTCGAAGTTGGAGCCTGATCATCCTTTACATGGTTCGACCAGAAGATCCAAGCGTCCCCGAAAAAATGATGAAGTCACGTTTGATGATACATCCCTTAAGGAAGAGCTATTACAGATGCTGTCTAACTGGAAAAAAGATCAAGATCTTGTCCTTAATAAACTATGCACCGATATTGCGGAATTGAAGCAGCAAAACTCCAGCATAAAGTCTATTAGTGACGAGCTTGAAAAATCACTCAAATTCGTGTCATTACAATACGAGGATATGAAAGACAAACTCCAAGATATGGAACGTGAGCGAAAAGAACACATTAATCTTATATCCAACTTGGAATGCCGATTGGATGAATTGCAAAAAAGGACGAAGTTCACAGTTTTAGAATTTCGCAATATACCACAACAAATAAGGCAAGAGACACAACTGGGATTATGTGAGTTAATTCAAAATACTTGTAAATCTTTTAACACGTATGTTGAACCATCCGATATAAAGGATATATTTAGGATCTCCTCAAATACTGGTGCTTCTACGATTGTAACGGACTTCACGTCAGTTCTGACCAAAAACAAAATATTGGATGGTATTAAAGTGTTTAATAAAGAGAATTCGACTAACAAATTATCCACCTCCACAATCGGATTACCAGGACCTGTTAAACCTGTTTATATTGCTGAAAGTCTGTCTAGTAGGGATCGCAGATTGTTTGCCATGGCTCGTGACGCCGCTAGAACCTTAGCCTATAAGTATTGCTGGACTCGAAGAGGTAAAATTTTTATTAGGAGAGGAGATGGTGACAATAGAATTGAGATAAAAAATGAAGCTGATATAACAACATTAAAAAACAAATGACTAAATATATTGTCATATACTGGATTATTACTACACTTCATGAAGTTTGTAAATACTCGGTGTAACTCATACCTATTTTTATTTATAGTTTTCAATGTTTTTATGAATGTACCCCCACACAGATTTTATAAAAAGTTTTATAATCAATATCAATTCACCCTACACTATTATAATCACTGCAAAATTTACACATACATTTCAATTCTAACACTAACTTATTACAATAATCAGATTTACTGTTTTAATTCGCGTAACATAATAAATAACATAATAAATTATAAATATACTCATCATATTTATCACTACAGATTCTTAAGGTACTTACCTTTTACTTTAATTCATTCATACGGAATAGAATACATTTGTAACCGCTTTGCTAGGGTGAATGTTGAATTCAATGATTCAATATTCGCTTTGGTGTTATTGTGGTCTAAATGTTATGTTTTTATTTAGTAGTTTTGTGCCTTATCCTTGATTTTCTTGTTTAATTTTAATTTAAAATTCGCTGCAATTAACGATCTACTAACTAATATTGAAAATGTTACTTTTTGTGACGCAAAAAAATGTAGTCCTGAGGAGTGTTTCTCGTTGATACCTAGTTCCTGTATCGCAGTGTTGTCTCAAAATATTCGCAGTGTGAGAGCGAATTTCTCTGGACTTTTAACTTTATTGGAAAGAATTAAGAACCCATGTGATGTCATTGTGTTGTCCGAGTGTTGGCTTTCAGTTAACCCGAGTATACCAAACCTGTCAGGGTATAACTCCCATGTAACGTTAAAAACCTGTAATCAAAATGACGGCGTAGTAGTGTATACTAAGGCAACATTGGAAAAACTTAGAGTGACAGAACCTGATATGTGCGACTCTAGTTGCCTTTTGGTTACAGTAGGAACAGATGTGGCGATTATCGCCATATACAGACCCTATGCTTATAAAGATACAACAAGATTTATTCAATCTCTGGATTTGCTTCTCTGTAACCTAAATACATATAGAAATATAATTCTTGTGGGAGACATAAACATAGATATTGCACACAGTGGCTCGACTAATAACTCTGTTGACTACTTGGATCTCCTAGCTCATTACGGATTATTCATTGGCCACACATTTGCGACGCACGGTTCGACGTGCCTTGATCACTCGAATTTGAAAACTTCATTACCTGCCAAGGTATTGGTTATTGAGTCAACCATTACAGACCACTATGCAGTTATGACACTCCTATCGCCAAAAAGGTCTTTAGCATGTAACCACTTCTCCGTAGTGAAAGTTGACAAAATTAAACTGGCTAATGATTTGCGTGATATTGATTTTAAATTAGTTTACTCCACCAATGATCCTAACTTAGCGACTAATAACTTCATTCAACCGATCCTTGATGCTATCTCTGTAAATAGTAAAACTATTAGTTTACCACGTAGGCATAGGACGATCAGGCCTTGGATTACGATGGGACTGTTAAGGTGTATGCGCCATAGAGACAGACTATATAAACAGAGTAGAAGGGAACCTTCGAATGATATATTATTACTTTCATATAAAAGGTACCGAAATTATTGCACTAATCTTTTACGCAAAGCAAAAAAGGATTACGAAAAACTTGAGTTTCAAAAAGCTGGTAGAAACACAAGGCACTTATGGAATATTATCCAAAAAGTTACTAATATTAGTAAATCAAAATCCTCTTCTGAAGATTTATTATACGCTATGATGGATAAGCAGCAGGGTATCAACGATATAAATTCCTATTTTGCTAGTATCGGAATGAAACTCGCGAAGAAACTTGAGAGTAATACGAAAGTTATGACTAATCGAAATTCTAGCTCATCATCCTTCGTCTTATTTGACGCAGATGAAGCGGAGGTGGAAGGTCTAATTGTGTCCTTAAAAAATAACTGTTCATCTGGTTGGGATGGTATTTCCTCTGAGTTTTTAAAAGAACACAAGGATATAATTATTCCGCCACTAACCTATATTTGCAATTTGAGTATGAGCACTGGTATCTTTCCTAACCATTTCAAGAAGGCTATACTTTATCCTATTTATAAGTCCGGTGATCGTAATCAAGTTGGATACTACCGTCCTATCTCTGTTCTTCCTGCTCTGTCAAAGATATTAGAAAAAATCTTGAACTCTAGACTTGTCGGTTATCTGGAAGCACACTCTTTAATATCTGCAAATCAATATGGCTTTAGAAAGAAGTACTCCTCTGCAGACGCTGTTCATAATTTGGTTGACCATATAGTCAGAAAATTGGATGGAAGACAAAAATGTGTTGGTCTTTTCTTGGATATCATGAAAGCGTTTGATACCGTTTCCACTCCTATTTTACTATCTAAGCTTGAGGCTCTCGGTATAAGGGGCACACAGTTGTCTTTGTTTCAAAGTTATTTAAGTGATAGAACACAAATAGTCAAGATTGGTTCTCATGTTAGCTCTGAATTGCCTATATTGTATGGCGTGCCTCAGGGAAGCATTCTTGGCCCAAGTTTGTTCCTGGTGTATATAAACGATCTATGTACACTTTCTTTAGATCATGGAGGTATTTTCACATATGCAGATGACACTGCACTTGTCTTTTCTTCAAACTCTTGGGCTGAGACCTACTCTTTTGCCCAAAGAGGATTTGATTCTGTTAATAAATGGCTACATGACAATGTTCTAACTCTAAATCTACCCAAAACTAAATTAGTAAGTTTTTCTATTCGTAATTTTGAAGATGAATTCCAAAATAACTTTGAAATAATAGCTAAACCTGTAGGTGCCTCTAATGTTAACGTTTATTGTATAGAAAAAATTCAATCTATCAAATATCTCGGGGTATTAATTGATAATAGACTGAATTTTAAAGAGCATATAAACTATTTATCTGGTAAAGTTCGCAAACTTATATACGTATTCAAAGATTTGCGTAATTTGGCTGACGTACATATTATGAAGATGGTTTATCAAGCACTGTGTCAATCTATTTTAACCTATTGCATTACTTCCTGGGGTGGTGCCGCGAAATCACACTTCATACAAATTGAAAGAGCTCAAAGAGCAGTTCTGAAGGTTAGCTATTTTAAGCCTCGTTTGTATCCCACTGCTAAGCTTTATGAATATTGTCAACTCCTAACGGTTAGGCAATTGTTCGTTCTAGCCACGGCCCTAAAGCAGCACTCTCTAGCGCCTCTTGTGTGCAATTCAACTCGTCGCAATCATCTTATTGTCTCTTCAGTTCCAATTAAAACATCATTTTGCCGCAGGTTTTTTGTTTTCCTCGGACCTTATCTCTATAATAAGCTGCACAAAATTTTATCATTGAATTTTCAAACCACTTACAAATGTAAAGTAATTTTGCAAGAATGGCTTCTTCAACAATCTTATGGTGATACTGAAAACTTTCTTGAGGTTATTATATGATCCTAGGCACATACACTTGTACGTGAATACACATGCATGAAGTATATAAGTACATGCGTATACATATCCAAACACTGATATACTCATATACACACATGCACATGCACACACACGCAAACACACACACACACACAGACAATGCACACACACACACATATACGCATACACACATACAAACACACACACACACACACACACACACACACATAAACACGCACACAGACACACATGCACACACACCCACAGACAGATACACTCAAATGTTTCACAGGCATATAATGTATCACACGCATAATATGTAACACACGCATACACTCAAATGGTTCTAATACTCACCATACAAGCGCTTACACATTTTCCTATTGACACCCAGTTCAATTGTATATGGTCCCCGTGGATTTCCTGGTGACTTGTATTACAGGTAGTCTTTTTACCTACCACAAGCACCAGCAATCCATAATCATATTTGTAAATTTAGAGTAAGCGTTATTGTATACTGTAAAGTGTTATGGTGAGAAATAAAATTATTATTAAAAAATTAAATTATTAAATCATAAATTACAGCTCCATTTAATATATATGTAAAATATATACATATATTTTATTTAAATGCCTTCCATTTTTTTCTACATATATATAATATTTGCATCGAAAGAATTCATTTTACATATGCTAAAGTTAAGATCACAAATAAAAATATTCATGACTGCAATTATCTTTTTTATGAATATTACAAAATATATATTTATAGGCAAATTTATTTTTTCTAATATTCATAAACAAAAAAACACGAAAAATTAAATTTGTAAGTACCTAATTTGTATTAATGTTTAATATTTTTTGTTAAATTATCGCCGTGTTCAGGTAGGTCACCAAAGACAATTGGAACCGATGGTCCGTCCCATTAGCCATAATAAAATACAAACTTATACAGCTACTGGGTCCCATCTATCATCCTGGATGCTTTTAGCATGACCATAGTCTTTCTTTTTTATTTTGGTTGGCTATGGTGTGGACACATGTCGTCCTCTCTGTCTAGAGTGACGGAAGGGCGTCCTTTGGCCCATAACCCACCGTATTTCCTCACGCACGACCATAGCCTGTCGTTAAGTGTATTGCCGTCCACTGTAACGTATTAGGCCTCCCCAATGGCAAGATATTACCATAATTACTAACTGGATGATACCCAAACTGAGCATAATTAGGTACAACGTTTATTTTTTTTTTGCGGCGGGCTATCGTGTGGTCACGCCCCGCTAAATAGTCCGGGGCGACAGAAGAAGCGGCGCTCGGCCCCATAGACCCTCCCTACATGTACCTCTTCACGCCGAGCGAGCGGGCCACCGGAACCCGGCCTTTGTCTTCAGTGGCCCGCCAATTGTGTACGACCTACTACTCTAAAAGTTTGAATACGCTCTACTTAAAAACTATGAAAACAACATTCAAAATCAAGAGCTGATTATGTACAAAAAATCATCGACATTATCCTGTTCTCATCCCAATTACTTGGTACGTAATACCTCTAACTCTTATTCCATCGTACGTATTACAATAGTTACTGGCAATAGTTTTATGATCGGCCGCTTGCCTGACTTCGACCCTCCTCGGGAATGTAATTGTTGACCAAACGGTATCAGATGGAGTTGGCCCAGATCTATAGAAACCTTCTAGTCGTCTTACACGCCATCTACAAGTAATGTAAGCGTTAGTAGAAAGCAATCGATAATAGACTCTTTCCCTTGTTACGTTGCTGTAATAATCACAATTGTGAGTGGGCACTAAACGCAGAGGCTGCGAGAACTTCACGTTGGTTACACCTACCGCGCTGGCCGCTTTGTCCCTGACTTGACACCAACGAACGCTCGAACTACTCGTGCATCCGTTAAAAAACACTTTCAATATTAATCCTTATATAATCTTATTATTAATTAGGTAGTCAATAATTACTAGATCATCCCTAGATAATAATCTCATCATATTTAATTGTGTGTGTGTGGATGGTGCTCAGCATCTTCACTACGGATCACTGCGGGAAAGAAGCGTAAGGAGAGTACCTACTGTTTTCCTGTTCATGTCGGTGCAGAGCCTAGAGAATAGCTAGAAAGGCTAACGAACCCACTTCCCGTTGCATACCTTCTCTTAATTATAATTTTTTAACATTTAATTATTTTAATTTTTTTTTATGTTACCTATATATACCCAGCGTAACACCTTTTTATTTTTTTTATTTTGGTGTACTATGGATGCGTCTCGCTCCGCCGAATCGGTCCGGGGTGACGGAAAGGCGACGCGTGACCCCATAGACTCCCCGTAAAACTCCTCTCTCTTCGCCGTGCGAGCGGACCACCGGTACCCGATTTTTGACTTCGGTGGCCTTACCCAGCGTAACAACCTCCATTTTGGAAGTATGTAAAAATATATAACCATAAACTGTGACAGATTTGCATGAAAATTTACATATACCTAGACTATATCCTGGATTAACACATAGGATATCTTTTATTAAATAATGGTAGAGCTACACTACTGAAAATTGTCTGTCTACAGCAGGGAAACGGTCCGTTTGGGGTAGTACCACACTCTCGCAGAAAATCAACATAAGAGAAGTGGCAATTTACTGTTGCGCTTCGTGTAGGTGATTAAGAGAGCTAGAACCTCAACTTTCTGGACAGTCTAGCTGTAACCTGAAATTGCAAAAGTCCATAGGTTACAGTAACACATCATGAGGTGTGCTGCTTGCATGTTTCTCATTCATCATTCTCCTACTCTTATCCCAATTACTTGGGGTCGATACATTATGTACTCTTCTTTCATAGTACATATTGTTAAAGTTATTGACAATAGTTTTATGACCGGCCACCTGACAGACATCAACCCTCCTTGGGAATGTAATTGTTGACCAAACGGCATCAGATGGAGTTGGCTCAGGTTGTTATAAGGCTATCAGTCGTCTTTTACGACATCCACGAGCAAAGTAAGGGTTGGTAATATTCGTAACCGCTACCACACAGCTCGCTTGCATGTTTGTCACTATAAGCATAAAAAATGTCCTGGAAATACGTTCTCTTGAAATTTTGTGATAACATTATATATTATTTATTATATATTATTTATTACATTACTCCACAGATTCTCTTCGGAAAATCTGTGGAGTTAGGCTGACCGACCGCATTCGCAACGACGACGTAAGAGAGCGAGTAGGTATGAAAGAGAGTATTAGTGTAAAGATGCGAAAGGGAATGCTCCGATGGTTCGGACATGTAGAAAGAATGCCGAACGAACGTCTGGTTAAGAAGATATACAATGCGAAAGTGAAAGGATGTAGGTACTGAGGGAGACCGAGACTAACCTACCTAGACCAGATCGGTCATGTACTGAAGGAAGGTGGAGTCAAGAGTCTCCGAAACCGGCGAGCGTGTATGAAGAGAATTATGAATGTTGAGGAAGCGAGTGAAGTATGCAGAGATAGAGTTCTCTGGCACTCTGTTCTCTCTGCCTACCCTGCAAGGGATATGGCGTGATGATATGTATGTATGTATGTATGTATTATATATTCTAAAAATCTCATATAAATATTAGGCTAGATAAAAATGAGAAGTCTATGGTAAATTGAAGAGCTGTCAAAGTTATTTATTACACACAGTAATTTTTTAATGCCATACCCTGTACTGAGTTATATAATACTTCTACTGCGAGGGATTTCACTACAATAAAATTAATAGACTGAAATTACACCCAGACTCATAACAATAATTTTCGGATCTGAAAGAACTCTTTGCTGGGTATTGTTCTCACGACACTTTTCACATGACCTGGACCACGTCGCTATTTGCAAAATCTATTTAATTTAAAATTAAATTATATTATATTATTTTTTCGTCATCATCATCAACATCATCAGCTATTTATGAGCTCAACTCATACAAGTCCCACAGGTAGGCTCGAGTCACAATAGCAGAGAAATTGACCTACTATGCTGGTCAGACTTTTTTTATTGCTTATGGTGGCAAACGATCAAGCAGCACACCTAATAGGAAGTGTCACTGCCGCCCATGGACCTTTGCTATACCATGATATCGCTAGGCCGCTGCCTACCCTTACTACACCCGATGAAAACACACACAGATTAAGAGACACAACATAGATTTTGACCAAAGAAAAACATTTATTTATTTATCATACACACAATTATCATTACAGGATTTGCCTAATGCAATAGCGTGGTAACAAAAAATAAGTTATAATTATAACATATAACATTTTATAAATCTTTTATCAAATAAACTTTAATTATTTGTGTAACATATGATATGTAAAGCGGTTTTTGTAAATTCATTCAGAGAACAACAAAATATGTCTATTTCTTCAGAAACACTATTTATAGTTCGAAGTGCACGCGACAGTGGCGCCTCAAGCAGTAGGTTTGTACGGGCGCGAGGCACTGCTAGCGGGCGTGGTCGTCGTCTTCGCCACACATACCTATCAGGTACATATAGACCCACCCGCTGTAAAATATCAGCATTATATATCTTACCCCTTATTAATTTGAACAAATATGAAGCGAGTGCAAGATAACGCCTGACCTTTAGTTCATTGTATAAGTACCTACTTATTAAGTAAACCAAGACTGAACCCAACTAATATTTAATTCGTAGAAATCATAAACTTCAACAAGCGTTGTATATACTAAGAATGTTGCCCTATATAAACAGCATTAATGGCCAGCCATAGAGCAGGTAAAACAAGCAATTTTGAAGAATAAACCAGGTGCGGTCATCCACTCTCAAATGTTTTGTAAACGTCGTTGATTAAAAAAGTTCATCAACGCATCTCTTTTTAGTTTCACCGCCGGAACTGGGACGACTTCCTCTCTAAAACTTTACCAATAAAAAGTTGATCGTACTCGGCGAACTCGTGCGGATTCAGCCTACCATTGAAAAATATCGTTTGGCAACATTGTATGCGTAAATTGTTAAACGAATTTTTTACCTTTAGCTAAACAATTATACAAATAATTTGAAAAATCCAAAAGTGCACGCCTCATAATTTCTATATTATTTATCTTTTACCATTAGTCAATGCCAGAAATAAAAATAAAATTAAAGAAAAAGCCTTTTTTAAAAACATACTTTTATTATTTGCTTATAAAATAAAAAGTTAACAATAAATTAACTCTAATAAGACATATAACACTTTATAAGTTAATTGTAACCTTTAACGATAATTAAGCTTCTTCGTCTATTACAAAATAATTCAATATCGTACATAATTATATATTTTTAACACTAAAACTTTACACCATAATTATTAAATCTGCCCGTTTCTATCACAGACCCAATTTTATAAATAAAAGCGTGTTCCATTTTGATGGTATGATTAAGAACATTTAGCATCTTCTTTTTCCTATGGCCAGCTTCCAGGTCCAACATCAGACCCTGGTTACCATATAGTATTAAAGTACTCGTTAAGATGAATCAAACAAGTCCAAGCTCGATGGAGTTGCGTCGTTTAATTACGGAGTTCCTATGGCTAGCTTCCAGGTCCATGATCAGACCCTGATTTCCATATAGTATCAAAGTAATCACCAAGACGAATCAAATAAGCCCAATTTCGATGGGGTTGCGTCGTTTAATTACGAAGTTCCTATGGCCAGTTTCCAGGTCTATTGTCAGACCCTGGTTAGCATATAGTATCAAAGTACTCGTCAAGACGAATCAAACGAATCCAAACTCGATGGAGTTGCGTCGTTTAATTGCGGAGTTCCTATGGCCCGCTACCAGGTCGATCGTCAGACCCTAGTTACCATATAGTATCAAAGTACTGGTCAAGACGAATCAAACGCGCCCGAACTCGATGAGGTTGCGTTGTTTAATTACGGAGTTTCTATGGCGAGCTTCCAAGTCCATGATCAAATCCTGGTTACCATATAGTATCAAAGTACTCACCAAGACGAATCAAATAAGCCCAATTTCGATGGGGTTGCGTCGTTTAATTATGAAGTTCCTATGGCCAGCTTCCAGGTCCATCGTCAGACCCTGGTTAGCATATAGTATCAAAGTACTCGTCAAGACGAATCAAACGAGTCCAAACTCGATGGAGTTGCGTCGTTTAATTACGGAGTTCCTATGGCGAGCTTCCAAGTCCATGATCAAATCCTGGTTACCATATAGTATCAAAGTACTCGTCAAGACAAAATAAAAGATTCTTATTCTTATTCTAAAAAGACGAATCAAGCGAGCCCAAACTCGATGGGGTTGCGTTGTTTAATTACGGAGTTACTATGGCCGGGTTCCAGGTCCACCTTCAGACCCTGGTTACCATATAGTCTCAAAGTACTCGACAAGACAAATCAAACGAGGCTAAACTCGAAAGGCTTGCGTCGTTTAATTACGGAGTTCCAGTTCCAGGTTCCAGGTCCATGACCAGACTCTGGTTTCCATATAGTATCAAAGTACTCACCAAGACGAATCAATTAAGCCCAAACTCGATGGGGTTGCGTCGTTTAATTACGGAGTTTCTTTAGCCCGCTTCCAGGTCCATCGTCAGACCCTGGTTACTAAATAGTATTAAAGTAATCGTCAAGACAAATCAAATGAGGCCAAACTCGAAAGGGTTGCGTCGTTTAATTACGGAGTTCCTATGGCCAGCTTCCAGGTCCATCATCAGGTCAGCTCTATGTCACAATAATATTGCATTGTCATCCGATTTATATATGCATGCAAAATTTTAGCTCAATCAGAAACCGGGAAGTGTATCAAATTTAACTTGCAAGATTTGATTACAGACAACGGGACAGGTGAAACTAAATACACTCATTTGCAAAAAAAACGGGTGGTTTTGATTTTCATTCATATTTAAAAAGATACAATACCAAAAAGGTTTCAATCGTTTGTACACGTTACTGGCCGGTTTTAAAAATGCTGTGGTATTTAAAAAAGTACGTTCTAAATTCAATTTTTCATTTGATGTTCATTTTTACAGAAAACCCCTTTTTATCCTACATTTTTGGCGCGAAGTTCCAGAAGTTAACATCGACTTTCATAACTTTTATTCAATTTTTATCGATTAATTTCATATCCTTGACTGTCAAAGCTTTATTTAATGCTGTTTGGCTGTATCAAAAATGGTAGATAAAGTGGTAAAAGCTACCAAAATTATCGCGCTGCTTGAAGAGGGTTGCAGCCAATGTTTCGTGGCTAGGAGGCTAAATGTTAGTCGCTCGACAGTCCAAAGGACCTGGCAGCGATATCAGGAGACTGGTTCCGTCGAGAGAAGGCCTGGTTCTGGAAGAAAACCATGTACCCAACCACGGGATGATCGTTTTCTTGTGAGTCGCGCATTGAGAAATCGCAAATCTTCGTATGTGGATCTTAAGAACAACCTCCAAGAAGTAAGAAATGTGCATATTAGTCTATGGACGGTCAGGAGGAGGCTTCTCGCTGCCAATATACGCAGTCACCGCCCGGCCCGCGGCCCCAAATTACTCCGTGAGCACAGAGTTCACAGGCTTAGGTTCGCTAGAAATTGTGAATCATGGACTCAAGACGATTGGAATAGGGTTTTGTTCTCTGATGAAGCCAGGATATCTCTGTTCGGTGAAGATCGACGTCGGCGAGTGCTAAGAAGACAAGGAGAACGCTTTGCAGAGGCACGTTTCGAAGAAATCACACCTTATGGTGGGGGCTCTGTTATGTTTTGGGCAGGAATAAATTCAATGGATCGTACAGAGTTAGTCTTCATTGAAAACGGCTCACTGACTGGGCATCGATACATAACGGAAGTTCTAATTTCTCATGCACAACCCGCATTGGCCGCTCTAGGTGAAGACTCGATTTTTATGGACGACAATGCTCGCGCCCACCGATCCCGCGATGTTAATGCGTATGTGCAAGAGGTCGGAATTCGTCGTTTGGATTGGCCAGCTCGAAGTCCCGACCTCAATCCCATAGAGCATGTCTGGGACGTTCTGAAACGGCGTGTGAGATCAGTACACCCGGCTCCGCAGACCATCAGAGAGCTGAAGAATGTGATTACTGCGGAGTGGGAACGTATTCCGCAAGCAAGTATCCGGGATATACTCGCTAGCATGCCCAGACGAATTCAAGCTGTGATTTTAGCTAGAGGGGGTCACACTCGATACTAAACATTTATCTGCTTTTACTTTATTAAAGAAAAACAAACAAAAAAACTTTTTTATTTTTACTTCATGAGCATATGCACTACTAGCGAATATACACTACTAGCGAGGTTTAGCATTATTTCCCATAAATTGTATCTAAATTTTATGAAATACTGATGAAAACGATTATTTTCTTATTAATTTACCAAATTGTGTGGATAAAACTACCTATAATTATCAAACAAAGAAATATTAACATTTTAAATGGTTCATTGCTTAGGTGCCCGTTTTTTTTGCAAATGAGTGTATAAGCTTGTAATGAAAGAAGAAATACTTCTCTTAAAATTTCGTGCCATTCTCGACGTAGAGCTAAACATAGCTGTATAGGCTGAATGGGATTTATTTCATTTGCCTGTCCGAATGGTCGAACAAAAAAATGTAAACGAACTCAATTTTCATAAGGTATACATACACTAATGACTAAGCAGTTTAGTTTTTTATTAATTGCAATTAAACGACAAAGAATTACCAAGCCATTTTCGAAAGGAAACAGCGTGTTGCGATTATGAAGCTTTTAAATAAATAAATATATATATACATTAAGTTTTACGGTCGTGATCCTGCCAGATACAAAAAAAAATTATCCGACGTCCTCGAATATTTTTTTTAATCAACTATTTTCTTACTTTAAACAGAATAATTGCTTTTAAAAATATCAAATACGTTTAAACGAATGTTTTTTCTTGACATATGCATTATAATATTATCCTATAAGTGCAATGTGAGAAAAATACAATCATTTTTATGTTTCATATGTCGAGAGTAGAGCAAGACCTCAACGCTTCGCTTATGAGGCGTGCAATAAACTTTTCGTGTAGTGACGGAATAAGAATACAATTCACCACCCTCTATTACCCGTGGGTGATCGTAAAAGACGAATAATAGATAAAATATGCATATAACATCTATGCAAAAGAAGGAAATTTTGAAATAAAACCCTATACCAATACAGAAAACGAGGATCGACGTCTGAGTATGGCAATGTGCTATTGTGCTTCGTTCGGTGAGCGAGAGAGTCGGAAGCCCAACTGGGGTAGGTTTGGAAGTTGTATTGGTAGGCAGCGGCCTAGCTATACCCTGGTATAGCAAAGATCCATGGGCGGCAATAACACTTACCATCAGGTGTGCTGCTTGCTCGTTTGCCACAATAATCAATAAAAAAAAATACTTGGAAGTTTATATCCGTGCCGTGTTCCTGATAAATTTTACTATGGTCATGAATATAAATATGATATGTATCTTACACCTGTGTATCTCGTACAAGTTATAATATTATTAACATTGCAAGCCTTATGAATTGTTTTAAACTATGTTTACTTTAACTTATCAATGATAATGTAATAAGTACACGTAACGACGTCGTAAGAGAGCGAGTAGGTATGAAAGAGAGTATTGGTGTAAAGATGCGAAAGGGCATGCTCCTATGGTTCAGACATGTGGAAAGAATGCCGAACGAACGTCTGGTTAAGAAGATATACAATGCGAAAGTGGAAGGATGTAGGTACCGAGGTAGAGACCGAGACTAACCTACCTAGACCAGATCGGTCATGTACTGAAGGAAGGTGGAGTCAAGAGTCTCCGAAACCGGCGAGCGTGTATGAAGAGAATTATGAATGTTGAGGAAGCGAGTGAAGTATGCAGAGATAGAGTTCTCTGGCACTCTGTTCTCTCTGCCTACCCTGCAAGGGATATGGCGTGATGATATGTATGTATGTAATAAGTACTAATAGTTATATGGAAAATTGTGAATGTTACAAATCAGGGAGCTTCATCTGCCAACAAACTATATTACAATTTGGCAGAAAAAAAAAACAAATTGTAAAAGTGTGCATATTTCCTATGAATAAATTTATTTCTATTCTATATTCTATTTCTATTCTAAAATATTTAAAAAACAAAAAAACATTCTTAGTGCCGAGATTTGCCGTGAAATGAATAAATTGTATTATACTTATTCCGTCATTAGATTGCCTACGATGAATTACATTCTTACTTATAATTTTATACCTTTTACCATTATTTTTTTCTTTCTTCCGTGTGGTGACGGAGTAAGAATACTATTCGCCAACCCATATCGTACCCGTGGGTGATCATACGAGACGACTAAGGGATATAAGACGCATATAATTATTTATTTATATGTATAAGTATGTGTGTGTGTATGTGTATGTATATGTATATGTGTGTGTATGTATGTATGTGTATGTATATATATATATTTACATTATTTATCTATCCAACAATACTTTATGTAATTTACTGCGTTTTATCAATTAATATTTAATTATTCTTTATTACAATGTTAATTTTGAGAATCAAGTTTGGTCTATGTTACTTGACGTGACTGTCCGTGATCTCATCGTGGTTCTATCTGAAAACCAGCGCTGCACTGTTTCGGTGTAGCCTATGCTGAGATAGGACCTCTTTCGGTCTCTGCTTTGTACTTAAGTGTTATTCTAGTATCTGTTGTAAATTATAGTATCTGTTTTTTTTTTTTTTTTTATTGTTATATTTTGCAATTGTATAGTTTAATATGGTTGTTGACCTTATATTAGACAACTTTATGTAAATTTTGTGTAAGCTTATTACTCCGAGACCGAAATAAATGTATTTTCTTTCTTTCTTTCTTCTTTCTATATAACATCTATGCGAGAGAAGGAAAACTCGAAACAAAACCCTATACCAACACGTCTAACCAGCGCGGTATAGTAGGTTAATTTTCCTCCCATTACGGAGGAGGCCCGAGCCCAACAGTGGGACGTTTATGGGCTGTGATGATGATTATGATGACCATTATTTTTATAACTTTTTAATTAATTTAATTTTCACAAATAATGCTTCGACATTACACAGTATGATATATAAAATAACTATTATAAACCCCGTTTTCACGGATATATTACTTAATGTACAAGTAAGATACCCGGGCTTTTGGTAAGCTTACTCGGATATAAAGTTACTTATAATGTCAAAGTCCTCGGCGAACTTGTATTTAATATGAAGATAGACATTTACCGAAGATACTATGCTTCTGTATTAAAGTAATAATTTACAATATAACCGTTTTATTAATATATAATTATTTTTTATATTTTTACAAGCTTTATATTTAGATAAGTCCTACGGATCTGCGCACATATCTTCGACTTCATTAAACAAATAATTAATTAATTTTGACTACACAGATGGCGTAGTGGTTAAGATACCGACTTGCCGTGCCAATGCTATGGGTTCAGTTGCTATTCAGAATAATACTTTGTAAGATCCGTCCATCCACTAATTGATGTTTATAAAATGGTGGTTTATTTACCTTAGTGGAGGTCTATTTAAAAAAAATATATAAATAGGTTCTTTTTTCTTCTCCACCGTAAACAGTGATTGAAACTGGCATCGTCTCATTTGCCTTTGTCAAGTTCTTAGGAAAAAAAAATAGGTTATGTAGACATTGTTCATACGGCCACCGAAGACAAAGATCGGGTACCGGTGGTCCGCTCGCACGGCGAAGAAAGGTGTTTGCAGGATGGGTCCATGGAGTTGCGCGCCGCCTCTTTTGTTGCCCGGGATGGATTTGTCGGGGCGCGACCACATCCATGGTCCACCCTGAGGAAAATAAAAAAGTGACATTGTTCATACAACGCTATAGGAGTATAAATAAAACGTGATATCTCGTAAAACCACACTATAGAACTGGAAACGTTTATATTACGGGCAAATATTTTAATTATTCATCCATCACTTTTGTATACCATAGATAGGGTTTATCAAGCACTTATTTATATAAAAATAATAAAAACGAGAAGAATATAAAACCCGATTACCAAGTGAAAAATGATGTCACAAGCGGGATTCGAACCCGCGCCTATTGGGATTCCGGCCCAATCGTGCTGCCACTACACCACCGTGACTAATTGTAGGATATGTAAATTTCACTTCGTATCATATTTACGTCTTAAGGTGACGGTATGCTATCTACCCGACAATGTTTACACATTGTTATAGGCTTAATACTTAAAAAATACTTAAAAACGTATAATACTTAAATACTTAAAAACGTAAATATGATACGAAGTGAAATTTGCATGTCCTACAATTAGTCACGGTGGTGTAGTGGCAGCACGATTGGGCCGGAATCCCAATAGGCGCGGGTTCGAATCCCGCTTGTGACATCATTTTTCACTTCGTAATCGGGTTTTATAAATAATTAAGCATATTAAATGCTAAATTTCAGTAATTTAAACGAGAAGAATATGTTTGTGTCTCTGTCTTCTGTGTCTGTTTGTATCTGTCTTCTAGGATACTAAAAGGCGAACGGGGATTTAAAACTGTAATTATTAACGACTACACTATTCAGCAGTTGCTTAAGCTCTTTTTCTCGCTAATGATTTTCTAATAGTGGTAGGACCACTCAGTTGACAGTTCTCTGTCTACAGCCGCGGGCCGGTCCGTCCGGGGTAGTGCCGCACTCTCGCAGTAGATCGACGACTGAGTAATGTCAATGTGCTATTGCGCTTCGTTCGGTGAGCGAGAGAGCCGGCAGCCCAACTGGGTGTATTTGGGGTGTGTATTGGTAGGCAGCGGCCGTAAAGGTCCATGGGTGGGAGTAACACTTAACATCAGGTGTACTGCGGTCGTTTGCCACCAAAAGCAATAAAAAAAAGTTTAGGTATGACCAAAAAAATGTATTTTGAAACCCTCGCATAAGATGTTAGTTTCAAATATAAAAATGACAGTTAAAACCGTATGAAAACCCCGTTGCGTAGTTTACGAGAAATAAGCGGAGAGGCACAGAGGCCGTAACGATTTTTATATTTTTTTTATTGCTTGAAGAAAATTTAGAAAATTTATTGAAAATATACCCCATATCTTACCTGTGGGTGATCGTACGAGACGACTAAGGGATATAGAACGCATGTAACATCTATATGAGAGAAGGAAATCTCGAAATAAAACCCTATACTAACACGTCTGACCGGCGCGGTACGGTAGGTTAATTTCCCTCCCATTACAGATGTGGCCCGAGCCCAACAGTGGGACGTTTATGGGTTGTGATGATGATAATTGAAAATATAATTATGTCAAAATATCTAGTGAATATTACATTACATCTCTAAAATAAAATTATTTTTAGAGTTTCTGAAATAAATCTATTTTTTACGCATTTTATGGAGGATATATTAGATTTTTAATTTCCCGAAGCTTCTAAGACCTTAAAATATTTCCTTCAATAATATGCTTATATATAGTTTTGTCTCTCAAATATTTAATCTCGCGTAAACATCAAAAATCGTAAAAATAATACATTGCTTTTATCACGTTTATGTTTGATTTTTCAAATACTTTCAGCATTCATATCCAAGGGAGAATGTTTAAAATATAATAAGTTTAAAATATATAAGATAATTAAATTAGGTACGCGGTATATAGGTATCTGCACTTAACTATTGTACTCGGTGATGTGTAAGTCGTTGTCCGGGAGTGGGCGCCGCGGTTATATCGTTTTAAATAAATTGAGTTCCATCTCATCATTATTCTGATCCCGCGGGACTGGAAAATCCACTAGAGTTAAATGGTACGCGGCTGTACGCCGACCGCCGAGAGGTCTCCGCATTGCATCTTAGGAGCTCCCTTTTATTTTATTCATCGGTATAAAAATCATCAATTCATTATTACTAAACGTTCCTTTCTGTTTTATAAACCACGGCGTCACTTCCTTCCGCGTGGTGATTAAGAATATATTCTCTCTCTTAAACTTACTCACCTTGATAGTCGTGAAATTTGACTTAAAAGGTCACCAGAAAAATCGGCTACAATCTACAATTAATTTGCCAAGATTAGCATATCCATTCACA
Source organism: Lymantria monacha (assembly GCA_905163515.2). Lineage (NCBI taxonomy): Eukaryota > Metazoa > Arthropoda > Insecta > Lepidoptera > Erebidae > Lymantria > Lymantria monacha. Next base: position 18,759,661 of record LR991107.1, on the reverse strand, counting down.
TTCAAATTCATTTATTATGTATGGTATAAACCCTGCGAGGGCACTTATACATTGTCAGTTTTAATATTTTAAATTAATTGAATAAACTACCACCGGATAGGTACATAACCGCTACCGAGAAGATCCAGCAAGAAACTCAGCGGGTTAGTCTATTATTAATTATTATTTGTATACTGACTTTTTTTATAAAATTAGTACAACATGATCAGTAATAATTAGCTCCAGTTTAATGCCCTTCAAATCCCGAAATAATGCAAAATTTGAATAAAATATAAAAGATTATGAATGGACCAGATCCCATTATGGTAATATCCGATTGGAGGTTGATGTCCAACACTAGACTGAATAAGCCGATGGATGAATGAAATAGTAATCATATCATAATCTAAACACCTAATTGCCACTGTTGCGCTTGGATCTCTTTCATAATAAGAGCCATACTAGACTGCTCTGGTCTGATGTTGGTATAGGGTTTTTTGTCAAGTTTTCCTTCCCTTGCTTTGTCTACCCATGTCTCTTAGTCATCTTTTAAGACACCAACGGGCAACAGAGATTGCGGTGAATGGTATTTTTGTTCCGTCACCACGCGGTAAATCCTTACTAATATTATAAATGCGAAAGTACTCTGTCTGTCTGTCGCTCTTTGACGCCAAAACTACTGAACCGATCTAAGTGAAATTTGGTACAAAGATAGTATAGAGCCTGATAAAGGACATAGGCTACTTTTTAATGCAAAAAAGGGTTGTAAAGTGCGATGAAAAGTTGTAAGGAAGTATTTTTAAAGCCAGGAGATTGTAACTTATTTTTAGGCTATTGAATAGATATAAATAAATATGACATTAATATTTTGTTAAAAATTACCATTAAGGGTAAAATAAAAATAGGAAACGTTTACGGGTTGAGAGCCCTCAGCGCTCACCCACAGTCCGGGTAAAGTTGTCATAGACATCTGAGGCTAAGAACTAAAATACACAAAAAAAAATTGTGAAAAATTACCATTAAGGGTAAAATAAAAATAGGAAGTGAAAAACTGTAGAAAAGTAACCTTTTACGCGGGCGAAGCCGCGGGCAGAAGCTAGTAATTTTATATTTTCTCAAAATTTAACTATTATATAGTTTCATAAAGTTGGTACGCTATCTTCAAATTACGCATAGGTACATATTTTTACGTCGCACCAATGTTATTATGTAAATTTAAGAGCATAGTGAACAGAAGTCCGTATCCAAGCCCTTTTGTGCTCCGAACAAATTGTTTTATATTCTGAGGGAATTGGCGTTGAGGAGGTGCCTCGTCCCTCCCAACCACCGCGGTACCCCCGACTCCGCGGCGGCAGATACTGGCTGTGAACTCACTGATGACAGTTTTATGAAGTCTCCATTTACATTTAAATTGAAAGTTAGGATTTGGACGTAACTGAGAACAAAAAAATCTTTGTTCTTAGTGTTCAGGTCCGTTCAAGGTTCCAGCTCTAATGCCTACATTGTTTTAGCACTAATGGAATAATTATTATTTCCATAGAAAGTTTTTCCAACCTTGAGCATTGTTGAAAAGAAAAATAATGACGTTTTTAGTCCAATTATAAATACTATATGCTATTACATCCTTTTCTAAGACAATAAAATATTAAAATAAAAGACTCTTTTTGATTTTCTATTCGACAACTTTTCTACTCAAAATTTGAATCTATATCCTAGTTAGAAAAAATAATCTATGAACACAAGGCTAATTTCTTTGCTCATTCAGTCAGCGATATAGTGTACCTTTAAAAATAATAAAACATTGCCTCTATGGTGTAATGCATAGATAATATACGAGAGTTTCGGCAGGGGTATGAAATATTATGATGCAATCTTAAATTTTATTCATATTTTAACATTTCATAGTGTTATATTGCATAATCTTGGTAGTCTTTTTATGTAATCTAATATAAAGAAAATATTAAAGTATAGTGAATATAATATAATAGTGCTTTACGTGTATTTTTTACTGTTCTGCACAAAATTCTCAAAGACATCGTAATTTGATTGTCAGCGCCCAATTAACGACAACGATTTGATTTGTTGATGAACATTGACTATAAATGAGGTACTAGATACGAAGTGAATACTAGAAGAAAATTATTGTTGTAATTTGTTTTAATCTGATGGTTCCGTTGTCAAACTTTCGATTAAAATAAAAAGGCACTTTAGAGTCAGAAATAAGCAATAATAATAATGCATATTTATAGCGCTATGTGGCATAGGTATGCGGGTGACTGGACCGGGGAATTAGTCCATCACCCGCCGAGAGGCTGACCGCGCGAGGAAGGACCGACGTCCTCCCCTTGGGGGCACCTCGCTCGAGAAGAGGGTACCCCTCAGGGGGTATTTCGTCGGGCCGGCCACTGACGACAAGTTCACGCTGCTCCGATGGCCGGTCCAACGACGAAGGCGAGGTTCACGGGTGGGTTACGGGTGTGCGTGCTTACGCCCTTCTGTCACCCCGGACGGAGTAGTGCGAGGAGTGCGCTGACCGTAGCCCATCCCCAAAAAAAAAAAAACAATGTAGCAGCAATAGGTATGGAGGCTGAATGAATGGGCTAATACTAGTTTTGTTTATGGTACCATTTAAAAATGGTTAGCCTAATTTTTAGACATTTGAATTAAAACAATTTTTACGGATTCTATTTAATGATATTCTATTCTGATTGTTTGTATTTGATTTTTAATTTCCATACATTTTTTAGTAACTAATGCTATAGCAGGTAGGATATATCAACCCGCTATAGTATTTATAAATCTCTATAATACCTAACGATAACTTGTTCGACGTGAGACACCTTAAACATACTGTGACCATGAACGCTGTAAAATTTTCGAAACGTAAAGAAATTAATAAATCAAATATAAACGCGATGGAATCCGTAAAAATTGTTTTATTTCAAAAATGGTTATGTTAGTTTAATATTTTTATATTCTACCCTGTCAAAAAGCGAACTCATCATCATTCTCCTACTCTTATCCCAATTACTTAGGGTCGATACAATATGTACTCTTCTTTCATAGTACATGCTGTTAAAGTTATTAGCAGTATTATTATGATCGGCCGCCTGCCAGACGTCAACCCTCCTTGCGAATGTAATTGTTGACCAAACGGCATCAGATCGAGTTGGCTCACGTCGTTATAAGGCTCTTAGTCGTCTTCTACGACATCCACGAGCAAAGTAAGGGTTGATAGTATTCGTAGCCGCTACCACACAGCTAAAACAAACGAACTATAACATACCTATTTTAATATTAGGTTAAAAGCAACGCGCAATCATAGGTTTTACCCAAAACAACCACATCTGAAAGAAAGTATCACTTCAATTTAAAAAAAAATCATTTAAAAAATTGGATAGTGATGATAATAAGTGTGCCGACGAAAAGCGTATCTGACCACTTATTATAATGAAAGGCTCCGTAGATATCTTTTCTATTTCAAAAACTACACAACCCTAATACAAAGCAATTTTCCTTTCAGTGTCTTTTAAATTAAAATCTTTTTCTTCTCTTTTTTTTTTAATTAATTTTCTTTTGGTTATATTTTTTTAATAGATTAAGGCGGAAGTTTCATTTTTACTTAATTTGCCTTCACATAGATGAAAGTTAGTGGTTGGAGATGAGTTTATAATTTTAAGCCGGCTTAGATATTGCAACTGTATTTATCCTTGTAGTAACGGAGTAAGAATACAACTCACCATCCCTTATCTTACCTATGGGTGCTCGTAAAAGACGACTAAGGAATGCAAACATGTAACATAAATGCAAAAGAAGGAAAACTCGAAATAAAACCCTATATCAATACGTCTGACCAGCGTGGTATAGTAGGTCAATTTCCCTCTTAGTATGGAGGAGGCTCGAGCCCAGCAGTGGGATATATATAAGCTGAGATGATGATGATGATGAAACATTTATATAATATAATTTATTTTTAAGGTAAATAGATTTCGCAGACAGCGGTGTGGTCCAAGTATCTATCTCTCGTGCTAAGTGTTATTAGTTCGACACCCACGCAAAGAATTCTTTGCGTTACGAAAATTATTATTATGAGTCTGAGTGTAATTTGTATCAGTTAATTGCATATTCATGACTACGCTGTTGGCAGTTTTCTGTCTACAGCTGCGGGCCGGTCCGTCCGGGGTAGTACCACACTGAGTAGAAGATCGACGTATGAGCAATAGCAAGGTGCTATTGCACTTCGTTCGGTGAGCAAGAGAGCCGGAAGTCCAACTGGGTGGGTTTGGGATTTGTATTGGTAGGCAGCGGCCTAGCTATGCCCTTGGTATTGCAAAGGTCCATGGAAGTAACACTTACCATAAGGTGTGCTGCATGCTGATTTGCCACCATAAGCAATAAAAAAAAGTTTCCCACAATAAAAGGATTATATATCTTAGTATAGGGTATGGTATTAAAAAAACCTGTGTGTAAGAAATAACTGTGATACCTCTTCAATACACCATAAACCTGTCTCATTCTACCTAACTTTATATAGAATCTTTTTCGGCTTATATACCTACATCCCATTGCTGTTGAAGTGTTCTCCAGAATAGGAGGGAAATTGACCTATTATACCACGCTGTTCAGATGGATTGGATATTCGAATTAAACTCCTTATTCGACTTTTAAGCCACCCACGGGCAAAAGAATGAGTAATAAATTGTGTACGCGGTAGCATGTCAAAATCAAACAAAGAATATTGTTACATACATACATATCATCACGCCATATCCCTTGCAGGGTAGGCAGAGAGAACAGAGTGCCATAGAACTCTATCTTTGCATACTTCACTCGCTTCCTCAACATTCATAATTCTCTTCATACACGCTCGCCGGTTTCAGAGACTAAGAATATTGTTTTTAGCTGAAAATCAAATACACAGACAGACATGTAAATGTAAATAATATAAGTTGATTAGGTAAATATAAAATAATTTGTAGGTATCTGAATACCGGTCAAGACAAATATTGAAGATCAGAAATAAATTACTGAATTTTGCATTTCATCATCATCACAGCCCATACATGTCCCACTGTTGGGCTCGGGCCTCCTCCATAAGAGGAGGGCAATTAACCTACTACACCGCGCTGGTCAAACGTGTTGGTGTAGGGTTTTGTTTCGAGTTTCCCTTGTCTTGCACAGATGTTATATGCTTTTTATATCCCTTAGTCGCCTCGTACTGTTACACCCCTAACGCTGACAGGGTGCCCAGTCAGCACTCTGCCCAGTAGCCGTCATACACGCTCTCGGTAGCACACTCATTTGAGATCGGGTCGTCATACAGAAAGGTTTTACCGAATTTCTCTATAATTAATCCTTGATTTTGTGAACATTTTATATTATTCCTTAGCTATTAATAAATTATTTTTTTAAAAAGAATTTCATTTCTCATTTCCTAACAGTACGATCATCCACGGGTAAGATAGGGTTTGGTGAATTGTATTCTTACTCCGTCACCACACGGATAGCATAGATTTGCATTTAATATACATTTAATATGCTTGATTACCTATTTATTAAAACCCGATTACGAAGGAAAAATTATTGTCACAAGTGGGATTCGAACCCATACCTATTGGAAACCCGTTCGAAGTTTAATACAATGCTAACTGCAAAGTTTGAGTATTAAGCCTGTACGATGTGTAAACAATGTCGGATAGATGGTGCCATCTCACGTCTCTTTAAAGACGAAAATATAATACGATGCGAGAATTGAATATCTTACAATAGTTCACGGTGGTGTAAGTTGCCACTTACGCCACCGTGCTGCCGCACGATTGGGACGGATTTGCATTAGATGTGTTCGAATCCCACTTGTAACATTAGCTCGTAATCGGGTTTTTATAGATCAGAGATGGACGGCATTATCTATCCAGATAAAGCTCTCTTTTTATTTTAAATAAAGATTAAAAAAAAAAAAAATAGATCAGAGATAATAAATTATTGGTTTTAAAATAAAACTATTTTATGGATTCTATCGCGCTTGTATTTGATTTTTGATTTCACAACGTTTCGAACACTAACAAAACACAGTGACACACACAACAACTAAACACAATGTTCTTGCTACGGGTCGACTCGTGGTTCTCTCGTAATAAGGGCGGTAAAATCCGTAAAAATAATTTACTTCAAATGTGTAATACTCGCGTAAACATTAAAAATCATCATCTGTTTTATATAAATCTCATCTCAGTTCATATATGTCCCCCTGTTGGGCTCGGCCTCCTCCATAACAGGAGGGAAATTGACCTACTATACCACGCTGGTCAGACGTGTTGGTATAGGGTTTTTGTTTCGAACTTTACCTCTCTTTGCATAAATGTTATAAGTGTTTTATATCCCTTAGTCGTTTCTTACGATTAAACACGAGTAAGATAGGCGGTGGTGAAATGTCGGAGGCTTATCCACGCCGCAACGCGGATCGACCGGCCGACGGCGAGCAAGTCTCCGTAAAGGGACTGGGCAGAACATTGGAAGTGGCCCGAAGAGGAGTCATCCGGCGTTGATGAGAAGAACTGGAGTCCCCCGTATCAGGGCGGGGAGCTGTAGAGGCGGTTGCACCGTATTTCCCCCGCTCGACTTGAGAGAGAGCTCGAGGTAAAAGTTTTCGGGGTTCTCGTATTGGACAAGTGCAGGTCGGAGTATAGACTTCATCAAGCGTGACCGCTCGACTTTTGTGTGGATATTTGACGTACCTCGAACCATCTGGTGATCACTCCCAATTTTAAGCCTGCTGATCACTGAGACATCATTGAATATCTGTCATCTGTCTGATATGATGAAGTCTATCTTGTTTTTTGTTGAACCGTTGGGGCTAATCCAGATACACTTCCTTTATGGCTGCTTTTTTGAAGAAGGAATTCATCATAGACTTTTTCTCTCCAGAAAATCGGATAGTTTCTCGGCCCTTTTGTTTCTCTATTAATATCCATATTACACCCATACATACCCCACTCTCAATTCATCATCATTTCCTTTGCCCAGTTTCGCATTCGCTTCTCTCATAACTACCGTGAACTGGATTTTGGACGAGTGTGTGGCTTCCAAGATGTCCTCATAAAAGGCTTCCGCGCTGTCTATGAGAAACCTACGAACGATAAACCCTATACCGCCTTGGGATGGGCGAACAAGTAGTCTTCGACGGCGGGGGCCTGCATGGTGGATATTTATATGTCAAGGCCTCGCGAGCTATGTATGCCTCAGTCTGGGCGACCGTAATAGCGTCATCGGCTTCGTCGAGAATAAGTCGTTTTCAAAACTCCCCGCGCCAATAGACCTAAAAAACTTTCTGACCAGACTCTCAAGCTCATGGAGCTAAATAGCTAGCAAGCTAAATAGGCAGACCTCCAGGTCTGTGCGTCGCTGGAGGGGCGCAGTGTTCTCTGCGCGGGTCCCGCAGGGGATATTGTGCGGACGCCCATGTCGTGCGGTGTTCCACAGGGGTCGGTTCTGGGGCCGACTCTGTGGGACATCGGGTACGACTGGGCGTTGAGAGGGAGTCTCCCCCCGGGCTGAGCTTGGTGTGCTATGCTGACGACACCCTCGTCACAGCCCGGGGCAGGACACTCGAAGAGGCGGCGAGCCTGGCCACTCTCGGCACCGAGGAGATAGTCAGTCGAATCGAGGCGCTGGGGCTCAGGGTGGCCTTAAATAAGACGGAGGCCCTATTATTCCATGGGCTACGCGTAAGGCTGCCAACCGGCGCCTCGTTAGTCGTCAACTCCATCCAGATCAGTATCCGGGCCCATATGAAGTACTTGAGTCTGGTGCTCGACGGGCGATGGTGGTTCCGGGAGCATTTCCGACAAATTGCTCCCCGGCTGGTCGACGCGGTGTCCGCCCTTTCTCGGCTCATGCCGAACGTGGGCGGACCCAGTTTCGAGGGCCGACGGCTGTATGCGGGGGTGATCCGCTCGATGGCCATGTACGGCGCACCCGTGTGGGCGAGGGCTCTGAACGCCCAGCTCAGGGCGGTTCTGTGAAGGCCACAGAGAGCCATGGCGGTCAGAGCCATTCGCGGGTACCGCATGGTGTCGACAGAGGCGGCGTGCCTATTGGCCGAGACACCCCCGTGGGATCTAGAGGCGGAGATGCTCTCCGACCTCGACCGGCGGGTTACCTCAGTGCGCGACGAAGGTGGCTCCCCATCGTTGAGCGAGATAGCCACCTGGCGCGAGGACGCCCGCCGAGACGTCATCGCCCGTTGGGTTACGCGGCTGGAGAGGCCTAGACACGGTGTCGTTACCGTTGAGGCCCTCTGGCCCATACTGATGGAATGGATGGAGCGGCGGCACGGGGTCCTCACCTTCCGACTGGTGCAGGTGTTGACGGGGCACGGGTGTTTCGGGAAATACCTGCACACGGTCGTGTACAGGGAATGGACTCTGGCCTGCCATCATTGCAGTAGTGACGAGGACACGGCGCAACATACGCTCGAGGAATGTTCGGGCTGGGACGGGCAGCGCCGCGACCTCGTGGCTATTATCGGTGCCGACCTGACGCTGCCGGCTGTCGCGAGGGCGATGGTCGACAGCGTCAGGAATTGGAACGCGGTCGCCGCCTTCTGCGAGGCTGTCATCTCGCGGAAGAAGGCGGCGGAACGAGTCAGGGAGGACTCCCGCGACCAGGGCCACCGCCAGCGGCCGGGGCGGTGCAGGCGCGAATACCTGCGCCTGATGCCGCCCTAACCCAGGTCTCGGGTGATCGGACCGGGGAATTGTCCGGTCACCCGACGCGAGGCCACCACGTGAGGGCGACGCCCCGACGGCGAAATCTGTTGGGGCGTCGACGAGAGGGACCCGCGAGGGTAAACCGCCGGGCGGACCACCGAAGACAAAGATCGGGTACCGGTGGTCCGCTCGCACGGCGAAGAGAGAGGAGTTTTACGGTGGGTCTATGGGGTCACGCGCCGCCTTTCCGTCACCCCGGACCGATTTGGCGGGGCGATACGCATCCATAGTCCAACAATAAAAAAAAAAAAAAGGTCTGTGCGTCGCGATATTCGCCAATTTAATAGGCTCCGTATTAAAGAAGCGATAGAGCGGAATCGTGGCTCAAAAGTATTCGCACAAGATCTGTCTATTGAGCAAAGCCAAATGACTAAGCTGAAGACCGATAACGGCATTGTCATTTCATCCCAAAGTGAGATCTTGGGAGAGGTCGAAAGGTTCTATGGACATAAATCATCCCGAAATCCTGTTGTCGGCTTGGTCCAAGATCCCAGATCCAAGCTAACTCGGCACTATACCGAAGAAATACCGGACATTAGCTTGTGCGAGATCAGAATGGCTCTCGAACAACTAAGAAACGGTAAGGCACCGGGAGATGACGGAATTACGGCTGAGCTCCTGAAGGCAGGCGGCAAGCCGGTCTTAAAAGCTCTTCAGAAGCTATTTAATTCCGTTATCCTCGGGGGCGACGTTCCAGAGTCGTGGACCAGGAGTGTGGCGGTGCTGTTCTTCAAGAAGGGCGACAAAGCTCTTCTAAAGGACTACAGACCCATCTCACTCTTGAGCCACGTCTACAAGTTGTTTTCGATGGTCATTACCAATCGACTCACGTGCAAGCTTGGTGACTTCCAGCCGCCCGAACAAGCTGGCTTCCGAAAAAGCTATAGCACCATAGACTATATCCTCACGCTTTGGCAGATTATCCAGAAGACCGAAGAGTACAATCGGCCTCTGTGTATAGCGTTTGTGGACTATGAGAAAGCCTTTGATTCAGTCGAAACTTGGTGGTGCTACAGTCCTTTCAGTGGTGCCAAATCGACCATCGTTATATCGAAGTGCTTAAGTGTTTGTATAGGAACGCCACAATGTCAGTCCGTATTCGGGATAAGAGTACGAAACCGATCCAGTTGCAGAAAGGCGTGAGACAGGGAGATGTCATCTCTCCGAAACTTTTCACCACTGCACTGGAAGATGTCTTCAAGCTCTTAGACTGGACCGGACTCGGCATCAACATCAATGGCGAATACATCACTCACCTTCGATTCGCAGACGATATTGTCGTCATGGCAGAATCCATGGAGGACCTTGGCACCATACTCAACGATCTCAGCAGGGTATCCCAACTAGTGGGTTTACGAATGAACATGGACAAGACGAAAGTCATGTCAAATGGCCATGTCATTCCTGTACCGGTCCTAGTTGGCAATGCGATTCTCGAAATTGTCGATCATTATGTTTACCTTGGACAAACAGTCCAGTTAGGTAGATCCAATTTCGAGAAAGAGATCAGCCGACGAATCCAACTCGGTTGGGCAGCGTTTGGGAAACTTAAGAGGATCTTCTCATCCAACATACCTCAGTGTTTGAAAACACAGGTCTATGACCAGTGTGTGTTACCAGTGATGACTTACGGCACGGAAACGTGGTCCCTAAATGTAGGCCTCATAACCAGGCTCAAAGTCGCTCAGCGTGCTATGGAGCGGGCTATGCTCGGGATTTCTCTGCGAGATAGAATCCGAAATACGGAAATCCGCAAACGAACGGGTGTAACCGACATAGCACGAAGAATTAGCACGCTGAAGTGGCAATGGGCAGACCACATCGCTCGAAGAACCGACAACCGCTGGGGAAGAAAGGTTCTAGAGTGGCGACCACGTACCGGACGACGCAGTGTGGGACGGCCCCCCACTAGGTGGATAGACGACCTAGTGAAGGTTGCTGGGCGTCGTTGGATACAGGCGGCACAGGAGCGTACTCTATGGCGTAAAATGAGGGAGGCCTACGTTCAGCAGTGAACGGCAATAGGCTGAAATGAATGAATGAATGAACAGCTAGACGCCCTAACCACTATGGGATTGGGGTGAGTGGCGACAGAGTCGAAGTAGCGGCGGGAGTACTGCTTCATGTACTGCCTGATGGTCGGCAGGCCTAGATCTACGTGAAGATCCACATTGCGCATGTACCACGGTGCTCCCATCGCACGGCACATGAATCTATTCTGTAGTGCTTGCAAATGGTGTAACCTGAAGGGTTTCGCTTGTGTGAACACCACACTTGCATACGTCTTGATAGGACGTATGCAGGCGGTGTATAATTGAATTTTACTACGGAGAGATACCTTGGCTTTTGGCGTGTAACAAGCTGTGTAATCGTCCTATCACAAAAGCTGCGCGCGCGCGAATTCGCTTTGTGCGAGGACCGAAGATTAGTCAACTGTCAAGGGTGACACCCAGATATTTTACCTGTCTAGTCCAAGAGATAGACTGATCGGACATAGTGGCATTATCCAAGTTTTATTATGAATAGAACCTCCTCCTTTTTGAAGTCGGTTAAAAATGTCTTGGAACACCATCTATGTACGATTTAACAATGCATCACAGCACCATCTATCGAGGCGAGGGATAAAGTAAGAAATTGTTTGACGTTTATATCAAAACACTAAATATGTATTTATACATATACATGACCTATTGAGGGAGAGGGTCTGCAATAATACTATGCTTGAACAAAATTCTGTATACTAAAATAAAAATTGGTTTGGTTACATTATCTAATGCACAAAAGAGATCACATATGTGGCATAACTAATTAATACAAAGTAACAGTATATCTAATTAACTGCTTTTGTAGAAAGTCAATGGAGTTTTGGCGCGAATATGGAAATGTCATGTCACGCTCTTGTATTATATTCATTTCTTTAGTGTTTTGTAGTGTTATATTGAATAATTTTGCTGGTATTTTATGGAATATGATACAGTTAAAGTGCTGAAGTGTAGTGAATATGGTATAATAGTGGTTTTCGTGTATTTTCGTGTTCACCCAAAATTCCCAACGAAACTATGAATTTGGTTATCAGCGCCAAATTGATAGTAACGACTTGACTTACTGACGGACAGTGACTATCAAGGACTAATTACAATTTGAAGAAGACGTGGTAAATAATAATACGGAAGACAAGGCACGAAGTGTCTAAACTATGAAGACTTGGCTTAAAGGTCTAAGTAACCAAGCCATAAACTCCAAAAAAAAAAGGAGAAAGTCAATTGAATATTTAAAAAAAAAAAAAATTAAGAGTTTTCAATCTCTAAAATAAATGATTTTTACATAAACACCAAACTATATAATAGTTGTTTACTCGTTTTACAGTCAACATTAAAGAAATAACATTATTTATCATTCTTACATCAATTATTTACTTGTGATCTTTAAATGCTTTTAAAAATTTATATAATTTGCTATTTTATATAAATTTTGCTTCTTAGTATGTGTTGGGCTTAAAAACCCTCAAAGGGCTGCTGTAATTAAATATAATAAAAAAAAACTTGCCTACATACTTAGGAGATAACTAAACCTATTAATATTTTAAAAATACATACAATGAAACATAGAACCTCCTGCTTTTTTGAAGTCGGTTAATAACTATACAATTTAAGAATACTAATTTGTTAACATACCATAGTTTTAGATTTTTTATTAAAACATAAATAGACACTAAAAAAATTAAAATAAAATGATTGATGATTTGATTCAATCCGCCAATTAGCAGACTATTTTCTTAAACTAGATATTTTTTTTTATCCTGACTTTCCCACTAAAGCTATGGTTTGTCCCCAGCAATAAATTTATATAGATTCAGAAAAAAGAATATTTGGGTTGAGAGCCCTTAGTGCTCACCCAGTCTGTATAAAGTTGTCATAGCTGTCCGAGGCTAACAACTAAGTCACACGCAAAAAAGAAAAAATAAAGAATATATTATAGCAGCTAAAGTGTAAACTACCAAAGCATCTGTTATTTTCTCTTACATGCTAAAATAGTTTACCAAGTATTAAATTACTCAAAAAAAAAACCGAAATAATAAAACAAAATCACATAATTTATTGCCATTTATTTATCTATCAGTGTTCCCCTCACTCTTTTCTCCACTGGTTGTGCTGGGGTCTCCGCTTGCCTTTTATTCATCCCTTTCCTCTCCAACTGTTTCTCAATAATCCTAGCATTGTTGGCATAACTATCTGCCACTTCCCTTGCCTCGATTTCATCTTCTTCCTCATCAATTGTTGACACTGTAACTGAACTGAACTTGCCCATGTTCTTTGTGTGTTTTGTGACCATAATCTTCTTTGGCTGTGTCAAAGCTACTTGTTTATATATATCAGTGACTCCACCCTCCCCAGCAGTCTGTACTAATGCCCCTTTCATTATAAAGACTATATTATTCTCCTGATCGTGCTTGTAATAAATAGGTATGGCACATTTTTTACACTTCAGTCTGTACTGTCTTTCGATGCCTTTTTCTCTCTTTAGATACACTGTTTCATCAGGGTCTGAAGTTATTTTATGAGCGTGTTGTGAACCATCAATGACTCTGGCTCCATCAGTCGGTCGGAGAGGCAAACGGTCAATAGTACAGTCTAAAATTAAAGACATCTGGCCACAGAGACAGTAATAAATATGAAGAGGTTTTGTTTCATTGTATTCCTCCTGATCTTTTGTGTCTGAGCAGACTATGCTTCGTGAAACAACTTTAGGCATTTTTATTAGCTCTCTTCTTCAACGAGGAGCAGGGCTAAGTGCCTTGATTTTTTTTTCCAACTTTTGCTTTGTAGCACCTTTGCTAGAAGTACATACTAAAATCAGAAGTAAATAATACAGTCGCCGACTATTATCCTCGGTAATCTGGTATGTAGCACTTCTTATTTATTTATATATTTGATTTACACACCAACTCATTAAAAAAATGCGATATAAGTTGATAAATACTTATTTTTCTGTTTGTCCGTTCGAAATGGGCAAAGACAACAAAGTCTATACAGCTATAGTTGTCACAAAATAAAAGGCCCGTTTTGACATTTGTCTTAGCGATGGATATAGTGATATAACCATACGACTCGGTACTCGATACTCACGATAAATCGATTCAAGTTTGCATGAGTATTTGATCGATTTGAATATGTATTGTAAAGTGTATTGGATTAAAGTTATGATTTGAAAATTTAAGTTAAAACTTTGATATTGTAGGTATTTTGAAATGATACAATGTTATGAAAGGTCAATTTTCTATCATTTAATATTTGTGTTACAATTTTGTTATTGAGTGAATGTTTCACTCAATCACAAAATAAAAATCGAGAAAAGTGAATCTTCAATTTCTTCATTTAATTTCTTAATTTTCTTCATATTATGAGCCAAAATTGTCAGTTGAGCTATCGTCACCTGTATCTATAATTATTTCATTTTCAATTATATTGTCAATATTGACGTCTCTGTGATAGTCTTCCTTAATTATTTTCGAGTTTTCTACCACTTTTGCCCAGTCTTCTTTAGTAATTTTGGCACAAGCTTCATTCAAGAAATTAAATACCTTAATAATAACAAATCATAAATAACATAAATTTTATATACAGAATCATTCTCTTTTTGTACTGGCAATGAATTTGTATTAATTTTGTATAAAAATGAGGGTCAAAATTTAATATCTTATAGGGTAGATATAAATAAATTTCTGTAATAACAATGATATATTGGACGTAAGACACCTCAGTTCCCCCGTGACCATGATCACTGTAAAGTATTCGAAACGTCGGGAAATTATAAATCAAATACAAATGCGATAGAATCCGTAAAAGTAGTTTTATTTCAAATTCATTCAACAATGTCATAATTTTCTTAGTGGAGAATGGTGGCTTTGTATTGTGGTGTGTTGCGTATCCTTTCATTTGAGCTCAGATCAAAGCATTGTACTGACAATGCTATGGTGGCGTTCTTATCACTTTGTGTCCATGCTGAACCACTCTGTGAATTTATTTGCGTCCATTTCTTCATGATATTTTTTTGTACTTTTAGACTCAATTGCGAGCAAGGCATCATTAAAAAAAAAACTTCCCCCAGCTGATTCAGCGTGACAGATTATTAAGCGTCCATCTTTTCCCATTGGCACTTTTGAGCAAGATGCCTTGATATCGTCCGTCCACGACTGCGGCACGGTATGATTCGAGTTCAGCCAAATCTCTTCGACAAATATGACATTGTCGCAATTTGTGACTTTGTTAGCTCCAAACTCATAACTTTCAGTAAAGATCAATACACAGCTGGTGAAATTCAATAATTCTAAACACTAGTATTAAAATTAATAAAACCGGACAAAAGCGAGGCCACCTTAAAAGAAAATATTTTGACCGATTTATTTTTTCTTTAACTGATTATTAATAGTCTGTGGACAATGTGAAAAAATCGTTATGCACGGCACTTGGCCGAGTGGGCGGTACCCAACAATGAAAATTACCTTCAGAACATTTCGATCGGTAAAAAATAGAGAACTTCTTGGGCCTGAACTGTCAAAACGGGCCTTTTATTTTGTGATTACTATAAGTCCTATATTTTTTGCACGAATTATTTAATAGTTCTTCATATTAAATAGCTTATTCATAATCATTAGGCGTGAATAAGATAAGTCAATCAAATTAATCATGTGTCTTGTAATTTTGGCAAAACATGAACATATAGTATATATGAACCAATTTTCGTTTAATTTGGCATTGCTGACCCTTTGCTGGGAATTGGAAAATATGATGGTTGCTTTCCATTTACAACACAGAGGGACTCTGCGGTACATTGTGAAACACTGCCAAACACTGTGTAAAAGAAACAGCTAGCTGTTTCATTTAAACTTTTACACAGTGTTTGGCAGTGTTTCACAATGTACCGCAGAGTTCCTCTGTGTTAACTAAATGGAAAGCAACCGATAAACGTGCAGCTCTTTTAAATCATATTCGCTAACCTTTTGAGCATTTTTCTGCATTATATAAAATAAATGCCAACAAAATTATTTAAGATAATACTATATTATTTATCATTGAATATAATCTTAAAATCTCTTAATCTACTTAACATTGAATATAATCTTAAAATTTTACAGATGATGTAATGAGTAAGATACCGCTATACCGTCCTAAATGTCGTGAGTTCGATGTCCACGTAGAATAATACTTTGTGTCATCCATATATTGTTGTCCTGAAACCAAGTGTGATTCGTGTCTGTAAATTATGTTTCTTTACAAACATAATTTCACAGGCATTTATCTTATAAAAAAATCACAAACCACTATTATATGTAATAGTAATTTACGTGTATTTTGAAGTTCGGCCAATATTGCCAATGAAATTACCAACATGGTTTCTAGCGCCCAATTAATGGTAACGACTTGACAAATCAAGTACATCAAGATGTAAACGACCGACTTACTCAGGAAAAATAACTATTAATAGGCTACTCATCGTAAAGAAGTGTTAAATGGGCATTTTCACAAAAATAGGCAGTACCAAAAAAAACACATGATTTTTTTAAACTTTCATTTTAAGGTGATATTATATTTGTTAGTAATAGTCTAATTTACATATTTATCGAATTTCAGTTTTTAACATGGATTGATTGCATAATTTATTAAAAATAAGCAAAAACGTAGGCCTAGTCAGACAAAAAGATGTCAGGTTTGTTACTTTTGTATAACATGATTAAAATGAAAATATAAATGAAATACCTCTCTTTTTAATAAAAAACCAAAAAGAACATGGTTGAACTACCTAATGATGTAACTTCGTCAAACAAACTTGAAAAAATACTAAAAATATGACAATAATTAGCAAGTTTTGTTACTGTTGATAACAGAAGAAACACTTATTTTTATTTGTTTTTATGTAAAACTAAGTTTCTTTTAATATAATTATAATAATAAAACAGTTATCATATATCTTAACTTAAATTAAGTTAAATTACGGTATTAAAGCTTGAAATATAAAAAATAGACAGAAATTAAATTGAAAATTTGGGGGACAGCAACAAAACTGATGGTAACAAAATTATAAAGAACCATTTACATTATTATCAGAATCCAATAATAAGTTCTAAAATCTCTAATTGAAACTAAATAATTACTTTGATAAAACCAACAAAATCAATTAGACAAATAATAATCAAAATAAATTATATCAAATAAGTTGCTTAACATCTGTTTAAATTTTTAATCATATACATGGATACAAACCTCCATTCTACAAAGTGACTTGTTAAAAAAGTATGTTGTGTGTATGGCTATACAGAGATTATGTTTGCAAGGTGAGAAATGTAATTACCTAATTTCTATTAAATTCACTAATGTAACAGTAGTACAGTACAGAGTAGTCTTTTATATTCAATCATAAAATAATATTAAAATATGAATACTTGTTGCACAATTTATTACGAAATATTATTGTACTTATATTACGGTAATACACATAGTAAAATAAATTATACAGTTACTTTTTGGCGTTTTTAAATTGTTTATATTAAAATTATGTTCAGTCTTTTTAAAATATGTGGTGCGAATTAGTATGTTATTAAACATACTAACTCGCACAACAGTATAATATATATTACTCTTCGTCATTAAAATATTTAATAAATTAAAATATCAAACATTGTTGACATTCGTCTGCCGGATAATGATCATAGACACTAAAATCACAATACGACCAAAAATAAGGTGTCTTTATTAAGAATTTGATGTTCTGTCGACTCATTGGCAGAAAGAAGTATAATAATCATAAATCTGAAGCCAGGATCTTCTTTTTGCATTCAAAACAGTATTTCGACAAAATAAAATGTGTGTAGAAGGATGAATTATGTTTTTTTTTTCATATTATATCGATACTCTAGTAAAATTGTAAATATCAAAAAGTCTGTTTATTAAAAATATGTCATCGACAATCCGGTTTCATCATATCTGTCTGTCCATCTGTCACTTCTGTTACCTAACAACTTTAAGAGCTGAACGAATTTTAATAAAACATGGGAGGCATACATACCTCTTTCTGGTAAGTTGGTAAAAAGTGTAATGGCCAGTCTCCTTTATAGTCAGTTTTGTTACTTTTTAGGTCATACTGTATGTTACCCTGGGGGGGCACACTTAAAACATTACTTATTTTTACTGACCGTCGCGCCGCCTACGGGTTGTTTGTACAAACTTAACGGCTGCCATTTTGTCCTGTATGTCAAACGTTTGACAACTGAGAATTATTATTTTTTGTTCCTAGCGTAGGTACTTATTGTCATCAATCTATTTACGGTTATTGATGTACTTTCTGAAAATTATCTCAATTTTCATTGTTAAGCTGATATTATTATTGCTTCGTTATCAGCTGATATGTTTTTTTTTATATTTCAGGGTAGCTTTCATAGTAAAAGAAAATTCTATATAATTACACATACACATGTAGATATGTATATATATCACTTCAACTTTAGTTCACCGCGTAAACTCTGGGTAGCAGCACCTTCCATACATGCATATTTTATCATAGAGTTGCCACTCTTTTTCAGTTTAATAACTTTACTCTTTGATGTTACCATACAAAACTGACGTAACGTTATCTTACCCTGGCATGATTAATAATTATTTAAAAAATATACGATTGTGGTGACGTCTCATCAACAGTTTTATAAGTTGTATTAGATGATAAATATTATGAAAATAACCACAAAATATGTTTACTAATTAATGCGTCAAGAAATATTGGTAACATACCTTGACATAATAAGTACGCCCACACGAAGCACTGAATCATAATGTGCTCCTCACATGAAATTTTGGAAGAAACTAAATAATGTTTACAAAATAGGCACCAAATAAAAGACTGTTATTGTTGTTATTACATAAAACATACAAAAAGTGTAGTATTTTAGAAAAAAATGTGGTAACAAAACTGACTGTGTCAGGATTTTTAAAATGCACTCCGGTAATTAAATTCTATTTATTTTTTTTTATTTTGCGTTGTGATACTATATATTTTTCTTAAAATGACCCTACATTATCACTAGAAAAATAAAATACTGCACTGATAGCAAATTTTAACAACTAATACTTAAATTCGATGTTGAAATATCGTCTGGTTGCAAAGGGACACGGTAAAATGATAGCATTCTGTTGTTTTATTATTTTTTAATCAAAAAGTTATACTACGATTGGCTTTAATAATATTATAAAATATTAGTTAAATGTATAATAAACCCAATGTAAAATTTTGTTCTAGTTTCAAATAGAATTAATTGTTTAAAAAAAATAATGTTTTAGAGGGACAAGCCTGAAAACGCCCTTGCACATTTTTATGAAAATGCCCAAATAATATATGAAGAAAGTTATATAGGACCTGGCTGTATAGACTTTATCTCCTTTGTCTGCCCAAACGGACGAACAGAACCAAAAAAGAAAAATACCCCTTAGTCTGTGGTTACCGCATATTGCTGTCAACTTCACGCTGCAGCGATTGTCTTTTATTCTACAGATTTGTGTTTCACGGCACATGTTCATCGATTTCTGTTGAATTTATATTCAATTTATAAAAAGTATTACAAATAGAACTATAAAATGGGTGCTATATCGAGCAGATATCGTGTGTACAACTCCGGGCTCACAAGTACCGATATAAAAAACATAGAGAATGAGGAAAAACGTGAAAATCCCGGAACATTGGATGAGATTCATAAAAAGACCAAAGGTATATTTTACACGGCTTATAACTGTTCTGTCTAATACGTAAAGTAATCAGGATATACATTAAATATATGAAAATCACCATAGTTGTAATATTCATTCAGAAAACTGCGATAAATATAATATTGTATCTATTAAAAGTTTGGTTATCTTGTGATGTAATAATATAAGAATTATTAGAATACTGGGTGTATTTGTGTATAGAAGCATCCAATTATCATGTCACGTGTATAACATTATTTATTTTGTGTGCATAAATAATTGAATATTGTATATTTTGAGTATTGTAACATCATAAAAATGTAATCTGTAACACTATTTGCATTACGATAAGAACACCAGCTCTAATTCACACTCAACCGCCTTAATTTAAATATTGCCATGGTTTGCCCATTTGACCATGCCCTTTGAGTGAAAAGTAGTAGGTAGTTGACCTAATTATTTTGGCATTACAAAAAAATAAAATTAGTATATGAAATTAGTTATAGTATTAGGCAATTTAAACCAAATATTTACCCACACTGTCAGTGGTAAGAAAAGAAAATATTTTTTGAGCTACTCATAAAATTCATTTGTGAAGCGAATAAAAATATAATACACATTAATTTGTCTATTAAAAATTTGTTCATTAACTGCCTGCACTAACTCTTTAATCCTTATATTACGAGAGCATACAATTACAATAAATGTGTAAATTTCTTTTACAAAAAAATGCAGTATTGGACTATATTGGATTAAGATCTTTTTAAATAAACAAATGTGTTTTTCAGACAAATATATAAGGGTGTTATGCTGAAATTTGTATTTAAAAAAATATCATCATCACAGTCCATAAATGTCCCACTGTTGGACTCGGGCCTCCTCCATAATGTGAGGGAAATTAACCTACTACTATATACTGCGCTGGTCAGACGTGTTGGTTTAGGGTTTTGTTTCGAGTTTTCCTTCTCAAAAAAAATATATAAACACTAAATTGAAAACGATCCTTTTCTGAAATTTAAACAAACCATATATGCTAATAAATAATTTATTTATTTGATGATGATTATTTATTTGAAAAATATATTCATCTTTCAAACATTTGAAATTAAGTAATTGAAAATGCAAGAAACAAAATAATTCCTACATTTAGTTTATAATACAATCATCATTCTCCTACTCTTATCCCAATTACTTGGGGTTGATACAATATGTGTAGTTATTGGCAATAGTTTTATGACCGGCCGCCTGCTAGACGTCAACACTCCTTGTGAATGTAATTGTTGACCAAACGGCATCAGATGGAGTTGGGCCAGGTCATTATAAGGCTCTTAATCGTCTTTTACGACATCCACAAGCAAAGTAAGGGTTGGCAGTATTTGTTCCGCTGAGACGTCATCGCCCGTTGGGTTACGCGGCTGGAGAGGCCTAGACACGGTGTTGTTACCGTTGAGGCCCTCCGGCCCGTACTGATGGAGTGGATGGAGCGGCGGCACGGAGTACTCTCCTTTTGGCTGGTGTAGGTGTTGTCAGGGCCAGGATGCTTCGGCTTGTACACGGTCGCGTATAGGGAGTGGACTCCGTCCTGCTACCATTGCAGTAGTGACGAGGACACGGCGCAACATACGCTCGAGGTATGTCCGAGCTGGGACGGGCAGCGCCGTGACCTCGTCGCTGTTATCGATGCCGACCTGACGCTGCCGGCTGTTGCGAAAGTGATGGTCCTCAGCGTCAGGAACTGGGACGCGGTCGCCGCCTTCTGCGAGGCTGTCATATCGCGGAAGAAGGCGGCGGAACGAGTCCGGGAGGATTCCCGTGACCCGGGCCGCTGTCAGCGGCCGGGGCGGCGCAGGCGCGAATATCTGCGCCTGATGCCGCCCTAACCGAGGCTTCGGGTGATCGGAAAGGGGAATTGTCTGGTCACCCGACGTGAGGCCACCGCGTGAGGGCGACGCCCCGACGGCCAAAGCTGTCGGGGCGTCGTCACAAGAGGAACCCGTAAGGGTAAACCGCCGGGTAGGCCACCGAAGACAAAGATCGGGTACCGGTGGCCCGCTCGACCACATCCATGGTTGCACCTTGCGAAAAAAAAAAGGGTTGGCAGTATTTGTAGCCGTTACCACACAGTTTATAATACAATATGAAAATTAAATTAATACCCACAGAATGAATATAAATTTTCAGTGTTCATATGTAATGATGGAATAAAAATAAAATTCTCCATCCTCTATCATACCAATGAGTGTCATAAAGATAATTACCAGATATTCCAAACTGTCCGACTAGTGTAGTATAGTGAGTCAATTTACCTTCTATTATAGCCGAGGCTTTTTTATGGCTTGTGGTGACAAACAAGCAGACAGTACACCTGATGGTAAGTGTCACTGCCTCCCATGAACCTTTGCAATACCAAGGCACATATAGCTAGCCCGCTGCATATCAATACAAACCCCAGACCTACCCCAGTTGGGCTTTCGGCTCTCTTGCTAACTGAATGAAGCGCAACAGTACATTGCCATTACTCAGATGTCGATCTTCTATGAGAGTGTGGTGCTACTCCAGAGGGACTGGCTCGCGGCTGTAGATAGAGAACTGTCCACAGCGTAGTCCTACCACTATAAAGGTTCTAGTACAACAGTGAGACATATATGAGCTGAGAAGGTGATAATAATAAATCTAATGATAACATCCATTTATCATCTTGCTGTGGTGATGTCAGAGATGGCTAAGTGATATAATATGCATACAACATCTATGCAAGAAAAGGAAATCTCAAAATATAAACCTACAGTTAATTATCTGACCAGTGAAGATAGGAAGTGATTTCTCTTCTACTGCAAAAGAGAGTTGAGCCCAGTTGTAGGGGATGTAGATAAGCTGAGGTGAACATCTATGTCATTCTATGACGCCTTGTATTTGTAGAATATGAGCCAATTTGTGTAATTAGATAAATTTCATTTTGAATTTTGTAGATTCACAAGAAAACATGTATGATTTCAGATGCAATGCCTGTGAACTTTGAAGGTGGTAAACTTATGGTTAATAGAGGACTTTCGAATCATTTTCAGGTAAATTTGTTTATTTAATTCATCATCATTGTTTATTTAATTAATTTATCATTTCTATTTTCATTAATCAAAAGTATTTAGTAGCCCTTTGGTATATCCTCGACCTAGAATCTCTCCTAGGTTGAGTCTGATACAAGGTATTATTACATTTTATAAAGCTTCTAATTTAATTTTATGACTATTTAATGTATCAAAAATCATTCAAACAAGCCACCAGTAAATCTGTTGAACATCACTAGAAGATTAAAAAGAAATTTCACAGGACCTAATTTAGGAGGTTGCGCAAACAAAGGAGGCAATTACTGTACAGCTACATACAAATTCACTATCATCAACAAACATTGCTGAATAAATGAATTCTTATTTGAAATCCCCACTAAACATGAATCCTTCTGTTGAGGATTTGACAAACATTAAAAAGGAAAACTTTAAATAAAACATTTGAACAGCACGGTAAAGTTGATCAATTTCCCTTCTATTGTAGAGAAGGTTTGAGCCAAGCAGTGGGATGAATATGATGAGATGATCGATTTACAATTTTGTCTTGCAGTCTTAAACTAAAGATCATGTTTATGATATTTACAGATGTCACACACACTGACAATGAGTTCAGCTCAGAATGGGTACAAGCTAGGAGGGACATACATTGGCACCAAGCAGATTTCGCCTACAGAAGCATACCCTGTTGTTCTCGGAGATGTAGATCCCGCTGGAAATGTAAACTTCAGTTTGATACACCAGCTAACACCGGAGATCAGACTGAAAGGTGCTGCTCAGGTATGTATTTATATATGTATGACATTAATATTTCTTATTGTGGTAGCTATTAATTGTGAGCCTCTGTATTGCCAGATCTTGGCCACCATAATATAAGATTTGCGGCACTATAATGTACAATCCAGCTCTCTCACTCATCACAATAATCACTACCACTGGTACCACTGGTGAGCCACACTGTTGATAGTATTAAGTCTACAACCGCGAGCCAGACCGTCAGGGTGGTACCACACTCGCGGAAAATCGACGTCAAACAGTGGCAATATGCTGTTGCGCTTCATTCAGTGAGTGAGAGAGACGGCAGCCCAACTTTCGATGTGGGTTTGGGGTTTTCAGTGGTAGGCAACAGCCTAGCTTTAGCGATGATATTGCCTAGGTCCATGGGCGGTAGTAGCACTTACCATCAGGTGTGCCGCTTGCTTGTTTGCATCCACAAACAATGAAAAAAAACATTAAGCAAATTACTACTATAAAAGGGTTTGATTTTTGGATGAAAGTGTGGTGCTACCTAATAAGTCGAGTGCCTGATCTTGAAACCATGGTCAGGACACTGCCCCTCTATTTCATTTGAGGCGATGGAAGGGCAGTGTGTGTCCAAATATTATCGCTCACTGTATTCCGCCACTGGTACCGATTCCTTGACATTTGTGGTTGACCCGGTGGGTGCAATGTGTAACCAGTCAGTAATCTACATTTCATTGTACTCATAACCTAAGCAAAGCAATATTTAATAACCCACAGGTGCTCGAAAAGTCTCCTATTGGATCTACTGCCATCCTAAAAAAATTACATTTTGATTATCAAGCAGGTAAACTGAAAGGTGATTGTAATAAATAAGGTCTTGTGATGTTAAATAACAATAATAATCATCTTGCCAATATATTATAGATCCAAGAATGTAAGCTATCAGCAACCCAAGGAACAGTGGAGTACAAAGGGTCAGACTATACACTTGCAATGGCTGTTGGGAAACCAGATTTCAGTGAGAAATCTGCAGTTTTAGTTGGACATTATTTACAGGTAAGTCAGGTTTATCTATAACAATTTAATGCCAAAGGGACCTATGTGAAACCAACTACGCGATCCACTTTTGGATTGTGGATATGAAGATTCGGATCTGAATCTGTGAATAACATTATACTGATTTCTTCTACAGATATGGTTTCGAATTATCCGACAGTTTCGGATAATTTAAATTACGGATATTGTTTTTTTTTTAGACAATTATAAAAGCGTAATTGAATGTTAATTAGGCCTAGCCCGAAAATTAATAGTTGATATTTCACGCCATTTCGAATACTACAGCATTAGCATTCACTTACGGGAGGACTAACGCGTCTTGCACCATGAAACTAATAGTATAATAAAAGTTCTTTTCCCTGTAAATGTTTTTTTTAAATGTGTATTATAATTTAAATACATTCAGAGAGTATAGGAGGGGCTTTTAACAGTTTTTTAATCTCCCTGTGGGTAATAAATAATTTGACAATTTTTTTTCTTTGGATTAATATTCTTATCCGTGTGGTGACGGAGTAAGTATACAATTCACTACCTCCTATCTTACCCGTGGGTGATCGTAAGAGACGACTAAGGGATATAAAACGCATATAACATCTATGTAAGAGAAGGAAAACTCGGAACAAAACCCTATAGCAACACGTCCGACAACTAGGTTAACTTCCCTCCCATTACGGAGGAGGCCGTAGCCCAACAGTGGGACATATATGGGTTGTGATGATGATGATGAATATTCTAAGTAGCCTGTTACTTTATTTTTACAACTAGGTACACCGTTCCCAATCTGTCTGGCGACGGCAGGACACGCGACTCCATAACCTCCCATATTCCTTCCCCATCGCCATTGAGCTAACCACTGTGCCGTTGCTTTAACCTGTGGCAATATCTTAAGAAAAAAATTGTTTATATCTTACAGTCCGTAACAAAAAGATTGGCGCTGGGAACGGAGCTGGTGTACCAGTCTGGCAACAGAGTCATGGGTGGTGAGATCGCAATCACCTCCGCAGCTGCAAGATACACTATGGATGGTAATGTTTTGTACTGTTTTTGTAACCGCTGATTACAATAGTCTCCATATCATAACTTACTAAGAATACAATTTACCCCCCTTTCCCCGTAAGTGAATAAAACCAATCCGTCTGACCAGCGTAATATAGCAGGTCATTTTCCCTTCTGGTCTGGAAGAGGCCCGAGTCCGGCAGTAGAACATATATGACCTAAGATATTTATAACAATGTGTTCTGACTAATAAAAAATTTAAGGGGTTTCTTGGCGGCGGGCTATGGAGTGCTGGCACCTCGCTAAATCTGGCCGGGGCGACAAAACTAGCGGCGCGCGACCCCATAGACCCTACGTGTACCTCTCTTCGCCGTGTGAGTGGGTCACCGGAACCCGGTCTTTGTCTTGGGTGGCCCAAGGGTTTTTGGCTTAACATTTAGACTGTAGTTTGTGTAAGTTTTGGTTTGGTCATGCTCAATAAGAAAGTCTCTGCTTCCGGTAACTAAGTAGAGCAGGCAGGGGCGGCTTTACCTATAGTGCAGGGGGTGCGGTGCACCCGGTGCACTAAGCATACAACAACGCACTCCAGCGAGGTTCGGAGTTTAGTAGAACGTGTTGTAACTATGAACCTATTGCATTTTGTTCACGAATTTTGATACAAGAGGGCGCCAGGTTATTGATTGCACCCGGGCGCTACATGTGCTAGAGTCGCCTCTGAGAGCAGGTCTCTACCTTCCCTCAAATATGGTTGAGGGAAGTCTAGTAGTTAAAATAGCAATTCAATATCAAATCCCGACAGTAATGTGTTACCTATGAATTTATTTCAAAGTTTATATTGCCGGCTTTGATTCTATATCACTCATTACATATGAGTACTTGTTCTTGTGTGGTTTATAACAAATGATTATAAATTAGTATTTGTTAATTTGCAGATTCAGAAGTGTCAGCAACATTGAGCTCTGCAAACTTCCACCTGTGTTACTTCAAACAATGCAGTGAACAATTACAGGTAACTTATCATCACCTTATCATCATCATCTTTAGTCGTTACTAGCTTCTGCTCGTAGCTTCGCCCACGTACATGGTAACTTTGCCAAATGTTGAACTTTAAGGTTACAAAGTATCCTATATATTAATCCAGGTAATGATTTATCTATGAGCTAATTTTCATCTAAATCTGTTCAACGGTTTACGTGTGATTGAGTAACAAACATCTTTACAAGCTTTCACATTTATAATATTAGTAAGATTATACTTCCTACGCCTAATGCCACCCTAGCTGAGACCGCTGATGACTGGACCGGGGAATAGTCCGTCATCCGCAGAGAGGCTGACCTCGTGAGTGATGGGGGAGGGAATACGGTGGGTTATGGGACCACGCCCCTTCCGTCGCCCCGGACGGAATGGACCGCGTTTGTCCAGATCATAGCCTGCCAAAAAGAAAAGCATATATACGTCGCACTGCTGGGCTCGATCCGTCCTAATTACTTAGGGTCGATACAATATATACTCTTCTTTCATAGTACATATTGTAATAGTTATCGGCAATAGTTTTATGACCGGCCGCCTGCCTGACGTTAATCCTCCTTGAGAATGTAATTGTTGATTAAACGGCATCAGAATAAAAGCCCAGGTCGTTATAAGGTTCTTAGTCGTCTTATACGACATCCACGAGCAAAGTAAGGGTTTGTAGTATTCTTAGCTACTACCACATAGTTATCCGTCAACACAATAGGAGAGAAATTGACCAACTATATGCTGGTAAGACAAGTTGTTATTTCAGGAAGTCGGTGAACATTTTTGTTTAACCTGTGGCATCTTCTTTCTGTTTTGTTCTAAAAGGCAGTCTTTTTGTTATTCAGGTGGTGGCAGAAATGGATACTTCATTCAGAGGGATGGAATCTACAGGAACCATTGGTTATCAAGTTACCATACCCAAAGCTGATCTAGTCTTTAGAGGTGAGATATCAAAATTCCTAATTGTGTCCTCCCTAAGGAAAGAACAAAAAATAACGACATAATCGCCGCACCCCAAACGCGAGTTGCTGTTATGAGTTCTTCAAAAATAATGACTTCTAATGTTTACGCGAGTATTACACATTTGAAATAAAATTACTTTTACGGATTCTATCGCGTTTAGCGCGTAATCGCGTCTAAACGCTATATAGAATCCGTAAAAGTAGTTTTAATTCTTCAGAAATGCTGTTACCCATTCAACTAGTGATTCCTCCTGCAGTAGTATTGTTGGACATAGGCCTCCCGGATAACGGATAATGCCATAATCGCCATATTTGACGATTGGTATTACATAGTTTCCTATACAGTTTTACTTTCCTTTTACCTAGTGAAAGAAATAAAAAGAAACTTATTGAAACATATAGTCCAAAAATATGACAAGAAAAATTAATCATATTCAGTAAATTTTAATAACATATATAGGTATTTATTAGGAATGTTACAATTATAAAATTTAGGGTCTGTATACAAATATGGATGTTATAATAATATTATACCCGTTTCAGATATGCTTATTAATATAAAATTCAATTTTATAAGAGTCAAAAAGGCTAGCATTGTGTTAAGAGCAAATTATTTAACCAAACCCTAATGCTGATTTTTAGCTGAAACCCGCGAGTGTATATCATGCAATTGTAAAAAATATCAATGAATTAATGTAATAATTAATTTAATTTATGTCATTTAACGGAGCGTTGGGACAACTTCTCGGTAGCCACCATCTCAACCAGAAGGCATGTGTAGCAATACATAACGCAGTGCTTGTCCCAACATTACTGTATGGAAGCGAGAGTTAGGTATGCAGAAAAGAGCATGAAAATAAAATTAATGCGGTCGAAATGCGATCTCTACGGAAAATCTGTGGAGTTAGGCTGATCGATCGCATTCGTAACGACGACGTAAGAGAGCGAGTAGATATGAAAGAGAGTATTGGTGTAAAGATGCGAAAGGGAATGCTCCGATGGTTCGGACATGTGGAAAGAATGCCGAACGAACGTCTGCTTAAGAAGATATACAATGCGAAAATGGAAGGATGTAGGTACCGGGAGAGACCGAGACTAACTTACCTAAACCAGATTAGTCACGTACTGAAGGAAGGTGGAGTCAAGAGTCGCCGAAACCGGCGAGCGTGTATGAAGAGAATTATGATTGTTGAGGAAATGAGTGAAGTATGCAAAGATAGTTCTCTGGCACTCTGTTCTCCCTGCCTACCCTGCAAGGGATATGGCGTGATGATATGTATGTATGTAGAAAAATATCTGTATTCACCATCTTTATGATTTCATGTCATATAGCAGTGGGGCCTGCTGGCCTTGAGCCTTCTCCACAGTAAGAGAGAAATTGACCTACCATACCACGCTGGTCAGACAGTATTCCTTCACTTACATAGATGCTATATGTATGTCATATACCTCGGTCGTCTTTTACGATACCCACAAACAAGAAAGGGAGTAGTGAATTGTGTTCTTACCCCGACACAACACGAAAATTTCCATATATCGGGTTTTTATAAATAATTAACCATATTAAATGCTAAAATTCAGTGATTTGAATAACTAGGTTGTGTCATCGTTTAATACAATTCTAACTGCAAAGTTTGAAGGATTAAGCCTACAATGTGTAAACATTGTCCGGTAGATGGCATACGTCACCTTAAAGACGTAAATATGATACTATGCGTGAATTGAACGTCCTACAATAGTTCACGGTGGTGTAGTGGCAACACGATTGGGCCGGACTCCCAATAGGTGCAGGTTCGAATCCCACTTGTGACATCATTTTTCGCTTCGTAATTGGGTTTTTATAAATTTCCTTATAGAAATAGACAAATAACTGAAAGAAAATTATAAGCAAACCCTGGTCAGATTCCATAGGAATAGTATACCATTCCTGTATAAAACAAGAGGTGGCAACAAATTGTTTTCTTCACCAGTCAAAGTCATACCAAAGGAATATATATTTTAATCAAAATTTAATTTTCAGGCATGGTAGACTCAAATTGGAATATTGGAGCAGTCCTGGAAAAGAAACTGCAGCCTCTACCGTTTACATTTGCCCTATCCGGAATGGCCAACCAGTCTAAACAACAGTTCAAGTTTGGCTGCGGACTCATCATTGGTTAATTCATCAACCTCAAAGGGTTCCAGACTGTGTGTGATGTGCTCAAGCTAGTGTGTGTGAAGTGATTTAAAGTGGATTTTAAAAGAAATTGTGTTGCCAACATTACAGAGATATCCAAAGATGCAAATATTTTTAATTATAAGTTCATGGACAATTGCAACAATGCCTGGATGGATACTGTGGTATTTAGGGGCTATAATGAATAGCCCATATTAAAATATATTCATCATTTTTAACTTCATATTGGAAACCTTAGGTTTGTTATGCTCCCCTCTGACTTACATAACACAGCTATTTATGTATTTATCCTATTTATAAAATTTTGTCTTCTTAAAAATATCAATTAAACACGTTCTGACCGGACTTAGATTTTATATAAGAATGGCGTGATACAATTTTTATCTGTACGTACATACTCTTTCTCTATTTTGCAGTATTGTATGTGTTTATGTATGAAAATATGTTATTCACAATTAAGTAAACAATATCGTCATCACCTCAGCTCATATATATCCCACTGTTGGGCTCGAGCCTCCTCTACAGCAGATGGAAAATTGATCTATTGTATCACGCTGGTCAGACTGATTTTATTTCAAGTTTACCTTCTCTTGCATATATCCTTTAATCATCTTTTAAGATACCCATTAGCAAGTAATGGAGTCGTAAATTATATTCTTACTTCACCTTTTTTTTTCTTGCTATGGATGTGGTCGCGCTCCGCCAAATCGGACCGGGCCGACAGAAGAGATGGTACGTAAACCCACAGACCCACCGCGCAAGAACTCCTCTCTTCACCATGCGAGCGTGCCACCGGTACTCGATTTTGGTCTTCGGTGGCCTTCTTCATCACCTAGCAGAATGTTGCAATAATAGTTGATTTATAATAAATAATGTATATTTCATGTAAATCAAAATACATGCCGCTAGCTTGATTATATCATAGTGTAATTTTAAATTTAGTCCGAATATTGTGTGGGTGGTTGTATTATTTTAGTTTTTTGGACTTGTTGTATAAATGACTTTGCAAAGACATTGTTTGCGTTTAGCGTTAATTGTGAATAGCCTTGATTTATTTTTTAAATGATGTGAATTTTCTTATCGTTTCCATCATTTGGGTTTTTTAAATATTGCCTCATCTGTCTCTGTTAAACCTATAATTATTAAGTTATTGAGGTTTAATATGGCAATAAATAATATGCATATATGAATATTATATTTTATAATAGCTTGAACTAAAACAATGTAATTATTTCGCAACAAATACAAATGTTTGAGATTTTCAATTCTCGTCACTGTCATTTATATAAAAATCTCAAAACACAACAAAATAATATGTATAAAGTATAATAAATTAACAAATACTGAAATAGAGTGAGTGCAAGTACTTGGTATTAGTTTGTATTCTGCTGACTCGCACCAGGCCAGTATAATAGCAATAACTCATATTCTGGACGGTTTTGTGGGACAGAAATGGATTGTAATATTAACACAAACATGTAGCGTAAAGCTATTACTGAATTGCATAGAAAATATCTTAAAAACAACATAGCGAAGATATTATTTTTATTTACATTTGTAAATTGCTGACTATAGATTATGATTTGCACAAATGTAAATTGCTGGCTTTTGCAATTGTAAGACGCTGATTATTAGCTTTCACGTTTGTAAATTGCTAACCTGTAGCTTTTCACAATTGTAATTTACTGATTTTTTCATATTTGTAAATTGCTATATATACTACTGTGAAGTTGCCATTAGGACATACATTGCGCATTTTTACCAAAATATTCATTATCATAATGCAATTTTATTTTTATTGCAAATAGCAAGATGTGGGTCTCGATAATTTTGACTAACTTATCGCATAATTGTTTATGGCCATTGTTAAATAAAGGCTTCCCAATGGTGGGGTAATGCCATCGTTGTAAAACTTGACGAGAAGGTACACGTATTTCTTTACGTTATACACATGTAGTTGTTAAAAATGTTTATAAATGTTTGCTGAAATGCACCAGATTACGCATTTATGACATGGCCTCACTCTTAGAATATTTTTATGATCTATCAAAGTCCATGTTCACTGACACCTAGATTTCAAGTAACACCTAAGGCAAGTGAAAACATTCATGTTGAATGGCACATCATTGACATTGATTGCCTTAGGTGTCACCTAAAATTTAGATGTTGGTGAAAATGGTCATTAAATAAACCTAATGTAATTAAATAGACTATATAGATAGATGGTGTGGTAGTCCAAGTAGTTTGTGTTTATTTTCTGTATGTGTTGGTGAATGAAGTACTAAATTGCTTGTCAAATTTTGATGAAAATTTGTTGATATAATTGCATGAATGGTTTAGATTAGAAATGAGATTCAGTTGTTGTGGCTACGAATTGGGAACTATATTTTAATATTTTCTTAGATTTGTCAAGAGTTTCTGTTTGGTCTGCTGAACATAACATACCCTGCCTTATGCTATGAATGGATGGGACAAATATTTGTCAGTGTAGGAATTAAATTAATGAAATTTGGTATGAAAGATTGCTAGTTTGACTACTATGCCATCTCTATAATAATAATCAGATCATTACCAAAAATAATTGTATAAAAGAATTAAGATTTGCCTTTTATTCTTGTATTGTATAAAAAAGTTTTAAAATTTGTCAATATTTCAATCTTAGAGTGAGTAAGCTTTTACTACACCCTATTAATATGCCATGTTCTTTTTAATCCGTGGGGTGCTAGTATGAGCTGATTGTATCAAATAATCGCAGCCATCGCTAGAGCGTTAGGTCGGCCGCACACTTGCGACAATCTTTCTACGCATTTTCTTGTTACGGCCCAAACCCCACTTTTAAATTGGGCAGAGATCTAGCTGTGACACTGGTATTGCGAAGGTCTGTGAACGGTAATTAGCGCTTGCCATAAGTGATAAAAAAATAATAAAGAAATAGTAATAGCTATTTAGCTTGTCAATATCCACTGTTGAACATAGATTTCCCTAAGTGGGGTATAATGTTAGAATCGCCACGCTTTAGAGGCGGTTTGGCGATCACAGTTAATGTTAAGTTTTCCAGAAGAATACTACTGCCACTTCTTCTGGTGATTTCTCAACCCATTTTTACGATTCTTAATGACAGAAAAGTAAGGGGGTGACTAAAACATTCTATTCTTGTCTTGTCACGCTACACGGTGAAATAATAGTCATAAAATTAATTGCTTATTTATGACAGTTGTCGTTATGACAGCGTCCATACTGTTTGTCGTGAGTGCGCGCCCGCTCTTATTGTACGAATGTATGTAGATAGATTGTGCCGTATGTACTGTACAATGTACATAGGGCCTGTTGTTGAAATGTTTATTTTTAATAGAGTTATGTTAATACATCAATTCGCTGTTTTATTGAAAATTTTACTTAAAGATACCCACAAAAACGTATATTTTTTTTTATACTAAAAATATGTGCCCTGCTCACTGTTTCATAGTATGAACATGCTAGGAATTTTTTAGACTAAAAAGGTGTACTTTTTTTCATACAGGTTGCCGATTTAATTAGTAGAATCCTTGAAGGGAGTGTATCAGATAGACATGCGCGAAACAGTACTTCGCGAAGTGATGTTATATGACATTACATTTCGTGCCGAGTAATATTACATTTTACCATCACTTCAAACATCACACATGACATTTCATTTAATATAAGCCTTATGTTCTAAAAATGGAGCTCAAAATAAATATTTACCGACCGCAGTCGCAGCGCGATCCAGTCGTTCTATCCCTCTCACTCTCCCGAAAAGACACACGGCGCGTTTGAGAGAGATAACCATTACCGAACATTGCAGAAATACAGAACAGTACACGAGTGTCCGGCGTAATGTTTAATGTCATGTCATGTTTAGTCGCGCAATGTGTAATATGACAGTACACGGTCGGGTAATATTACGTGTGATGCATCACTCGCATTACTTACACATGTCTAGTATCAGACCATAATACACTATCCAAATCAGTAAAAAAAATTAGTACCTAACTTTTGATTAAATTGCCTGACTTGCCATTTGCCAGACATTGCCTGATTGGGCAGAACTAGGAGTCTGCAACTAACTTTCTTGTTTTATATGACGTCATTCCTACACCTAGTTTAAGTTATTCTAGTAATAAAATCGGCACCCTGTGTAAAAGAGCTGCAATAAGGAAATAATTCTTGTATGGTGAGGGATATTACAAACATATAATTAACGCAGACAAATTACACCCAGACTCAGAACAACATGTCGTCCAAGGTCGTACCAAGTATTGTCCTACGTGGGATCGAACCCGTAATACTGGTACAGTAGTTAATATCTTAACCACTATACTGTGTATATATTCTAATATACGTAAAGAACTAGATGACTTAGCAATTAATATTTCACAATATTGGGTTATATGTTATATATATTATCATCATCTCTGCACTGACAACTTATATACCCCTCTTGACATATACAAGGGGAGGTAAATAAGTTCTCGGAAACGTTTGGTATTATTTTTTATCTGCACTAATTGCGGGACTACTTATGAGTATAAATAACAATTTTTATAAAAATCGGGTCATTATTCATTGAGCTATCATCAGTCGAACAAGTCAATCCGGCAGAAAACTACAAAAATGGTGAAAATCGAGTTTCGCGCTGTCATCAAGTTCTTTACCAAGCAAGGAAAACCTCAAACCATTTTAGAAGAGATGTCTTCTGTTTACAGGGACTCTTGCCCTAGTAAAACCATGATTTTCAAGTGGCACAACCTCTTCAAATACGGCAGAGACTCACTAGAAGACGACCCCAAGGCAGGGCGACCTATTGAAGCGACCACTGCAGAAAACTTCGATAAACTTGAAAAATTAATATTGGAAGATGCATGTTTAAAGACGAAACAACTCGCAGAAATTATTGGAGTATCAGATACAACTATTTTAAATATTCTGCACAACAAACTTGGCATGTGAAAGGTGTGCGCAAGGTGGGTACCGAGAATGCTCACGCCACATCAGAAGCAGCGACGAGTTGCGTGTTGTCGAGAGTTTTGGAGCTCTGTGCTGAGGACAAAGAAGCCATTTTGGGTCGTATTGTGACTGGGGATGAAACTTGGGTTCACCATTATAAGCCTGAGTCAAAGCAGGAGTCCATGCAGTGGCACAAAAAGGGTACACCACCTGCCAAGAAATTTAAGGTGTCCCAATCGGCTGGAAAGCTCATGGCGACGATTTTCTGGGATACAGGAGGAATTTTGCTAATAGATTATAAGGAAAAGAGTGTCAATATAACAGGAGAGTACTACGCTGCACTGCTAGAATGTTTGCGAGATGCTGTGAAGGAGAAGAGGTGGGGCAAATTGATCAAAACGGTGCTGCTTTTACACGACAATGCACCCGTGCACGAGGCGCAAGTTGCGATGGCTGCCATACAAAAAGTGGGCTTCCAAATGTTGGAAAATCCTCCCTACAGTCCAGACTTAGCCCCCAGCGATTATTATTTATTCCCAAAAACAAGAACTCCATGAGAAGAAATTTTCGTCTGATGATGAGGTGAAGATTGCAATTTCAGCCTATTTTGACGACAAAGAGAAATCATTTATTTTTTGATGGTATAAATAAATTAATTAAACGATCTGAGAAATGTAAATGTAATGTAGGGTTAAAGGAGAACCTATTGAGAAAGAAAAATAATTTTGATTTTTACTTTGTCTTATTTAGCCCCCATTCGGCGAACTTATTTACCTCACTCGTATGTCCCACTGTTGAGCTCGAGCCTCCTCCATTATGAGGGAAATTGACCTACGATATCACACTGGTCAGACGTGTTGGCATAGGGTTTACTCTATCTTTATCTTTTTTCTGAGTCTGGTCGGTCACACCCTGCGGAATCGTTCGGGGCGTTGTGTAATCTGCCGTATTATCTCCCAATCACCATTTGGACTAAGCACCCACACAGAGACCTTCGGCTTCAATGGCAAGGACACTTAAAATGTAACTGTAGATTTAATAAAAGACGTTTATAGTTTAAAAATAACGTAAGTTTATTACATGTAATTAAATAAAAATATAATATTAACTTTTATTCTTTTACATGTACCAATGATTTCGTTCTTATTTTGGTAATACATATTATTCAATGTCATTTTACGACTAAAATCCATGCAATTGTGTCGTGATTGCCGCTGTCTTGTCGAAAACTTAAAAACAAAAGTCGAATAATTAAAATCATCACGTCACTATCAATGAACTGGCTGAAAGTTTTTAAATATCGAATGGTATCGTCGCCATCATTTGGCGCCTTTTTGTCATTTATATCCAACGTTTAGAAATCACTTCATATAGTCACATTCTACCATTTAAAAACTTCAGTGATCACTTAGTTAACTATTCGTGGTACCTCTATACATAGATATCGCAGTATTTATGCTCTCACTGCATGACTCGTACCGAAAAAAAAACTGGGTTAGATTAATAAAAATCCATAAACACCGGTCAACCCAACTTCACATGAAAATACAACTAAGATTTTTTGTTATTTACTTATTACCAAAAATATATTATTATGGCTGAGTTTTCAAAGATACGATAAACGTCTATCATTAATAATAATCTTCGTGTTGTTTTTAACTCTATATTAATATAGCCTAAGACTTATGAATAAGACGATTGCAACACTTAAAGTTCGCAATGTGTCAATTATTAGAGATCTGTATTATGATTTTTTTTTGCAATGTTCTTTTTGACGCAACGGGCAACAAGTGATATGTATGCTAAGATTGAACTTATATGCAAAATCAAAACTTTAATCTCATTTTAGTCCATCTGGTAATAATTATTAATAAAAATATTTACTTTTGTATTTACATTTTCAATTATAACGAATTTTTTTGGTTAGGCATAAACGAAAACTTTGCTTATTGATTTGTAATTATGCATTAACAAAAAGAACATCACAAAATATGCTAAAACACCAATAATTTGGTAGGATCAGCTTGTAATCTTGTCATTGATTTAAAAAAGCCACCTATGAGTTATTTATTATTAACTCTAAATTACTTTCAGTA
The DNA here is from genome assembly GCA_905163515.2 of Lymantria monacha. NCBI lineage: Eukaryota > Metazoa > Arthropoda > Insecta > Lepidoptera > Erebidae > Lymantria > Lymantria monacha. The sequence continues at coordinate 18,723,110 of LR991107.1, read as the reverse complement.
AATGTAACAAATAGATACAGAACTTTAAATCTTAATCGGAAATAGATTTTGAACAATAAAAATTGATCTTTTTTATAATATTATATATATTATAACTTGGATACCAAACATGTAAAATAATGGTAAATGTACTTGTCTATAGTAAGTATCCGTTAAACCATGAACGCCATATGGAAAACATTACACAAATAACTCACAGCATGGCTGAAATGTATAAAATGCTTTATATTTGGTGAAAGCGTTACACTGATATTTAAACTGCTAATAAACACCGCCATACCGAAACCTACGTAATTTTAATAAAAAAGAAGCGATTTGTAACAATGTTTTTTTTTTAATTTGCATAGAGATGGGCATTAAACAGTTTAAGACCATCACATTAACTCAAATAGCAGCTATATTATTGAAATACGAGTTTAATTAAAGCCAACTAAAGAATATTTTCAATAATAGTTTTTATTGAGAATATACTATGGTCGCAAAAATAAGGCTCGTTTTTCAATTGTGTAAAACTGTTTGTTAATGGAAAAAAAAACTTTTCCTATATTATCTGCCAATATAAAACAAATAAAATTCAAAGATCCCCGGCGGTGTTTTAAACGTAAAAATAATGATTGTGCTAAGAAAAATATAGCAAAAAATAATTATATCTAAAAGCGACATTTCGACTAAGTACAGTGATTCCATATATTAAATATTCTCAACCTCTTCCGACGAATTGACACAATATTTTTATTACATTTTCACTCACAATAAAACGAAGGGAAGAAATGAAAATCACAGTTATGTTACAAATAACGCGCCAATTTTTTTCTTAAGATCGGGCAACAATGTATGATAATATAGACAAAAAACTATGCATGCTAGTGTTATCATAAATGAAATATGTGATGTTGAATAGAAATTAATCGGCTGTTTATGAAAATAAAAGATAGTTTAATGAAGACACAAAATATTATTTATTTATTATGCGAAAAAATGTTTTTTTTTTACTTTGAAAGCGTGTCAACTTTTTTATGCTTTAATATAGGTTGATTTTTTAACATTTAAGTTGATTTTATTAAATATTTCCAGCCGATTAATTCGTCCAAGCATATATTATCAAGTCAGAGAGAGATCGAACACAATGACACATCTCGTTCGAACCAAATCATAATAATTATAATAAAAATTAAATACCTATGAGATATAAACGATGACTTTAGTCCGATGGCTCGGGCTCATTTTAAGTTGGATTTAAACTATGGGATAGATAGTCTATTTACAAAATGCTATCTCGCTCACTCACACCTGGTGTGCTGCCAGTTGATAAAAAAAAGAATCCATTATCTATGTTAATTTGCAGTTGTTTTAAGTTAGCATACTTTTTCCAAGTTAACTTCTAATCCATTACAATGCATGTAAATTAAATCGTTACTCAAAATCATAGACCCACGAAAACTTATAATTTAAAAAACAATGTCCAGTATTTTTAGAACAATTACGACGTTGGCTTTCATCAAGATGAATTCCATTCAACGGTTTCAAACTCTGCAGGTGACCTAAAATTTCAGTATTAAAAAGAAATGCAAGTTAGTGTAAAAGAAAAATATTCAATTGACAATGAGGTTCCCGACAGATATGAGATGTTAACAAAAATATATTATTTTGTATCGCTTTCAAAGCCTACCAATCTACCGTTTACCATATTTTGTGAACACTTTTTTCACTAACATATTGCTGCTATCTTAAGCGTAGTACACATCAAAGACAAGCCATAGACAATCCTAATTAATCCTTAAAACTTTCCGACACACCAACGACTAACTTACGATAAATACATTAACTTCTTTATTACCATCATGCATATTTTTTCATTATATATATTTAAAGCGTTACGTGTTCGCCGCCGTGGAAATATTGTGAGCAGTACATTTTTTTTATTCTAAATTGGCATAGTTTCTGGTCCATTGATATAGATATTAGAACTTTTTTTTAATCGGACAGCGAACGTCTGTACATACATATACAGAACGAGCTTCTGTTGTCATATAGTTTTAACTGTGATCTATTAACATTTGGCGTATATTAAGATATTCAAAAATAATTAAATCTACAGCTAATTTTATATTATTATTGCAACATAAGTCTACCATAGATCACGGATTTTAATGCATATTTAAGTGGTAATCCTGAAACATTTATATTGGCAACACCGAACCAAATGTCAGCAGACCACAGATTAAAATTAAACACACAAGGCAGTGTTGAGTGAGCAAGAATATATGCGTGGTAACTTGTGTTATAACTCCATATCTTGTGCTTCATCATCACTGAATTCACTCATGGAGCTTTCTGTATCGCTGTTGTTGGCGTTGCCGTTCGACGGCTTGGAGCCAGAGGATGCGGGCGCTGCGCCCCCCATACCCGTTATCGCATCTTTTTCTAAAAGAGCTTCTTCTGTTGCAAATCTTCGCACGTATTCTGTAATTAAAACCATTAGTGTGATCTTCACACGATTGAAATATCAAATAATTATATATGTATAAGTACAAAAAGTATCTTTAAAGCCGGCTACGGTAGTTTTTTGAGGACAACATTTTGTGTTTAAAATGACCCTCATATACGAGTATAAACTAAAATAGTTTTTATAATGGTCGTATATCATAATTTGATAATTGACTCAATATTCATAATTTAAAATACTCTCACAGTTTCAAAAACCAGGTTATTATTTGTTAAAATACACATCCTGAGGAAACCTAAATTTTTAATGGTTTTATTCAATGAAGTGTAAAAATAGAGACATTCGTAAACGACTGGCGACTTTGGTAACCAAAGTCGAACATTCGAAACGAAGTCGAACGTCGATTCTTTAGAATCAGAGAGGCGAATAGTGGTCTATAGGAATAAGTTTCTTGATGATAACGTTTACTTTCTAAAACTTTAACAAAGTTGAGTAAATTGCACCCCGTGGTATTACCGACTAGTCATACAAGTACTAGTCATAATCCACAAATAATAATTTTGAGTCATTTTTTATTGCTTCTAGGGGCATCGAGCCAGCAGATCCCTTTATTTTGGCATGGGTGTCGTAGTAAAACCAGCTAAATAATCGTCCTGGCAAAGTTATAACACCAACTGCCACCAATCTGCCTGCCAAGCCGATGGTATCATCCACTTTTGGAGGGACGTCACTAGGCTGATAAAGATATCACCATAAAAACAAGAAGTTTAAATATAAATAATATTAATAAATAAACAGCTGTTCATATCTCCGAGAACGTTTAACAAATGACGTACATATGTCTATTACGATTTTGGTTCTGAGCCAATTTATTGGAACGAAGTTCCTTATCGCGCGTTGTGAAAGGGGGCTGGACGGAAAAAATTCTTACGAAAAGTTGTCACGACACTTTTTGCTATAGTAAGCTATTGTAAGCTGTGCGGCGTCGCTCGTCGGCTCTCTTATAGAAAGCAAGCCAGATATTTTCATTTCTATTTCGCATTGAACAGTGTGGTGTCGCGACGATTTTTTTTATAGATAGAGTGATTCAAGAGGAAGGTTTATATGTATAATATATGCATAATGTACTAGAGAAACACTGATAATTTTAGAGGTTTCTAATGTGATGTCGTAAATAAACACATTATTTTGCGCTTACATTGCAAACGCTGGCTGAACCCTACGAAATAGATGAAAATAAAGTACTACAGTATTATACAGCTTAAAAAGGCCTACAAAAAAGTCCGCGATGGTATATATCTATCTCTTAAGGATAACATACTATATCCATTTTAATACTTTAAAAAATGTTCTATTATAAAACGGTAATTGAAAAGCTATTTACACAAATACTGTATTAATCCTTATCATTTTAAATACATTAGTTGGCTTGAGCATTTCATGAAGATATTTTTTTTCCTTCAGACCATGCAAATTAAATCAATACCTTAAGAGATATAGCAAAATCAAAATAATGCGCAACGAAATTATTTTCGCCCGTGACCGGGCCGCGTGGCCGGCTCGCGTTCGAGCTCGGGGCCGAAAAGTTTTGGTAGTCTAGTGGAATTGTATATCCTATTATTAATATTATAAACGTGAAAGTTTGTAATAATGTATGGATGTGAACATGTTTGTTGCTCTTTCACGTAAAAACTACTGAATGGATTTTGATGAAATTTATAGTAATATAGCTTGCACATCAGAATAACACATAGGCTATAATTTATAAAGATATTTTGCAAATTGGCTAAAATATAACGATAAAAATCGCTTAAGGCAGAAAAAAAATATATAATTAAAATAGAACTTCGATCCATCCGGGTGTCCCTTGACACCTCCGGTTGTGTATCATTTCTATTATAAATTTTAATATATATAGTTAAAATTTGCAAAAATTTCTATAGCGCGATTTAGACTCTAATACATGTCTTCTTAGAATCCATTAACTTTGTTACAGCGCCATCTAGTAATAGATTATGATCCTATTGAAAAAAAATCTGAGTTACTCCCTAGTCGCGCCTAAAGAAGTTTTAAGTACTTCAGAAATATTATTATAACTAAAAAAAATCAAATTTTATTACAATTCCTTCACTAATTAATCGAAAGGAACTTCGTTCCATCCGGGTGTCCCTTGACACCTCTCGTTTTTTTTTAATGCTTTAATATGTGTACTATTTACATTATAATCTTCTCAAAAAACATGCAACGCAATATGTTATGCTACTAAAGAGTCTATAATGTACATTACAGTCATTGCACGCATAGCGCGCAGAGCTACACGTCCGCTCACCTCGACAGACAACGCGCAAGTGCCCCGCAACAACACTCTAACGTGCTCTACTACCCACACATTTTCGATATACCCACATTTGCAATAAGATACATCATATTAGATATACATACACTATAGTTATAGTGAAGAGTCTACAGAGAGTTCACATAAGGTAGATGGCAGGTATTAAAACTTAGCCAAAACTTATACAGCATGGTTTGTTCTTCTTATGCTTCGTAATTATGTCGCCAGTGTGCCTGATAATGGGTCCATATTCAGCACTCTACGATAAACTTTTCTGTAACGGTCGATGTAAAGCTGAATCTCTTACCTGAAACTTTCTTCTTGTATTCCTCTGGTTTGTGCAGATACATGGAGGCCGCGTCTCCATTCAAAGGGTCGATGGGATTCGGATACGTTAACAATTGAGGCAAAAACGACTCGAATATATTCGACAAATCTGTTGAGATAAAATTTATATTAGGGATGCCATTTAACCTACATATGCTATGCTATTATTTACACAGGAAGCATTCCCTTGTCTGTAAATTAAGAATACATAGTGTCACCACCCATTACTATCGAGGGAGGGTTGTAAAATTCCTTTAAGAGAGCAACTGTGATGTCAGTAACAGCACTGTTCTGGGCAACTTGTAAAATGCTATTGTTAGCTTGTTCAAAGTTTAAGTGCGGCGATTATAATCTCTCTTTGTGGGTAGATCTATGCATTAAGACTGCAGCTCCATCTTTACAATTTAGATGGCGCACTGCTACCTTCAAGGCCTACGCGATTTCATATCTCTATTATCTAGACCATATTTGCAGAGCATCTTCCTTAGATAGCGATTTGTACATTGGCGATTGATGATTACAATTTATATGATGGTGCTGGTGTAGTTGTGCTATGTTGTAGCGAGTACAAATCTATCAAGTAAGAGCTTTAGGTCAACAAATAAATTCCCAAGAAGGATTGATGTCAGGCAGGCGGCCGATCATAAAACTACAGCCAGACTCCGAACAATTTTGGATCGCGCATAGTTCTGCAATCGAACCCACGACACTGAGTTGTTGGATTGTATCTTAATCACTACGCCATCTGTACAGTCGACGAGATCAGTTTAATGGGTAACTTTTAGGAAAATATATAATCAAGCATGTTTTTTTTTTTCAAATTATTGTGATTTAGTATTTCACATGCTAAGTTAATTATCAAAACTTACTTATTAGCAAAAAAAAATATTGTCACACCAAATCCGTTCCAATCGTCCGTAAACCGGTACAATGTGTAATCATTGTCCAGTAGATGGCACACCGGTAGAGGATTCGATCCTGGGATCTCGGTCATATTTTAGTTCCGAAATTTTCGGGATCAAATTTAATTAATCCCGGTATTTTCGGGATTGATAATTTTTTTTAAATAATCAAGTCAATAAAAATGTGCGTGAGACGAAACGCACTTACCTTGATTTGCCGTCAACACCCACTTGTTTATACGGCTGATATCACTTAGAATACACATACTATTAATTGATTCATACTAAGTGATTTCATTTGTTTTTGCTAACAACCAGATTATGCGTAAAAGTGTGTAAAAAATTTCCGCTTCACGTCGTGTAAGTATTGATAATTTTTATTAATAATTAATCAAATTATAAAAAAGCAATAATTCATTAATAATTTTATTTTCGTGGTACTTATTTAATAAGTAATTTATAAAGTTTCTGGTCAATTTAATTTAAAATATAAAGTACCATAAACATAAGTAGAAATAATTTCAAAAATTTCATACATACATATCATCACGCCATATCCCTTGCAGGGTAGGCAGAGAGAACAGAGTACCAGAGAACTCTATCCTTGCATACTTCACTCGCTTCCTCAACATTCATAATTCTCTGCATACACGCTCGCCGGTTTCGGAGACTCTTGACTCCACCTTCTTTCAGTACGTGACTAATCTGGTCTAGGTAGGTGAGTCTCGGTCTACCCCGGTACCTACATCCTTCCACTTTCGCATTGTATATCTTCTTAACCAGACGTTCGTTCGGCATTCTTTCCACATGTCCAAACCATCGGAGCATTCCCTTTCGCATCTTTACAAATAATACGGGCCACAATATGCCTTACGACAGTTCACACTAGTCTAAGTGGTATAACGATTGGAACTTTCAATAGGTGTAGGTTGCAGTCCTCCGTATGACAATAATTTTTTTTTTTGCTCGTAAATATATATTTTTTTTCCAAACTGTAAATGTCAAAAGTTACATGAAGACATTTTTATCAATTTTAATTTTATGTTTTCAATAACTCACCATACAACGCAGTCCAAGCCTGGTTAATGACATCCAGACAAACTGTACCCGAAACCTCGTCGATGTTCGGGTGGTACACCTTGTTCATGAAGCCGATGGACGGTGATTTGAACGGGTAGTGGTCGGGTAAGTGGACACGGACGCGCCATACACCACCTTCGTAGGGGGCTGAAAGAAACAATATTTCATTCCTCTATCCCCAAAAGGTAAGGAGAACTGCTACAAAATTGTCTGACAGCAAAAGCCCAGTATCGAAACCTCTTACTTTCTTGGATGAGTCTTAAAATAGGCTGCAGCTCTCCATTATACTCTCAACTGCGGTCGCCAATCCGCCTCTCAAACGTGGTGATTAGCACCCTTTGTGGAGAGGTTCAGGCTGGATGGATGTAAAATTGTGGTAAAAGAATAAGTATACAATGTATCGCCACCCTTTCAATGTTAAGAATCCGCTTACATTCTTTAATCAAGAAAGACAACCAGCAATAAAACCCTAAAACCAATTTTAGTGTTACTCTAGAGACTCAAGGGCAAAGGTATAAAAAGTACACGGTCTGTAAAGAAAAAAGATTGTCGAGCACAGTTGGAATCCCCCGTAGCTAAAGGCGGCATGGTTTAAACCAATAAATTAATGAAATAACTCTTACTATTAAAAGAACATCATCATTACAGCTCATATAGGTCCCAGATCTGAGCTCGCGCCTCCTTTATAATAGCACGCAAATTACTGTAACGCAATGTTCAGAGGGATTGGTAAAGGGTTTTATTTTGAGATTTCCTTCTCTTGCATAGGTGTTATATGCATATTATATACTTTAATCGTCTTTTACTATAGGTAAGTCTATAACGAAGGGTAAGATAGTTGGTAAATTGTATTCTTACTCCATCATCACAGGTAAAAGAGAATAATATATATTAAATGGTATACTCACTGCCGGGAGGTCCAAAGAACTTCACACAAAACTCGTTGAGGCCTCCCAGTATGGTCACCTCGTGTTTACTTTCGATGCTGATCGTAATTTGTTAAGGAAAATACTTTCTTATCATTATCATCGATATTTGGAGAGAAAACAGTATCTCTTTTCTTCCATACACTTCTATCAGATATGATCTATCTTCACACCGTTTGTATTTTTTGGGTTACCTTGACACTAGCCTTGGACGTTCATACTTAAAACTTTCATCCTATAAATGAGGGTAACTTGAAATGTTCACGATGACTAGCTAATACGTAGTAGGTATAAGAACAGAATGCAATGCAGCAGAAGGAATACAAGCAGGTTAATAATCGACTAATTTGTACGTGTTAAAGAAAGTGCAATACAGAAAAAAAGTGTAAAGGACCGAAATAATTAAAAAAAAAATGAAAGATTGACAAAATGTCTAATTGTTTTTTAATTCCTGCAATTACAGACATACCTTATAAAATTCGGACGCCATCAAAATTTTATAACAAAAAATATTTGAACGGAATAAAATCGCGGTTCGTTTATGCATTTATTTTGATATTTATAACTTATTTACAAAACAATCACGGGCCGCAAAGAAGACGTTCGCGGGCCGCGTGTTACCGAGCGCTGCCGCAGAGATATCGATCTACCGTACCAAGTGTCGCTAGTTCGATTAACACGCAAGACAATACTTCGTGCTATACAAAAATGGTTTTTCTGAGTCTGGGTGTAATTTGTGTCTGCTAATGTTTTGTTTGCAAACTCATCTGTAATACAAGGAATAGTTCCTTACAGATACCGTCTAGTAAAAAGAAAAAAAGAACAAGAACCTTAACGGTTCTTTCTTCGAAAGAACTTTTAGTAATTTTAGAGGTCAATATCGTCACTAATTATTCAAATTTATTCGCAACATTTTTGATAAATACAAAACAGGTCTTTATTTTTAACAACCATAACAATTATAAAAAAAAAAATCACTTTAAAAATATAGTATTCATATTAAAATTGATTTCATCATCATTCTCCTACTTATATCACAATTACTTGGGGTCGATACAATATGTACTCTTTCATAGTACATATTGTGCAATGCATAAATGCATATACCCTACCAGAGTACTTATATATTGTCAGTGTTAACATTTTAAACCGAGACTAACCTACTTAGACCAGATCGGTCATGTACTGAAGGAAGGTGGAGTCAAGAGTCTCCGAAACCGGCGAGCGTGTATGAAGAGAATTATGAATGTTGAGGAAGCGAGTGAAGTATGCAAAGATAGAGTTCTCTGGCACTCTGTTCTCTCTGCCTACCCTGCAAGGGATATGGCGTGATGATATGTATGTATGTATGTATGTAACATTTTAAACACAATAAACTACCACCAGATCGGAACGTAACCGCTACTAAGAAGAGAGGCAAGAAACTCAGCGGGTTTGTCTATTATTATTATTTAAATGAAAAAAATATAGTAAGAGGGGTAGTAGAAAGTAGAAGCTAAAATAAAAATGATTTTTTAAATCCCTAGTCAACTGGGCTGTATTTTCTAAACTGATTCATTCAATGGCTTGTGTTTAGACATAAAAGAAAACACTTTAATACTAAAACAAAAAATATAATTCACACGAATATTATTAGTAAAAGGAAATAAAGTTAACGTTGATAAGATTACACACAATTGTCGCTAACATGACCTAGAATTCGTATTAGCAATAACAAATTATATAATCTATAAGTTGCGAGCAAAGATATTCAGTTCCATATATACATAATTCCATCAAGGCTGAAGGTCTGCAAATGTCAAAAAAATAAATATTAATCCAAGACAATATTCTTTTGCAAATGAAATACCTTCCTTGCTAGATCTGGCCACGATTGGATAGGATCTTAATACGTCAGGCTGACCAGACAGATTAGCATAAGAACAGGCAGTTCACTGCAAAATTATGTGTATATTTATGTGTGTGTATGTTATGTATGTGTGTGTGTGTGTACTTATGTACACGCGTTAGAAGTTATACCTCTTTGGCGTAACAAGATAAAAATCTTTTTAAAAATTTCATCTTTCGCCTTATTCTACGTTTGTATAAAAAAAAAACGACACTAACAACAGAAAAAAGGTATTTAATACATTAAAAGTTTTATTATAACGCATTATCTAGTTAAATAATGTTTATTTAAATATCACAAAAAATCTAAAATGTTGACTATAGCTAACTTCAGGGTGTCAGATTTTCGTGACGGTGTGCGCGCGCAATTTAAAAAATTACTCTTAATGTTTTCCCAAACGCGCCAAAAGAAGTACCTATAACTTCAAAAGTTGTAAAAGAGATTCAAAGGTAATGTAATTAAATCATTAGTTTTATGATTATTTATAAAATGAAATTGTAACGGATAGATAAAAACTTTTGTAATAACGATGACTTGTAAAATGTGAAACACCAACCAAATCATGAATAGTTCAAACGCTGAAAAGTGTTCAAGACGTAAGTAAAGTAAAAATTAAATAATACGTAAAAAAATTTAGTAAATTAAAATAAAATTTAAAAGAATCGTTATTGATCGGGTTAAGAATGGGTCACCAATAAAACCGTTAAAATTAATTTCATATGTCGTATATATCTATAACGATTTTTTAATTTTTTGAGTATAAGACTACTCCTAAACTACTCATAAAGGAAAGAATAGTTACGTCACTAAAGAAATAATCCTTGTATTGCGGGGGACTTTACAAACATATAACTTGATGGACATAAATTCCAAACAAACTCAGAACAAATGAGGGCGACGCCCCGGCAGTCGGCCGGGGTGTCGACGGGGGATGGTAACCGAAAGGGTAAACCGCCGCGTTGGACACGGATGTCCAGTGGCCGACCCAATAGCAATGCGGGGAAACTACGGTGGGTCATGGGGCCATGCGCCGTCCGTTCCGTCGCCCCGGACGGAACGGACGGCGTGTGTCCAGACTATAGCTTGCCAAAAAACAGAATCAGAACATTAAGTTGTGAATCACATAAAGTAATGTGCTGTGCGGGGATCGAAACAACGTCACTGGGACGATAGATCGGTATCTTAACCACTACGCCATTTGTGCAATCAGTCATTTTAAATGATTTTTATTCCGACGCCGATCTTTTTTTTTTTCTTGATCAATACATTAAAGTACTTTTCTTTCTATACTTCCATAAAAGAAACTATTAAAAATTAACACGTAAAATAGTAGTAAGTATTGTTAGCGATAACATGACTGCACAGATAGTGTAGTGGTTAAGATACCGACTGGCACAGAAGCCAATGTCATGGGTTCGATGCCCACGCAGGACAATACTGTGATCCAGAAACTGTTGTTCTGAGTCAGGATGTAATTTGTCTGCGTTAATCGCATGTTTGTAGTCCCCCTCAATACAAGGTTTATTTCCTCCTTTTCCCCAAAAAATGTCACCTCTATCGTACAGGTACTAAAAGATTATAATTTCAAAACTGCTCGAATATACTCAAGCATTTTCCTAATCAGAGTTGACCTTTATACGCCAAAATTGTTAAACGATTGACAATAAACATCATTCTCCTACTCTTATCCCAATAACTTGCGGTTCATACAATTGTAATTGTACATATTGCAAAAGTTATTGGCAATAGTTTTATGACCGGCCACCTGAAGTTAACCCTCCTTGGGCATGTAATTGTTGACCAAAAGGCATCAGGTGAAGTTGGCCCAGGTCGATATAAAGCTCTAAGTCGCCTTTTACGACATCTCTAAGCAAAATAAGGGTTTGATATTTATTATATTTCAATTATTTCTTAAGTAACTATTGACAATGATGACAATTCTGTGTTATTTTTAATTAAAAAGATAGTTTCACAATTTTTCACACGTTTTGTAAGAAATTTCTTTATCGCATTTCTTACGTCAGTGGGACAAATCGCATACGATATTAAAAGGCATGGCACGATTCAAGTGAGCAGATATTACCAAGAGGCAGTAATATTTCTTTTTACATTATGTTGGCAAACGAATTGTGTGGTTGCTGTTTCGAATACTACCAACCCTTACTTTGCTCGTGGATGTCGTAAAAGACGACTAAAAGCCAAATAACAACCTGGGCGAACTCCATCTGATGCCGTTTGGTCAACAATTACATTCCCAAGGAGGGTTGACGTCTGGCAGGGGTCATAAAACTATTGCCAATAACTTTTACAATATGTACTATGAAAGAAGAATACATATTGTATCGACCCCAAGTAATTGGGATAAGAGTAGGAGAATGATGGTGGCAAACGAGCTAGCAGCACACCTGATGGTAAGTGTCACTGCCGCCCATGGACCTTTGCAATACCAAGGGTATAGCTAGGCCATCCATCCATGCATCCATCAGCCCGTAAACGTCCACTGTTGGACATAGGCCTCCCCACGAGAATGCCATCTATAACGGTCCTGTGCCACCTGCATCCAGCGGTTTCCTGCGACCTTGATGAGGTCATCAGTCCACCGAGTGGGGGGGTCGTCCTACGCTGCGGCGTCCGATTCGTGGTCGCCACTCGAGAATCTTTTTTCCCCAACGGTTGTCGGTTCGTCGAGCGATGTGGCCTGCCCATTGCCACTTCAACGTGCTAATCCTTAGGGCTATGTCGGTTACACCCGTTCTTCTACGGATTTCCGTATTTCGGATTTTATCACGTAGAGAAATACCGAGCATAGCCCTCTCCATAGCACGCTGAGCGACTTTGAGCCTTGTTATGAGGCCGACATTTAGAGACCACGTTTCAGTGCCGTAAGTCATCGCTGGTAACACACACTGGTTATAAACCTTTATTTTCAGACACTGCGGAATATTAGACGAGAAGATCCTCCTAAGTTTCCCGAACGCTGCCCAGCCGAGTTGGATTCGTCGGCTGACCTCTTTCTCGAAATTGGATCTACCTAATTGAACTGTTTGTCCTAGGTAAACATAGTGATCGACAACTTCGAGAATCGCATTCCCAACCAGGACCGGTACAGAAATGACATGGGCATTAGACATGATTTTCGTCTTGTCCATGTTCATTTGCAGCCCTACTAGTTGGGAGACCTTGCTGAGGTCATTGAGCATGGTGCCAAGGTCCTCCAGGGATTCTGCCATGACTACGATATCATCTGCGAATCGAAGGTGAGTGATGTATTCGCCATTGATGTTGATGCCGAGTCCGGTCCAGTCTAAGAGCTTGAAGACATCTTCCAGCGCAGTGGTGAACAGTTTCGGAGAGATAACGTCTCTCTGTCTCACGTCTTTCTGCAGCTGGATCGGTTTCGTACTCTTATCCTGGATGCGGACTGACATAGTAGCGTCTTTATACAAACACTTCAGCACTTCGATATGTCGATAGTCAATTTGGCACCTCTGAAGGGACTGCAGCACTGCCCAAGTTTCGACAGAATCAAAGGCTTTCTCATAGTCCACAAACGCTAGACACAGAGGCCGATTATACTCCTCGGTCTTCTGTATAATCTGGCGTAGCGTGTGGATGTGGTCTATGGTACTATAACCTTTTCGGAAACCGGCTTGTTCGGGCGGCTTGTCCATAATAGCTAGGCCGTATTGGTAGGCACCAATATAAACCCCAAACCCACACACTTGGGCTTCCGCTCTCTCGCTAACCGAACAAAGCGCAATAGCCCATTGCCATTATTCAGACGTCGATCTTCTGCGAGAGTATGGTACTACCCCGGACGTACCGGCTCAATATTATAATTGCATTGCATTATAATTGCAATATATAAGATTGAAGGATAGATTTTGCGTCGATAGATATTCTGGCAGTGATTTTATCTCTTAGTCCTCTTTTGCGATCTCCACGGACAAGAGATGGGGTAGTGAATTGCATTCTTACTGGGTCACGACACGAAATTATCGTGGTATTAGTGTAATATAATTATTTAACCTGGATTACACAATTGTGCCTCGGGTGTCCCATTTCATCGTCACTTATATTTTCACGGTCCTCAGTTTTGAGTCAGTACGAGTATTGGTTACCGTTCCGGTATGAGTCGTGCATTGTAGAGACACTAGTGGCAGGATCTCACTGCTGACAGTGTTCTGTCTATAGCCATAAATGATTCAAATCGTGCGAAGTAGAAAGTATCATAATTTCGCAGAAAGACGTCTCAGTATTGCTAATTTGCTATCATGCTTCGAATGGGAAGCAACAGAGTCAAAGCTTCAGACAAAAACAGAGGACAGGGGTTCCCTTCTTCCGTTTCCATTCCCTACAACCTTGCAACTACTACATCTACAGTAGACAGGGATACAGTTAAGCTAACTGTATCCTTGGTAAGATAGTTACCAAGCAATAAAAAACAATGATTGTATCTTTGCTAACCTATAGCTTAGGCTGTTGATAATCTTTTTTCTGACCTTAAAAATTCTTCCTTTGGACGAAAAATTACGGGTTTCTTATTTCTTGAGATTTTACACAACAAAAACCGCAAGACGATATAAGTTAATTTATTGATAAAATTGTAGTTTTTTATTTAATATCTATAGTATGTATTTTTAATTATAAAAACATTTTTATAATAAATTAAAGTCTCCATAAAATAAATAATGATATTTATCAATATATTCTCTCGCATGTCTATTTATTGTTTAAAACCACAGAAAAAAATCCCGTAAATCGTCCAAAAGAAGGATTTTGACGGCGTATGTATGTACGTGTAGGTACTTGCAATATTTATTAGAGATAAAATTTAGTGTCAATTTAAAAACGTGATAAAAAATATACTACGTAATGAATGATATTTGTGAGGTGTGTACAAATAGCGGAAGTAAACATTATTATGCTATTAATGTTGTGTGGCGAGGACCGGCGGCAATGGTAGTCGCCTGCCCACGCTTTCGCATACATTACTGGTATTTACGAGGGCCACGATTTACGTTACTGTCACCATGACTAAAATAAAACATTCGGGCTTCGTGTGCGCTATCGATTGGGTGGCGATAAGTCAAACGGTTTTAGCGCGGTAATATATCGCGCCTGTGGTCAGACTAGCGTTTTTCATTTCGGCGGAAATTTTCTATGTGTTTAGACGCGTTCGAGGATCTCCATTCTCCAGTTAATCAATAAATATGGAGTGGAGTGATGAAATGGTGTTAGAATTTTTATACCATTGTGAAGCGGAACCCATGAAGGGAGCCAAAAAAATCATTATATTACATATTTATTAGCATAATATAGCTGTAACAGTAAAGCAATTCGTGATCCATAGTTAAACGCATGAAAATGATTTCGGCCATCTTTAATTATTGCACATGTGACCACAGTTTTATCGCGATAACTTTCTAGTGTACAAAACGTACAAAGCTTCGCCACACATTACTTCGGGACGATACACGCAGGTGCGGCCCTAGCATTATAAATACTACACATATAAATAAAATTTAAGTTGTCTGCTTGTAATTCTTAACTTCTTAATATTAACAGCTTTTCACTAAATGCATATAAAAGTATATAAGCCGCTACCACAGTAGCGGCTACGAATACTACCAACCCGTACTTCGCTCGTGGATGTCGTCAAAAGACGACTAAGAGCCTTATAACGACCAACACCATCTGATGTCGGTTGGTCAACAATTACATTCCCAAGGAGGGTTAACGTCTGGCAGGCGGCCGGTCAAAAAACTATTGCCAATAACTTTTGCTATATGTACTACTAGCAGCCCGCCCCGGCTTCGCACGGATATTAAACAAAATATGAAGTCATTTATTTTGTTAAGGATTAAATACCAAAGTGTAAATAAAAGAACTTTTATAGCGGTGGCATTTGAATATATTTTTTAAAATGAAAAACACTTATTGTGACATAACTATAATAGTTAGACATAATTATGCTGTCGCGATATTTTTTGTAGTCAATTATATGTTCTGCAAAGTTGTACATTATTTTGTTCTCTAATCAATCGTTTTTACAGCGCACGCGATGTAAGGAAGATTTTTGGTAATTTTTTCACATCTTGGGTTACATTATTGGAGTTTTATTATGGGTCCCTAACTTTTTTGAAAATTTAATATAGCCTATGTTCATCGGGGATAGTGTAGCTTCCCAACAGTGAAAGAATTTTTCAAAACGGTCAAGTAGTTTCGGAGCCTATTCAATTCAAACAAACAAATAAACAATCAAATTTTTTTTCTTTATAATATTATTATATATGTACTATGAAAGAAGAGTACATATTGTATCGACCCCAAGTAATTGGGATAAGAGTAGGAGAATGACGATGATGATGCATATAAGAGTATATCGGAACTATGATAAATAAAAAGGAATTCTCGGTCTGTATATTTGTTCCGGCTAATCTCTGAAACGGCTGGACCGATTTTACGGGCTATCACTGGCAGGTAGCTGATGTTATAAGGAGTAACTGAGACTACTTTTAATTTAGAAAAGAAAAATAATCTCATAATTTTGTTCCGAACGGGTAAACAATTTGGGCGGGCCACCGAAGACAAAGATCGGGTACTGGCCTGCTCACACAGCGAAGAGAGGTGATTTGCAGGGTGGGTCTATGGAGCCGTGCGCCGCCTCTTCCATCGCCCCGGACCGATTTGGCGGTAAACAGTTTACACATACTTTATTTATCGTTTGTAAAGGTTTTTTTCATCGATAAATAGTGGTCACCACTTACCACCACAACTGCAGCCCTGTCCACATTGATATCAATAAAAAGATAAGGGTATACATCATTGACCGTACGTAAATTTTCCACTCCTGTGCGGCCTTTGTGATGGGACGCCACCATAGTTTATCAAATGCTAGGTCTAAATTAGCATTGAGCAGCAAGTTCCGATTATACACCGCTTGCATACCGCCAATCATGACGTATGCTAGCGTAGTGTTCGCGCATGTTATGGCACACAAGATCTACACGCTTCAGACATTACAAAATAGGTTCATGGGCTTAGCTACGGGCACCGTGGTTCATACGAAACGTCCATCTTCACATCGACCTCGAACTGCCGACCATCAGTCAATTTATGAAACAGTCCTCCCGAAGCATCTTTGACTCTTTTTTTGTTATCGCTGTGGAAACGCATTCACGCGCTAATTCCCGTCGGTGACAGACACGGGAGAGTGTAGGACTCACCGGCTAGCTGAAGCCCGACCGGAGTACCCACTAAAACCACAGCAGGCCCTTCCCCCCTTTTACGGGGCGCCGGAGAGATCATCTACTGACATTCGATCCACGGCACCCCGGCCTTCTGGCCACATCCTATCATCCCTCAAAGCGTTGGAAGGAGGTGCACATAACGGCGCCTCCTCCTCCCCGGTCGCCGGCGGCGGAGCGAGTCAGAGAACGCAAACGCTTGGCGTTCTCACTCCGCAGTCTCCTTCTTTTTCATGATGGCCTCACAAAAGGAGCCTCCTTTTGTCGACGACCAGCGCCTGTCGCTGTCAAGCATCTTCGAGATGATGGTTGACAAGGATAGGTCTCTCGCAACAACCACCGACAGGACGTGGCGCTGGGGCCCCCAGGCGGGGTATACCTCCAGAGTGAGCTACTTTGACCCTGCCAGGACACACCCCAATCCACTAGTGGTTGGGGCAGCTTCCTACATGCCCTCTCGTATTTCCAAAATCCGACATCCGCGACACGTGATCGACGATGACGACGACATTATCACACATACTCAATTAAGAGCTTACACAGCCCGCGAGGCCTTTACGCATGAATTCCCGCTATTTCGTCCTCACCGTCGAGGTGCGTAAATAGCGACGCGCAAGTCATAAATCCAAACATGGGCACGCCCACTTTGCCACAAGCGATGCCCCAAGCCGAGGTGCGTTCCCCACGGGGGGAGCCCTTGGGCGATGTCGCTTAGCTTACTTTAATCGGGTTGAGAGCCCACAGCGCTCACCCATAGTCCGCGTAAAGTTGTCAAAGCCATCTGCGGCTAAAAGATATACACAAATCTAAAAAAAAAAATATTCGTACATACATATCACCACGCCATATCCCTTGCAGGGTAGGCAGAGAGAACAGAGTGCCAGAGAACTCTATCCTTGCATAATTCACTCGCTTCTTCAACATTCATAATTCTCTTCATACACGCTCGCCGGTTTCGGAGACTCTTGACTCCACCTTCTTTCAGCACGTGACCAATCTGGTCTAGTAGTCTCTCTATCTCTGCATACTTCACTCGCTTCCTCAACATTCATAATTCTCAAATTCATAATTCCAAAATATTCGTAAATTCGTTAAAACAAGACATTTTTTTTTTTATGACACCACCCTGCACTAAGGAAATAAGCCTTGTATTACGGGGGACTTTACAAACATGCAATTAACGCAGAAAAATTACACTCAGAATCAGAACAACACTTTGTGGATCGCACAAAGTATTGTCCTGCGTGGGGATTGAACCCACGGCACTGGCATGGAAGGTCGGTATCTTAACCACTACGCTATCTGTGCAGTCGATATGTCGTATTTTATTTAACCACCACATTAAATGGGGGGCATAGTCCGGAGCGTGCTCGTTCGCGTCCCCTGCCAGTCTAATTAGACTGCTAATCCGGCTCGAAATGCGTACCGCAATGCGGGTTAGGGCGTCCCCCGGAGGCGACGCGTACCGACCCGCCCCCGTCGGTACGAACATCGGCAGTTGCGGCGATGGGGGCCGCCACCCATCACGCCTTGCCCAGTTAGGCGAGTCGAGGAGAACGGAGTGCCGGGTGGGCACGTGGAATGTAAGAGGTTGTGTGGAAGGTAAGTTGCACGAGCTAATATCCGTCATGGCGGACAAACAGCTAGACGTGCTCTGTGTAACAGAGACCAAGCGAGGGGGCAGCGACGCCTGCGATCTTCCTGGTGGCGGGATGGCTCTGTGGTCTGGTGTACCACAGAGCGATCGAGCCAGCATGGGGGTAGGAGTGCTGTTGTCCTCTCGCTTGGCCTCAGGTGTGAAGGATTACGGAATGTATGATCCCAGACTTCTCTGGGTCCGTATAAAACTAGGTGTCACCAAAGTATTCATGGTTGTAGCATATGCTCCCGTAGGATCCTCGGTGGCATCAGACCTAGAGAAGTTTTGGGATAATGTTAGGGAAGTTCTGGATATGGCAGAAACCAGTGAACGCGTGATTGTATGCGGAGATTTGAACGGATGGGTGGGGACCAAGCGTCCCGACTATGAGGACGTACTTGGTCCATTTGGTGATAAGAGAGTGAACGACGCAGGTAGGCTCATAGCGGATGTATGCATGGAGAGAAACCTTATTGTGTCAAACACATTTTTCCAACATAAGGACATCCATATGTATACATGGAGAAGGAATGAACAGAAAAGCATAATAGATTTAATTTTGGTAGACAGTCGCCTCCGAAGCAAAATATTGGACGCAAGAGCCTACAGGGGCCCCACAGTCGACACGGACCACTATCTCGTTATTGCGAGATTTAGTGGTCTGTTCAGAAAGTGGAGGCACTGGCGAGAGCGTGTCCACTTCGGAGGGCTTGAAAGAATAAAGGTTGAAAGGTTGCAAGAAGAGTGTGTAAGAGAAAAGTATGCAGAGTGTGTCCGAGAACGGCTGACGATGGCAAGCCAGCCGCAATCGGACATTGAAGAATGCTGGAGAGTATTGAAAGAGAGTATGGTAGATACAGCGAAAGAAGTATGTGGAAGTTCAAAGAAGCATAGAAAAACAAATGGTGATGCATGGTGGGATGCGGAAGTGGCAGCTTCCGTAGAGCAAAAGAAGAAAGCGTGGCTGGACTATGTCTCTTCTTTGAATCTGAATGACAGTATGACTGAACAGAAGAAAGAAATATATCGGCAATGTAAGAATGACACCAAGGCCTTAGTGAAAGAGAAACGTGATAGAGCAAGTATGAGTGCAGAAGATAGGCTGACTAAAAACTTCGAGGGTAACACCAAACTCTTTTGGAGGGAGGTGAAGAAGTCTCGGGGTGGTTGGTCAGCCTTCAGAATGAATAAAATAAGGTCTAAAGGTGGAGACATTCTTACACAAACACAAGACGTGTTAAGCCGATGGAGTGAATATTTTGGCGATATGTATGCGGATGCTACGGTTGGCGCCGGTGTTGGATGTGGTTTAGTAGATCAACATTCGACAACGGCGTCCTCCGATGGCATCAGTATGGATGAAGTTGAATGGGCGATAAGAAGTTTGAAAAATGGTAAGGCAGCGGGCATTGATATGGTGTCTGCCGAGATGATCAAGCTCGGTGGCTCTTGTGTCTGGGAGGCGTTCCTGTTGCTCCTCAATTTATGTTGGAGCTCGGGAATGGTTCCCAGGGACTGGAATAGCGCAGTCATCGTGCCTTTGTTTAAAAACAAGGGTTCACGTTATGACTGCGCAAATTACAGAGCCATAAGCTTGACCAGTTTGGCAGCAAAAGTGTATGGAAAAGTTATTGAAAGGAGAATGAGGATGGTGTCCGATGGTTTACTGTGTGAGACACAAGGAGGTTTCAGGAGTGGAAGGGGATGCATGGATCAAGTGTTCTCTCTGCGCAACATTGTGGAGAAGCATCTGGCTCTAGGTCAGAGGGTTTTCTGCAGTTTTGTGGATCTGGAGAGAGCATTTGACACGGTTGTACGAAAGGAACTTTGGGACATTTTACCGGAGTATGGTATTAACGGTAAACTGCTACAGGCTGTGCAGTCCAGTTACATGGGCTGTAGAGCCTGTGTGCGGCTGGATGATGGAATGTCGCCTTGGTTTGACGTCAATATCGGCGTTAAGCAGGGGTGCGTTCTGTCAGCCAGGCTGTTTATCATATATCTGGATAAATGTCTTCAAAGGTTGAACGATATGAATGTGGGAGTCCAGATGGGCGACTCAGTGGTCACTGCTCTGCTTTATGCAGATGATGCAGTCCTGCTGGCACAGTCAGCGACTGACCTGCAGACCCTAGTCGACACAATGACAGAAGATTGTAAGAAAAGGGGTCTACGCGTGAATGTGAGCAAAACCAAAATAATGGTCTTTGAAAGAGATAAAACCAGAACAGATGTAAGAGTAACAATAGGTAATGATGTACTAGAGCAAGTGGATGAATTTGTATATCTTGGATGTGGATTTAGCCGAGATGGAAGGTACACCACTGATATAGAGCGAAGAGTGAATGCGGGAAATAGAGTGAACGGAGCGTTGGGGCAACTTTTCGGCAGCCACCACCTCAGCCAGAAGGCACGTGTAGCAATACATAACGCAGTGCTTGTCCCAACATTACTGTATGGAAGCGAGAGTTGGGTATGCAGAAAAGAGTATGATAGTAAAATTAATGCGGTCGAAATGCGATCTCTGCGGAAAATCTGTGGAGTTAGGCTGACCGACCGCATTCGTAACGATGACGTAAGAGAGCGAGTAGGTATGAAAGAGAGTATTGGTGTAAAGATGCGAAAGGGAATGCTCCGATGGTTCGGACATGTGGAAAGAATGCCGAACGAACGCCTGGTTAAGAAGATATACAATGCGAAAGTGGAAGGATGTAGGTATCGAGGGAGACCGAGACTAACCTACCTAGACCAGATCGGTCATGTACTGAAGGAAGGTGAAGTCAAGAGTCTCCGAAACCGGCGAGCGTGTATGAAGAGAATTATGAATGTTGAGGAAGCGAGTGAAGTATGCAGAGATAGAGTTCTCTGGCACTCTGTTCTCTCTGCCTACCCTGCAAGGGATATGGCGTGATGATATGTATGTGTGTATGTACCACATTAAATTCTTTAGAAATGTGTTTGTGCAAATAAATTTAACTTGTATTCTATTAATACATATATGTTTTGTATAAATACATAAATTATTATTTAAATCATCACTTATATCGATATTATTTTAAGACCATAACAATATAATAGGCTTTATAAATAAACTTTAGAAATTATTTCCAATTTGGTGTTTTGACAATAGGATTAACTTATTGGTTGAGAGATGGCGCTGTATATTGACGCTAAATTAGGTGTACAAAATCATATTCATCTAATTCTCATCACGTACAACTTTGCAGGGTTGAGATCCCTGAGCACTCACCCATAGACAGGGTTAAGCTGTGAAAGTCATCTGCGTCCAACAACTAAAAGACACGACAAAAAGAAGTATAATTTTGTCGGTCGCTTAAACTTTATCGGATTGAGAGCCCTGACCCTCTAAGATGGGTCACAGCCATCTGCAGTTAACAACTAAGTCATACAAAAACATCAAATTCTCACCCTGTACAACTAATCAGTGTCCACAGATCCTTAGTGTAAAAACATCCGAAGTTAACATCCAAAATAAAAAACAAAAATAAATATCACATACATATGTCCCACTTTTAGGCTCAAATTTCTACTTCTATAAAAGCAGAGACATTGTAGAAGGAGTGAACCACTCCCACTCAATTTTCGATATCTCTTTTAAAAACCAAATAATAAAAATAAAAAGTTGGTCATTAAAAAAAAAAGCCTGCAAAAGGCAATATACTAAACTGTATAGACAAACGATTTCAATTTCATACAATAAACATATCAATGAACGCAAAGCTATTTAAATATTAGCCATACGTTAAATTGCAGACTAAATCGATATTGTCTGGAAGTCCGCTCTTTGTGTGAAGAAGGCTCGGCGTCTGGGACTGACTTACTGGGTCGTAGACCCTAACTCGATAGGGACTTATTACATTGACTACAGATTTGCTTATACACAATATCCATAGATTAAAAAACCTATATTTGATAAATTCAATGATATCAACTATTTTTATTGATATCGCTCTAACTAAAGAATAAATTCTTGTCGCAGTGGATTATACAAATATAAAATTAATGGATACAAATATAAATATAGACTTCACGATCTTTCATTGATCGCAAAAAAAATGTACGCGAAATAAGAACCCATGCAAACTCGGTATGGGATCGCTCCATCTTTAAGAGTTAAGATTTTCTCTAGGACGGTGTTAAAATCCAGAATACTTAAATTGAATCAAAAAGCAACTTAAGTCTGAAAGATTAGCGCATTTGCACGGCAATGAGAGACTACATCGCTCAACGGCCATTACGGAAGAAAGATTTGATAGTGGCCGCCACGAAGTCGACTACGATACAAAATTGGATGATCCTGCACCAGATGGATTGAAAACATCGTAAAAGTTTTACATAACCGCTGGATGCAGAGGGCACCGTTGTAAATGGCAGTCTTCATCATCATCATCATCATCTTGCTCTTATCCCAATTATTTGGGGTCGACGCAATATGTCATCTTCCTCCATACAGTCCTATCAGACGTCATCTCTGCAGTCACTCCCTGTCTATCCATGTCATACCTCGCGCAGTCCATCCATCTATTCTTTGGATACACGTTATACGTTTTACATAACCGCTGGATGCAGAGGGCACCGTTGTAAATGACAGTCTTATGGAGACTATATATAAATATATGCATTAGCAAACGTCGATAAGCCGATGGGTGAGTGAGAAAAAATATTTAGTAGACCATATCATAATATATGCAACATACCAATTCGAGATGCATAAAACAAATTCTTTTGACAACAATATAAATTATACGGAAGATAAAAAATTGCATTCATTATAATAAACATTAACAAATCACCACGTAACACATAATAATTAGATCGAAAACTTAAAAGTGTACAGTTATATAAACATTTGCGTAATTATAATTTATTAACTTTTCACGTTTTCCATTTAATTATATTATTAATAAGGACAATGTAAGCATTCATTGTCTAATTAATGGTTATCGAACCTCCTGGAACGAACAAGCATAATATAATCTGTAATATAATATAAGAAAAAGAAATCAAATATTTGTCAGCGTTGATTTTGTCTATGGACTGACCAACACTTCACCGAATAGATTCTACGTATAATTGAAATCTAATCCACTTCTCAATCCAATAATGGCGTTTCGCGCTCTTTTTAATTCAAAGCGTCACAAATCTAGAATATGTAATGTAGCGAACCGTCATCCAAACCGCCGCTATTTGGCCTCTTACTAACGAATTTAAAAAAATATAATATATGATTTGAATAATGCATAGCTTCTGCCACCTACGCGACGGTAAGATATTTTTACAAATTTTAATATTGTTTACTATAGTCTATCTAATCTAAGAAGTGCACTTTGGCAGCTGTCGGAGTAAGTTGTCTAGGTATGTGAACCAAATAATCGCTATCGAAAATATCCGATTTTAGGGAGAAATCGATATTGATTCTTTTAATTAATAATCGGTTTATTTTTTTCTTTTTCAAAAAGTAGATAAGTGCTAAATTAATACTAAACAAATTTAATTATTTCAGCATAAAATTTATTCATCATATTTAGTAAGATTAGGTTAAGTAAAAACAAAAACTGGTTTTGAAAATAACTATTTATTTAGAATCACTACTATTACTTGAATTATCATCGTCGCGAACATTAATAATTATTTCCTTATCAATAAATTGTCGAAACGTACATCTCTGTCAAAATCTCAATTCGATTAATTATATTATTCTAAATTTTTTACCGATTATTTGAATATTCGTGAATTGAAAGTTGTCAAGCACTACTGTACAGAACGTGATGACGTGACATTGTAAAATCGTCAATAATAATTACTATTTATCATATTATTTTAATTTTAAATTGGTTTTACGAATTTCAACATTAGAATATTGTACAAGAAAGTCACCCGTAACGTTAATATTCTAAATAACTTAATAGTTCTTTAAAATTTCAGATTTATTGTTTGAGATCATGTGTATACGTTTGACCTAGGTTATTGTGTATTAAAAAATGCGAAACGTCAAAATGCACTTCTTAGATTAGATGAACTAGACAATATTTGCACAAAATTTTCAGCAATCATGGAGAGCTGAAACTTATAACAAAACTCAATACGACAGAGTGCCATTATAGATCTTTCTTAGAATTTCTTAAACAATTAAAATTGGTTTCTTTAACAATTAAAAGCATATGACAATGACTAGTATAATGTGTAAATGGCATTATGTTATTTGCGTTTGTTTATTAGTTTTGTCCACTTCGATACAAGTAATTACTCGTTAGTGCAGAATATTGTATTAATTAAAACAAAAATTAGCTTGATCGAGATTAATGAAACTGAATCGGACCACATACGGCGAGGGCTTCACACCAAATGGACTATAGATATTGTAAAAATCTGTGGCATCTCTTTAAAAAATCCATCTCTAGTGACTTTCTACAGTGATTAAAAATAGACCAATAGTTCAAAAAAGCCATTTCTGTATTTTAAGCACTTCACCACTTCTCATTACTGCTCTCTGTCTTGCCTGTGAATGTCTTAAAATAAGAGCAAGGGTTATATGCATACAATATCTATAAGGAAAACTTGAAATAAAACCTCTATACCAACCCATCTGACCGGCATGTAGTAGGTCAATTTCCACACTATTGTGAAGGAGACTCGAGCCCAGCAGTGGAACTTATATCAGCTGACAATATGAGAGTGACGAAAACAGCCATGATTCTCTTGAAATTTAGCATACAAGGGGTTCCGGAGGCCATTAATCGATCTAGCTAGGTTTCATTTATAGAAAATATTGTTTTGTAAGTATTTTTTCGGCAATAAAAAATATAATTTTTCGTTGTATTAAAACTATTAGAATGTGAAGGTTTCCAATTTTGACGCTGTAGTAGACATTTAGCTCAGTTGGAAAATCAAGTAGCCTAATCCAAATAAACCGGAGCTCGGTTCGGATCCTTACTTTTCTTATTTACTTTTTGGCCTTTTTTTATTATTTTATTAATTATTATCATTTGCCTGCATCTTTGTCTGCGTAAAAGTCGAAAATAGTTGTAATAGTATTTTTGTTCGTTTTTTACGTTATTAATTTTATTGTTATTCATAAATTGTTATGTATAAATGTTTGCATACTTATATAGTATAACAATCTTTATTAAAGTGTAGGGAAGGTTTAATAAATATGAAAATAAAATGAAATTTTTGTTATATATTACGGACATGAGGTATTTTTCTTAGCAGTTTATGTTTTGAACACACCGTGCCCATTCCGACCGGAAGGATAGTGTGCGGCCCCATAAGCCACCATCTTTTCCATCGAAATTAGGCCGACTACTGGTACCGCTTCTTTGACATCCTCCCGCGATACTACACCTATTACAGTATTTCTTTGTAAACAATATCTTTTGTTTTTCTTTCGGATGCTAGAATTACCAGACTACTCTGCGAGCTTACTCTGAAGCATGTCACATACAACTGCCAATGGGAGAAACAGCTTTCTCTCAAGTCTACTCCCGCTACCTTAAAAATTTGACCTCGAGCTTTGTTTATGGTTATTGAGAAACAGACTTTAATGACAAACTGCACTCTCTGAAATTTAAAAGAGTAATTTGATGGTAGGTATTCAGAGAATCCTAGGAATAAATACAGACTCTGCTTGAGAACAACCGGTCAGTATAGTTGACCCGATTACATTGCAATGCAATGTTTTTTTCTTGCAAACTGGTGGTATTGTATAATTATAGCGCGCCATCTATCAATTTTAAGATGCGAGTTGGGAGACCGGGAGCCTTTAGAGTACCTATTCAGGAGTTTGAGCGGTTGTTGGACTCGGAGTTTATCACTTATTCGAAGGATTTATTTTGATATTCGACCCCTTCAAATAATTTAAAATATTTGCAAAAAAAATATAGCAAATGACTATCTCTGTTTCCTAATAATCATGCGGTAAAATAAAAATGGGTAATTCATCTTATAAGCGATGTATTTCAGTTATTCGGTGCAATGTGTTATCATGGCTCTCAATTACAATATTCGACATAGAAAATTGCTGTCCAACAATTTAAAATTTCAAACTCTACGTTCCTATGACGCCGTGTCCTAAAAGTGTATGACCTTTTTATAGCTTAGAAACTTTCAAATGCCATATTAATACAGTATTGTGAGTTTCGAGAAATTCCAATTTTAAAGAGTATTTTCATTGCATCAAGCTTTTATGTGAGTTTAACCTTTTAAGGGCTCTGTACCCTAAGCATAAAACGGGACCCTATATATATATATAACTAAGATATATAACTAAGATATATAACTAACAACATATAACTAAGACTTCGATGTCCGTCCGGCCGTCCATCTGTCTATAACCAGGCTGTATCTCATTAACCATAATAGTTAGACACCAGTCAGACAAAAATTTTCACAGATGATGTATTTCTATTGCCGCTAAAACGACAAATACTAAAATACAAAATAAAATAAATATTTAAGGGGTGCTCCCATACAACAAACGTGATTTTGGCTCCTTTTTGCTCGATATATTTTTTAGTGTCTATTTTTACTTTTTGATTTTTTTATTTATTTTTCATTATTTTTATTATATTTAAATAGGTATATCTTCCAAAACGCACTCACAAGAAAATACCGAGCAAGGCTCGGTCATCCAGATATTATTATTAACTAAACACAAAATTATTGTAAATAAATAATAGCAAGATTAGGTATATTTAAATTAGCATAATACTTAAAACCATAAACAAAAATGGAATTCGCCATTACGTTAATAACACAACAATGACTATTTATATCGCGTTATCTTTTCGATTCTCGTTTCTGTACGCATAAAAAAAATACTATTAACCACGCATTTTATCACAATAACACTCATCTTTTTATTTTCTTTATCTTTTTTTAAAATTCCCAAGGAAGTTTTGACAACAGGATAAAAGATGGCCCGTACTAAAACATGCCAAATAAGCAGTACGTTCAGGAAGGCTACTTATGATAGCCGATAAATCGGGATTGCCATCGAAACGGTAATTTGCTACTATTGAAAGCGACAATAGCGAATCCTTAGAATCGATATCTTTTGTAATTTATGTTTGATGAAAAGTTTGTGATCTTTATTTAATAAAAAAAGAAATATATTTACTGTAGTTAAAAAAACAGCTTTTTTTTAACTACACCCTACACTAAGGAAATAATATTTATGTTGTGGGGGAATTTTACAAACATGTAATTAACGAACACAAATAACAAGCAAACTCGAAACGACAATTTTCGGATGGCACAAAGCATTGTCCTACGTGGGAAACCCATGAAATGGAACTGGCATAATATATCATTATCTTAACCAATACGAGATCTGTGCCAATGGTCAATATCGAATGGTGGAATGTATAAGTAAAAGAAATAGCCAAATTAACTTCACAGAACAAGCACTTCGGCGTTCATCATACAATCTTTCGACGTTCACTATAGGACCTACCCCATAGCATGTCAAATATTGCGGTCATTCTTAATTACATTTCATTCATTTATATTAAGGAGATTTTAAAGAGGATCTTTAAAAATACTACGCTTAATGACTGCCTGTTTGCAAAAAGTGTTTTCAAAAGCATACAAATAATTTACTAAATGAAAAACCAGTGGAGTGTCTTGGCGTAAACTGGGGATGGTCATCGTGTAGGGGAGGCAGTAAAAATGGGTACGTTCCTTAAAATGTTCTACGTTCCTCACAAAAAAGCTGCTTTCTATTCTCTGGATGATCCCACAGCCAATTTTTTAAGCTTGCCACAGGGAAGTAAGGTTTGACAACTATTTCTTTATCCAGTCGTCACGCACGTTGGGTATGCAGAAAAGAGCATGAAAGTAAAATTAATGGGGTCGAAATGCGATCTCTACGGAAAATCTGTAGAGTTAGGCTGACCGATCGCATTCGTAATGACGATGTAAGAGAGCGAGTCGGTATGAAGGAGAGTATTGGTGTAAAGATGCGAAAAGGAATGCTCCGATGGTTCGGACATGTGGAAAGAATGCCGAACGAACGTCTGGTTAAGAAGATATACAATGCGAAAGTGGAAGGATGTAGGTACCGGGGGAGACCGAGACTAACCTACCTAGACCAGATTGGTCATGAAGGAAGGTGGAATCATGAGTCTCCGAAACCGGCAAGCGTGTATGAAGAGAATTATGAATGTTGAGCTGGGGGGGCACACTTAAAACATTACTTATTTTTACTGACCGTCGCGTCGCCTACAGATTGGTTGTACAAACTTAACTGCTGCCATTTTGTCCTGCCTGTCAAACGTTTGACAACTGAGAATTGTTATTTTTTGTTCCTAGCGTAGGTACTTATTGTCATCGATCTATTTTCGGTTATTGATATTTTTCTGAAAATTATCTCAAGTTTCAATGTTAGGCTGATATTATTATTGTTTAATTATCAGCTGATATGTTTTTATTTTATATTTAAGGGTAGCTTTCATAGTAAAAGAAAATTCTATGTAATTACACATACACATGTAGATATGTATATATATTACTTCAACTTTAGTTCACCGCCTAAGCTCTGGGTGGCAGCACTTTCCATACATGCATATTTTATCATCGAGTTGCCACTCTTTTTCAATTTAATAACTTTACTCTTTGATGTTGAGGAAGCGAGTGAAGTATGCAAGAATAGAGTTCTCACTCTGTTCTCTCTGCTTACCCTGCAAGGGATAAGGCGTGATGATATGTATGTATGTGTCGTCACGCACAGATAATGCAATTATAAAAACAATTGGTTTCTAGACGTATAATCTGACCTCCAGTATGGTGACGTCACGGTCTAGTCACGGCTAACATCAGCTGATCGATTAATTTTAAAAATAATGGTTAACTTTGTCACTAAACTTACATAAACGTCTTCTTGTAGTTACAATCGTGATCATTTACAAGTGTGAACGTTATCTAGTGCATTAACATCGTAAATATATAATAAATAAGTTATTTTGTGTTTGACTATTTGAAAGTTTGAAGGCAGTTTCTGTTTTTATCTCAATATATCGTATGTTAATAGTACCCCCATGAATAGACTGAGTGATTATTATAGTGTTGCAAGTTTAAATATTGTAATATACGAATATTGGCGCATTTTACTTCTTTGGACGCCATCTGGAAGGCATTGGTTAATACTTTATTGAACATGGCGAAATGTGCGGCTTGCGGAAAATACCTCTCGACAAAAGGTGGCGCTACTTGTAGCAGTACTAACTGTGTAAATAGATACCACCTCGCATGTCTTTTATTACCGGAGTCTACTCAGATGAACAGCAGCTGGAAATGCCCGGACTGCAAAAGGAAGATACCGAGAGGCGACAATAGTGCTACACCTGTCAAAGAGATAAGCGCCGGCTCGAGTGAAGTCGTGGCTTCTTCGTGTAGCCGCGAAGCGGGCTCTCGGTCACCTGACGACATGGCATTTCGGTCAAATGATGGTGTGAATACTCAGTCTGACCATAGCGATTTTTCTCTTCGAGAAGAGATAAGGTTGTTCAGATCTGAACTGCAAGCGGTTAGGACCGAGTTGCGAGAGTTTCGACGTGAGGTCGCCGAGCTTCATGCTTCTTTTGGCATTTGCGCCCAAAGAGTTGACAGCCTGGAGGCTAGAATTGATACCCTAGAGAGGAAGGAGACAATTGTGTCTGAGGGCAGCATTATGACACAGTTACAACCACGGAGCAAATACAAAGAGGAGACGGCCTAAGTAACTGTGCACTGTGATTCTCAAGTAGGCCCTGACGTCATCACGTTAACATCAATAGTAGGCGTGGCCTATTAGTCTTCTGTCGTCGCTGACGGTGTTCGTACGGTGCATAAAATTATATTTTTGGTGTATTTTTATGTTACTACGAAGAAAACCATGAAGTGTTGTGTTTTATCATGTAAAAACTACTCCAATAAACGTACAGATG
Source organism: Lymantria monacha (assembly GCA_905163515.2). Classification (NCBI taxonomy): domain Eukaryota; kingdom Metazoa; phylum Arthropoda; class Insecta; order Lepidoptera; family Erebidae; genus Lymantria; species Lymantria monacha. The sequence goes on along the minus strand of LR991107.1, from coordinate 18,692,372 downwards.
CTATGGAAAGAATCACATTCCATTTGTAAGTATATTTATTCATAATTTATCAAAATAATTTCTAGAAAGTTCTTTTGACGGTATCATGTTCAGAAATAATTTTACTCAACGTTAGATGTCACCACTTTTCGTAATAGGACCTAGAACAATAAAAGCACATACAGTTCAAACTATTAAGATTATTGTAATAACTAATAACCATGAGTATTAAAATTTATACCCAAAGCCTTTTACCTCAACAAAAATATGAGTTTTATATGTATTTAATAATTATTTTGTAAGCAATACGCCAGCTGTCGTTAACTATGAAGAACTATAAAAGTGTCAAAAATCCAGGGTCGTAATTAGAATATAATTATAACATTCGGATTTTTCATCAAAGAAACATATTTTTTACACTTCTTTAAATGAACCTATTATAATTAAACTGTAAATTTTGTATGTTTTAGAATACCGTCCAATGACGATGTTAGAAGCAATGGATTTCAAAAATTAATAGAAAAACTGGACTCCTACGAAATATACAAAGATTTGTTCTTCTCATTTTAACAATGAAGATTTAAAGGACTGTATTGCAGCCAATAGAAACCACTTCGAACAAGCTTTTTATATTTTAAATTGTTTTATATTTATGTATTAAACTAACACTGTAAAAGTCATAAATATTTTTTGCAATAGAAAAAGGTTTTTCTTTATTATAGGGCAAGACGTACGACGTATTTAGGGCAAGACTAGGTATAGCTCAAGAAATATATGATGCAAAAGAGTATTTCATTTTTATTATTGGAACCAATGTCACCCTTTCTTCTTTATTTATTAATAATGTAATTGCACTCGATGCAATTTCTTGATAAGATTAACGAGGTTGAGCACGTCACAAAAATACTCAAAATGGTGGTGGCGTCGAAGGTCTTCAAGTTACCTTTAGCATGGCTAAGTTTTAGATGGCCCGTGCGTCAATCAAACGGTTGCTACCAGGGGGGGCTGGTCTGCTCGCTTGAAATACTCTTTTACATGTCTTGTTCATTGACACCATTGTTGCATTATCAATTGTATAAAGCCTTATTTTAATAGAGTGGTTTGATTCTTTTTTTATATGGAAAAGACAAAAAGGAAGGAAATAATACCGTGTAACTAACATATTTACTAAAAGTCCAACTACTTTCATTTGATAATTTGTTAGAAACCCAAACAAATAATTGTATTATTTGGTCGTATGTAAAGGACACAAATATGAAGAAAAAAAGGTTTCTAAACTTCTGAGTTTATCAGAATGACAGTAAAGAAAAGATGGATTTTTCATAAAATATTAGATTATGAACATTGCTGACAAGCCTTATAAAGAAATTTTCGGTTAAAAACAGTAGTCATACAGCTATTCGCTATGCAGAATTATTTGATTATAAACATTTGTATTTGAATAGAGCAAACAGCTAATAAGATTTGTTTGTATCTTTGAAATAAAAAAAAAATTAGCACTCCTTGATATAGGTAAATTCTGAGTACGTCCCTGTTACACCATACACTTACTGACATCTAATGCAAGATAGCTCAACTGCATACAATATACGAAATTAGTAGTTGTGCTAATAGCCGGTAGATGGACATAAAGGAGGGAGTGAGACAAGTACTATTACTTGTCTCAGTTTCTCCATTAGCAGCGTCCCCCTCATCCCCTGTAAATGACACGCATTGTTTCATAGAAAATATTCATTACAACAGCTCCTCTTTGTATTTGCTCCGTGGTTACAACATACCGTAAAAACATTACAACTCGAGCTTAACGAGAGGGATCAGGATATGTTGTGTTCTGACCTAGAAATTTCTAATCTGCCGGAAATTGCTGGTGAAAATATACTGCACACCGTCAAATTGGTGGCGTCAAAGGTCGGTATCGCACTCGAGGAGCGTGATATAGTTTTTGCACAGCGGGTAGGACGCCGGCTCGGTCATGAATCGTCGTCAGACAGGCATATTTCTGATATTGGTGGTGAGGAGGTTCTGCGCGGGCGGTGCATCGTGGTGCGCCTAGCAAGGCGCGCACTACGCGACAATCTGCTGCAGAGCGCGCGCGCACGCCGCGGTGCCAACACTGCAGATTTTGGCTTAAATATGCCCCCTCGCCGTTTTTATATCAATGAAAGGCTCACTAAAAAAAACAAACATCTTTTCTATCGTGTGCGTGAGGCTGCCAATCGTCTCGGCTGGAGGTTCACCTGGACAAAGTCGGGGCGTATACTAGCCAGACAGGCTGAAAGTAGTCTTATCTGTCATATACGCTCGGAAGAGGATTTCGTACGTGTTTTTGGTTGTGCAGCTGGCGAGGTTAAACCTAATTGACAATATTATTCTGGAAACACGTCGTTTAATCTGTTTTCCCTCTCATCTCCATTTCTTAAGCCTGCTTAATGTCATTGTAATTTGTTTGCGAAAGTTTGTTCTAACATACAATTATATAATAAGTCTAAATCATATCTTAATACCAGAACACGTCAAAGCATTTAACTTATTTTTTACTTTTTTGTTTTTTGTTCGTTTATATTTATATATATTATTTATTACAATTTTTTGTCCAATATATTTATGTATATGCATGTATGTGTATGTATGTATGTGTATATGTGTGTATGTATGTGTATATGTGTGTATGTATGTGTATATGTGTGCGTGTATGTATGTATATATATATGTATATTATTTGTTACAATATTTTGTCCCATACTTATGCTATAACAATCTGTATAACAACCTCTTGCCCGCTATTATTATTCATTTTATTTCTCATTATGGACACCTATGCATTTTTCTTTTTGATCGATCAATATATTTTAGTTACATAAATGTATAATATTAAAAATTTTAAAATTGGTTTATTTAATGCGGGATCCTTAGGCTCACGTCATGAGGAGTTCATCATAGCTATGGATAGATGCAGTGTCGATATCATGGCGATAAATGAAACATGGATCAGAGTAGGTGAGGAAGGTCGCGCGCCATCACTGGCCGACTACCGACTCCGGCACATACCGCGCCCGACCACGGTGCGCGGCGGGCGAGGCGGCGGGGTGGGTTTTTACATTCGCCACGGAGTTCGCGCGCGAACAGTACCACATCCTCGTGCGCCTTGCGTCGAACAGATGTGGTTATCACTGAATCTCAACACGCAGACAATTGTTATCGGTACGGCTTATAGACCACCTTGGCTAGATGTTAGCGTTTTCATTGACGCGATTACCGAATCGCTAACTTCTTTTTCTTACGCTGACAAAGTTGTGCTTCTCGGCGATTTTAATATTAATATTCTCGATGGAAACGATAATAAAACCAAACTGCTAACCACGTTTCTTCATTACTCTAATTTAAATCAAATTATTAATAAGCCGACTCACTTCACAGAACATAGTGAGACTTTAATAGACATTATATGCACCGATGCTAGAGTATGCGCGACTTCAGTATTGCATATACCCGAGCTTGGACACCATGCCATAATCTTAGCGGAATTTCGTTTCAAAATAGAAAAATCTGCACCACTCTGGGTCACCTATAGGCCACTCAAGGATATTGTACTTGACTATTTCAATCTTGATCTGAATAGTATCAACTGGGAGGTAATTCAGAGCTGTGGAGATGTAAATACTTTGGTAGCCATGTTCAATTCTTGTATTTCAAGTTTATTTAATGCTCATGCACCTTTAAAATCAGTTTTAATTAAAAATAAATCATACCCCTGGATTACAGATACGATCAAGGAAATGATAGGGCTAAGGGACAAATATCACAAAAAATATAAATCTTCGAGAAGTGAAGGACATCATAATTTTTATATTAAACTAAAATATCTTGTTAGAGCCGCAATGAGGAGTGAAAAGTCAGCGTATTTCACAACATATATAAATAATAATATAAATCATCCTAAAAAACTGTGGAAAAATATAAAAAAAGTAATTACCACTTCCGATAGGGGAATACAAGAGTTACCTTACTCTTGTAAGAATCTTGACATTTTAAATACACATTTTCTGGCGGTTCCCGGTAGTGGTGTAGTCACTATTTCGGATTTAACCTTCTTTGAATTCAATAGATTCGGGAACAGTAGCTTTCGACTTGAGATGATACAGGAGGAGGAAGTGCTTAATCTGCTGCGCAGTATCAAGTCCAATGCCCAGGGCTGTGACTATATATCACTAAATATGTTGACTATGATACTACCACACGCACTTACTACAGTTACCTCTATTATAAATAAGTCAATAGTCGAATCAATTTTTCCCGAATTATGGAAAGTAGCGATTATAAAACCAATTCAAAAAGTGCATAGTCCTACTACTGCAAATGACCTTCGCCCTATCAGCTTGTTGCCATGTATTTCTAAGATTCTAGAAAAAGCTGTAAGTAATCAACTACGACAATATCTTGAGCGTTACAATATAATACCGAACAGACAATCTGGGTTTCGACAAAAACATAGCACAACAACTGCTCTCCTTGATGTGGTCGACAATGTGCTTGAAGCCAGAGATCTAGGTAAAGCTACATTGCTTGTTCTTTTAGATTTTTCTCGTGCTTTCGATTCCATAAATATCTCGCTCCTTCTCTCTAAATTGGCTTACTACGGATGTCATTCTGAAACTCTTAACTGGTTCAACAGCTACCTATCTAATCGTTCACAATTCGTCCAGATTCATAATAGAGACGGCACTTATTCTTCATCGTCTACAAAAGAGATGAATAGAGGTGTTCCCCAAGGTTCTATCCTGGGACCACTTCTCTTCATTTTATACAGTGCTGACATCATAAACTGTTTAAAATATTCTAGCTGGCATTTATACGCTGATGACCTTCAATTGTACGTTTCCTTCCATCCTCAAGATATTGACGAAGCCGTTGAGAAATTGAATAGTGACCTCATCAGGATTTTGAATTGGTCTAGAAAAAATTCTTTAGTCTTGAACCCTAGTAAATCAAAATATATTTTGATGGGATCAAGGGCGATGCTAAACAAATTTCAAAAATATAATATCGACATTAACATTGATGGCTGTCCCATATTACAAGCTCAAGAGGCGCGAAATCTCGGAGTGGTATTTGATGGTCAGTTACATTTTGAGTCTCATGTTCTGGACGCTGTACGCAATTGTTTTTATCGTTTGAAGTTGCTCTATCGCATACGTCCCTTCCTGAATGTCGATTTACGTATCATGCTCTGCGAAAGCCTGATCTTATCGAAGTTAAACTATGCTGATACAGTATACGGTCCTTGCCTTCTCGTTAGAACCGAAAAAATGATTCAACGTGTTCAAAATGCATGTGCACGGTTCTGTTATAATATTCCAGGTCGATCGCACGTTACCCCTTATCTGAACAAGGGTAATTTAATGAAAATGGCTGCACGTAGGAAGCTTCACCTAGCTAGTTTGCTGTTTGGTGTAATTCTGTATAAAAAGCCCCATTACCTTTACAGTAAGTTATCATGGTCACGTGAGTTCAATAAAAAACACACAAGAGCATCTTCCTATTTACTAACTACTCCCAGACATAGGACGGCAGCTTTCCGAGGTAGTTTCAAGTTTGCAGCAACTCACTGTTGGAACGATTTATTACCTCCATTCCGAATCAATAAGTCCGTTAAAACTTTCAAAATAAGTTACAAGCAATACTTATTAGCTCAACAAAAGGACACCTCCTGAGGATATCATTATATATACGTAATTGTAGGTGCGTATATTTGTTGATATTAAGAAATATGTGTTAATAGGTACACATCTATAATTCCTAATTTTATGATTTTATTGTCGCTTATTTGTAATTTCTATTATCGTCTTTCAATACTAACACTTGATGAGTAACTGGCTCTGCCTTAAATGGATTGCCGTTTTGTGTCTTGTGGTTAAGCAGACTATGGGTGTGATTCATTCTAGGAGCTTTATATGTTCTATCCATGTCCTAGTATCTGTTATGTGTATATGTGTATGTATCTGTATGTACATGTGTATGTGTGTGTATGTATGTATATATGTATATATATTATTTATTTATATGTATAAGTATGTGTGTGTGTGTGTGTATGTGTATGTATATATATATGTGTGTGTATGTATGTATGTGTATGTATATATATATATTTATATTATTTATCTATCCAACAATACTTTATGTAATTTACTGCGTTTTATCAATTAATATTTAATTATTCTTTATTACAATGTTAATTTTGAGAATCAAGTTGGTCTATGTTACTTGACGTGACTGTCCGTGATCTCATCGTGGTTCTATCTGAAAACCAGCGCTGCACTGTTTCAGTGTAGCCTATGCTGAGATAGGACCTCTTTCGGTCTCTGTTTTGTACTTAAGTGTTATTCTAGTATCTGTTGTAAATTATAGTATTTGTTTTTCTTTTTTTTTTATTGTTATATTTTGCAATTGTATAGTTTAATATGGTTGTTGACCTTATATTAGACAACTTTATGTAAATTTTGTGTAAGCTTATTACTCCGAGACCGAAATAAATGTATTTTCTTCTTTCTTTCTTTTCAGTATAAATATGCTGCATAATTTAATAAATGTTACTAAATTTTAAGTGTTGTGATGAAGTAAGAGTACAATTCACTGATCCCCTATCTTGCCTGTGGATGTCGTAAAAAATGACTAAGGTATATATTATGCATATAACATGCAAGAGAAGGAAATCTTAAATTAAAACCTTATATTAACACGTCTGACCGCTGGTATAACAAGTTAATTTCTCTCTTATTGTTGAAGAAGATCGCGCCCAGCAGTAGAAGCTAATATATGAGCCGAAATTAATATAAATAATAAGTACTAACAGCTGCTCAGGTTAAGCTACACCACACTATTTTATTTTTGAGACTGATCAATGACCTAGCCCTAGATAAGAATGGTGTGATGACTAATACCCAGTACTGATATAGATCTAATTATTTTTAGCTTTCAGTACATTTATATATTTTCTTGCAATAAAATCAAAAATGATTTTTTTACTCTGTAGTATTAGGCGAATCTAGCGCCTTTAACAAAGTGTCACATTTTAAGGTTGCCAATTTTTTTTTCGTAATTACAACAAAATTATAGAAAATCAAGTACACTCTTGGCTTACTAATCAATGAATCTGAGTGTTATTTGTGTCTTTTATTTGTGTATTTGTATAGAGCCTCTCAAACCGTTTGTATTATTAAATTGAGGGTGTTATCTTTCAAAGATATGCTAGTAAAGTCTAACTTAACCCTTCAAAAATAACAATCGAAGGAGACAGACCAACGAGATGTAAATAATGTTTATTTTTATATGTTAATTAGCGAGAGGTTTATTAAAATTTGAAAGTTTTATATACATATAAATATAACGGATTACGAAAATTTATTTAGGTAATTTTAACAACATACTTTATGCTAAATATATGATCTCAATCTGTACTATATTAAATTATTATATAATAAAATAAAAATGTTACATATATCAATTTTAAAAACAAAGATTGATGATAAAATCGTCATCTCAGCTCATTATACTTTCCAATACTAGACGGGAAACTCCTTCACAATAGAAGTTTAATCGACCTACTATAAGATTCGTGCAAGCAGATAACCATATCTGCTTGCTCCTTTGCCTCCATATGCAATAAAAAAAAAATTGTATATTATATTCCTTAGTAGTATTTAAGAACACCACGAGCAAGAAAAGTTTTGGTGAATAATATTCTTTCTCCATCATCATAAAAACTTCTAAAATATGATTCATCATCATCTCAGCTCATATATGTCCCACTGTTGCGACTCGAACCTCCTCCATAACGGGAGGGAATTTGAGCTACTATACTACACTGGTTAGACGTATTGGTATATAAGGTTTTATTTCAAGTTTGCCTTCTTTTGTGTAGATGTTATATGTATTTTATATGAGTTAGTCATCATTTACGTTCACTCACGGGGTAAGATAGGGGGGTGGTGAATTGTATTCTTACTCCGTCACCACACATAAATAATATGATTACAAAATATAACTACAAGAATAGATACTTTCCTTATTATTGTTATATCAATGCAATAAAGAAAAAGTGTTATCTAGTGACAGGTTAAAAAATGTTTTATTACCTTTAACCGTACTGTGTGAGTAGTGAAAACTGTCTGAGGGTGACCAAAAAAGGGCAGCAGTATTCTCTTGGACATTATGCCCGTATATTCAGAAGTCCCCACCATATGTCTAGCAGTTGACATCAATAGACTGATGGATAGATGGATAGAAAAAAATACAGGATTCATTATAAATATAAAACTAATGATAAAATTTAGACATCACTACCTAATATAAGAGTTTAGGATCAATATCTGTGACTTGTCATTTTAGGCGAAATATTATTAGGATTTTCTTGAGAAAATTCTCATAAGAATTTGTAACTATTTGCCTCACAAGTGCTGTACTCTGTAGCCTTAGAGGTCCCTGTGATATAAAATAATTCTTGTTTTGTGACAAAATTTGTGTATAACATTACTTTCAATACATTTAGAGGCCTTGATCATGGTTTAATAAATTCCCCATCAAATTATAGATTATAATGGTTCTTTTTTCAAATAATAAATGTTATCATAGCATTTCAATTAATGTAATATTTGGTCTATTAAATTTAGTATGGATGTGTGTTAAAAATCTAATCACTAATCTGCCTCAACTAATATCAAAGCATTGCAATATGTAAAGCAATGATTTGGCATACATTTCCAGTGTCACTCTTCCCTTCTGATTATGCATTGTAGTCTGACTCATATTAGAATGACTGCATTATAGATATTCAGTACATTTTACCATCACAGATTATAATTATCACAATCAGGATATAATTTGTCCTTTTTAATATGCAGAGTATAAATAAAAAAAGAATTGTAAATGAATATCTTATAGTGTACTATTATTATTTGCTATGATTTAATGCAACCTAACAATTTGTCTTATTAGATTTTGATGTACAAGATTTATCAAAATACAAGGAAAATAGATAAGTTATGTTGAATTTAAATTGCTTAGATATATTTTTTTTATTTTTCCTGTTTCAGATAATCATTATCAGTTATAAAAAAAAATATTATTAAATTTTAAATGAATACATTGAGAGTGGTGAGAGAAAACTAATGAAACACAATGACAAACCCGGAGAGTTTTGTACCAGTTTTTCTCAGTTAACGGTCGCATTCTGATTAAATGGCAGATTATTAGATTAATTTCAAACAAAATAATTGATTGATTAAATATAAAAGTGCCCTTATAGAACTTAAAAATGATTTGATGTATTTACAATGGCAATTCAATCCTTTTACCTTACATCCACTGATATAAAATCATGAACATTATAGCAATAGGGCAAACTTCATATCTTATTTTTTTTTAATATACCTATTCAGTGTAAGATATCTTTAAGAAAAAAAAATTATTTATCATATTTATAATCAAACCTGATATAATAAGGTCCATTGAAATTTACTAAACACTTTCTAAAGTCCTTACATTAAAGAAGTTTTTAGTGACAAACTAATAAGAACTTTTTATCCAACCCAGGTCTGAAACCTGGAATTTCACAATTAGAATTTGCTACTGCTAGATATCATTAATTCTAAGACAAATAAATATAGATTGTAAAATGAGGTGAATGACCTGGAAATATTAATATGATAAAAAAATTACTTGCATTAAGTTGGTCTAAAGCAAGACAATTTAGGTATGAAAAAATAATATCCTGTAAAGGGGGTACCAAATAACAAATAAATCACATTATTGAAAACAATAATAGTCGAAATTTTAAGCAAATTTTGCCATAAACAAGAACCTGTTTGTTAGAGCCCTTCCTGGTAACAAAGAAATAGTTGAAATAAACAATGGGTAGCTATGTTATAAGTCTATTAAAAACTTAATCCATATAACATATAATAAGCATATAAGGTCATAAATACATAGAGAAATAGCGTACGCAATCAGGACCCTGGCCTACATTATGAATTACGAAATATAGTACACACTAGACACGGAAGAGTATTTTGTGCTAATGTTAACTACCTACCTACCTATAAATTTATCAAGGCGTTATATATAGATACTTTGGCCCACGGAGACATGAAAAAATGCACGTTCTTCTCCCAAACTAATAGTCAAAATTCTATCAATATAAACTCTCAAAGAAAATGTTATTTATAACTACTCTAACTTTATACAATAAATAGCTTTCAATAAACACTAACCATATATTGATTTCGACAAAGGGTCGTGACAATCAGCTGACGGCCCTACAGTTACATATTTACATGGTGGCCCTCGAACGCAATAGGTTCTTTGTAAATGACGATAACAAAGAAAGGATACAGTTTGATGACATCTGTGTCCATGCGACGTTTTCCAGCGCTCGGTGACGACATCTTCGTGATCTACTTCTAATAAATCACAATATCGAACACGAACACTAGAACAAACTCACACTTAACGCAGCTAAACCAATTTTTCGTCCACCAGCAGCAGTCAGAAAAATAACATTGTAGAAAAACAATGGACACAAACCATAGACAAAAATTTCAAAGATGATGTGTAATGAAATTATGAAACATTGTTGCCATTTATGAAAACTGATGTAGCGGATGAAAATAGTCCAATACATACGAGTAATGTACACATACCTTAACAATAGACAACAGTAATCCTAGAAATATTTGCGTCAAAATTTAAAAGTTCAAACTTTGTCTATGTATCATCATCAGCGAAACTTCGCGTGTGTGATATATGTGAATTATTTATAATTTTGATTTAATTATAGACATCTTTCACTTGTACCTAAAATCCAAGCTTAGTTAGCATTTGCGCGGTGTTCTCGTGAACTGTGACGCTGTGTCGGCGCGCTGTAAATGCAGAAACATGTGTTTTGATGTGAACATCCATTGATGATACATAACAACAGTTTATAATTTATAAAAGTTTCATCTCTAAAACTAATATTAGGTTCTACTAAAACTGTTGTTAGATCACTTAGTGGTGGTGGTACTGCGTGGTTTCTATGTAAAATTGGTGATAAGTGATAAAGTGCATTCATTTCCGGTGTGTTGTGCAGTGATGTGGGCGCTCCGGTAGTCTTCTGCAGTTTCTTTGTAATAAACTGACTACAGCATGGCGAACACTGGAATCGGGGTGTCTTTCGACCCCAATGATATGGCCAGGTAGGCAGATATTTCAAAGTGATTTTTAACTTAAAGAATTTACTATTTATTTCACTTTGATTGACTTATGTATTTATCAGGTTAGGTCGTTAATAATACTCGATAACAACAATGCTATCAATACTCAAGCTACTAAAACCTTTCTATCCAATGTCAATAACTATAACCAATAATATTATATTACCATTATTATTATTATTACCAACAATATTCAATAATTAATTATTGACATGACTTACGATTTTATGTCTTATTACTCATATCTTTAGTACAATGTGAACTTTTGTTACTGATATTAGGAGGAAACAGAATAGGAATTATTAATTGCTTTAAATAAAATTATCTTCATTGTGGTCTTATCATGTTGGTGGTTTTATTAAACTATATTAAAACATAAGTTTTTTTTATATGACTATTAATTTGTCTGATTAAAAATAAAAAATGTAGAGCTACTGTAAATTATTCCATATACTTCTTACTATTGGATATGGGTATACTCTAAAAGGGAAGAGAAGAAAAACCTACTGTTCCGCAGTGGCCATAGAGATTAGATTAAAGTTTTTCTTTTCCTCCAGTAAAATTGTCTCTCTTGTCTTTTGACCGCAGGAAAGAAAGTGGTGGCAAATTGTATTATTATTCTAATACTACATAGGTCCATAGTTTTTAATTATCTTTATACTGTATTTTTTTTTGCTATCAACATACTATGAATAGTATATGGTAGCAATTGGTAGTACTAGTCAAGCAAAGCTATCTACTATTAGTTCATTAGGTTATTCATAGTTTTAGTCAAAATTTTGGTATGATAAGCTTATATATGTACCAAAATGTGTATTTTTAAAAGTTAACTTTAATTGACTAAATGGAGATCATATAGAGATATAGGGACTGAGACTCACCTATCTAGACCAGATTGGTCACGTACTGAAGGTAGGTGGAGTCAAGAGTCTCCGAAACTGGCGAGTGTGTATGAAGAGAATTATGAATGTTGAGGAAGCTAGTGAAGTATACAAGGATAGAATTCTCTGGCACTCTGTTCTCTCTGCCTACCCTGCAAGGGATATGGCATGATGATATGTATGTCTGTATATCATTGTCATATTGTGAAACAAAAAAACAACAGGGAATCTTTTGCTCTGGTAATACTGTTATTTCTCAGCTAGCAAGTTTCTCGCTGGAAGATTCAAGTTACGAATTTTGTGTATGAGATATTGCAGATTCTGTCATGGTAGTTCTTTATAAGACAACACCATAATATGCCCTAGGGTACTTTACAAACACATAAATAATAGATTCAAATCATATTCAGACTCAGAACAATAATTTAGCAATAGCATAGCATCTTGTGTGGGGATCAAACCAATGACTTACGGTATAGGAGGTCCACAACTACATCACTCCGCTATTCATGCATTCAATAGTTTAAATAAATGGTTGATATTAATAAGTTAATTATCTCAAGTATAATGGACATCTTTAAAGCTTTCCGAATTGCCGGCCCACCATTTGAGTGACAGTTATGAGAGTTAATTAAGAGATTCGTTGAGTACTTAAAATGTTATATAATTAATTTAGTGTCTGTATACTTTAAATTTAACATGAAATATGCAATTACAATCATACATTTTATACCTGTTATTTGCATTAGTTTCACTAAATTAAAAGGTTTAATTATTAGGTAACACAAGTTTCTATTCATAAATTCAATGTTTGTATAATAAGTTTTATATAACTTATGTTTGTTGTTCTCTCTGAACCTGGCATACATTTTCATTTTACCAAGAAACACTTAGTCATAATATCAGCTTAGACTTCAATCAAAGACTTTGAAAAATTGAGTTTTTTTTTTTTTTAAAGAAGACCACCCTGCACTATGGAAATAATCCTTATATTGCGGGGGACTTTACAAATATGCAACTAACGCAGACGAAATGCACCCAGACTCAAAACAATACTTTGCGCAATCCACACAATGTTGTCCTGCATAGAAATTGAACCCACTGCAGTGGCACAAAAGGTTGATATATTAACCACTACGTCTTCTGTGTGATTTCAGTTTCAACAACATATAGTCAATTCAGGTTTTAATCAATAATATTGGGCATATTTTTGTTGTTATTATATTTATAATTGAATCTGCCAGAACCAGAGTGGCCTAACTGCATTTTTACAACTTTTAACCTAATTGCAATTTCGTAATCTAAAAATGTTAATTTACAAAACCAAAGCGGCCTAAATTTTTTTACAAGCACAACAATAGATAGCGGTACAAGTAAATTTTCGGCTTATGCAATTAAATTGAATTTAATTTCAATGCCCTCCATATTGTAAAACATGGTTCTTGTAGTTAGGCCACTCCCGTTCTAACAGCCTCAATTTAGATGTACTGGAATCAGAAGACCATTAAATCTGAGGTCATGAATTATTCTGGTATTTAGTTAAGAATGTTAAGAAGAATGTAAAGAAAGTGATACTAATTTCTTATTTACTACTGGAAGGGATATATAACTTTTACTTGGTGAATTTTATTATACAAAATTTCAAAGTAGCAATTATTATATAAAATATTCTTAAATTAAAATCATAGACTTAAATAATTGCATAGAGTAAATAAGTTACTAGTAATTTATGTTACCTCTTAAGTCCACTGCAAGACATATTTTTTGCCACAGAGGGGTAACACCATAATTATGACCTTTGGCTGGCAGGTTGGTAATCACATTTGCAAAGTATCCTAATAAGAGTTCTATTGTCGATTTGTCCTGTTGAATCCTCTGCCAGTTGTTTTGATATTCACGAGAAGGTAAGGGTTGGTGACATGTATTTATTTTTAAACTTTACGTGATAATGGAAATCTCAAAAAGGTCTTATAAGTATATTGCACTATTTTATTTATAGAATAGGTTTGTATTTCGTACTACTAAAATGCTGAACTATTAAAATGCTACTAAAGTATTTTCATTATTCACCGTTGATCAGTTTGGTTGATTTAAGATTTTATTTCGAGTTTTCCTTCTCTTATGTAGATATGATCTGCAAATTATATTGTACTAGCTTTTACCCGCGGCTTCATCAAGGATCATACATTCCAATAGAATTGTTTGTCAAAAATTATGAAAATCTAGCAACTTCAATGCCAATAAAGTGCAAACCTTAGGTGTTGCATTACCAAGGGTCAAATTAATATGTTATTGATTATAGCTTCAGCTAAGCTAGCCGGCCAAATTATTTTTTTTTACACTATGTAAAAAAAAAATTAAAGTATCTTATGTCCTTTCTAATACCTCGAAAATGTGTACAAAGTTTCATGATGATCGGTTAAGTAGTATTGGCATGGAAGTGTAACAAACGAATTTACATACACATTTAAAATATTAGTAGGGATAGTCATTATTTATGACTTCCGCAACCAAGAAACTTTTATACTCATGATTTTTTTTTGTTCTTAAACTGTTTTACAGATGTGATAGCATTTAATTTTGTTTTTATTATGCTTATATTTTAGTATTGTTTTGTAAATGTCCATCCATCCATCATCCATCAGCCCGTAAACGTCCACTGTTGGACATAGGCCTCCCCACGAGAATGCCATCTATAACGGTCCTGTGCCACCTGCATCCAGCGGTTTCCTGCGACCTTGATGAGGTCATCAGTCCACCGAGTGGGGGGTCGTCCTACGCTGCGTCGTCCGATTCGTGGTCGCCACTCGAGAACCTTTTTTCCCCAACGGTTGTCGGTTCGTCGAGCGATGTGTAACTTGATATCATTTTTATTATATGGGTATACATACAGTAAGACCCCGCTTAACGTGTTGGATATGTTCCATCAGAGTGGAACATAAAGCGAAATAATAACATGCAGCTATAATAATTGTTTTTTTATATGTATATATAACGGTACTTCCGTTTATCGTACGTGCTAAGCGGAAACATGTTAACAAAGTATTCACTAATCGCACCACCTAGCGCAAACTTGTTTAAGAGACGAATAAAACTAAACGACTGACCTCCGTTGGGCAGTCTGAGCCCGAGTGGCACGGTGCACTGGTCGCATATCGTATTCCCGCTTACGTTAGTTTTGTAGGCCTCTCTCATGTTGTCACTTGTGAGAGAGTAGTGTCATGGTTGCTGCGCTTGGCAGGTGGGCAGGCGGTAGTGGTGGGAGATGCTGTACGTTCTCCGGAGAAGAGCTCTTGCTCGTTCTCTTAATGAACCCTTGGGTGATTTGGCTGATGAATATACGAGCAGGTAAATGGGTGGCGCTGGTTGTGGTCTTGTCTCGTGGTCGCACGGGCAAGACTATTCTGTGTCATCCATCCATACCATATAGTTGTTTGTACAAAGGCGATTGCCTGGGTCTGTCCTGTGAGTTCACTTAAGGTGTGAGTTGTGATTGGTGTATAGGTGTGAAGGTAATCGTGATTACTTGCAATACGGTCAATTTAAACTTTATATCCGCATTTATATTCCTCGTGTCTGATTCCTTCGGTTTTTATTTTTATATGTAGAACATATAAAAATAAAAACCGAACATTTATTTCTTAAAAAAATTATCATAATATTAGTTCCGTACAGCACAGCACCGCACCAAACAAGAAACACAACTCTGTTTTGGATATATTATATACTAGCTTTTGCCCGCGACTTCGTCCACGCAGAAGTCATCTCTGACAGAGTTAAATATAAAAAGCAATGCAAGGTGTTGAAGGTTTGTCGCTAGGACGATAATGAACAGCGTCAGAAACTGGGATGAGGTCGCCACCTTCTGCGAGTTAGTTGTCTAACGGAATTAGGCAATAGGGTGGGGCCGAGAGAAAATACTCTAGGTTGACACACTGCCGTCGGTGCTTTGGGCGGCGCAAGCGTAAGTACCTGTATTCAGGTTCACTGTATGAGGGCTTCGACTCGAGATGATACCCGGTTGCGGTGGCCCGCCCGCACAACGTAGATGTACATGTACGGCGCGCATGTGTCTATATACCATAGCCGGTCACTAAAGAAAAAGGTGGTTCAAAGTTCTATTCATTCTACAAATTATATTGCCATTAATATACTATTTACGGTATGGTCCAAGAGCCAGGTGAAAATTTGGTTAATTATTTCTTCTCGAGAGATAATTGGTGATACGCATCAGACAATAGTATCATGACGCCTTATGACCGTCAGCTGCGGCACGGTGGGGGGGATGAGCAGTTGTAACGTCCCACGCTCGAAGAAAAAAAAAATACATTCACTCATTTCCTCTCGGCTAAAAATTTATCAAATTATAGCTAACCCAATATCTCAACAAAAAAATAAACTCAGCTGGCTATAACATAGTGTATTGTACGTCAGCTGATGTCTCGATCATGGGAAAAAAATCTTCACTTTCAGTGATATCCTCTGAAATAAAAATTTACCTGATGATAGCTTATATGTAACTATTGATAAATATATACGTCAGCTGGCTGTATCTCGGTGGAAAAATCGTCAGCTGATAATTTGAAGGTCGTTACGTAGAAGTTAGCCAGAAGCATTTACTGACTATTTGAATGCATCAGCTGACTAAGTTTCCCTCGACTTACTGCTAGCTGATTTTTTTTATTTATCATAGAAATATATTTAAAATCAGCTCACACATTTTCATGTGAGAGGAAATGACGTCTTTTTAATTATTCTTGTTATTTTTAAAGATTCAAACAATACACGCTAGCATAGCATAGACAGTATTAAGGTACGCTTGGAGGGGGTTAGTTGTACGCATGCTCGGGGTACCCTTTTGTTGAGGGCACTGGAAAACATTTTTAGAAGTAGAAAAGAAGGGTACTAATCATAGAGTAATATAATACATTGGAAATAGAGAGGCCACTCTCGATTTTTTTTGTCGCCACTAATGTCAATGAAAGCGCCATCTATTACGCGACTCAATAATTATTTCCTACCCACGCATGCGCAATTCGGACGTGTGTCCGGATTGCGCATGCGTGGGTAGGAAATAATACACACACACACATACTTCTCACACACACATAGATACTTCTCACACACAGATACATCTCTCTCTCACACACACACTTAATTTATTGTTTTAAATAAGGTAATTTCAAATAAAAAAAATCAGCTAGCAGTAAGTCGAGGGAAACTTAGTCAGCTGATGCATTTAAATAGTCAGTAAATGCTTCTGGCTAACTTCTACGTAACGACCTTCAAATTATCAGCTGACGATTTTTCCACCGAGATACAGCCAGCTGACGTATATATTTATCAATAGTTACATATAAGCTTTCATCAGGTAAATTTTTATTTGAGAGGATATCACTGAAAGTGAAGTTTTTTTTCCCATGATCGAGACACCAGCTGACGTACAATACACTATGTTATAGCCAGCTGATTTTATTTTTTTGTTGAGATATTGGGTTAGCTATAATTTGATAAATTTTTAGCCGAGAGGAAATGAGTGAATGTATTTTTTTTCTTCGAGCGTGGGAGGTTACAACTGCTCATCCCACCCACCGAGCCGCAGCTGACGTTCACGAGACTTTATGGTTCGATTTTCTGATGCATTTTACTAATTATCATTTGAGAGGAACTTGGTCATATATCTGTTACTGGCTCTCGGACTAGTATGACCATGGGATAAAAATATAATTATCGCCACCCTTTATTTGACTGTTTTGTTTCACCAACAGAGTTGCGACCTCGTTAGATATGATTTATTATTTGAGTTATAGAGTGAACATTTTTGAAGCTAAACTTAACCTGTATCTTAAACCATTAGACAAGAACCTATTGCCGTCTACTATGTGTATCGTGTGAGCTCTCACGCCGGCACTGGTCGCCACAACGGCACTGGTGCGGGGTTGATGGAGAGGGAGAGAGAAACACGTGTTTATTTATTTTTACCGAAGAACATTTGTACGTAATTTGAAAAGAATCAATAAAGATTTATTTTTCTCCCCATACAAACTTTGCCACTCTGTTCCACCCCCTTAGGGGTATAAGTTCGTAAAATCCTTTCTTAGTAAATCTCTACGTCATAGAAAGAAACCACTGTCAACATTTCAAGTTGCCAGCTTCAATAATATCGGCGTGGCGCTTATGACTTAATGAGTCGTCCAACCCGCTTTGCAGGCCTAATTTACACTTACAAATACTATACTAATAATTATAATACTAATAATTTACACTTGAATTTAATACTAATAATTTACACTTGAAAATCAACAAATGCTGAAACACGTCTTGATTTATTTTTACTGAAGATAATTTGTACGTAATTTGAAAAGAATAGATAAAGATTTTTTTTTTCTCCGACCATTTTTTAAATTGACATAACTATTTTATTTATAAACCAATTGACATAAAATAAGCCTAAATCTTAAGTGAAGCTTACCACAATATGTTAGTGAAAACCGCGTCTAAATCGGATAAGCCGTTTCTGAGATTAGCGTGCACAAACGCACAGATAAACAGACAAAAATTTTAAAAATCATTGTTTTGGGTTCTATTTGTGTTGATAAAGGTCCCAGTATTATTTTTTCTCATATATCTTCCATGTACAGACAACGATCCGTTACATTTTTATTATATGTATAGATTATGCATATTTGGAAACCTAGCGCTGCACACAATTTCGGGGAAATCCTCAGTTTAAAATAAATAGCTCTAAACCGAAACAATGCTAAACGAAACAGCATTAAGCGGGGTCTTACTATATATATAAATAGGCAACACCAGCATTAAGGAAATAATACTTGTATTAAGGGGGGTTTTTGTAAATGAATTTAATGGACACAAGTTAGCCTCGAACCACCAACCAGGTTCAGGACAATAATCAAAGTATTCTCGTACTTGGTATGGTTGGTTGATGTTTGAACTGCTACACCGTTAGTGCAATCGTTGCCATCATTTTTTTTTCCTACTAGAAGTAAATTTAGAAAAATAACATTGCAAAAAGTTTAAATGGTCGTAAATTAATTAAATGAAAAAAAAATAAACAATTATGACCAATATTTTTATCTTATACTCTTTAGATATACTCGTGTAAACATCAGATAAATGTCACTTAATCATTATAATATACATTTTCTAAGTATATGTATTAGCATTATAATTAGGTATAATAAAAAAAAAAATGTGAAAGTCACCTTTTTATTTTGCTACAACTCAATTGTATTCTATTTTAAAAATAAAAAGTTACAAACAAATTATATTATAAACAGTTAATTATTTTAAATGATATACAATTATTTATATTGCATTTTAAATGTATCATCATCTCCGCTGATATATGTAACACTACAGGATTTGAGTCTCCTTCATAATAGGAGGGGAATTGACTTATAACACTCGTAGTCAGAAAAGGCTGGTATAGGGTTTTATTTCAAGTTTACTTCCTCTTGCATAGATCATCATCTATGCTCATATATGTCCCACTGTTGGCCTAGAGCTTCCTCCATAATGGGAGGGAAATTGACCTACTATACCACGCTGATCGGAAGTGTTGTTATAGGGTTTTGTTTCGAGTTTTTCCTTCTTTTGTATTGATGTTATATGCGTTTTATACCCCTTAGTCGTCTTTTACGATCACCCACGGGTACGATAGGGGGTGGTGAATTGTATTCTTATTGCATCTTCACACGGATAATACACACTTGCATACTTGCATAGATATTAACTGCATATTATATTCGTTAGTCGCGTTTTGTGACACTGAAGATTAAGTAAAGGTGTTGTGAATTTTATTCTTACTCTGTCAACACATGGACCATTTTTAAATGATACTGCTATGCTGTTTCCTGCCCACAGCCATATATGGGATGGCTAGGTTGACATGTAGAACCATACTCAAAAATTTTACTTCAGAGTAGTAGCAATTAAATACTGCACTTCGCTCAATGAACGAGAGAGCCCGAAGCAAAAAGGCAGACAGATCAAACTACTCCTCTAGTACTTAAAATTTAGATGGCTTTGTTTCTTATATACTTACCTCATTTGTGATCTTAAAAAGCTAGCAGAGGCAGAATGTAAATTCATACCATTTAAGGTAATGTGGTGTTGTTTTTTTTTTTTTAGTTTAATAAGCTATGGTCTAATTACACCCAGATGTGATACATAATAGGTTGGCGCGCGAACCATGCACATCGATTCAAACAATATTTATTGCTATCAAAAAAAAACTCCATGCACATATTTATATAGAGCGGGACCGATTCTTTGTGTTCTGCAGGCCTTTTTTTGTGGTAGAACATGATCTAGACCAGGGGTCGGCAACCTGCGAGTCGCGAGCCACATGCGGCTCTGGATGTAAAATTATTATATGCAAAAATATATTTTATAAAGAAAACATTTAAAATGGTTCTGAATTGATTAACGAGGATTAGGCATAAATTATTGTAGGCAAAAAAAAATGTACATACATACATACATATCATCACACCATATCCCTTGCAGGGTAGGCAGAGAGAACAGAGTGCCATAGAACTCTATCCTTGCATACTTCACTCGCTTCTTCATCATTCATAATTCTCTTCATACACGCTCGCCGGTTTCGGAGACTCTTGACTCCACCTTCTTTTAGTACGTGACCAATCTGGTCTAGGTAGGTGAGTCTCGGTGAATTTTCAATTATCTTTCTCTTTAAAAAACCTGTTGGCTTTCTTTTTTTGATATACCCAAAAAGTTTTGCGATTTTCAACTAATTCAATTTTATTAACGAACATTTTTTTTAAACTATTATTTATAAATCAGTTTAACTAAATATAAATTGTGTTATTTAAACTAGCAGGAAACAAATTATATATTGTATGTATGTATATCAAAATAATAACGGAACTAACAGATTTGTAATGTGAACTAGATTAGCTTTTAAACTGGTAACATGTTTTATTGCCGTTCTAGTTGTTATACATTGGGTTAACTACCTCTAAATATAAACAGAATGTGAATAATAAATTATTATATGTTACTTTAGTTAAGATATACAATGCGAAAGTGGAAGGATGTAGGTACCGGGGGAGACCGAGACTCACCTACCTAGACCAGATTGGTCACGTACTGAAGAAAGGTGGAGTCAAGAGTCTCCGAAACCGGCGAGCGTGTATAAAGAGAATTATGAATGTTGAGGAAGCGAGTGAAGTATGCAAGGATAGAGTTCTCTGGCACGCTGTTCCCTCTGCCTACCCTGCAAGGGATATGGCGTGATGATATGTACGTGTGTATGTGTATATGTTACTTGTTATATAAACGTTTATCCGTGTGGTGACGGAGTAAGAATACAATTCACCAAATCCCCGAGTCCCACACACCCTCCCGTCTGTCACCGGCAGGGGGCTAGTGCGTAAATGCATTTCCACAGCGTGAACAAAAAAGCCATGCTACAGTTGTTAGCCGAAAACTATCAGTAGCGTGACCATACCGTACTTGTATGTAGACAAGTTCTCTCATGGATCTTCCTCCACCGATTTAAAAACCAATTATAATTCAAAATTTAGGTAGGTACTATTTAATTTGACGTTTAAAACTTATAAAAACCGATTACGAAGTGAAAAATGATGTCACAAGCGGGATTCGAACCGGCGCCTATTGGGATTCCGGCCCAATCCTGCTGCCACTACACCACCGTGACTAATTGTAGGACATGCAAATTTCACTTCGTATCATATTTACGTCTTAAAGTGACGGTATGCTATCTACCCGACAATGTTTACACATTGTTATAGGCTTAATACTTAAAACTTTACAGTTAGAATTGTATTAAACGATGACACAACCTTGTTATTTAAATTACTGAAATTTAGCATTTAATATGCTTAATTACTAATCACTTCGTAATCGGTTTTTATAAATAATTAAGCATATTAAATGCTAAATTTCAGTAGTTTAAAACTTATTTTATAATTACTGTAAATGCAAAAATTTTCATCATCTCATCGTCATCTCAGCTCATACACATCCCACTGTTGGGCTCGAGCCTCCTCCATAATGGGAGGGCAATTGACCTACTGTACCACGCTGGTTAGACGTGTTGGTATAGGGTTTTGTTTCGAGTTTTCCTTTTCTCGCATAGATGTTGTATGCGTTTTATATCCGTTAGTCGTCTCGTACGATCAACCACGCGTGAGATAGAGGGTGGTGAATTGTATTCATACTCCGTCACCATAGGACAAAAAATATTAATGCAAAAATTTTAATGGTTTGTTATTCAAACACTTCAGAACCGTTCAAGGTATCTTAACTATTTATAATCTGGAATAGCATTTAGCTACTGTTTATCCGAGCAATATGTAGGTACGCTTCCGGTGTGATGAATTTGATTCACATTTTTTTTAAAGACACCAACTACCCTGCACTAAGGAAATAATCCTTGTATTGCGGGGACTTTACAAACATATAATTAACGCAGACAAACTACACCCAGACTCTGAACAACACTTTGTGGATCGCACAAAGTATTGTCCTGCGTGGGAATCGAACCTACGCCACGGGCATGGAAGGTCGATATCTTAACAACTACGTCATCTTTCCAGTCCAAGTAAATTTAATAGTGGTAGGGTCACTGTTGACATTCCTCTGTCAACAGCCGCAGGCCGGTTCATCCATGGTAGCACCACACTCTGGTAGAAAATTAACGTCTGAGCAGTGATAACATGTTATTGAGCTTAGTTCCGTGAGCCAGATAGCCGGCAACCCAACTTTCTGGCTGGGTTTCGGGTTTTCATTGTTAGGCCGTGACCTAGTTTTACCATTGATATTGCAAAGTTTTTCTCCATGTGGTGACGAAGTAGAATACTATTCACCACCCCATATCTTACCCGTGGGTGATCGTACGAGACGACTAAGGGATATAAAACGCATATAACATCTATGCGAGAGAAGGAAAACTCGAAACAAAACCCTATACCAACACATCTGACCAGCGCGGTATAGTAGATTAATTTCCCTCCCACTGCGGAGGAGGCCCGAGCCCAATAGTGGGACATTTATGGGCTGTGATGATGATTATGATTGCAAAGTTCCAAGAGCGGTAGTGACACTTATCATCAAGTGTGTTGCGTGCTCGTTTGCCACCATAAGAAATAAAAAAAATCCAAGTTAACTTGAAAGAGTATTTATTACATATAACTTTGAAATGTAAGAAGTTTGTGGCGCCATTTCTTTGCAAGTGGCAAGTTTTCTATGTCGATTATCTCTGCTGTGTATTTCCTTTAGGTTTTATAGGTATTTATTTTATTTATATAGGGAAAGCTGCTAAATATATACCACAGAATAAGGATAATGGTAAATAAAAGGGATTTCATGCGATTTTTTGCACTCACATGGCCAGTAGTGGAACGGGGGGGGGGGGGGGGGCGTCACCTCTACAATGGATGGGCAACTGAACTACTCCACCATTAACTTCGCTTGCTTGCTTTTTTTAAAGGTATTATTTCATTTCCCTGTGGTGACGGAATGAGGATAGAATTCACCGCTTACCTTACCCGAAAAGGAAAACTTGAAACAAAACCCTATACCAACACGTCTGACCTACGTGGTATGGTAGGTTAATTTCCCTCTCATTATAGAGGAGGCTTATAGAAGCTGAGATGAATGATTGCTTTTTTTATACAGGGTGTCCCAAAATTCAACGATAAGCCGGCACCAGCAGATGGACCTACATATGACTACTCGAGAACAAAAAAGAAAAAAAATCTACCTTGATTTTTTTTTTCATTACGACAAAAAAACCGATTTCTTTAAAAATCGTCATCTTTTATTATATTATTAAGTGCCATTGCTACAATTTTACAAGTAATTCTGTGATTTTTTTTGTATTGGCAAGGTAAGTAGTACTACTATCGATCACAACCATTAAAAATTCCAGAATATCTATAGTTTTTACACAAAAATCAACCAAAACTATGTTTTTTTCATAAATTATGTAAGATTTTGACTTTCAGTTCACTTTCACTCATCACAGTGAAAAAAAAAAGTATGGACACTACTGTGGCAAATAGTATTAAAAATTGGCGCAACTAACTACAATTCTAAAATGGTATAACATTCTAGGCAAACTAGCCACAAAAATATACTTAGGTGTACTATTTCAAAATAACAACCATACTTCGAAAATTGTTAGTGTTGATAGTAATCACTTCTACTATGTAGCCAAAATGTTTTTGTTGCAAGTTCTCAGAATTTGAATGAGACATGTGCGTAGTCCATAAGATAACATAAGTTAGAAAGAGATAGATATAGAGAGATTAGAATTTACTATATTATTAAAATTACAATAAATGTTCGAATTGTTTGCCATTGGCAGTAATGCAGGCACGACATCGCCTTAAAAATGAACGTTTTATTTTTCTTGCATATCTGATTCTGTTCATGTGATCCACAGCCTGAATTATTTTTTGGCGAAGCTCGTCCAAGGTTGCAATGGGTTTTGAGTAGACTCTGTCCTTTAGACAACCCCAATAGAAAAAATCCAGGGGATTTAGATCGGGTGAACGGGGTGGCCATAAGATAGGACCAAGTCGCCCGATCCAATGCCCTGGGTACTCTTGGTCTAAGTACTCTCGCACAGGGCGGGCATAGTGAGCTGGGCAACCATCGTTTTGAAACCACATGTTTTGCAAATCACTTAAGGGCACGTCTTCTAATAATCCTGGTAACTCATTTTGTAAGAAGTTCAAATAGCTATTGCCATCTATGTTTCCTTGTAACTCAAAGGGCCCTATCACTTTTCCATTTATTATGCCCGTCCATAGGTTAACCTTAAATTGATATTGGGATTTGTCTTCTCTCACCAGGTGCGGATTTTCATTGTTCCAGCTATGAAGATTGTGAAGATTTAAATAGCCATCTTTCTTGCAGGTTGTTTCATCCGACCATAAAACTTTGTCTAAGAATTGGGGATCTTCCCTGTGTTTTTGCAGCATTACACGGGCAAAATGCGACCCGCAGTGGATAGTCCCGCGGTAATAACGCCTGCACGCGCCTGTAATGATATGGATGAAACTGGTGACGTTTTAAAATTCTATGTGCAGTACTTTTTGGAATTCCCGTTGCTACTTGTATGCCACGTACAGAGGTAGTTGTATCGCTTTCTATTTCTTTGAGAACTTCTTCATCGTGTTCCGATCTAGGTCTTCCAGCGTTTCTCCTGTCAGATGGTATACGACCCTCCGAAAATGCTTGATGCACGTTAATAAATACGCGATAATCCGGATACCTTTGAAGAGTAGGGTACCTTGCTCGATATAATCTGCTAGCAGCGTTGGCATTGCATCGGCATTCTCCATAAATTAGGTGCATATTAGCGTATTCTAACGCTGTATATGGTAGCGGCATAATGAATGCTAAACACTTGAAAATAAGGCAAAACTTCTTTAAAAAAACACAAAATCACAGTCTAAAATAATGCCAAGTCAGGTCAATTTCCAGGTCACTTAATTCAATCCAAAGTCGTTAGTATCAGAGCCACTTTAATTAAAACAGAACGGTGTGCAGTAAACAAAGAAGTAGAGCGTACTGACTTGCTGTGCTGCTGAGGACATTAATTACTTCTCTACCTGCATTAATGTTACTAAACAATTAGCATCTATCTATC
The DNA here is from genome assembly GCA_905163515.2 of Lymantria monacha. Classification (NCBI taxonomy): domain Eukaryota; kingdom Metazoa; phylum Arthropoda; class Insecta; order Lepidoptera; family Erebidae; genus Lymantria; species Lymantria monacha. Next base: position 18,666,597 of record LR991107.1, on the reverse strand, counting down.
TCCCTCTAACGTATAATCTCTCTATCTCTGTCTAACTTATGTTATCTTATGGACTACGCACATGTCTCATTCAAATTCTGAGAACTTGCAACAAAAACATTTGGGCTACATAGTAAAAGTGATTACTATCAACACTAACAATTTTCGAAGTATGGTTGTTATTTTGAAATAGTACACCTAAGTATATTTTTGTGGCTAGTTTGCCTAGAATGTTATACCATTTTAGAATTGTAGTTAGTTGCGCCAATTTTTAATACTATTTGCCACAGTAGTGTCCATACTTTTTTTTTTCACTGTGATGAGTGAAAGTGAGCTGAAAGTCAAAATCTTACATAATTTATGAAAAAAACATAGTTTTGGTTGATTTTTGTGTAAAAACTATAGATATTCTGGAATTTTTAATGGTTGTGATCGATAGTAGTGCTACTTACCTTACCAATACAAAAAAAAACACAGAATTACTTGTAAAATTGTAGCAATGGCACTTAATAATATAATAAAAGATGTCGATTTTTAAAGAAATCGGTTTTTTTGTCGTAATGAAAAAAAAAATCAAGGTAGAATTTTTTTCTTTTTTGTTCTCGAGTAGTCATATGTAGGTCCACCTGCTGGTGCCGGCTTATCGTTGAATTTTGGGACACCCTGTATATTCACGTCGACTCACCACATTATTAATAATATCAACATTAATAATGTCAATTATAAATGAATCACATTTTTGTTATCTCAGCAGTTGTTGTGACAACGGCGATTACGCGGAATACTTGACGGTCAATTTTACTAACTTTTACTTGATTTTGCCACATTTAATAAAATTTAAAAACCAACTCTGCTGCTATTTGCTGCATTATATTATATATTTAATACCCTTTTTTGGCCGCCTATGGTCTGGACACACGCCATTCATTCCGTCCTGGGCGACGGAGCGGCCGCGTGTGACCCATAACTAATTTGACCAGACATCCCGATTTGAACGGGACTGTCGCTTTTTATAATAACGAGTCCCGGTGTCCCCAAAAGGAACTCTGGGATGCAAAAGTGTCTCGTTTTTGGAAATCGCGCAAGAATATGAGTAGTCGAGCCGGCCGGCCAGACTCGGGCGGTGTACAAGAGCGTTGTCTGTTGGAGCGTTGTGTGCGCGAAGATAGGTGAGAGTGCCTGAGGCTTCAACCACGCTTTGTTGACTATTTGTTTGACAGATTTTTCGTTCTCTCATTTCTCGGTATTTGTTTTGTTATTAGTGTTTTCTATGAGGAACAAATTGTGGACATACGAAAAAAAGCCAATTACAAACTACAGTTCTCAAGGCCATTTTGACAATTAAGGTGAATATAAAAAAAATGTGCCAAGAGTTTCATTCCTACTTAAAATCTTCACTAGATATTTTAAAGTATATTTGTTCCTCTGATAAATATAAGTACAACTAAACATTTCGAGTATTTTTAAAATGTCCCGGTTTGAGTCAAAGAATAAATGGTCACGTTACAGTATGCCGAACAAACGTCTGGTTAAGAAGATATACAATGTGAAAGTGGAAGGATGTAGGTACCGGGCAAGATCGAGACTAACCTATTTGGACCAGATGGGTCACGTACTGAAGGAAGGTGGAGTCAAGAGTCTCCGAAACCGGCGAGCGTGTTTGAAGAGAATTATGAATGTTGAGGAAGCGAGTGAAGTATGCAGAGATAGAGTTCTCTGGCACTCTGTTCTCTCTGCCTACACTGCAAGGGATATGGCGTGATGATATGTATGTATGTATGTATGTTACCCATATAACCCACCGTATTCCATTCCCATCGCCATTGGGCCGGCCGCTGGTACCGCTTCCTAAACATCCGTGGATATTTAATACCCTATAAACTTAATGATTTGATGACTCATGTTTACGCGATTATTACACGTTTTAAGTAAAATTATTTCTTACGGATTTTATCACGTTTCGGTCTTCCTGTGACTAATAAACGCTGTAAATTGTTCAAAAGATTGGGCAAATTAAAAACAAATACAAGAATGACTTCCATCAAATGTTTACGCGAGTATTACACATTTGAAATAAAACTACTTTTACAGATTCTATCGCGTTTTTATTTGATTTTTAATTTCCTGACGTTTCGAACACTTTGCAGTGATCATGGTTACGGGAGGCAACGCGATAGAATCCGTAAAAGTAATTTTATTTCAAACAAATACAAGCCGCATCTAAACTTTCTCGATAAACATGCTGTTGGGAATACAACAAATAATTCTTAAGATTCATTTCATGCTCTCAGCCCATATACATACGTCCCCACCAAAGTTAAAAATCGGGTCCCGGTGGCCCGCTCGCACGGCGAAGAGAGAGGATTTTACGGTGGGTCTATGGGGTCACGCGCCGCCTTCTCCGTCACCCCGGACCGATTTGGCGGGGCGAGACGCATCCATAGTCCACAAAAAAAAAAAAAAAAAAGCCCATATACGTCCCGCTGTTGCGCTCGAGCCTGCTGTACAATAAGAAAGAAAAATAATCTATGCCACATTGGTCAAGTTTTCCTTCTCGTGTTCAGATGTTATTTTCATATTATATCGCTTACTCGCCTTTAGTGTCCGACCGAATGTTCGGTTTCGGTTTCGGTCGAGTTTCGGCAAAAAAAACGAGTTTCGGTTATGTTTCGGTTTCGGCAGCGAACCTGCCGAAACTAGGACCGAAACCGAAACTGCATTCGGGAGTTTCCGCGCTGTGCTCGGGTGTGTTCGGCGCGGTAAATGACATCCAAGCGACGATGATGACATTTTGCCGCGTCCACGTGCGTAATTATGTCGTAACCTGTTTGTTTGCAGTGCAGGTAACAACATAAATAAGTATTAAAGCTACCTATGTGATTTAAAGAAAAAAATTTAATCTGACTGATTATAATACATTTTCTTTATTTTTATCTGAAAACATGATCTTTATAAGAAAGTTTCGGTTTCGGCCGAAACTGAGACCGTTGCCGAAATTCGGTTTCGGTTTCAGTTTCGGTCGTAAAAACCAGTTTCGGTCAGACACTACTCGCCTTTGCACCTTTCAAAGTATGAGTGATGAATTTTCTTCTTACTCTGAGAGAAATTCCTAAAATCAGCGTCAATCGGGTCAAATAAACTTTTTAGCTTTGTAATAGTAATATTTTAAAAGTGGTAGAACCACACTGTTGACAGTTCTGTCAACAGCCGCGGGCCGGTCCGTCCGGGATAGTACCACACTCTCGCAGAAGATCGACGTCTGAGTAATGGCAATGTGCTATTGTGCTTCGTTCGGTGAACGAGAGAGCCGAAAGCCCAAATTTCTGAGTGGGTTTGGGGTTATTGGTAGGCAACGGCCTGGCTATATATACCTCTGATATTGCAAAGGTCCATGGGCGGTAGTAACACTTATCTGCCATCAGGTGTACTGCATGCTCGTCTGCCACAAAGAGCAATAAAAAAATACTCATTTTGATTTTCAGTGACTATATCAGCTTATTTTCCTTTGTAGTCTATTACGGCTGGATGAAACACAGTTTATATTCCATTACTATAAGAATAACTAGATTGTATTATAGTACACTAGCTTCTGCCTGCGGCTTCGCCCACATAAAAAGTTACTTTCCTAAAGTTGAACTATTATCCCAAGGAACCGGGATAAAAGTATCCTATATGTTAATCTAGGAAATTTTAATATCATATTTATTTATATCTAATCAACAGCCTAAAAATAAGTTTCAAGCTTCTGGCTTTAAAAATGACTTCCGTACAACTTTTCATCCCCCTTTAAAACCCTTTTTTTCACATTAAAGGTAGCCCTTCGTATTGCGTATGTCCTTGGTTTGGCTCTAGGCTATCTGTGTCCCAAATTTTATTTAAATCAATTCAGTAGTTTTGGCGTGAAAGCGTGACAGACAGACGAAGTTACTTTCGCATTTATAATATTAGTAAGGATTAATAAAATATTTAAAAAAGGACCAAACATATGATAATGAAAATTAACATTCATAGCTACTAACACAATGTTTACCTAATTTTACAGATTCTATCTTTTACGTAAATTGTTCGAAACTTCATTAAATCAAATACAAATGCGATAGAATCCGTAAAAATACTTTTATTTCAAATGTATAATATTAGATTTTTTTTTTTCACATAGGAACAAAGTCGCCGCCAAAACTTGTAGGCTTAGATTTATTAAACTACGTAACGGACTTCGCTAGTTCACGTGCTAATTTACGACAATAAATAGAACAATATAGGTATATGTGTAATGCTAGGGTTTACATATGTACCTGCGTGTATCGTCCCGAAGTAATGTGTGGCGAAGCTTCGTACGTTTTGTACACTAGAATGTTATCGCGATAAAACTGTGGTCATATTAGCGACTTCGGTATTTTACACGAAGTATCGTGCAATAATTAAAGATGGCCAAAATAAGTTTCGTGCGTTTAACTATGGATGATGAGTTGCTTTACTTTTATAGCTATATTATGCTAATAATTACATTTTTTTTAATACCTTCATGGTTTCAGCTTCACAATGGTGTAAAAATTCTAACACCATTTCATCGCTCCACTCTATATTTATTGATTAACTGGAGACTCTCGAACGCGTTTAAACACATAATTCCGCCGAAATGAAAAATGCTAGTCTGACCACAGAGCGCGATATATTAGCGCGCTCAAACCCTTTGATTTATCGCCACCCAAGCGATAACGCACACGAAGTACGAATGTTCGCGACGATAGTCAATAATGACCGGTCACATCTACGTGTATCGTCTCATTGCACGAAGCTTCGTGACGATACACGCAGGTGCGGCCCTAGCATAATTCATATATATTATAGTAGAGGAAAGCTGAAAATTTCAATGATTTGTAATGCGATCATCATCATCATTCTCCTACTCTTATCCCAATTACTTGGGGTCTATACAATATGTGCTCTTCTTTCATAGTACATATTGTAAAAGTTATTGGCAATAGTTTTATGATCAGCCGCCTGCCAGACATCAACCATCCTTGTAAATGTAATTGTTGACCAAGCGGCACCAAATATAATTGATCCAGGTTGTTATAAGGCTCCCGCGAGGGTAAACCGCCGAGCGGACCACCGAAGACAAAGATCGGGTACCGGTGGTCCGCTCGCACGGCGAAGAGAGAGAATTTTACGGTGGGTCTATGGGATCACGCGCCGCCTTCTCCGTCACCCCGGACCGATTTGGCGGGGCGAGACGCACCCATAGCCCACCAAAAAAAAAAAAAAAAAGGTTGTTATAAGACTCTTAGTCGTCTTTTACGACAACCACGAGCAAAGTAAGGGTTGGTAGTATTCGTAGCCGCTACCACACAACAATGCGATATGAGAAAAATAAATATTTTTGTGGGCTTACCTTGCAAACGCTTACAGCTAAAATGCTTATGAGATGGATTAAATTAATGTACTACGAAATTATATATCTTAAAAAGATATACATACAAATCTGTGATGGTACATATTTCTCTTAAAAAGAACTCACAGTAACCATGTTAATTTTTTACGTATTACAAAAAAAAATATGTCATGTTTCGGGTGCCTAGCCTTTAGTGAGTCCTACATAGCAGCTCGATTTTACTGATGAGGGACATACATAAATGCATTTTCTAGAAGGTTATAAGGGTAACCGGCTGGACTTGTTGACAGATGTCTTTTTTTTTTTTTTTATTGCTTATAGCGGCAAACGAGCCGATAGCACACCTGATGGTAAGTGTCACTGCTGCCCATGTACCTTTGCCAATGGTATAGCTAGGCCGCTGCCTACCAATACAACCCTGAACCCACCCCAGTTAGGCTTCCGGCTCTCTCGCTCACCGAAAGAAGCGCAATAGCACATTGCTATTACTGAGACGTCGATCTTTTGCGAGAGTGTGGTACTACCCCGGACGGACCGGCCCGCGGCTGTAGACAGAGAACTGTCCACAGCGTGGTCCTACCACAATAAAACTGTCTACAGCCGCGGAGAAGTCTGTCCGGGGTAGTACCACAATCTGTGCAGAAAATTCAACTGTGAGCAGTGTCAAGGTACCGTTGCGCTTTGTTCAGTTAGCGAGAGACCTGAAAGCTTAACTTTCTGGGTAGGTTTGGAGCTTCCATTGCTAGGCAGCGGCCTGGGCTGTACCCCTCATGTTACAAAGATCCGTGGGCGGCAGTAAGGCTTACCATCAACGTGTGTTGTTTTTTCACCATCATCAACAATAATAATAAAAAAAGTGTGTGTATATACTTATGTACACGCATTAGAATTTATACTTCTTCGGCGTAACAAGATGAAAATCTTTTCAAAAATTTTATCTTTCGCCTTATTCTACGTTTGTAGAAGAAACGACACTAACAATAGAAAAAAGGTATTTAATACATTGAAAGTTTTATTATAACGCATTATCTAGTTAAAAAACTAAAATGCTATAGCTAACTTCAGGGTGTCGGTTTTTCGTGACGGTGTGCGCGCGCATCGTAATAATTTACTCTCATAATTTTTTCCTAAGGGGGCGTCCAAGTATTACGTAACGCAATTTTTGAAGATTTTTAATCCGCCCTCCCCCGCATGTAACGCGCCGTAACGTATGTCTGTCACGGATACGGATCGGATGTAGTGCGGAACCGCTCTAAGGGATATAAAACGCATATAACATCTATGCGAAAGAAGGAAAACTCGAAACAAAACCCTATACCAACACGTCTGACCAGCGTGGTATAGTAGGTCAATTGCCCTCCCTTTATGGAGGAGGCTCGAGCCCATCAGTGGGACGTGTATGAGCTAAGATAATAATAAATAATAAAAAAAATGTATGTTGTGTAAGTTGCGGCCCTGAGAATGGCAATAACAACAAATCTTCCCACAGTTAGGAAGTAGCATCAAGGAAATGTTCCAGCCAATCGCCAAGGTCGAAAGTGTTAGCGATTAATTATCCGTTTAAACGTTTTTGTTGTCTCGATAACATTTTTTTGCAATAATGTTCTGTGACTTGTGTATATGTCAAGGATATCTTATAAAACTGTTGAACAATAAACATGTTATTTTTCGTCCATCCATCCGGTTATTTGATACGTTATGTACCGTACCAGACATAAGCCTCACTACGAAGGAAAGATAATGACATACTCAGCAGCTGAATTGGTAATCGCATTTTTTTTTTTATTATTGCTTATGGTGGCAAACGAGCAAGCAGCACACCTAATGGTAAGTGTCACTGCCGCCCTCTTTCACCTTTGCTATAACTAAGGCTATAGCTAGGCCGCTGCCTACCATTACAATCCCCAAACCCACCTACTTGGGCTTCCGGCTCTCTCGCTCACCGAACGAAGCGCAACAGCAGGGTTATTTCAGGTGGAAAAAAATTTTTCCAACTAACCGTGACAGACTTTTTTATTGGAAATTTTCTGGAGAAAACGAAACCCCCTGTCCGCTCGCTGGGCGACCAGTAGTTTCAGAGATATCGGCAGTTGAGTGAAAAAGGATCCTTTTGCATTCAAAATTCGATATCTCGAAGACAACCGTCGTACCTGACTCTTGCAAAAAGCAAATTGAAGCTGAATAAACAGGCTATACGAGCTATGCATTAGTCTAGGTCGAAAAAAAATTTCCATGTCCGTAGAGCGAAAAAAAAAATGTAAAAAATTTTTTTTTTGTGCTTTATTCAAGAATCGCATGATTACCGGTGCTCTAAAAAATTTTTAACCAAAAAATTCGCAAACTAGAGTCTTCAAACTTGAAAAGCTATGTTTTTTTATTTTCTGTACGACCATTTTTCATTGAAATACAGCCTGTTGAAAATTGCCAAAAAATTTCGAAAATTTTTTGTTCCTTTAATTTTTGCGAGATGTATAGCTGATATATGATATATAGGCTTATATGATTCCCATTTAGAGGAAGGGATAATATAGTAGGCATTTTTTTATGTATAAACTTTGCATTATTTTATGTTAAATTAATTCAATAGGCTACCATATCGGAACACAGCTGTCACTGGAAAGATTTGACAAGAAATCCAAATTTTTTTTTCTAATTTTCCTAGTCCTTTTTATATAGTGGTATAGAAAATATTTAGTATGTATAGAAGTGTTAGCTCCGGTGTGATGCATCTTTAACCAGGATATTTCCAAAAGATGAATGGCAGAAATTTAATGATATTCAACAACTGCGTTAATTTTGTCAACAGCTGGTATTTCCGGGAACTGTCTCGCGCTGAGGCCACAAGGCTACTGCTCAATGAGACGGAAAGCGGCGTCTTCCTCGTCAGGGATTCCAAGACAATCACTGGAGACTATGTTTTGTGCGTCAGGTTGGTAAATTTGAATATTTAGGATTCATTAACTAAAGCAACAGAAATACCCCATACCATCACATGTTGAATGATGCCTTAATATTAATCAATCATTGACATTGTGTCATATAAATTACCTTAGGTGGTGCCTCAATATTAATTGTCGTTGGTGAAAACGGGCAGAAAAGTGGTAAACAAGAATTTGTAGCTCGGAGAGCGTGTTAAGTCTACTGTTCCAGTTATCATGAATGTCATCCATGGAAATAGTGAACCCGTTCACTCAAATCCTGACTTTTGGTCTAATCCAGGTGGCAATCTCCGCGTAGAGAAATGATATTCTGCAGGAGCTGGGTAGAATGAAAAGCCAAACCCAATATTAGAGCAGCATGTGTTTGTAAAATGGTCTTACTACTACTACAGAGGTATTGCAAGGCCGCTGCCTACCAATACAAACCCCAAACCCACCCTGTTTGGCTTCTGGCTCTCTCGCTCATCTAACGAAGCACAATAGCACATTGCCATTGCTCAGACGTCGATCGTCTGCGAGAGTGGTACTAACCCGGAAGAACAGGCCCGCAGCTGCAGGCAGAAAACTATTAACAACGTGGTCCTACCACAAATATCGCATCGTAAACATGGCGATAATGACATCAATCCCATGGGAAGACATACATTTCGAAGCAAATTTCAAATTTAGATGAATAGGTAGACTACACTAGGCTATACCCTACTGCTTCTACTCCTTGATCCATATCACGTTAGTAGAATAGAAAGTTGTTGGCCACATGCCTTTTTTTTAAATGGTTTTTATTGCAAATGAGCCAAGTGGTTTGCTATCTCATCACAGCTCATATATAGACCACTGTTTGGCTCAAGCCTCCTCCAAAATAGGAGGGAAATTGACCTACGCTGGTCAAATGTGTTGGTAGAAGGTTTTGTTTCGAGGTTCCTTTCTCTTGCATAGATATTATATGCGTTTTATATCCCTTAGTCGTCTCTTATGATCACCACACGGGACATATCTGACGTTAAGTGGTAACTGCCGCTCATGGACCTCTGTAAAATCAGAAGCACAGCCAGATGGCCTACTGAACCTTTCCTCTTCCATAACAGGAAACTGTCTAGTGTACTACTTTTTTGCTGATGGGCTGTAGCGTGAATGCAATCCTCCCAGCTGGTTCGAATGGGAGCAGGGTAGCATGGATTGATCATCGAGTTACCAGGGTCGTATGCCTAAAAAACTGTACTTGTAACATATTATTTTATTTCTTTCTTTACAGAGAAGACGACAGAGTGTCCCACTATATTATAAACCGCGTGGCCTCACTGGACGGCTCAGTCAGATATAGAATCGGAGACCAGCTTTTTGCTGACATGCCAGCCCTATTAGCATTCTACCGGCTGCACTATCTGGATACGACGCCTTTGGTGCATCCATTGCCACAGGCGCTGGCCAAGGTAGCAGCTCCCCCGCCCTCACAGCCACACCAGGTCTTGGAACTGGTTGTCGCTAAGTTTGATTTCTTCGGTAATGTGAGTAATCCTTTCTTTTATTAAAATATTTTATTGTATTAAGTAGTTCAAATGATGACGGAGCAATGATAATATGGTCATCATCCCTTTCATTACCACGAGTGATCATTTAAGGGGCATAAGGTACAACCTTTGTGGTGACGAGGAAACCTAAACAAGTACAAGGAGTGCCCTTTTGCAACGCTCCTAAGAAACTCATAAGAGCAGCTGTGATCGCCAAGCTGGCTTCATCATTATCATCATCACAGCCCATGTATGTCCCACTGTTGGGCTCGGGCCTCCTCCGTAATGGGAGGGAAATTAACCTACTATACCGCACTGGTCAGACGTGTTGGTATAGGGTTTTTTGTCGAGTATTCCTTCCCTTGCATAGATGTTATGTGCGTTTTATATCCCTTAGTCGTCTCTTAGGATCACCCACGGGTAAGACAGGGGGTGGTGAATTGTATTCTTACTCCGTCACCACACGGATGGCTGACTGGAAGCAGGGCTTGCCAAGCATAAAAATTCTGACGTTATCATTGTTGGGGCCTGTATCCAATTCTGAATGTTGAGATGCTTATGGATGGATGGATAGTTGTTAACATCACAATTAACTGGCCTTTATTGCACACCTGGTCGGCACAGCGTGTCCTTGGTGTTGGCAGTATATCAGTGCTATTTTATAAAATAAAATAGCCAAAGCTGAGCCAATAGCCTTTTTTGTTTCTCGTTAATGTCATTTTATACCAGTTGTTTTCTTTAGTTCTGTTTATTTCCATTAGTTTTTAACGAGAACAAAATAAATGATTTTCTTTCTTTCTTTCCTTACCTTCCATAGACTCGTCAGACGTCATATCTGCACTCACTGCTTTCACATCCATATCCTCATTCATCATCTATTTTGGACTCCCACGAATGCCTAGTCCGCCTACATTCATTTTAATTAATTTTGTTACATGCCTTTCATACCTTTTCGTCACAGGTCCACACCAAGTTAATCTCGCACTCCTAATCTTCACTATCACAGACTTTCCCTAATATATATACTCATGCCTTATCTAATCCTGTGAACCCACATATCTATCTTAAAATATATCTCAATAGCATGCTACTCTCTCATCCATCTTTTCCAATGCCCAACACTCAGATCCATATGTAGGAACAATGACACCTTTCTAGATTTTCTCCTGGGGGTTACGTGATATCCGTACCTCACAAATTATTCCCAAAACCAGCCAACACATCGTCCATCTTACATTAATTTTACTATTAACTTGATAAAAATAAATGGTGATATAAAATTTAAAATATTTATAAAACAATTTCTGCAAAGTAATGATGGTGGAATTTCGTGCTGTAATAGCGTAGCACTTGCGCCATCTTGAGTGAAAGTTACACCTATGTGTTTATTTAGTAATTTAAATTTTCACCATGACATGCACCCGTGAACTTTCTCATTGGTAGATATGTTTTGTTACTTATACAGTCTTTACTTTTACTTATACAATCAAACACTAGGGGTGGTTTAATGAAATTATCGGAAACAAGTCTCAATGATATATTCGATTAGGGTACACGAAATCAGCTTGCTTTTGCACCACATAAACATTTCTAACTGGTCATGGCAACTTTAAAAGTATATTATTTTCTTTTAAACTCGTACTTTCGCCATTATGTCAATGTTCCACATCTGATCACGAGTATAAACAATCAGCACATCACATTCTCTGGGAGAGCGATCTCTGGCGAAACAATCTTGACCTTATATTAACCGCTTTGCATATCAACTGTGGAGTAGTACACTATACGGACCTTGTGGCAACTCGAGACAATTTCTGTGCGTTCAGGCGTTTCTGCTCATTTTCAAATTTCAAAACTCATTTTCACGACAGTCACATGAATTAAAGGTTTGGCAACCTCGCCTTTTAGTCCCATCACTAATCATAACATAGAGAGTTTTTAATTATGATAATAATTTATTTATCTTATTAAAACACTAAATTAGATGCAATAAAATTGTGAAATTATTTTTTTTTTTTAATTATGTTTATTTATATCGACGCTTGCAAGACAATAATTGGGTTATACCTATACATGATGAAATGAAATAAGTGCTATGTGGTAGCGGCTACGAATACCACCAACCCTTACTTTGCTCGTGGATATCGTAAAAGACGACTAAGAGCTCTATATCGACCTGGACCAACTACACCTGATGCCCGTTTCGTCAACAATTACATTCCCAAGTAGAAGTGAACGTCAGCCAGTCATAAAACCATTGCTAAATAATTTAGCAATTTAGCAATGTACAACGAAAGAGGGGTACGTATTGATTTTGACCCATGTAACTGGGGTAAGAGCAAAAGAAAGATTATGAAATGAGTAAAATAAAATGGCGTCGGCTAGTCATACTGTAATATTGCTGGGAAGAGTTTATTGTCATTTGGTACTAAAAAAAAATCGACTACAATGTTAGAATAATAACACATAGAAATCTATTCCACACACAAAATTTGTGCTACTTTGACAAATTAGATTTGCTATCGAATAATGGATCCCGACTGTTCAGTTGTTATGTTCCATTATTAGAATATATTTATATTTTCTTCAATAGTATAATTCTAGACCACCGGACATCTAAGTGCTTGTTTTTTCTTTTCAGTTTTTTTATTATGTACCTACGTAGTTTGGGTTCACTTTTTAGGCAGTCGGGTTTTTTGATTTTTTAATTTAATGATTTATGAATAACTATTTTTTTTCATTAACGTGTCGCTTCATAACACCAGCACACAAAAAAAAACAAAGTGGTATGTACATTGGGCGCCACCTATCTATGGCCATGTTTTTCGACCTGCGGAATACGAATTTCAAGTCAGTTTTAGCTGTCCACCCTCCAGTTTCGAGTAAATTGCGAAAAACTGTGAAAAACAGCGAAAATTGGATGGTGTGGTAAAAAAAAATTTAGGGATCTAAGACAAGCTCAATTTTCATGTATTTTGATCTCGTGAATACTAATTTGAAGGGTGCTTAGGTATCATAAGCTGTTTCAAATCGAAGAAAATTGTAAAAACCCTTAAAATGGCAAAAATCGCAATAAATTGCAATTATTTTGATTTCAAACATCTAATTTTCTCTATTTTTTACGGTTTTTCGCAATTTACTCGAAACTTGAGGGTGGACGGCTAAAACTGACTTGAAATTCGTATTTAGCAAGTCGATAAACATGCCCGTAGATAGGTGGCACCCAATGTACAGACCACTTTGTTTTTTTCGTGTGCCGGTGTAATTAATGTCTTTCAGGCGTAGTTTTTATTTTTTATTGCGTATAGCGGCAAACGAGCAAGCAGCACACCTGATGGTAAGTGTCATTGCTGCCCATGGACCTTTGCTATACTAATGGTATAGGCTAGGTCGCTACCATTACAATCCCCAAACCCACCCAGTAGGGCATCCGGCTCTCTCGCTCACCGAACGAAGGGCAATAAGCACATTGCCGTTACTCAGACGTCGATATTCTACTCAGTGTGGTACTACCCCGGACGGACCGGGCCGCGGCTGTAGACAGAAAACTGTCAACAGCGTGGTCCTAGCACTATTGAAAGTAAATATAGTTTAAATATTTTCTTTTTTCATAAACAATATTATCGATAAAATGTATTTTTCAGAAGATCTGCGAACATATTTCGCGATCCATCCAATGGCTAATACTAAATATTTATTCTTAAAAGCATAGATGATGCATAGTTGCCAGAAAAATAGGTCTCCAGAGAAATGTGTGCGTCTATAATTAGTAACGCAATAGTTCCGCTGACGACGATACCGCTAGGGATGTCAACTAAATTAAATTTACGTTCATTGTTTTTTTTTTTTATATTTAATATCCTTATTAATATTTGAATATAAAAGAAGAGAAAAAATAGAGATAAAATAACGAATGAACATATAAGAGGAAGTTTGAAAGTTGCGCCAGTGACGGAAAAAATAAGGAGTGAAAGATTGACATGGTATGGACATGTGATGAGAAGGGATGAAAGTAATGTTGTGAGGAAAGTTTTAAGCATGAATGTTGAAGGCTTAAGGGGTAAGGGAAGACCGAAGAAAATATGGATGAACTGCGTGAAACATGACATGGATAGACAAGGAGTGACCACAGAGATGACGTCTGATAGAGTTGTATGGAAGGAGAAGACATATTGCGTCGACCCCAAATAAATTGTGATAAGAGCAGGTTGATGATGATGATGATTACTATTTGAATATAACCAAACCTTATCTTGTTCGTGGATGTCGTAAAAGATGACTAAGAGCCTTATAATAACTTGAACCAATTCTATCTGATGCCGTTTGGTCAACACTTACATTCCCAAGAAGGGTTGACGTCTGGCAAGTGGCCGGTCTAAAAATTATTGCCAATAACTTTTACAATATGTACTATGAAAGAAGAGTACATATTGTATCGACCCCAAGTAATTGAGATAAGAGTAGGAGAATTATGATGATCCTTATTAATATTTGAATATAACCAATCCTTATCTTGTTTGTTGGATGTAGTAAAAGACGACTCATAGCTTAATATCCATCTGGGTCAACTACATCTGATGTCGTTTAATCAACCATTAGATTCCAAAGAGATTACATGTCAGACAGGCGGCCGGTTGTAAAACTATTGCTGCAAATAAATATACATGTTAAAAAGATATACAAGTTAGTTCTGGTTAAGAAGATATACAATGCGAAAGTGGAAGGCTGTAGGTACCTGGGGAGACCGAGACTCACCTACCTAGACCAGATTGGTCACGTACCGAACGAAGGTGGAGTCAAGAGTCTCCGAAACCGGCGAGCGTGTATGAAGACAATTATGAAGCAAGTGAAGTATGCAAGGATAGAGTTCTCTGGCACTCTGTTCTCTCTGCCTACCCTGCAAGGGATATGGCGTGATGATATGTATGTATGTATGTACAAGAAAAGCCTATATATGTTTACTACAGGAAAAAATACTGTTTGTATATGAGCTCATATACCTGCTGGACTGGGGCCTCCTTGGCAAAAAGAAATACAGGATTATATTTCGAGTTATCCTTCTTTTGGATTAATGGTATCTCCGTATTATATCGTTTAATCGTTTGTACGACACCCACGGACATGATAGTATAAGTGATGAATTGTATTTCAATGCCAAGAATACATATAGCTTTAAGAGACGTATGAATATGTTTTTTTAATAACTTGACAACCCTTTTTTTTCTTTATTTGCGGTGGGCTATGGATGTGTCTCGCACCGCCAAATCGGTCCGGGGTGACGGAAGACGCGGCGCGTGACCTCATAGACCCACCATGCAAACTCCTCTCTTCGCCGTGCGAGCGGGCCACCGGTACCCGATATTTGTCTTCGGTGTATAACTTGACAACCCTACATATAACTATAGTTGCCATTATCAAGTTTCATATACTGCCTAATTCTATATATAACAGGCGAACTTTTGTTATGATGTACAGTTTACCGTCTGCGCAAATAACATTCTTCGAACATAGATATACGAACAAAACAACTAGTTTCTTATCAAGCAGCATCAAAGGTCCTAGAACAGCAATGATGATATTTTATTTTTCTTCAACATCATCATCATCATCTCAGCTCATATAAGTCCCACTGCTGGCCTCGAGCCTCCTCAGCAATCCAAAAAAAAAATAGACCTATGATACAGCGCTGGTTTTAGACGCGTTTGTATATGGTTTTATTAAAAGTCTTCCTTATTTTTTACTGATGATCATATCTCTTAGTCGTCTTTTGCAACACCCACGGGCAAAGTAAGGGTTGGTAGTATTCCTAGCCGCCCGCAATACATACAAGTATTACTCCCTTTGCAGGATGTTGTCTTTAAAAAAAACTAAATTAATTAAAATCATGTGAACTGTATTCTTACTTTGTCAATATACGGAATATTTTACTTATACTGGTTAAGTTTTAACTTTCCGTGTGTGACGGAGTAAGAATACAATTCACCACCCCCCTATCTTACACGTGGGTGATCGTACGAGACGATTAAGGGATATAAAACGCATATAACATCTATGCGAGAGAAGGAAACCTCGAAACAAAACCCTATACCAGGGGTCGGCAACCTTTTGAGCCGGCAGAGCCAAAAATTAGAATTAATAAAAGTTTAAAGTTTTTAAAGAGCCACAATTTAATAGCAACAATAATTTGTGCCTAATGCTCGTCAATCAATTAAAAACATTTTGAAATGTTTTCTTTAAATTTTTGCATAAAGAACTAAAGAGCCGCAACTTCACATCCAAAGAGCCGCATGTGGCTCGCGAGCCGCAGGTTGCCGACCGCTGCCCTATACCAACACGTCTGACCAGCGTGGTATAGTAGGTCCATTACCCTCCCATTATAGAGGAGGCTCGAGCCCAACAGTGGGACATACACGAGATGATGATGATGACTGGTTAAGTTTAAAAGAACTTTTCCTTCTTCTCAGCCGATATAAGTCCCACTGTTGTGTACGAACCTCTTGTAGATGAGTAAAACTATCCCATTAGATAATAGGACAGAAATAAATTACGTAGTTAAACTGCCTGTTACAGATTTAGCTATCCATTTGGGGTTATTCCCAACCTCCGGGTTAATACATTACAATCAAAACATTGTGTGTATTATGTTTCTTAGGTAACGCCTAAGATATGTTGTGTTTGACATGTAGATGGTACCTACAATTTTGTGCGTTTTTTATAAAAACGTATATGAAGAATGCAAACAGATAACATAATTACCAAAGAAGAAACATTGAATATATTCCTAAAACTGTAAACCATTTAAGTAGATGAACACACACTCGCAGAAGATCGACGTGTGAGTAGAGGCAATGTGCTATTGCGCTTCGTTCAGTGAGCGAGAGAGCCGGAAGCCCAATTGGGTGGGTTTGGTGTTTATATTGGTAGGCAGCGACCTAGTTATACCCTTGGTATTGCAAAGGTCTATGGGCGACAGTGACACTTACCATCAGGTGTGCTGCTCGTTTGCCATCATTAGCAATAAAAAGAGAGATTAAGTTGGTTGCCTCACCATTATGGGATAACCCTGTGTCCAATAATGGGCCTTATATTTAAACTATTGCCAATAACTTCTACAATATGTACTATGAAAGAAGAGTATATATTGTATCGACATCAAGTAATTGGGATAAGAGTAGGAGAATGATGATTTAAGATAATGATTACTGATGTTAATACGAGGATTATACGTTTATAATAATACCATCTTTACGAAATCCATCGCGTTTGTATTTGATTTTTAATTTCTCGACGTTTCCAACACTCTACGGCGTTCCGTGACCACCCTCCCATACACGCTGTAAAATGTTCGAAACGTCGGGCAATTAAAAATCAATTACAAACGTGTTAGAATACGTAAAAGAATTTTATTGCAAACATATTTGAGATTTTTTTATTGGGACTAATCTCACCTTTGTAACTTCTGTAAGCCAGAGTCCACAATGATCTCCATAAATGACAGCGAGGTTTGAATCTCAGGCAGCGCTGGGCGATACTTTTAATTGTCTTGGGGTCCCGCAACAAATTTAATTAGAAAAATAGTTCAACGCGGAGGAGTTGGAAAAAATATTACATATTTAAGATATTTTAGATAAATAGTTATTGTAATTAAAATAGTACTATAATGTAAGAAGAAATGGAGCAAAAGTTCCCCAGAACTTTGTATGGACACCCACCAGACTAGACTTACCTTCTTTTTTTTTGGCAAGGTATGGTCTGGACACACGCTGTCCATTCCGTCCTGGGTGATGAAAGGGCGGCGCATGGCCCCACCATGTAACCTATATATATATACCCACCGTGTTCCCTCCCCGTCACCATTGGGCCGGCCCGAATCCTTAACATCCGTGGCAGACTAGGTTCATCTTAGGACATCTCTGCCAATATTATTACTGTCATCTATAATAATAAGTATAATATATAATGTACTTACCAAATTAGGCTCTTCATAACAATAAAGTCCTCCAAAATCGTAACCTCCCGAAAATGGGTACCTAATAAATAGGGTATTGTTAACTAGTATTATGTTCAACGAATTTTGATTTTATTAGATGGAAAATTTGTCTTCATGACGATGAATTATAGTGTTTTGGATTCGATATCTGAGTAAAATAGAAAGCTTTGTTCAGCTTTTTATGGCTAGTAGTAGTAGGTTTCGAGCTCTACACAGGGCAGTTCTCAATAGGATTCCCAAATGATTTGATACTATATTTTATTTCGGGCGATGGTACTTATAAATGGTGTGCGATGGTAATCTATTTTATGATTGATCGTCGGATACAGCGGCACAATATCGCGCTTTGTAGCGTTGAGGGACGTTCATGTCCAGCAGTGGACGGCGAAAGATTGAGTGATGATAATTCTATGATCTATAAATATATATTTTCCGTGTGGTGATGAAGAAACAATACGATTCACCATCAATAATCTTGCCCAAAACAATTAGGGAATATAATATGCAGGTAATATCTATACACGAGAAGATATACAAACTTTAGACCAAGCCATCTGACCAACATGACATAGTAGGTCGGTTTTCCTCCTATTGTAGATGAGAACAGAGCCCAGTCGAGAGACATATATGAGCTAATATGATGATAAACATCTATTCCTAAATGCAGGATGTGGTCCAATAAAAATTGAGTTGCTGCTAATTAAAAATTTGAACTGTTCACAGGACGCTGATGACCTACCGTTCCGTCGGGGTGAACGTCTTATGGTCATCAACAGAGATGAAGAACAGTGGTGGACGGCGAGAAACAGCCAGGGTCGTACTGGATCCATACCGGTGCCATATGTGCAAAGGGTGAGTGAGATTTTTAAGTAAAATAAGCTTCTTCTACTTGTTTTTGTTACAGCTTTTACCAAAGAAAGAGGGAATTTGTGGAAAAAAAAATCCAAATTGGGGAAAAAGAAATCCAAGAGGGAAATTGTGGGAAAAAAAAATCCAAATTAATTAGTATAGTTTTATTTCAAGTTTTCCTTTTCCTGCACTGATATAATTTGTTAGCGTTCTTCAGATTTTTGTACTGATGCTCAGCCCAAATGGGTGAAAAGAGTTATCATACGATGGATTTTGGGGCTTCATGCCGTCCCTTCTGTCGTTCCAGATGGCTTGAGCGAACTGTGACCAGATCATAGGCTGTTAAATGCCTTCTTTAGTTTTCTTACAATATTAGTGGAAAAAGAAGATAAGAAAGAAGACTGAGTAAGAGGTTGTAAGAATAAAACGTGACCTGTTTTTTTAACCACTTTGTAGGTGAGGGACCACCCATAGTTGGCCGTAGCCAAGAGTCAATTTTGTTGTAGCTTGATATTTTTAAAATTCCCCCTCTCCTGAACAGGGCACATAGTATAGGTCTGTATACACTGATAAAACTAGATTTTATATAAATGAAACCTAACTAGATCGATTTAGCATACAAAATTTTATAGAAATCGTTGCAGCCATTTCCGTGATTCTGAATATATGGAAATATACAAAAATTGCTTAAAGATATTGGATGCACAGCCATCCATCCAACTGATACAATTTTATTATATGTATAGATGAAAATTAAATCACAAACGAAAGATAACTTGAGGATATTATTCAAATAAAAACAAAATTAGTCTATCCGTTGCGGCATTACAATGCCACAGACAAACAGATCTCTTGTAGTGACCGAGTGAGAATACAATTCACCACCCTCTTTCTTGCCAACGGCTACCGTAAAATACGACTAAAGAATATAAATTCAAGTAAAACTATTTTTACGAATTTTGTCGCGTTTATATTTGATTTTGCCGACGTTTCGAACACTGGTATGCTTCATGGTCACGTTAGGACGAATATGTTTTTTCTCGAATAAGTAATCAAAGTGAAGTATAACTTGAAATAATTCTATACCAATCCATCTAACCAGCGTGGTATAGTAAATACGTTTTAAATTAACATTCTTCTTAGCAAAATATATATCAAGCATATATTTGCTGTGAAGAAGACGAACCAGCATTCTGTAAACAGCGTGTCTTTAAGAAGAAATATTAAGTTCCATTCGCTTCTGAAAATGATTCTGCATTACTCTATGTCTATGTTTTTATCTTATACTTATAATTGGAGAGTCCGTTTTTGTTTTCGATTATACAGCTAAAACTACTGAACCGATCGGAATAATACTTATACCATAAGATGCAGCGTGTTTCGGAGACGGCCAAGAATCGTTGAAATTAATCTCATACTTCTGGGTCAATATTAAGATTATTTTCCTTCTTGATGGCGAACAATAATAATAATATTATTGAAATAAAACTCTATTATATCCTCTATTTATAAAATATGAGTGTGAGTTGTTTGTTTGTTATGCTTTCACGCCTAAACCGCTAAACCGACCTTGAAAAATTCTTTAACCAATATAAAGCTACATTATCAACGACTAATATAGACCTTATTTTATCCTCGTATTTACTAGCTCGAATTTACTAGTAACTTTAATGTTTTGGATTAAAAATAATACTGTTGATTTTCTCGCGTATAAAAACATATGTTTATCAAAGGTTATGGCGCTGTTAGGCTACAGTTGTATACGTAATAATTCTTTAATTAAAAGTCGGAAGTATTCACACGTAGACCATATAAAATTTTACTGTGAAAGTTTTGTATGGTGATAAAGTAAGCATACGTTTCACCACACTATTGCCGTGTGTAGAGAGGCGACTAAACCTATATAATATGTAGTGTTGCTCAAATGCAAGACCAAGACTTGCACCAAGAGTCTCGCAAGTGTTGTTACTCTCGATGTTACAATAACACAGTCTTGAGCTCATGCCATAGAAATAAAAAATCCAACAGCTGCCAAAGTTCGTACCTCACTGGGAATGTCCGTGCGGCCCCGTTGCTTGTATTTTTAACTGAACCCTTAAAAGCCAACTGCAGTTAACATCCCCAGTCCAAATTAAAAAAAAGCACGTCTTCTTCATATAACGCAAATAGACGAGAAAACTGACTGTATAGTATTAGTTAGGCCATTCTGGTGACAGTTTTCAGTCTATAACCGCGGTCTGGTCCGTCCGAATTAGTACCACACTCTCGCAGAAAATCAACATCTGAGCAATGGTAATGTGCTGTTTTGGTTCGTTCAGCAAGCAAGAGAGCTGAAAGCCCAACGCCGTGATCTATATTAAATATCGCGGAATAAAGTTTCGGATTTGGATAAGGATACGAATATTAGAACAACATTATATCAATTGCCGATACGCCTGTGGATATAAAAATGAAAATATTTCCGCTCCGACAGTTTCGGACAGTTTACGGATATCTATTAAATTTTGAAGGAAATTGAAAGGTATATAGTCAGGGATTGTCCTACTATTCCACTCTGAAGAAATGTATGCTTCGATTGCTTCGGTCGTCGTGTTATCAGGTTAACAGAAAACCTGTTGTAACGTGTCTCTTACAAACCCAGAATCTATTCGCAATTTGTGTAATCTTCTTCTTCTTCTTTTTATGTATTGGCAATCAGCTACTTATACGAGCCATTGTTGCCAGTGTCGAGTTACAATTATCTTCACGTTCTTAGTCTCTTCAGGTTAGTCATTGTCTGTCAGTAAGTCAAATTGTCGCCATCAACAGTGCTATGGCCACATTGTTAATGGTATCTTGTGGGAATTTTGATGGAAAACGAAAACGTTGTAAAGCACTTTTATATGATATTCACTACATCCCAGTAGTTCTGTCACATCACATTACATAAAATGCCATCAAAATTATCTAATATAACACGTTAAAATACTAAGATATCGAATATAATACAAGAGCACCACATGACGTTTTAGATTCCCGCCAAAAGTCCCATTTGTGTAATCATGTATGTAAAAGTGAGACTTTAATTTTTAACTATACTTTTTTTTTTATGCCATTTTTTTCTTTTGTTTTTTAATTCTACTGCGCCACCACTTGGTGGCTTTGATGTCTGACGTCGGAAAAAAAAGGACGTTCATCAGCGTTGTGGTGTTACATTGACATCACAACAATTGCTGAGCAGTTATCCTTTTTTCTGCCGCAGCTGAGACGTTCACTCGATCTAATTATTATGTCTCCTTATTTAGTTTATAGATTTTATGTGTTTTTCATGTATTGTAAGGTTTGTTTTTTTCTGTGTGTTCCTTACGTCTCACCTTTGTGGCACAAAATAAATACTGGTCTTTCTTTCAAATTACTGAAATTTAGCATTTAATATGCTTAATAGCATATAATAATATGCTTATAGCATTTAATAGCCTATAACAATGTGTAAACATTGTCGGGTAGATGGCGCATGTCACCTTAAGACGTAAATATGATACGAAGCAAAATTTGCATGTCCTACAATAGTTCACGGTGGTGTAGTGGCAGCACGATTGGGCCGGAATCCCAATAGGCGCGGGTTCGAATCTCGCTTGTGACATCATTTTTCGCTTCGTAATCGTGGTCTTTCTTTCTTTCTAAATTTTTATTTGGATTCAATTACAACTTGAAATTGATTTAGTAGGTTAATAGCGTTTTAACCGAGATCAAAGGGAAACTTAACAATAACATTTCAAAGAAATATCAGTGTACCTTTTTTATCATATTTCACCAATTAAAAAACAAATGTTTTTTTTTAATAAACAAGTCAAATTTTCCCCTACTGAACGGCGATTGGTAAAACGTCTTAAAATAAATTGACCCCTCTCAGATTTTGTAGGTTACTACACCAACTTAGTTATACAGTTATATTAGTGAGTTGGTTCAAATAGTAAAATAAAAATGTACAAATCATTACTAGTAAGAAAAAATCAACAACATTTAATGAATATTTATAACGAGCGGAACGCGCTAGGGGATTTGTTGTTGGGATGGGCTATATATTTTTTTTAATGAATGAACAAAGATGTTCACTATAACTGTTTGTGAAAAGCTTTCCTATAATCGGTACTGATTAAATGAAGAAAATGACATTAATATAAGGTTGGGCAAAAAATTTCTTCGCATTCTATATGAAAATTCAAGTCATTTTTTTTTTCGAAGTTTCTTTAGATTTAATTATATATGTGTCATTTTGCTCGATGACTGTTGGCTATCTTGTAGGTAGTGACATGATCCCGTTGCTGTAGAAATTTTGGGACTTATGATCAGAAAAGCGCCTCAAGCATCGCGCGGCATTAACATCTCCCAATCTCTATTAATTTTTGCTAAGTGACAAAAATGTGTGTGGTCTAGCGTTATCGAGATGAAAGATTCCTTTTCTATTGATTAATTACGGCCGCTATCTCTCCATTTCTTGCTTTAATATCATGTTGGCAGTAGAGATCTGAATCGATGGTTCTGCCTGGCGACTAAAGCTCATAATGAATAATAGTAATAATAATACATACAATGCGAAAGTGGAAGGATGTAGGTACTGGGGGAGACCGAGACTAACCTACCTAGACCAGATCGGTCATGTACTGAAGGAAGGTGGAGTCAAGAGTCTCCGAAACTGGCGAATGTGTATGAAGAGAATTATGAATGTTGAGGAAGCGAGTGAAGTATGCAAGGATAGAGTTCTCTGGCACTCTGTTCGCTCTGCCTACCCTGCAAGGGACATGGCGTGATGTATGTATGTATGAATAATAGTATTCCCATCGCACCATACACACAGCATCACCTTATGCGAGTTAGCCTGGGTTTTGCTGCAGTCTGTAATGCCTAACCGACCTTTATCGCATATTCTTATCTTACATGATCCAGTTTACCGATATCACCCCACGTTTTCAAAAATGGATTCAACAACCAGAGCGAGCTGCATCTTTGACATCAAAATACCTGGATGATACGTTTAAACCAACTTTGTGCTACTTTTACTGACACTGCATTAGGTCCATAAACGTCACAAACTTTTTTCCCCGCTTGCGTTGTATTTATTCCTTTTTTGTTATAAAAATTTAAAATATCTATATAGAATTTCTTCACTTGATCCACTCATTTTAACAGAAAGAAAAACAAATTAAAAACAGCGGGTAACAACATTTTACTAAATTGATTGTTTTTTTTTAAATGTAAACTTTTTAATGGTATCGAAATCAGCCAGATACAACTTGTACAGTCAAAGAGAATTTATTATTATTTTTTAATTTATTCGAAGCTTTGACAGAACCTTCAGCCTAAGGAATTTTTATTGAAAGTTTACACAGACTATAAACGAAAAAGCTTTTCTCCGACTAAATATTATGTTGTTCAATATTTTTATTTCGGTCTTCATTAAATTTTTGACATGCTCTATATACATATATATATTTTTACTAATGGTGATGATACGTTCTAACTTGTGTACATTAATTAATATATTATATTAGATATATATTTATTTATTATGATTGTCTGTTTGTTTCAGTGTTTTACCTTCCACTGCGAGATCCGCACTGAGTCTCAAAGTAATTCAAGTTATTTTGAATATATTTCATATCTTGTACACTGTACACTTGTAATCACTGCATTTACTAACATTGGCATAATTGGCGAACTATATAATGCTTGTAGCCCAAAAAAAAATATAAAAGAAATATTATTACTATAGTCCGTCCAAGATAAAATGCAATCTAAACAAAAAAAACGCGGCCTTCGATTTTTAGCTCCTTAACTGTAATGAAACGTCTCTTTCCTATATATTAGTAGAAAACGAGCGAGTGAATGAGTGAGACGGAGCGAAGGGGAGAGAGAGAGAATTGTCCTTATCTATGCAATTTATACTTATTGTATATTTTTTAAGTTTTCTATGTTAGTCATTTTCCATGTGTTTTTCATTTAAAGAAATTATTATAAAGATTAGACAAATTATTTTATACTTTTTAGGCCGAATAAAATTAATGACTTTTTATAACGGCCTAAAAAAGGCCGTTATAAAAAGTCATTAATTTTATTTTTCATTTTATTATTATTCTTAATTAATATAGAGTGAGAATTATAATTAAAAATTATTTCATTTTTTGCGATATGTTTATAATAATTTAATATTGAAATATTCCTTATGGTGACAGTAATAATAGATATCACCACCTCCTTGCTCGATGTCGCCCTCCGCCTCCTTGCTTGGGTGTCGTAAATGACGACTAACGGATATAATATGTTGATAATATCTATATTAGAAAAACAAAATTCTAATTAAAACTCTTTACCAACCAATCAGACCAGCGTGGTAGATAAATATCACTCCTATTATGGAGAAGGTCTGAGTCCAGCTTTAGGACAAAAATTAGCTAAACTAATAATTCAAATAATGCAACAATAATGTCACCATTAAAACTCTTCGTTATGGTTTGTTTTTGCCAACATTTTTCAGCGAACTACAGTATTTTTCAAAATAAGCTATAAAAAATATAGAACACTTATAAAAAAAATATAGTATTTTATGGTAAATTAAAAAAAAAACACAAAATATATATTTTTTAATAATGAGATGCTACTTCTGTTTGTCTCTTTTCGCCATTTCAAATTCATAACTGAGAATTGTTACGATTTCGTTCGGTGTTGAAAATATAGTATTTTTGCATACTATATATTTTCCATTTTGTCTGCCGAGATGATCAAGCTTGGTGGCTCTTGTGTCTGGGAGGCGTTCCTGTTGCTCCTCAATTTATGTTGGGGCTCGGGAATGGTTCCCAGGGACTGGAATAGCGCAGTCATCGTGCCTTTGTTTAAAAACAAGGGTTCACGTTATGACTGCGCAAATTACAGAGCCATAAGCTTGACCAGTTTGGCAGCAAAAGTGTATGGAAAAATTATTGAAAGGAGAATGAGGATGGTGTCCGATGGTTTACTGTGTGAGACACAAGGAGGTTTCAGGAGTGGAAGGGGATGCATGGATCAAGTGTTCTCTCTGCGCAACATTGTGGAGAAGCATCTGGCTCTAGGTCAGAGGGTTTTCTGCAGTTTTGTGGATCTGGAGAGAGCATTTGACACGGTTGTACGAAAGGAACTTTGGGACATTTTACCTGAGTATGGTATTAACGGTAAACTGCTACAGGCTGTGCAGTCTAGTTACATGGGCTGTAGAGCCTGTGTGCGGCTGGATGATGGAATGTCGCCTTGGTTTGACGTCAATATCGGCGTTAAGCAGGGGTGCGTTCTGTCAGCCAGGCTGTTTATCATATATCTGGATAAATGTCTCCAAAGGTTGAACGATATGAATGTGGGAGTCCAGATGGGCGACTCAGTGGTCACTGCTCTGCTTTATGCAGATGATGCAGTCCTGCTGGCACAGTCAGCGATTGACCTGCAGACCCTAGTCGACAGAATGATAGAAGATTGTAAGAAAAGGGGTCTACGCGTGAATGTGAGCAAAACCAAAATAATGGTCTTTGAAAGAGATAAAACCAGAACAGATGTAAGAGTAACAATAGGTAATGATGTACTAGAGCAAGTGGATGAATTTGTATATCTTGGATGTGGATTTAGCCGAGATGGAAGGTACACCACTGATATAGAGCGAAGAGTGAATGCGGGAAATAGAGTGAACGGAGCGTTGGGGCAACTTCTCGGCAGCCACCACCTCAGCCAGAAGGCACGTGTAGCAATACATAACGCAGTGCTTGTCCCAACATTACTGTATGGAAGCGAGAGTTGGGTATGCAGAAAAGAGTATGATAGTAAAATTAATGCGGTCGAAATGCGATCTCTGCGGAAAATCTGTGGAGTTAGGCTGACCGACCGCATTCGTAACGACGACGTAAGAGAGCGAGTAGGTATGAAAGAGAGTATTGGTGTAAAGATGCGAAAGGGAATGCTACGATGGTTCGGACATGTGGAAAGAATGCCGAACGAACGCCTGGTTAAGAAGATATACAATGCGAAAGTGGAAGGATGTAGGCACCGAGGGAGACCGAGACTAACCTACCTAGACCAGATCGGTCATGTACTGAAGGAAGGTGGAGTCAAGAGTCTCCGAAACCGGCGAGCGTGTATGAAGAGAATTATGAATGTTGAGGAAGCGAGTGAAGTATGCAGAGATAGAGTTCTCTGGCACTCTGTTCTCTCTGCCTACCCTGCAAGGGATATGGCGTGATGATATGTATGTATGTATTTTCCAACAGTATATAGTACGCAGACCCGAAATACTCGTATAGTACAATACTATATATTATAGTACAGTTGGCAACCCTAGTTTACATGTGCTTTTTATATCTTGGATAGTGTATAGATTTAATAATTTTATGTGGTCAACAGAAAGAAATACGTATCCCACTCACCATCATCCTGCTCTTATCCCAATTACTTGGGTCGACTCGATATGTTCTTTTCTTCCATACAGTCCTATCAGAAGTCATCTCTGTAGTCACTCTATCCCTGTCTATCCCTAGCATGCCTCACGCAACATATTATCCTTGGTCATATATATTTTCCATACATATTTTCTTTGATCTTCTCTTAACCCTAAAGCCTTCAACACTTATACTTAAAACTTTCCTCACAACATTTTTTCATATCCTACTAAGGTTAAAAACAAATATGGGCGCTTAAAATACGAAATAAAAATTTCAATAACTTAATTTTCAATTTCTGTTAATAGTTTTACTTTGGTCATTTCGGTTTGGTTTATGGTACGACGACTGTTTAATTTTTTTTTCTGATACGTGCTTGTAAATGGCGATGTTTTCTATTTCAATTTTTTGAAATAAATTTTTAAAAAATTATACGCTTAATTAAATTAATTGAGGAGGAGATTTGCATATACATTTAATGTTCATATGGTAATGAAGAAATTATTATTTTTATTGTTATTAAAATCGTGATTATTATCTACCCTTTATTTTTTTTCTTCGCAAGGTGGAACCATGGATGTGGTCGCGCCCCGGCAAATCGGCCCGGGGCGACGGAAGAGGCGGCACGCAACCCCATGGACCCACCCTGCAAACACCTTTCTCTCTTTGCCGTGTGAGCGGGCCACCGCTACCCGATCTTTGACTTCGGTGTGATTATTATCTACCCTCGTTGAGAATAGATGAATGGTCTCAAATATTTTTGATAGAAATAATAAATAAATATTTTTTCGTGTCGTGATGAAGTAAGAATACAATCACCACCCACTATCTCACCCGTAAAGACCGTAAGAGACGACTAAGGGATATAAAACTCATATAACATATATGCAAGAGATGGAAACAGCAACAAAACCTTATACCGAACAGTAGGTCAATCTCCCTCCCATTATGTAGGAGGTTCAAGCCCAACAGTGGGACATATATGAGCTGAGACGAATAAACAAATATGTATTGGCATCAAAAGATGAGGCACTTTTTTTTTAAATCATTTCTGTAATTTTCTGTCTTTTTTATTGTAAATATAAATTTCTATATTTTTTCTTTATAAATAAGCTAAATTATAGTGTGTTAACGAAGTGAGAATACAATTTACCAGTACTTATTTCCTAATATAAAACGATTGAGGCGGGTAACACCAGACAAGAGAAGAACTCAAAATAATTCTCTATGCCTATCGCTCTTCGAGAGGATACCCTCGAGGGTAAACCGCCGGGCGGGCCACCGAAGACAAAGACCAGTTTCCGGTGGCCCGCTCGCACGGCGTAGAGAGGTACTTGTAGGGCGGGTCTATGGGGTCGAGCGTCGCTTCTGTCGCCCCGGACGGATTAGCGGGGCGTGACCACTCCATAGCCCACCGCCAAAGATGCCTATCGCTCTGTATATTGCGATTAAAGGATTCGATCCTGAGATTCGGGATCCCGGTCATATTTTAGTCCCGAAACCTTCGGGATCAAATTTAATGAATCCCTTGATTTTCGGGATTGATACATTTTTTTTAAATTAGTCAATAAAAATGTGCGTGAGACGAAACGCACTTACCTTGAATTGACGTTTTAACAGCCACTTTGTTTACACGGCTGACTTCACTTAGAATACACATATTATTAATTACATACATACATATCATCACGCCATATCCCTTGCAGGGTAGGCAGAGAGAACAGAGTGCCAGAGAACTCTATCTCTGCATACTTCACTCGCTTCCTCAACATTCATAATTCTCTTCATACACGCTCGCCGGTTTCGGAGACTCTTGACTCCACCTTCCTTCAGTACCTGACCGATCTGGTCTAGGTAGGTTAGTCTCGGTCTCCCTCGGTACCTACATCCTTCCACTTTCGCATTGTATATCTTCTTAACCAGACGTTCGTTCGGCATTCTTTCCACATGTCCGAACCATCGGAGCATTCCCTTTCGCATCTTTACACCAATACTCTCTTTCATACCTACTCGCTCTCTTACGTCGTCGTTACGAATGCGGTCGGTCAGCCTAACTCCACAGATTTTCCGAAGAGATCGCATTTCGCATTATTATTAATTGATTCATACTGATTTAATTTGTTTTTGCTAACGACCGGATTATGCGTAAAAGTATTGATATTTTTTTTGTTAATTGGTGATAATCAAATTATTAATAATCAAAAATGCATTAATGATTTAATTTTCATGGTTTAAATAAGTAATCTATAAAGTTTCTGGTCAATTTAATTTAAAATATAAGTACCCATAAACATAAGTAGAAGTTGATATTTTGTTTAACCGCCTTTTTGAGAATATTCTATGTCCTCAAAAATTTATTTTGATACGTTTACTGACTTTTGTTACCATTTTCCATTACCAATACAATCCCGGGATTAACTGTAGATACTCCCGAAATCTCGGGATTAGAAAAATCGACCGGGATCGAATCCTCTAATTGCGATATATTAGATATAATGTAGAAGTACCAGCCATTGAAGATACGAGCAAAAAATATTGTAAAGAACAGTGACAGATTACGGCATAGATTAGCGAGGCCCAGGCCTAAGGCAGCAAATTTTTATCATAGTTTTTTTATTAACTGTAAAACCAATTTATTTTTGCTTCTTTTTTGTTTTACAATCATAAAATATTTAAGTAATTGTATTTTTTTAATATGATTAATCATGTAAGCAGGTACCTATTTAAATTTAAAATATTTAACAAATTGGTATATAAAAATTTTTGTTCAAGCATTTTTATATATTGACTTGAGCCTAGGGTGCCATTGAACCTAACTCTGTCGCTGGTAAAGAGAGAAAGGCTTCAAGTCTACCGGGCCGCGTATAAAAGTCTCTTGATAGATAAGCTTTTTTTTTTTTTTTTTTGCGGTGGGCCATTGGCGTCGCACCCCGCCAAATCGGTCCGGGGTGACGGAAGAGGCGGCGCGCAATCCCATTGACCCACCCTGCAAGCACCTCTTCTTCGCCGTGCGAGCGGGCCACCGGTACTTGATAGATAAGCCTGGCATATGGCTTCAACCCCGTTGCAATCGCGATAGAAAAATTCAAATTACGCAATGAAATAAGAACCTTAATACATGCTGTATTACTAATTTAAAAAATGTAAATAAATTTGTAATATAATATTAGGTTTTTGTAAGATTTATTTGTAATTATACTCGCAAAATGTGTGGTGACGGCTACGTATACTAGGTAGATACTCAACTCTTAGGTACTGTGTAGTAACGGCAATGATAGCGGATACTACAAACCTTTATTTTGCTCGTGGATGTCGTAACAGACGAATAAAAGCTTTATATCGACCTGGGCCAACTACACCTGATGCTGTTTGGTCAACAATTACATTCCCAATGAGATTTCAAGTTAAGCAGGCGGCCGGTCATAAAACTATTGCAATATGTACGATGGTAGAAGATTATATATTAATTTGACCACAAGTAATGTAGATAAGAGTAAGATGATGATGATGATTCTCATGGAGAATCACTTTTTTTTTAATTACACCACCGTACTAAGGGAAACACTAAAGGATTATTCCTTGTATTGCAGGGGACTTTACAAACATGCAATTACTTATATTACGCAGACAAATTACACCCAAACTTATAACAGTTTGTAGATCGCACTGCATGTAGATTGTACTGCGTAGGAATCGAACCCACGGTACTGGCACGGAAGGTCGGTATCTGCCATCTGTACAGTCAGCATTATAAAATATATTTACATATGAATTTATGTTTGTTATATGTTCAGATCCTGGACCCATCTGGCGTGCCTTACCCACCATCAGAAGCGCTGAACCAACTCACTGACCCACCGAGTCCACCAACAAATAAACATCCACAACAACGCACCAATATGACTAATATGCAGGTAAGTCACAAATTACAAGAGAAACTATAAAAATGATTTTAACCACAAAATGGGAAATAGTTGTCGAAAAAGAGTTTTTTTTTTATATAGGACTAGCGACCCGCCCTCTTCGGTTTCAGTCTCTCTGTTCCCGGATTTTTTGATTTTAAATCTCTGTTAACTTTAACGTCTTCATTTAATAGTGATAGGACCGCGCTGTTGACAGTTTTTTGTCTACAGCCGCGGGCCGGTCCGTCCGGGGTAGTACCACACTCTCACAGAAGATCGACGTCTGAGTAATGACAATATGCTGTTGCGCTTCGTTCGGTGAGCGAGAGAGCCGTAAGCCCAACTGGGTGGGTTTGAGAATTGTAATGATAGGCAGCGGCCTTGTTATACTCCTTGGTTATAGCAAAGGTCCATGGGCGGCAGTGACGCTTTACTATCAGGTGTGTTGCTAGCTCGTTTGCCACCATAAGCAATAAAAAATAAATATGCTATAAAAGTCCATTTTGGTTTATAATAAATACACCACGTACCTAATGTAGGTATTCAAATGAATAAGAAATAATACTGTACTGACAATATGAAAGTGCCTTCGCAGGGTTTATGTATAATACATAAATGAATTTGAATTGTTTAAAATAGCTTCGTAAACCATCCATTATTTTTTCAGTAATATGTAAAAAACTTAACAAGTGGTTACTGCGGATTATTTTTAGGAGATATACCTACATATCATGGATTTCTTTTTGTAAATATATTTTAAAATATACAATGTTGTATTAAATACATACATACATATCATCACGTCATATCCCTTGCAGGGTAGGCAGAGAGAACAGAGTGCCAGAGAACTCTATCCTTGCATACTTCACTCGCTTCCTCAACATTCATAATTCTCTTCATACACGCTCGCCGGTTTCAGAGACTTTTGACTCCACCATCCTTCAGTACGTGACCAATCTGGTCTAGGTAGGTGAGCCTCGGTCTCCCCCGGTACCTACATCCTTCCACTTTCGCATTGTATATCTTCTTAACCAGACGTTGGTTCAGCATTCTTTCCACATGTCCGAACCATCGGAGCATAAGATTATTAGAATCTGCAATACATGCTAAATGGACGATGACTGAAGTTTTGGGTTCCTAGCAAGTAGACATGCGCGAAACAGTACTTCGCGAAGTGATGTGATATGTCATTTCATGCCGAGTAATATTACATTTTACCATCACTTCAAACATCACACATGACATTTCATGTCATGATATACGGCGGGCGGCGTCAAGAAATATAAGCCTTAACGTTCTGAAAATAAAGCTCAAAATAAATATTGAATTGCCAGACACCGAACATTGCAGAAATGCAGAACAGTACACGGGTGTTCGCGTCATGTTTAATGTGATGTGATGTTTAGTCGCGTAATGTGTAATATGACAGTACACGGTCGGGTAATATTACGTGTGATACATCACTCGCATTACTTACACATGTCTACTAGCAAGTATAAAGTAGCTTGCGCCAAGATAGCAGTATAACTCTATGGTTTCACGGCCATTAAAATCAAATAACCAGTTGCACGTTCGCTTATAAGGCGGAAAGCTGTCACGCGATGGCTGTCCCCATAGATAATCAAATAGAATGAGATTAAAATGTAGTAATAACGACGCATAACCCAATTTGAATTTGTTAGCCGCAGATGACTATGACAAATCCCGAACTGTTTCGGTAAGCGCTGAGGGCTCATAACCCGTTCCAACGAGCTCAATGGCGCTATGGTTCTTACAGCCATTGAGAAATAAGGGTAATACTAACACTATATAGAAATAATGAACATTTCTTTTTGTTAAATTTTTAGCGCACGTTGCCAGCACCGGCCATAGTGAAACAACCGCGCGTACCGAATGCATACGACAAAACGGCGCTCAAACTGGAAGCGGGCGACATTATAATGGTAAAAATACATATACATATCACGCCATATCCCTTGCAGGGTAGGCAGAGAGAATAGAGTGCCAGAGAACTCTCTCCTTGCATACTTCACTCGCTCCTTCCTTTTTCGTTAAAAATGATATGCTTTATTAGGCTTTCATCAATTTTATAATTCATAAATCAATTCATAATGATTTTTTTTAAAGACTACATACAGCCCGCACTAAGGAAATAATCCTTTATTGCGGTTATACTTTCTAATCTCATCATCATCTCAGCTCATATACACTACCGTCCAAAAGTTTGGAAGCACACCTGTTTTCAAACAAAACAAATAAATGCCGACTAATAGCGGTAAAAATTAGCAATAATCTTAAGTTTTACAACCTTTTACGACTGTCTACACAAACACAAAAGGATTATTATCCTACATTCATCAAGTTTTATGGAATTCCTTAATATTGACGAAACACGTGTTTTATGACTTAATCCGTCGGCTACTTTATCCTATGCAATGGTGTAGTTTTATTGATAATGTTTGCTGGTTTTAACTTTTTTAGACCTTATTCAGTCGCACTTGAGCATTGGCACGTGAAAGTTGTGATATTAACATTGTCTGTATTCGAAAGATATCGGCTACTACTTTGACCGTATTTTTTCTTCTGAAAATGGCAAAACGCAAGCAAATCACGCTTGAACAGCGAAGCGCTATTTGCACTCTACGCGAGGAAGGATACAGTGAACGTCAAATCGCAGAAAGGCTCGGAATTTCTTGTAAAGGTGTCCACTATACCCTTGCTAGAAAACAAGAAACGGGGAAAAATGAAGATAGAAAGAGATCTGGTAGGCCCAAATCCACAACAAATCAAGAGGACAACTTCATTAGAGTTCTTTCTAAACGGAATCGACGCTTAACTGCACCACAGATCACTGCAGCTCTGAATGATACGCGAGAAACACCCATTTCAACAACTACTGTTAAAAGACGCTTACTGTCTGCGGGATTAAGAGGATGTGTTGCTGCTAAAAAACCCAAACTAACAAATCGACATAAGAAAAATAGACTAGAATGGGCAAAAGCGCATAAAAACTGGACTATAGAACAATGGGAAAATGTCCTTTGGAGTGATGAATCAAAATTTCAGATTTTCGGATCCAATAGACGTGTCTTTGTACGCCGGTCAAAAGAAGAGAGGGCTTCAGAGGCATGTACAGTGCCTACCATCAAACATGGTGGTGGTAATGTCATGGTTTGGGGGTGTTTTGGCAACAGTAAACCCGGCAATCTTGTGAGGATAACCGGAAAATTAAACAAGGAAGGCTATTTAAAAATTCTCCAAGATTCTGCCATACCCAGTGGACTAAGTCTCATTGGTTCTGGATTCATTTTTCAACAGGATAATGATCCTAAGCATTCGTCTAAATTGTGCCAGAACTTTTTAAACAAGAAAAAAGCTGAAAACATTTTAAACATCATGCAATGGCCATCTCAATCCCCTGATCTTTCTCCCATTGAACTTGTTTGGGATGAACTTGACAGGAGGGTGAAAAGTCGTTGTCCTACGAGCTCAGAACATTTGTGGCAGCTATTAGAGAACGAATGGAACAAATTAGATAAAGATTATTTTAAAAAATTGATTAATAGAATGCCCAGAATATGTGAGAAGATTATAAAGGAGAAAGGTGGACACTTTGATGAAGCTAAAATTTAATCTAATTTACCATTGTATATTATTTTTTTATTTTGTTTAAGTTAGTTTCTGTTTGTTCTTTATTTTTTTATCAATACATTTAAATTTAAATGACTTAGTTTGGTTTTATTCGATTTTACCTTGCTGCTTCCAAACTTTTGGACGGTAGTGTATGTCCCACTGTTGGGCTCGAGCCTCCTGCGTAATGGGAGTGAAATTGAACAGACACAGACAGATGTGTTGATATAGGGGTTTTGTATCGAGTTTGCCATTTCTGGCACAGATGTCATATGCATATTATATACCTTAATCGTCTTTTACGATCACCCACGGGTAATATAGGGGGTGGTAAACTGTATTCTTAATTCGTCACAACACGAAATATTTAAGTGAATATTATTTTATTTTTCAGGTGACGAAAATTAACATAAACGGGCAATGGGAAGGTACATTGAACGGCAAAACCGGTCACTTTCCATTCACTTGCGTCGAGTTTCTAGACGAAAGCGTTAAGACCAGTTAAAACTGTAACTGTGTGATGGCAGCCCGCTCAAACACCATGAACTTACAAAACTAAAGAAAATCTACCATATTACTTTGTAACAAAGTTTACATTCCCGTGGATGTGAATTAAACAACTATCTACATTTAATAATCTACCTTAATTTTAAACTTTTATAGTATATATTTCCTTGAACATTACAATGTAAGAAATATACTATTACTATGTTGTTGGGCAATTTATAACACAGGAAAATGTATCTTGATGTTTAATCCATTAGAAAAATATTCAATTAAATTTAAGGGAATATAAACTTTAGTAGTCAACTATTAAGGTAGTCTTTTGCTTTGTAGGTTTACATGGTTGGGACCTCTGGACTGCGCCCACCGAGGGGACTAAATGTGTGATTTATAATTTTGAATGCTTCAGTCCCATATGTTAATAATTTATTAATTGTCCCTAACGGTACATGCGATGTTGCAAATTTACCCAAAAATAGAAAAAAGAATAACCTAAAAATGTTATTGATTTAAAGATACCCACATTAAAAAAAACTGAGTCTATTAATGACAATTGCTGTTTACAATGGTGTGAATGGCTTAACTACCACCATAAATAATAGATGATAAAAACATCTTAAAATTCAAGTTTTAACTGGATTCAAGCATTACATTCAATTTAAAAATATCGAAAATTTTAAAACGATATATCCAAAAAAATTCCAAAAATTATTTTGATAAAATGACATTGAAGAGTTTATCAGACTCTTAAGTCAATCTAAAACTTATATTTTTATAAAATAAAAAAATAAATTATTTTATTATGATGCCCACAAAATTCGAAAAAAATAAAAATGGTTTAGAGTGATTATTTGTCCGCTGAGTCGAGTGTCGATAACGACTGGGGTCCTTATTCGTAAGCATAACGACCTCTCTAGTCAATATCAGGCATACCATACTTGGATAAAAAGGCAAGAACGGACAAAAAAAAATTATGAGCTCGAATCCAGTCAGATATATTTGAGCAATATATATAATGTATAAATAAACTATATTTATTTATGTAACGAATTAAAGATTTAAATCTATAAAATACTCTGTCCAAAATGAAATTGATCGAAACGTGAATAAATTTGCAATTCATGAATAAAGATCTGATAATAGTGAAACTGCACTTTAATTTTTAATTTACACACCAAAAATTAATTAAAAAAATAAGAGTCTAACACTAGTTTTCACTAATAATATCTAAAACTTAGTTGTTGATGTTATACGTCATATTGTGTTATTTAAAATTTAGGTTTCGTAAAAAGTCAAAATAATGTATGACGTCCCGCCATTTTATACGTCAAGTTCACAAGCCACAGACTAAGCTTTGACATTTCGGCTAGCAGAACACCTCGTGACGTCATAAGAGAGTTTCATACGTACAAGTTCGGATATTTTGATTCAGCCTTTGTTCAATACCATTTAGCACAGAGTATATACGTACATATATTATTTCGAAACAATTATTTGAGATTATAAGAAACTCATTACGACGTTATGTCGATTTATGTGCATTTTTTTTTTGCATTTTATATTGTTTTACGATGATTGTCTAAATTATTATTCGATGTTAGGACATATTTGTAACTATATATTTTATAATGGGTTATATAAGGTTACCATATGATTATGAAGTATTACGACTAAGGGATACAATATCCTTTTAACATCTATGCAAGAAAAGAGAGACTACTATCATCTTTATCACTATCTGAAATGAAATTTACATAATATTTTATAAAATTATCATCATACTATGTACTCTTCCAGCACCATATTTTGGCAATAATTTTATGACCAGCTGCCAGCTTGACGTTAACCTTCCTTGTGAATGTAATCGTTGACCAGATGACATCATATAGAATTAGAACGAAAACTCCTTAGTACTCTTTTACGACACCCACGAGATTACTCGTGGATTAGTAAGGGTTGGTAGTATTTGTAGTCACCTATGCTGTGTATAAAAGAATAAAATGTGTATGCAAAAATAACTGATGTAGATACATCATCATCTCAGCTCATATAGGTCCCACTGTTGGGCTCGAGCTTCCTCCTCTGGGAGGGCAATTGGCCTACTACACCGCGCTGGTCAGACGTGTTGGTATAGGGTGTTGTTTAGAGTTTTCCTTTTCTCGCATAGATGTTATATGCGTTTTATATCCCTTAGTCGTCTCCTACGATCACCCACGGGTAAGATAGGGGGTGGTGAATTGCATTCTTACTCCGTCACCACACGGAAGAATACTTCGTATGATCCATAAATTGTTGCTCTGAGTGGGTGTAATATTTTGTCTGCGTTAATTGATGTTTATAAAATGATGGATTATTTTACTTAGTCCAGGTCTATTGAAAAAAAAAAAAAAATTGTTTTATTTCTCCACCCCAAACAAGGATTGGAACTGGCATCGTCTCATTTACCATTGTCAAGTTCTTAGAAAAAGAAAATAAGTAAAGATATTGTATCGCATAGATGTTATATGCGTTTTATATCCCTTAGTCGTCTCGTACGATCACCCACGGGTAAGATATGGGGTGGTGAATTGTATTCTAACTCAGTCACCACACGGAAAGTATGATGTAGATTAATCTTCTATTATTGTGATGTCATCTCCGATCGCCGTGACCGAAATACAGTCAAAACATTATCATTACTCTTACTACAATCATAGACAAGTCCGTAATGCTTATATTGCCCATTTGAAAAACTAACGAAATATTTTGCTTTCG
This sequence comes from Lymantria monacha, assembly GCA_905163515.2. Taxonomy (NCBI): domain Eukaryota; kingdom Metazoa; phylum Arthropoda; class Insecta; order Lepidoptera; family Erebidae; genus Lymantria; species Lymantria monacha. The sequence goes on along the minus strand of LR991107.1, from coordinate 18,628,715 downwards.
ATGGATCATTTAACATTATATTAACATTTTATTCTAACAATTCTCCAATACTTAAAAAATGCGTTAAATCGCCACATTTATATACATTTCATTTTTATATTATACAGGTTGCCGATTTAATTAGTAGAATCCTTGAAGGGGGTGTCAGGTGATCAGACCATGATATACTATTCAAATCAGTAAAAAAAAATATTACCTAACTTTTGATTAAATTGCCCTACTGATAAGCGGTCAATACACTTGTACTATAAAAAATCGATGTAGGCATATACTCATGCGTGTGACACTGAACTAGTAGGCAAATAGTCCCGCTCGCGCTGCGCTCGCCGCCGCCGTCCAAATGTACCTACAGGTCAATGTACGGTGACAAACTGACAAGTATTGTTTTGATAAGAAACAAATCACTTCATCTCGGGATTGGGCAGAGCTAGGAGTCTGCAACTAACTTTAATGTTTTTTATGACGTCATTCCTACACCTAGTTTAAGTTATTCTAGTAATAAAATCGGCACCCTGTATATAAATATACTATCTATAAAAGAGGATGTTTCTATATATGACATCACTAAATAATGACTTTATATAATTATGTCGTCACAGGTTAGTTTTCTAGTCTCGGTGGGCACACATTTTTATCGGTATCCAACATAGTGGGTAGCCTCGAGCTAATAATAACAACGATAATTATTTGAAAGAAGATTTGTGTAAATTAATCGCGATTATTCAATATTCGAACAGATACTTCCGCTCGGTGCGAGCCCTAGTTTTGAATGCCGAAACGGCCGCACCCAAGCACCACTCGCTATGTTGCCAGACTCGCTGTGTTGCCATGCTTGCGTTTGGTATTTGCCGTAATTCTCCGACATATATTACTAGCAAACCCAGCTCGTTGGTTTGTTAGTAGAAGTCGATGTATCGCAGCGCCGCCTCGTGGCGCGTTACATCAATGAAGATAGCATATAAATCTTCTTCGTGAAAAATACATAGATATACATAGCAATTTCCATAATGATCGGTCAAAAAGTTTCTGAGTTCAGCAATGTCATATATACAAACATCTTCTTTTATAGATGTAGATAAAATACACAAAAATTTGGAAATTTTATACCTACTTGAATGTACCTTATTTCTAGAAATACTTTTTTCTATAACATGTGTATATATGTATAGTTAGGTATATATACATTTTATATTCGAAATTGATGTAGAAACTTGGTTATATGGACTTCAGTTATACGAATTCATTATTATTCGCATTAATAACCGTAATCTGATCTGTGCTTCATAAGTTTAATTAAACTTTTGGCGAAGTAAAATGATTTTTTAATAATATAATACAGAATACCATTTTTTATAAAATTTAGATTCAATTTGTCGTTTATACGAAAATTTTATGACCACGGCATGACGACAGAACCACACTTAATGGCGAAGTATGAAGGAATTGATGATAAATATTTATGAGAAAGATTCGTCAGTTTAATTAAATCTCTTCGTCTTTTGCATGAGTGTACTAAGGGTAGTATTATTAGAAGAAAAAAATATCTCGCATAGACAATTCAGCCTTAGCACACAACACTGAAAAGTAAAAAAAAAATATGGCAATTCACGACACTATTATTATATATATTTGTAACAATTTATCTATATCACGCTCCATACTATTTCTAATAAATTGTAACATCATAAATCCAATGCAATATAATGTTACGAATTGCACATGGAACGCACTTTCACGGTAACGGTGAAATCTCTGAACTATATAATCCTTGTATTTACAGTTAAAATTAGATTTTCTATATTCAATTTAATCCATGATCACTATATATTTATATATCTACCTAATATTGATACTTCAATATATTTCAAACGCTCGCTAACGCCTTTGTTGTAGAATAAAGTATTAAATAAAAATTTGATTTAAACACTGCATTATCTTTCCAAGGAATTGATATCTACAATGTATACATCGAACGTCGATTGACTGTTAGTAGACATTTTTAAATAATTATTGAACGATATTGTTCAAAGTAACCCGACAAAGTAAAATATGTCACCAAATCGCAGTGTTTGCTCGTCGAGAATATTCGATATTTTAAACTTTGTTTAAAAATATAAATAAACGCCATCTTGTGGCATTGTACAACATCGTGTCATTATCAGTGCGTTTGTTGTGAATTTTTTTAACTGACACAACTGTATTGCCTGTACGCGAACTGTATTGCCAGTTAAAAAAAATATATTTAAATATTCTACCTGAAAACATGTTTAAAATTAAATCACTAGATTAGTACTCGATCATTCGAACTGTATTTAAATAAGATATATTACATATATATATATCTCTAATGAAGCTTTTTGAAATACGCTCGAGTCACAGGTGATAAGCTATTTCTTATTATATTTTTATGAGCTAATATTGTATAACATTTTGTAATTATAATTCTCATATATAATAACTGTTTCATCTAGCAATCTTGTTCTTCCATTTTTAGTTTTTAAGTTTGTAATTTATAAATAAAATCGTAAGCTTTGTAAATACTTTGCACCGACTTGTGACTCGAGTTTTTATTAGAAGGAGTATTGTCTCATTTCTGATAGATTAGAATTAAAAGTGAATGTTTTAATGTTTTGTAATCGGGGAGAGTTTTGAACAGAATAAGTCGGTAACGGAGTCTTGACAACTTTGCTTCGCAATTATAATAGCAGACACATCTACCAGAAATGAGACACGTGACTACCACAATATATTCACAGTCAATATTTTTATATTAAATAGCTGGTGCAAAATTGTATTTAATTTAGTTTTACGGTAAACGGTGGGCAAGTTGACTGACAAGTCAAGATAATCATCTTATCTCTTAACTGCGCATAGTAAAAAAATGTTTAACTATAAGTATAGAGGGTAGAGGAAAGTAGAAGAAACTTGTATAAGTAATAAATTGACAGTATCCCGTAGTAAGAAGTAAATTTTAATTGAAAAACCCACCAAAATAGCGCTGCCGTAGCAAGTGGGAATTATATATTCATATTACTCGCACTTGCTACCGCAGCGCAGCAACACTTAAGTTGATTAAAGTGTAGTCATTTGAAAACTTTAAATATGTTGGTAATTGACATCTCATCATCCATCATCCCAGCTCATATATCTCCCACTGTTAGGCTCGAGCCTCCTCGACGTTGGTATAGGGTTTTGTTTCGAGTTTTTCCATCTCTTGCATATTGTATTTTTAATCCGTCACCACACGGAAAATAGACATCTGCATTATATAAAATCTAAACTATTTATGTTGTCTATGATGATTTAATAAATATAACGTGAAACTATTTATAATTATTTGATAATATCATTACAAAGAGGAAATCTTTCGTCGCTTGTTTAATTCACTATTTACTCTAATTAACTTGCTGTTTGAAATTATATCGCTTACTACCGTGGCGCTAACAATTTGACGCTTTTATACAGAGATTGTTCTCCTAACTTCCATACTCCATAACTATGTTTTGGCGCTAGAGATGGGCGTTTTCAGATTTTTACGCAAACCGATACCAATTCGATTTCTGATATTGAAATCGATTTTAAAAACCGATTTCAGAAATCGATTTCCAGAGCGGTTGACGGAGCGGGTTTACTTTAGTTTCGATCGATTTTCGATGTTTTTAGTTATTTTAGCGTAGCAAACGAAAAACGCAATCGAACGAACGCATTCAAAATATTTTTCTATAATTTCTTTGTTGATTGGATTTAGGTGTACGATTCTCCTTCATGCTTTATCTAACTAGAGTACTAGACTAGCAAAAATGTTTTGTTTTGGATATGATACAAAACTTTCTTGCGTATTTAAAAATCGTCATATTTACAATGATTTCATGATTATATTATATACCTAATGTAAATTTTTTTTGTATGGTTTTTTTTTTATTAATCCCGATTAAGAAGCGAAAATCTTACCTTTTTACATTAAATAGTTATTTCTTATTTATCATCAAATCGTATGTATGATACTAACATACGTTAGTATAGTATTGAATCGTAAAATACCTATCTAATTATATAGTTCACGAGATCACAAAAATAACATTACGCGCACACCGCACGTGTCACCAAGGTCAAGTGTGCAAAAACTCTCACATAATTCAAAAATCTATTTAACAAACACAAAACTTAAACTACTATCATTAAGTATTGTGTAATATTATCATGGAAGTAGTTGCATTCTAATATAGATCTTATTCCCTGACTCTTGTAATTCTGTTTCGTTTCCATCTGCCATTCTGAGTTTCTTAGAAACCGCCAAATTCCAAAACAGATGACAATTCGCTTCATCTCTTTCAATGCACTAAACGATCGCTTAGTTAGAATGAAAGGAGGCGAATTTTAATGAAATTCGCTTTCTTTCATTCTGACTAAGCGATCGCTTAGCGGAGTGAAAGAGACAGTTAGTAAGTTTTCAAATATTGGTTTGGTTTGCAAAACTAGCAATAGAAAACGATTGCGCGATAATTAGATTTATTATTAGTTTGCGTTTTCGTCGTTTTGTTTTGATATGTGTTGATTTAGTTTCTGCCGAAAAACGTTTTCTAAAATCAGTTTGTATAGTGTTGAATATCGATACGATACGATTTCTGACTGAAATCCGATTTCAGATTCGTTTTGATATATCGGACGCATACCTATTTGGCGCTAAAGTTTCACCTGTATGACGTTAAAACCAACAAACATATATTTGATTTTAATATCTTTAGGTATCGAAGTGTGAATTGTATGTTGTAGCAAATATTTATAATTGCTCTAATATCGATGAACGATGTCTTTCAACTTGCCTAACGAAAATGATTGAATCGTAAGAAAACTCCTCACATTTTATTATTCGAGGTTATTGCATACCAAATGTCTTTGTATAGAACCATCTATATTTTGAGATTATGTGTCATAATATGATAATGTACCTACTCCTTTGTAAGTCGTATAACTATCCAAAATTTCGTCTATTTTTTTTATTAAGTTATGTGTAATGGTTCAAAATAAATTTTAGGAAAGATTCGTGAGTTTTATTTTGTTTGAAAGACCAGACAGTTGCCTTTTTTGACACTACAAAGTTTGAAATTTCAATAAAAATAAATCATATTTATTAAAAGTACCACGTAAACTAAAGGGTAATAAACTTATTAGTTTACTATATTTGGTACATACTTTACAGCACAGGTGGTATAACAGCTCCCTTTCGTGCCAAGTTATGGTTTCTGTTCTTATTCTACCTTTTGATGTGACTGGTGTAGGTTAAATGTGTTTTTGTAGTTTCTGCAATAGGACATTACATAATACAAGATGTAGTTTTCATACAACATGTGTGGTACCCGCTACGAATACTACTAACCCTTACTTTGCTCGTGGATGTCGTAAAAGGCGACTAAGAGCTTCGACCTGGGCCAACTCCATCTGATGCTGTTTGGTAAACAATTACATTCCCAAGGAGAGTTGACGTCTGGCAGGCGGCCGGTCATGAAACTACGGGCAATAACTTTTACAATATGTACTATAAAAGAAGAGTACATATTGTATCGATCCTAAGCAATTGGAATAAGAGTAGGAGAATGTTGAGTTTTCATACAAAAAAAATAATATTTAGATACATATCTCTCGCTATCTATAAGCTATATTTTTGAAAAGATCAACGTTTAGACGTGTTTGTGTTGGGGGGCGTTCAAGTATTACGTAACGCAATTTGGGGGGAGGGGGGTCTTGTAAAATGTTACAATCATGGAAGTAATAAGTACTCTGTGCAACAGGAATGAGCTCTATCTGTGCATCTTGCAGCAAAAATAAAGAAAATAAAACCTTATGCTAAGGTAATAAGAGTCTTGTTGCGCGCAAAATAAAAATGAAGCCGAGTGAGAGGGCAACCAGTGTACCCTGTGTCCCGTTCTAACAGTGGACTTAGAATTGCCAGAGTTACGTTGATTTCAATCCTTTCCTTGTTGGTAGAAAAATATGCGATTGATGTAATGTAATGAAGTAAAAACATTTACTTCTAAAATGTTTTTAAATATAAATAATAATTTATTACCGACATATTAAAGCAATATTATTTGTTGCTAAGTGTAAAACCTTATTAACGCAAACATTTTGCGATTGGGGTATAGGTTTTCTTTTATATGTATTAAATACGGACACCTGACCTGACAACCCCACATGAAATTGTAAATAATAATAATAACATAATTTGTTACTGAAGAATTACGGTGACCATGCATGACTATTCAATCCTAGTTCAAGAACAAATAACTTAAATACCTATGTATTTTTTATTTTTTTATGAAAATAACTTCGTTTAGATTTCAAATATCCTAAAGATCTTAATGTCCCTAACATTAAGTTCTTTAGAAAATTTAGGAACAAAAAGAAAGCTATTGTGGAAGAATGTAATAAAGATCAGTCGACATGATCGACATCAATAGATGATTTGTTAGATCTCGTAGATAACGCTTGTGTTTCAGATTTTAAACTGAACATTATTTTTTAAATTGCTGGATATATCGTGAATGGGATGATCAAAGAGTAAAGTTATTAAATTGAAAGGGATGATTCACAAAATTTCTTGTTCAAATTGTATGGATTTTGGATCACAACACCATAGAACACTGTTTATTACAATATTAAATCAATCCGAGAACGGCTGACGATAGCAAGCCAGCCGCAATCGGACATTGAAGAATGCTGGAGAGTATTGAAAGAGAGTATGGTAGATACAGCGAAAGAAGTATGTGTAAGTTCAAAGAAGCATAGAAAAACAAATGGTGATGCATGGTGGGATGCGGAAGTGGCAGCTACCGTAGAGCAAAAGAAGAAAGCGTGGCTGGACTATGTCTCTTCTTTGAATCTGAATGACAGTATGACTGAACAGAAGAAAGAAATATATCGGAAATGTAAGAATGACACCAAGGCCTTAGTGAAAGAGAAACGTGATAGAGCAAGTATGAGTGCAGAAGATAGGCTGACTAAAAACTTTGAGGGTAACACCAAACTCTTTTGGAGGGAGGTGAAGAAGTCTCGGGGTGGTTGGTCAGCCTTCAGAATTAATAAAATAAGGTCTAAAGGTGGAAACATTCTTACACAAACACAAGACGTGTTAAGCCGATGGAGTGAATATCTTGGCGATATGTATGTGGATGCTACGGTTGGCGCCGGTGTCGCATGTGGTCTAGTATATCAACATTCAGCGACGGCGTCCTCCGATGGCATCAGTATGGATGAAGTTGAATGGGCGATAAGAAGTTTGAAAAATGGTAAGGCAGCGCGCATTGATATGGTGTCTGCCGAGATGATCAAGCGTGGTGGCTCCTGTGTCTGGGAGGCGTTCCTGTTGCTCCTCAATTTATGTTGTAGCTCGGGAATGGTTCCCGGGGACTGGAATAGCGCAGTCATCGTGCCTTTGTTTAAAAACAAAGGTTCACGTTATGACTGCGCAAATTACAGAGCCATAAGCTTGACCAGTTTGGCAGCAAAAGTGTATGGTAAAATTATTGAAAGGAGAATGAGGATGGTGTCCGATGGTTTACTGTGTAAGACACAACGAGGTTTCAGGAGTGGAAGGGGATGCATGGATCAAGTGTTCTCTCTGCGCAACATTGTGGAGAAGCATCTGGCTTTAGGTCAGAGGGTTTTCTGCAGTTTTGTGGATCTGGAGAGAGCATTTGACACGGTTGTACGAAAGGAACTTTGTGACATTTTACCGGAGTATGGTATTAGCGGTAAACTGCTACAGGCTGTGCAGTCCAGTTACATGGGCTGTAGAGCCTGTGTGCGGCTGGATGATGGAATGTCGCCTTGGTTTGACGTCAATATCGGCGTTAAGCAGGGGTGCGTTCTGTCAGCCAGGCTGTTTATCATATATCTGGATAAATGTCTCCAAAGGTTGAACGATATGAATGTGGGAGTCCAGATGGGCGACTCAGTGGTCACTGCTCTGCCTTATGCAGATGATGCAGTCCTGCTGGCACAGTCAGCGACTGACCTGTAGACCCTAGTCGACACAATGACAAAAGATTGTAAGAAAAGGGGTCTACGCGTGAATGTGAGCAAAACCAAAATAATGGTCTTTGAAAGAGATAAAACTAGAACAGATGTAAGAGTAACAATAGGTAATGATGTACTAGAGCAAGTGGATGAATTTGTATATCTTGGATGTGGATTTAGCCGAGATGGAAGGTACATCACTGATATAGAGCGAAGAGTGAATGCGGGAAATAGAGTGAACGGAGCGTTGGGGCAACTTCTCGGCAGCCACCACCTCAGCCAGAAGGCACGTGTAGCAATACATAACGCAGTGCTTGTCCCAACATTACTGTATGGAAGCGAGAGTTGGGTATGCAGAAAAGAGTATGATAGTAAAATTAATGCGGTCGAAATGCGATATCTGCGGAAAATCTGTGGAGTTAGGCTGACCGACCGCATTCGTAACGACTACGTAAGAGAGCGAGTAGGTATGAAAGAGAGTATTGGTGTAAAGATGCGAAAGGGAATGCTCCGATGGTTCGGACATGTGGAAAGAATGCTGAACGAACGCCTGGTTAAGAAGATACACAATGCGAAAGTGGAAGGATGTAGGTACCGAGGGAGACCGAGACTAACCTACCTAGACCAGATCGGTCATGTACTGAAGGAAGGTGGAGTCAAAAGTCTCCGAAACCGGCGAGTGTGTATGAAGAGAATTATGAATGTTGAGGAAGCGAGTGAAGTATGCAGAGATCTATCTCTGCATAGAACTCTAGTTCTCTGGCACTCTGTTCTCTCTGCCTACCCTGCAAGGGATATGGCGTGATGATATGTATGTATGTATTAAACCAATCGTTAAAAAACGTAAACAAAAATAAAATTATCATGTAGGTATGTCGTCCGAGAATTTTATAGCAAACTACATACATCGTTAGAATCAGCACATCCTCCTCAATCTATATTTGAAGATCCACATGATATTCTATTGATGAAGGCGTTACCGAATTCATATCTCAATTTACGTTTAATGCACTGCAAAATTAGAATCAATGAAACATATAAGGAATAAGCTGGGTTTGCGGCAGAAACTTCACAAGACTGTCTTATTTAGCAATGTCTGATTTAGAATTAAACTTAAATGTAAACTTAACTGTTTTTTCTTAATTAAATATACCACACACCACCTTATCGTAATTTTATCTCAGTCCAGCTGCATGTCGTGTCCCACAAGAACCAGTAGATAAGTACCTACCTATATGACGCGAGTGTGAAAAGCAAGCAAAAACAGGAAATGTATAGTGCCACAAAGGGCAAGTTTATAATTAGCATCATCGATTAAAATCCATCTGAAGCAATGATCTGCTGACGTCAGATCACAAATATTTTTTATAATTATTGTCCTTAAATCATATTTCAATATGGTCACCATCGCCAGAGAGGGATAAAAGGTACAGTTCTGAGCTCTCGCTCGGCTTCAATTTTGCGACAACAGCTCATTCCTGTTGTACAGAGTACTTATTACTTCCATGGTTACAATGCGTTACACAGCCGGGAGGGGGGTTCAAACAACGCGTTACGTAACATATTTGTTATCTATACATATAATAAATCAGTAGAAATGCCGTGTCTGTACATTTGATAAATTTATTAAAAAATGAATCTAGGCAGTAAGAAAACACTAACAGAAAACAAAAAACATTTTTTGGAATTTCTTGTCTGTCTGTATGTCTGTGTGTCTGTATGTCTGTAATCGCTAATCACCGAAGTTACTGAACGGATAGTTTCGCAGTTTTGATAAAAAGATTAAGCCCAATTCAGAGCAACATTTAGTCTTTGTTTCATTGAAATATGATGTCTGTAAAAAAAGTTATGGTCATTTAAGTTTTAAAATCACCGCTCGCCTTTTATGTCACTAGAAGGTTCAATTCAAAATAATTATTTAATTTATCTATAGTGTAAGTAAAGTATTTGTATTACTTAATATACAGTAGTTTTATCAATTCAGCTCATATACATCCCACTGCTGGGCTCAAACCTCCTTCAAAGTTGAAGGGAAGTTGACATAATACATAACATTAGTCAGGTAGTCAAAATAACTATTAAAACTATTTGTGATAAAAAATAATGTTTTAATTAGTTAATAATATATAATTTAGCTATAAATTAATAAAATGCATGATTTATTTAGTTTGTTAAATGAGCAATAGATGGCGCTATAACTTAGTTTAAAACTTTAAATCATTTTTTCGTTATATTTTCAAAAGCACATTAACTTCTTGAACTTAGTAAAGGTACATTGGAGGAAAGCTCTCAGCACTCACCTAACATTCCGAGTAAAGTTGTCATAGCCATCTGCGACTAATAACTACGAGTAAGTCAAACACGAAAAAAAAAGTAAAGTCCACATCTTAGAGCGTACAAAATGTACATTCTTAGTTAAGATGCTACTTTGGGGCGAGTATGCAAAGTGCACCCTTTTTTGTTTTTGTTTGGTAGGCTATGGTGTGAACACGGCCATTCCTTCCGGGGTAACAGAAGGGCGTCGTGTGGCCCCATAACTCATCGTGTTCTCTGCCCAAACCATCAGGCTGGCCTTTGGTACCGCTTACTTGACATCCGTGGCCGGTCCGGGGGTTTACCCTTCCAGGTATCGTCTCCGTCTACACCCCGGCAAACAACAGTGTTGTATCGCCCTCACGCGGTCGGCGTCATCATGGTCCATCTATCCGCGACCTCAGTTAGGATGGCAACAGCTGCAGGTACCGCGCCTGTGATGACTGTCTCGCAAAAGGTGGCGACCGAGTCCAAGTTCCTGACGCTATCGAGCATTGTCTTTGCGATAGTCGACAATGCCAGTTTAGCACCGATGATTGCGATGAGTGCACGGCGCTGCTTTGCCCTGGTCACGCAAACCTTAAGCGTCTGCAGCGCCGTGTCCACTTCGCAATCGCAGTAGTGGTTAGACGGTGTGCTCTCCCTCCTTGCGACCGTGAGCAGGTACACGCCGAAGCAACCATGCCCCATCACTACACCAGTCGCTTTAGCAATGGCGCTGTTGCTGCATATTGTGCGAGGACCTACTTTTTTACATTTTTATACACTGTCGATAGCATAGAGTACGTTTCAAGCAGCTTGCAGAATACTTGAATGTGATCAGCGCTGAGATGACACACTTGAGTAGGCCTGTAACAGTCATGGCCCCATTCGTTTGAGTCTTTTGCTTTTAATGATGTTATTGTTTTACAGTCTTTCAAATCCTTTGACATTATTATAAAATATAAAAGATATCCATCTGAAGATATTCTACGCTACTAAAACGCGACATGAATAAAGAAATTCATTTTTATTAATTATTTCGTAATGTAAGCCATTTATTATATATTTATCCGTGTGGTTGCGCAGTTAGTATACAATTCACCAACCGCTTTCTTACCCGTGGGTCGATCACCCACGAGACGACTAAAGGACATCATACATATCATAACATACATCTATGGAAGAAAAGGAAAACTAGAAAACAAAACCGTATACCAACACATCTGACCAGCGTGATATAGTAGGTCAATTTCCCTCCCATCACGGACGAGGCTTGAGCCCAATAGTGGGGCGTATATAAGCTGAGATGATAGATGTCCATGTCCCCAGGTAGCCCTGAAAAGACTTATCTGAGCAGAGCAATCTTACCAAAATGAGGAGACAGCGTAAAATAACTTTGGAAGTAACTACGTCAGAAACTGCAGCTGCATTACTTCTTGGTGGTAAAAGAGCTTTGTTTAAAAAGCCGATAGATTTATGCACATTGTTTATAAACCCGATAGATTTATAAAGCGACGAAACACCGAGATGTTCAATAATACGAAACTGCGACACATTTAAAGTGTTTTTTGGTTTAATATGTACGGTGGTAAACGAGCAAGCAGCATGCATTTATTTTTTTGGCAGGCCATGGTCTGGACACACGCCTTGCATTCCGTCCGCGTGGCCCCATAACCCACCGTTTTCCCTCCTCATCACCATTGGGTATTTCGAGTACCATCACTGATGACGCCCCGGGCCATCAGGCTTCACCCTCACGTCAGCCTCTCCGCGGGTGACGGACTATTCCCCGTTCCAGTTACCCGCGACTTCGACTTCAACTTCGACTTTCGAATGAAGCGGAAATAACACATTGCCACTGTTCAGACGTTGCTTTTCTGCAATAGTGGGGTACTAGGTCCGACTGGGGGTCGGACCAGCCTGTGGCTGTAGGAAGAATACTATCAACTGTGGCTTTATTAGTGTTTTATTAAGGATTCCTGTCTAATCGTTTGCGTTGATTAGACAATGATAAATAAAAAAAAGTAGAGGTCGTAGATCGAGAACTACGAGATCGTAATGAAAAGTCAATGGTGCTATCCTTTGGAGATTTTCGGCAAATCCTTCCTGTTAAAACTCGAGGAAATAGAACTGATGAGATTAATGGTTCACTGAAGTATTCTTATCTGTGGCCCCAAGTAGGAAAGCTGACCCTTACCAACAACATGCAAGCAAAGCCAAGGTTTCTTCACATTAGTGTTGCCCAAATGCAAGACCAAGACTTGCTGCAAGAGTTTCGCAATGCTCCCTTAGACATGATTTTACGATTTTCTTAGCAAAGAAAGGATTGTCAACATTTCGTATTCTTACGAGTAATACCAGTACACGGGAGAATAATAGCCCCACTTCCGTTTAGTGGTATGTACCTAATTATTGATAGTTGTACAGTTACTGCCACTAGATGAATAGAATTTAATTAATTTAGTTGGTAGATTTGCGAAAAAAAAAGTTGCAAGATTTGCGAGCCTCGCAAGAGTCTTGCATTTGGGCAACACTAATTCACATGCTGAAGAATTTGCCGGTGTTTTAAAGAAAATTGGAGAAAGCGTCCTTCTTGATGAAAATAGTCAAGTGGCTGCCGGAAATACTTGGTCGAGTTTGAATTTTTAAGTTTCAAATAGGGGTGCGTAGTTAAACTGAATGTCACGCGGACGAAGTCGCGGGCATCAGCTAGTTTTATTAAATAAAATACTAGTATAAATTTCCCAAGTTGCCAAGCAAATTTTATTATTTAAATGATGATCAAACAATATACACATGTATTGCGAGTTTGGCAGCTCTTTTTTTATTTATTATTGACGCAAATACGTTTAAAAACGGTCACTTGGGTGTTACGTAACGTTCAGGGAGGGGGGAGATGGAGTACAGAGAAACGTTACGGCGCGTTACATGGGCGGAGGGAGTATCAAAAATCTTTAAAAATTGCGTTACGTAATACTTAAACGCCCCCTTGACTGACGAAGAGGGAATGGTGTATTTATTCCCAATATATTTTAATAAATGAAGTAACGCGTTCATAAAATTCTCGTTTTGAATATTAAGCCAAGCCGAAGAGAAATGTTCGTTTACTTGTGGATATTGCTTAGCATATTACAATTTTATCTTATGAAATTTCTCTTGTCTACTATTCCACAATAATATATTGTATAAAGCGTATCAATACTGATAATATCCATGTTAAGACATAATAATTATGTATATTATAACCAGTGATATAACAAAACGTATTCCACAGATAATAACTTTATATATTCAACAAACCAACACATAATCGATAACATTTACAACACTATTGAAAACTTTAATCTGAACATACATTTTGTAGCGTTATTAGAGAATTGAAAGCAGTGGTACCATAACATAGCTATGATTAATTATATAATTATAAACGTTACCCTTACTCCTGGAAGCGCATATCTTTTATTTAGGTTTTCTGTAGAAATTATAAGGATTTATTTAGAATAGATGTATGCATAATTATATAATATTATGATAGTAACGTAGGATTTTTGGCGGGAAAGTGAAAGCGTCACGTGTCTTGCATTATATTCAATATCTTAGTGTTTTAACGTATAATATTAAATCATTTTTACAGCATTTTATGTAATGTGATGCGGGGAACTGCTGGGATATTGTGAATCACCATCATCATTACCTTGATTTAATTGCAATTATTAGGGTCGACACAATATATCCTCTTCTTCCATACAGACTTATCAGACTAATCATCTCTGTAGTCACTCTCTATCTAGCCATACCGTGTTTCACGCAGACCATTCATATTTTCTTTGGTCTTCTTTTACAGTTAAAGCCTTTAACATTCATACTTAAAACTTTCCTCACAACATTATTTTCATATCGTCTCCTGACATGGCACCCTGGCAACCGTTCACTCCCTAACTGGCGCAACTTTAAAATTTCCTCTAATATAATCAATCCTTATTATTTTATCTATTCGCAGCACACCACCCCATCTACTTCAATATTCACGTCGCCGCTACATACAATCGTCTCCCATCCGTCAATTTTGTCACTGGAGTGGTAGGTAGTGAATATGGTATAAAAGTCCTATAAACGATTTCGTTTTCCGCCGAAATTCTCATAAGATATCATTACTAGTGTGACCACCGTTGAAGGCGGCGAGTTTACTTATTTATATACAACTAGCTGACCCCGCACACTTCGTTGCGCCTAACAGTTAATGAATGAGCAGATCTCGATTAATTAATATTATTAAGATATGATATATCTCAATTAATTAATATTATTAAGGTACCGGGGGAGACCGAGGCTAACCTACCTAGACCAGATCGGTCATGTACTGAAGGAAGGTGGAGTCAAGAGTCTCCGAAACCGGCGAGCGTGTATGAAGAGAATTATGAATGTTGAGGAAGCGAGTGAAGTATGCAAGGATAGAGTTCTCTGGCACTCTGTTCTCTCTGCCTACCCTGCAAGGGATATGGCGTGATGATATGTATGTGTATGTATGTATGTATTAAGATATGATAATATATAAAATTAAAAAATCAAGTATTTTAATAACGTGTCAGCAATAAGAAGTATCTAATGATGTACGACATTTTTCTACATGCGCATTGAAAATTATCTAATTGTTGACATCTGAGATTTGCTCGACGATTTCGCATTGTCAACCGAGCCGTTTCACGGGCTGCTCTTGTGATTGAGAAGCACGAAGTCAGGCCATATTACCGCGGCGGTCTTCCCGTGCAATATCTGGTCCTTCTGCCGTGGTTACATTCGTGATGTTTCGAATTGTAATTGCGTTACGGCTCTATCGGCAAATATTTGATCTTATTGGTCGCGGTATTATTTATGACAATATGGCTTATTATAACAATGTTCCCAAAAATACGTAACACTCGCACAAAACGAACACTGCCGGTCAAATTTAATTTTAACTTTTTTTTTTTTGTTGTTGTGGCTCTGTTTATACTTAAGCCAATGTCAAAGTTAAGTTGCAGCTTCTTCTTCTTCTTCTTTTTATGTATTGGCAATCAGCTACTTATACGAGCCATTTTTGCCAGTGTCGAGTTATAATTATCTTCACGTTCTTAATCTCTTCAAGTTAGTCATTGTCTGTCAGTCAGTCGAATTGTCGCCATTAACACTGCTATGGTGACACTGTTAATGGTATGTTGTAGGAATTTTGATGGAAAACGAAAACGTTGTAAAGCACTTTTATATGATATTCACTACATCCCAGCTGTTCTGTCACATCATATTACATAAAACACCATAAAAATTATCTAATATAACACGTTAAAACACTAAGATATCGAATATAATACAAGAGCACAACATGACGTTTTAGATTCCCGCCAAAAGTCCTAATTTTAACTTTTCGCCACGCGAGTATAGAAGCCATAGACAACATTACGTGAGCTTTCAGTTGCGTTTTGTTACATCATCAACAAATAAACGGTCAGAACTGATGTTTTTTAATGATTTTTTTTGTTAATTAATATCATATTTTAATATCCTATATCTTATTCCCGACAACAACAAACTCAAAAACATAAAAATCATAAAAATTGGTTCAGCCGTTCTCGAGTTATATGTGTTGTAACTAACACAACTTTCTTTTATATATATTATTATATATAATTAATATGAACAAACTATAGACACAAAAAGTTCGTAATTTGTGAAGAAAATTGTAATTCCACGCTCTGGCAATAACATGATCATTTTCGTTCCAACAGAATTTAAATGTTTTATGTTATACCTACTAACGCGGGCCATAATCTTCCCACTAGCAATACTAGACACTAGAAATGTCAGTTCAAAACGATGTAGGACATTTATTGCCCTCTACCCTACCCCTTCTTTCCCCTTAAATGAATGACAGTCGCCATATTTGTGATGTCAGAATATCTGTTTCAGTTACTTTTGAAGTGTTGAGCGAATCGTTTGCGTTGATTAATTTCCGTACATTTCTGTTCCATTTTGATGTGACCGTTATATTCTTTAACATGTATCTTAAATGTTGTGTGCCGGGTTGTGTAAGTTCGCGACAGGACGCTTTTTTGCACAAATTTCCAAAGTGCGAGCGAAGACTTAAAAAATGGCTGGACTCAATTAATTGTGATTCTCTTCGAATTAAAGATGTAGAAGAACTTATGACGCTACAAGTCTGTCACAAACATTTTGAAGCTCGTTTTATAACTGATAAATCGCGTCTTTTAAGCATTGCTTATCCCAGTTTGTTTCTACAATCAGAAATTGATAGTGGAATACCACTTAATCCTTCTTCAAACACAGGTAAGTTAAAAATAAAATGAAATATAACTTGTAATTTTTCCATAGTCCTAGATATTATCCTATATGTTAATACAGGTAATGTTCTATTTACGTACCTATTTTTTTTCGAATGTGTTCAAAGGTTTAACGTTACTCAATCGTAACAACCATCCAAACACTTTCACATACATTTACTATATTAGTAGGATGGATCTATGAGTTACGGCGTAATATATCCTCAGCTGTTGTTATAAGACATAAATTGCCTTCACAATGGTAATGGTAAACTCCAGGCTGACTAGAATGGGCAACCATTCCCCCAATCAATCCCCCATCCAATATGCAAATATTATTCGAGTTATTCCTCTTATGCTAGTTACCTAACTTATATCATTGTATGTCTAAAGCATGCACTCCAAATATCACCTGTAGTTCTTTCTGTTTCATAGAGAATCCATCAATCGTAATAACCAAATTGGTCATTATTTACTTTTTTTAACTTTTGCAGATGTTGAGAACCCACTTGATGAGCATAATTATGCTATGAAAGTACATTACGATCACAATTATTGTAAGCAAGTTACTCAAGATTTTATTTCTCAAAATATGTCTGCAGCATCAGGTAATATTTTAGTAATTTCATTTCTAAAGACATGCCAATATATTTTGTGGATTATTTGGTTTATATTATTATAAAGATCATTATTTCTGTGATCACCACACAAATAATGGAGTAAGAATACAATTCACCATCCTCTATCTTATCCATGGGTGATCACAAGAGACCACTAAGGGACTATAAAACGCATATAACATCTATGTAAGAGAAGGAAAACTTGAAACAAAACCCTATACCAACACGTCTAACCAGCGTGATATAGTAGGTCAACTTCCCTCCAAATAATAGAGAAGGCTCGAGCCCAGTAGTGAAACATGTATGAGTTCAGATGATGTTAGAAGACCCTTTCCACTTCTAAATAGGTGACGCAGTGAGGGTTGATTTCCATCTCACTAGTCTCAACTAACATTTATTAATGACTTTGTATAGTACCGTCTTTAAGAGCTTAACTATTGATGGGTGGAAGTTAATATAAATTATAAGAATTAAAAATATATTCACAACTGTGCTCAAAACAATTTAAGGTATTGCGAAATTTTTAAAATGTAATTCAAACTATATTCATAATAGTTAAAATTAGTTTCAATAGGTTTACTTGATTTGTTTTTATATTTAAATTTAATCTCTTGGTGACTTTTCTAATGTATATTTAATTATATTATTACTTTTTAGCCAGTTTTGCTTCTACATCTACCTCCTACACTGAGGGGCAACAGGAACCAGCACATTTAGGTAAATTTGTTACTTTATTTAATTAATTAGTAACTTATTAAGAATTATTTATTATAAACTTATTGAGTACTCATTTTTATTCAGTTCTGATCTCTCAGTGGACAAACTTTGTTAATATGTATTTAGGTTGTAGTGATAGGGCCGTACTGTTGACAGTTTTCTGCCTACAGCCACAGATTGGCCTGTCTAAGGTTAATACACTCTCATAGCGTGTGAGTATGCTGCGTCGGCGTGTGTGTGTATGCTGTTGTTCATATGGTGAGTGAGAGAGTAAGAAGCTCAAGTTTCTGGGTAAATGTTAGTTAGCAGGTGGTGCCTTAGCTGTACCTCTGGTATTACATAAGCCCATGACTGGCAATAACACTTACCATCAGGTGTACTGCTTGTTGATTTACCACCATAAGCAATGAAAATATTTTTAAATTGTTAATCTCTAAATGTTGGAGTGGTATCAGATTACGAATATAACATGAAAAATATGTCCATTTCTTTGAATAAGGTAATTAACACTCACTGTGCCTATTTTACGATATGGTGGATCGGCACACGATAGCGCACACTAGCGGGGTTTACAGACTTTATTGGTGTTTAGCTTCATGTTTTGTCAGCGCGTACTAACGGATCACCATAACTAGGGGTTTGGTATTGTTATGTTTCTATAGAGTTCCCAACAAACCAATTATTTTGTAATTTGACCACACAGATGGAGTAGTGGTTAATAAGATCTTCCGAGACCTTCCGTGCAAATGGCATGGTTCCTACGCAAGACAATAATTTATGCGATCGACAAAGTGTAATTCTGAATCTGGTTAAAATTTGTCTGCATTATTTATGTTTGTAAAGCCCCCTAACATATAAGGATTATTTTTTGTGTGCAGAGTGGCGTCTTTTAAAAAAATACATTCGTTTGCCGGTTATGACTATCGCACTGTGAGACACCAATAGTATTTACGCCACACTATAAACTATACTGAAAGATATGAGATGAAAGTGTTTCAATTGAAAATAAAAATTGATAGTAGGTGAAAATGATTTTATCAATAATAATAATATAAAGGTTATCGAGAGAATCAGTAAAAGTGAATACGTAAACATGAGTTTTAAAAATAAAATTTTATGAAATATTTCATTTTGTTTTAAAATTTAATTGCCTCCATTGTTTTGTGTAACAATGGCAGTAGTGTCATAAAACGATAAAGTCGTTTTTAAATACATACAATAAGATTTACAACTATGAAAACAATAAAAGTGCTACAAAGCAGCTGCCTTCTTTAAATAGATTTATTGTGTGCAATTTATTTTCAAATATTTAACACAAAGGATTATTATTTATGAGAAATGGAAATATTATTTAAAAATATGGGATCATTTTTTTTATTACAATAACATCGAATTCATTTTTAGAGTAAAGTACGCCATATATTAATTTTACTTTCATACTCTATACGATATACACATTAATTTTACTTTCATACTCTTTTCTGCATATCCAACTCTCGCTTCCATACAGTAATGTTCGGACAAGCACTGCGTTATATATTGTTACACGTGCCTTCTGGCTGAGGTGGTGGCTACTGAGAAGTTGCCCCAACACTTCGTCCACTCTATTTCCCGCATTCACTCTTCACTCTATATCAGCGGTGAACCTTCCATCTCAGCTAAATCCACATCCAAGATATACAAATTCATCCACTTGCTCTAGTAAATTACATAACCCTTTATTTTGTGTCAGTGTGTGTCACGTGTTACTCAGTTATAAATAAAAGGCATTGCTTTAATAAATGATTTATTAATTATTTAATAACTCGTTTGTTGGTAGCTCTATACAAACACACAGACAAACACAGATGGCGTAGTGGTTATATGCCGACTTTCCGTGCCCGTGTCGTGGGTGCGATTTCCACGCAGGACAATAATTTGTGAGATTGTTCTGAGCCTGGGTGTAATTTGTTGGCGTAAATTGCATATTTGCAAAGTCCCCCGCAAAACAAAGATTATTTCCTTAGTGCAGGGTGTTGTCTTTAAAAAAACAACACCACAAAACTTCTGATAATGGCTATTTGGTAGTTGGTAGTATGCGCTGACAACACATGACGTTAAACAATGTTAAAATTAATATCCCTTCAAGAAAAGAAAAACTTAATATAAAATAATATACATAATGGATTGACAACCAAACTATAATAGGGAGCTAATATCTTTTACTTTATGAGCTTTTACATCTATATAGTGACATGTAGCTATTAAAGCAATCACAAAGTTATTTTAATAAAATTATTATTAATGGATCCTTTCAAACAACATATTCTTATAAAAAATAATATTATGATTTCAGATACCAACTTGATAAGAAATAACTCAAGAAGTTGCAAAAGGTTTACAAATATTAATGATTTAACACCTAGGTGCAAGAAGCTTTATACTATGTACAGAAAATCAAGAAAACAGCTCAGCTTTGTGCGCAGAGCTAAAGAAGCTCTAAAACTATCTAAGAAGGATTCATTTAAAAAGCTTTCAATGGGAATGAACCCTCTAGCACAGAAAATGTTGTGGATGCAAATTAAACTTTGTACAAAGAAGGATAAGGGAAGGCGTTTTACTTTAGATGAAAAATTGATTGCTTTATGTATATTAAAACAAGGCCCTAAATGCTATAGATTTCTTCAGAAGATTTTTATCTTACCTTCTGAAACAACTTTAAAAAAAATGGTATCTCATTTAAAAATTGATTCTGGAATTAATGTTCAAATTTTTAAAGCCATCAAAGATTCGGTAGTAAGTTCACACTCAATTATTTGAATCGTAACTTTCCTTAACCTATACAATTTAAATAGTATTACATTGTATTTTATTTCTTTTAGGACAAGAATTGGTGCAGTGAAAAAAAATATTGTTCTATCATATTTGATGAAATGGCACTTCAGGCAGGCTTAAATTATACCTATAAAGATGCTATATGTGGATTTGTGGAACTGCCTGAAAGAATAAACCAATTTGCTGACCATGTTCTAGTATTTATGATAAAAGGAATAGTACAAAAGTGGCAGCAACCAATTGCGTATTATTTTTGTGAAGGGGCAACTACCTCATTAAAATTAAAGCAAATATTGCGAGATGTGGTAACTGCAGTTGGTGAAACTGGCCTCAAACCTTTGGCTCTAGTAGCAGACCAAGGAGCTGCATTTCAAGCAGCTTTGCGAAGTTTTCAAGAAGAAACCCGTAGAGCTCAAATATTAGAAAACAAAACTACAGGTAAAAAATTATTAATTTAATGTATCTACATGAATGTACGAGAACATAATGAATTTTGCTATAGAATACTATAGCAGTATGTTCAAGGCAATGCAAGGCAAACTATACCTCTTGTTCCTGTCATATAACAGTAACTTCCATATAAAGGTGACATGTTGGTTAAACTATGCATAGCTGGTTATACACGTTATAATAAACAATTGGATATTTTTTAAGTAAATGTATTAATTATATTTCAGATGATACTATATGTATTGCAAATTTTAATTTGAGTGTCATATATGATCCACCTCATCTAATTAAAGGATTAAGAAATAATTTTATTACAAAAAATATATCTCACAATAATAAAATTGCAAAATGGATGGATATTGTAGATGTATATAAAACGGATTGTCAACATGCAGAAACTCGATTGCTACACAAGCTAAACGATGAACATGTATTACCAGAGAAAATAAAAAAGATGAAGGTAAATGCATTAAAATATTTTTATAATATAGAAAACAAAATTTATAAAATGACCATATTTATCATGTTAGATATTATTGTAAATAGTTATAATTATAAACTAAAAAGAAAAGTAAATCGCGCCTCTAAAGTAACTTGTTATTTCTGTTTATTATTATAATTGACTTTTTATAAATAAAAAAGAGTGAATATTAATAAACAATTTAATTTATGTTTAATATTTAACGATTAAATGTAACTTATATTAGACAGTCACTCCCTGTCACACACGCGCACACACACACATGAGTAGAGAATAGCGACGTAGTAGGGTTATCATGGCATGACAGCGTCACATTATTTGCCTTAGTACTAGCGATGCGAAAAACGGCTCACTGAAAAGAAAAGAGAGATATAGCTCCTTTGATCAAAAGAACTATATCACTCTTTTAGCTCTTTAGCTCTTTTAGCTCACTTAGTTCATATATATCCTGAGTTCATTCGGCTCATCAAGTGAGCTAGCTCCTTATTGAGTTAGCTCATTTCATTTCAACTCGTTCACGGCTCTAACTCTTTTGAATAGTTCAAAATCTGAACTACGCGATCATGAAGCGATAACCTTGATATCCATGGGCATGTAAATTTTGAATGGTGATCGCAGGATGAGATATAAAATATATTTATATGTACGGAGTACGGCCGCAGTGATCGTGTTTAGTTTTCCCGTCTTCGGCTCAATCGGCTCGCAATGCATATCGGAACCTGCTCAATACTTTTTCTGTTCGGCGGTGATCGGCATAGATTGGGAGCTTTCGGTCGTCGACTGCTCGCACGACACGACGACGCGAGTAAAAGGTTCGATTGAGCCGTTGAACTATTAACTGAGCTACTGAGCTAGATTGAAATCAAAGAGCTAGTTCATTTGTATCTCTCATTCAGGAGCTACCCAAGTCTACTCTTTAGTTCATTTAGCTCATATATATCTTGAGTTCATTTAGCTCATCAAGAGAGCTAGCTCTTTTATTGAGTTAGCTCATTTCATTTCAACTCGTTCACGGCTCTAACTCTTTTGAATAGTTCAAACTCTGAACTACGCGATCATTAAGCGATAAGCTTGATATGCATGAGCATGTAAATTTTGATTGGTGATCACAGGATTAGATATAAAATATATTTATATAAAAAAATTGAAAGGTCTGTTTGTAATTGAAATGGTTAAAAACAGCTTTTCACTAAATACATATGGGCTGACAGAATCGACTGCGTCCAGTGACAGCTTACACTGATAACTATTATTATTATTGAATATTGTTATTTAAAGATGAATATTATTTTTTTAAATATAACTTTTTATTTTCAAACATTTTGTCTTTGTTGAACATATAACGTTTAGGCTCGCAATAGTCACAATGCATATCGGTGCTCAATACTTTTACTGTTCGGCGGTGATCGGCATATATCGGGCACTTTCGGTCGTCGACTGCTCACACGACATGACGACGCGAGTAAAAGAACCGATTGAGCCGTTGAACTATTAACTGAGCTACTGAGCTAATAGTGAGCTAGATTGAAATCAAAGAGCTAGTTCATTTGTATCTCTCATTCAGGAGCTACCCAAGTCTACTTAGTACCCAATCTATCATTTCCAGTAGGTAGTCGACAAAATTTTGTTGCCAAGGCGCGCAAAAAGATGTTTCACATCACAAACTTCCAGTACCTATCTATTATGTATACAGGTATAGTGAGTTTTTTTTCATGCTTTTGAAAATTACAACAATCATCAACGACGACTGCCTCACACGTCTACTTGTGTTCGGGTTGCACAATCGGCGATCATAGATTTAACTATAATGCTGTCACAGACTTTTTTGTTGAACTATTTAAGAGGCACAATTCCACCATACATAATATTCATCTAAATATTAAGATATTTACAGCGTATGCAAGAATAGCTCGCAGATGGCAGATTTTTTTTTGTCGTTATCGTTATAAAATATCTTTAGAAATTATAGCTTATATGTTATTCTGATCTGTAAGCTATATTATTGTAAAGTTTCATCAAAATCGAAGAGTAACAAACATACATCCATACATTCTTACATACTTTCGCGTTAATAATATTAGTAGGATTCTTGAGTGCAATAAAAGTCAACTGAAAGCAATACCTGCCTCAATTTTACTTAGTGATTTGTGGTTAATGACATCAGTGATTGACCACAAACTAGGTTTTATAATTATGTAAAACCGAGCTAAAAAGAAAATTACATGAAAATTGGGATGAGAGAATTATTTTGGAACGAAGTTCCTTATCGCGCGTTGTGAAAGGGGGCTAGACGGAAAAAATTCTTACGAAAAGTTGTCACGACACTTTTTGCTATAGTAAGCTATTGTAAGCTGTGCGGCGTCGCTCGTCGGCTCTCTTATAGAAAGCAAGCCAGATATTTTCATTTCTATTTCGCATTGAACAGTGTGGTGTCGCGACGATTTTTTTTTTATAGATAGAGTGATTCAAGAGGAAGGTTTATATGTATAATATATGCATAATGTACTAGAGAAACACTGATAATTTTAGAGGTTTCTAATGTGATGTCGTAAATAAACACATTATTTTGCGCTTACATTGCAAACGCTGGCTGAACCCTACGAAATAGATCAAAATAAAGTACTACAGTATTATACAGCTTAAAAAGGCCTACAAAAAAGTCCGCGATGGTATATATCTATTTCTTAAGGATAACATACTATATCCATTTTAATACTTTAAAAAATGTTCTATTATAAAACGGTAATTGAAAAGCTATTTACACAAATACTGTATTAATCCTTATCATTTTAAATACATTAGTTGGCTTGAGCATTTCATGAAGATATTTTTTTTCCTTCAGACCATGCAAATTAAATCAATACCTTAAGAGATATAGCAAAATCAAAATAATGCGCAACGAAATTATTTTCGCCCTTAACCGGGCCGCGTGGCCGGCTCGCGTTCGAGCTCGGGGCCGAAAAGTTTTAGTAGTCTAGTGGAATTGTATATCCTATTATTAATATTATAAACGTGAAAGCTTGTAATAATGTATGGAAGTGAACATGTTTGTTGCTCTTTCACGTAAAAACTACTGAATGGATTTTGATGAAATTTATAGTAATATAGCTTGCACATCAGAATAACACATAGGCTATAATTTATAAAGATATTTTGCAAATTGGCTAAAATATAACGATAAAAATCGCTTAAGGCAGAAAAAAATTATATAATTAAAATAGAACTTCGTTCCATCCGGGTGTCCCTTGACACCTCCGGTTTTTTTTTATAACTGAAATCTTATTATATTACAGGTGAAGAATTGCGTTCGTGTATTCAGTAAAACAATGGCGGGAGCCCTAAATTTTACAGCAGCATTCTGTAAGTTTACATTTTTAAAGTTAATATATATTAACAAGTGAATACACTAATAGTGTATGTAGTGGTTTAATTAATAATGTTTCATGCCGAGTGTCATAGGTTCAATATCCAAACAGGATAATTCTTTGTGCAATTCACAAATTATTGTTATGTCTGGGTGTATTTGTGTTGGTTGTTTGTATGCCTGCAAAGGCCGCTCTGATATAAAGATCTTTACTTAATGTGGAATGTGTTATAAATAAATATATTACGTAGATATTACTTATTATTGAATATTAGATATTACTACTTACATATTATATACGTGTGTATGAATAGATTATGTGTATGCACGTGGCGTACGTTCCTTCATATAATGTACATTGTTAGGGTTACAAAATTATTTATAGTAAGTATAAGTAAATCTCAATAATACTGAAACATTGTTGATAGAATCATTCTTGCAAAACAACTACATTTTTATGTTTAATCACAACACACACGCCAATGATAAAAATTTGTGCAGCAGCTATGAATGGATTTTCAATATATATTCATATATATAAACATATTAGATTTTTTGTTCATTCTTGATACAAAACTTTAAAGTGTATCAAATTTTATATCCATCATTATTTTTTAAAAAATGGATACAAAGTTTTTGAATCACTTAATAAATAAATTTTCTGTAAATAGCTTCTATATTTAAGTAAGACTCTAGTGATGTAGTTACTCACAGTTTGTAGGCCTTCACCATACTTGGTAATAGATGTATTGGTGCTCTTTAGTCAATCATATACATAATAAAAATGTAATTGATCCCTATTATGTATTTGGACGAAATGTGAGAAAAATATTAGGATAGGACTTTATTTTAAATTTGTCTGCTAGTATGTTAAAATATGGTGAAGTATTTATTAGAAATTTTACTCATATCGTATATTTTTTGTTTTTTGCAGCACACTATGCTGATGGACGACCAGTAAGTGACACAATCAAAAATACTGCTGATATTGTGTCATTTTTTGACGATCTATTCGACAGTGTAAATGGTACCACAAAAATTAATAAAAAAAGGACCGGAAAATTATTGCGTTCTACAGTTACTGCAAACAGTATTCACCATGTTTTCTGGCGGGAGGCTATCGAAAAATTACTCCGGCTCAAATATATTAATCAAAATGGTAACGAAGTTACTGTGCCCAGCATAAGAAACTGGATAACTACTCTGCATAGTATGCAGAGAATATGGCAAGTCCTTAAGGACAATAATATTAAAGTACTAAGACCTAGATATTTAAATTCGGACGCTATAGAAAATTTCTTTGGTCGTGTTCGCGCGTATAACTTTAGAGACAACAATCCAACTTGCCAAAATTTTATTTCAACATTTAAATCTTTGTTGATTACAGGATTTATAAAGTTTCACCATTCATCGTTCAATTGTGAAATGGATAGTAGCAACCAACTCTTAAACATAAAATCATTACTTTTAAATAATATTGGTGACAGTGATAAGGACTGTGGTGAAACTTATAAATCCTGTGTAGGGAATTATCCAGTTTCTCAAATAGCAAGGCGTGAACGATTGTCTATTCAAACTCGTGCTTATACTGCTGGGTGGGTTGTAAGAAAAATTATTTCTAATGTCAAATGTATGGAATGTAAAAAATGCCTTACAGTCGAAAAGGGCACAGAAGTTCACGACTGGATAAATTTCAGAGAATATGACAAAAAATCGAAAAATAGGCTAACCTACCCAGCTGAGATAATAGTACGTTACTTTGGCATGATATTTGAGGAAGCGAAAACTTACTTGGAGGCAAATGCTCATAGTTCTAATATCGCTGAAAATATAAAAAGTGTAATCGAAAGTAAATATGTGCTCAATCAAAGTTCATGCCAAAGACACCGTGATGAAGTTGTTCACGCTTTGCTAACTATAACTATAAAATTATGTATTCACAATTGGTGCAACAGTGTTAACAGAATTTTAAAAGGCACGGACATTTTTCGATTGCAGCAAAACTCCAATCTCCCGCCCATGCAAAAAAAGGCATTGGATAAATATAAGAAAAAGTTAAAAATAAAAAAATGACATTTGAAATTTTGTTTTATTTGTAATTTATATAAATTTTGATCCTGAGGTTCCTGGCGGTAGTTGACCGCAACTTTGCTCAAAAAAATTGAAACAAATAGTTTCAATAGTAAATAACCTATATAAATTATATATATATATATATATTGGCATAATCATCAAACGTTTCCTTTGCTCAAAGATGTTATAAATAAAAAAAAGAACTGTCATACATCTTTTTGTTTCAACCAATAGCAAGCAAGAATTTAAGTCTAGTAAATTTGTTCGCCAGATGTCCATCTGATACGTAGTATCCTTTAATCTGTGCCTACTAATATACTTTTACTTACGAAACCTGGATGATAAACATTAACGTAAAAATCTAAAAATAAAATGATTATATCAGATAAAAACACACGTAATGTAGACCAAATTACACCAGTTTCTAGATAAATCACTTTGTTGGTTCTATTAGTACAGCGATTTCTACGCTTTTAGTAGCTTATGATAATTCGACTTTTTGACCGATTGTCAAAATTGTCAATTAAAATGAGATGATGCTGTGAGTAAAGCTTATCTATCGATTAAAAAAAGTGAAGAAAGAAAAGCGAAATCTTGATTATAATTCTTATAGATTGGTATAAAAATATTTTATGAGTTTTTAAAGATTATCGTGTTGTGTCTGGTATCTATATTACATAGGTTATAACAGTAAATATTAAAATAATAACAGCGCTTTCCGATGCGATAGGATATTTTTAGAATTAACTAATAAGACATGTAATTAGCTTAAAAAGTGATAATTGTTTATGTTTACTATAATATTTTGTTTTACCTAATGTAATGGTATAGGTTTATTAACCCAAAATGAAGTAAAAGCGTGTCTAATAATATTTTTCGGTGTCCCGTTAGAATGCATAGTTGAACATTTTTCATCGCTCTAAAAGTAGGTTGAATATGGAGACTACTACGTTTACACAAATAACCGTAAAAGTTGAGCCAGGAAGCAGTTCAAAATCTGATGAGGAAACCCCTAACGAGAATTTACCAAATGATTTTAAAAGTGAGTAATAAGTATGTATAAATTTTAGTCATTGCAATCCGCCTGAAGACATTAGGTGGGCGCGATATGTTTGTGTTTTGAATGTATTTTGATTTATACATACATACATACATACATATCATCACGCCATATCCCTTGCAGGGTAGGCAGAGAGAACAGAGTGCCAGAGAACTCTATCTCTGCATACTTCACTCGCTTCCTCAACATTCATAATTCTCTTCATACACGCTCGCCGGTTTCGGAGACTCTTGACTCCACCTTCCTTCAGTACATGACCGATCTGGTCTAGGTAGGTTAGTCTCGGTCTCCCTCGGTACCTACATCCTTCCACTTTCGCATTGTATATCTTCTTAACCAGGCGTTCGTTCGGCATTCTTTCCACATGTCCGAACCATCGGAGCATTCCCTTTCGCATCTTTACACCAATACTCTCTTTCATACCTACTCGCTCTCTTACGTCGTCGTTACGAATGCGGTCGGTCAGCCTAACTCCACAGATTTTCCGCAGAGATCGCATTTCGACCGCATTAATTTTACTATCATACTCTTTTCTGCATACCCAACTCTCGCTTCCATACAGTAATGTTGGGACAAGCACTACGTTATGTATTGCTACACGTGCCTTCTGGCTGAGGTGGTGGCTGCCGAGAAGTTGCCCCAATGCTCCGTTCACTCTATTTCCCGCATTCACTCTTCGTTCTATATCAGTGGTGTACCTTCCATCTCGGCTAAATCCACATCCAAGATATACAAATTCATCCACTTGCTCTAGTACATCATTACCTATTGTTACTCTTACATCTGTTCTGGTTTTATCTCTTTCAAAGACCATTATTTTGGTTTTGCTCACATTCACGCGTAGACACCTTTTCTTACAATCTTCTGTCATTGTGTCGACTAGGGTCTGCAGGTCAGTCGCTGACTGTGCCAGCAGGACTGCATCATCTGCATAAAGCAGAGCAGTGACCACTGAGTCGCCCATCTGGACTCCCACATTCATATCGTTCAACCTTTGGAGACATTTATCCAGATATATGATAAACAGCCTGGCTGACAGAACGCACCCCTGCTTAACGCCGATATTGACGTCAAACCAAGGCGACATTCCATCATCCAGCCGCACACAGGCTCTACAGCCCATATAACTAGACTGCACAGCCTGTAGCAGTTTACCACTAATACCATACTCCGGTAAAATGTCCCAAAGTTCCTTTCGTACAACCGTGTCAAATGCTCTCTCCAGATCCACAAAACTGCAGAAAACCCTCTGACCTAGAGCCAGATGCTTCTCCACAATGTTGCGCAGAGAGAACACTTGTTCCATGCATCCCCTTCCACTCCTGAAACCTCCTTGTGTCTCACACAGTAAACCATCGGACACCATGTTAAATAATATTGCATATATTTGACAATGCAAAATTTTCATCCATAATAATTTGATTTTTCAATAATAAATTCCTTATTAATATTTAAATGAAAGTGCCATTATATATTTCACCTCTTGCACTCTATAATTTTTATTAATTAAATGCTTCTATGTCTATGTATTATTTTTCAAATGTGTTTTTTATTGATATTAAATGTATTCCATTTATATCATATCAATAATAATTTTAGTTATGGTATTTTGAAGCTTGCCTTCGAAGTAAGGAAATATTTTAAGATTATCATATTCATTAAAAGCATGGGAATTTTCTTGCAAGTATCAATTTTAAATATGGGATTATTAAATTGCATAAACATAGTTGCTAGGTTACACTTAAGTAACCTCTAATAACAGTAGGAATTATTGTTTCAAGTTTTTTAGACTAACTGTACAGATGGCAAAGTAAGTAAGATACTATCATGTCAAGTGTCTTTGCAACTTAAAGGAATCTTAATAAACTAACATTTTGAAATCAGTTTTGAGGCTATCTAACAAACTATTAGGCTTTTCCGTAAGGTATTTTTCTTTCGCAAAATCATATTTGATTTTAGCTTTATAATTTATCTTAAACTGTTACAGTCAAAGAGGAAGAAATAGTCATTAAAGCAGAAATAGAAGAGCAGTTAGATGATTCTACTAATGAGGAAGTAGCCGATGAAGTGAATACTGAATCGCTTGAAAATCAAAATGAAACAGGTAATGTGATTAGAAAGAGAAATTAGTGCCAAATAAAGACTACTAGACCTGAATAGGATCTGCCCAGAATTATTAAACATAGGCCTCTCTATGGCTTATAATACTACAACTGCTGTACTTGGCATACAGATGGGTGGTCAGGTCATATAATTTTCACAGGAGACTGCTGCTGTGCATTCTTCTAGTGATACCTCAGCTGCTTTTTATAACTCTCAGGGGAAAGTAAGGTGGTAGCACATAGGATTCTTAATCCAGTATATTTACAGGTATGAAACACATAGCTAATGGATACTGCACTAGCCATGAAACAACTTGGCGAGGACATCTCTGTAATTATTTTATATGCTGAACTTTCCCCAGATGTGTGGCCAGATTATGTCCTATAAAAAAATACTTGACACTGATGTTAAACACACATACAATTTCATAATATGTAAAGATTCTCAGGAAATATACTCATTTCATAGTCCCGATGGTTCGGACATGTGGAAAGAATGCCGAACGAACGTCTGGTTAAGAAGATATACAATGCGAAAGTGGAAGGATGTAGGTACCGAGGGAGACCGAGACTAACCTACTTAGACCATATCGGTCATGTACTGAAGGAAGGTGGAGTCAAGAGTCTCCGAAACCGGCGAGCGTGTATGAAGAGAATTATGAATGTTGAGGAAGCGAGTGAAGTATGCAGAGATAGAGTTCTCTGGCACTCTGTTCTCTCTGCCTACCCTGCAAGGGATATGGTGTGATGATATGTATGTATGTCATAGTCCATGTTGTCTTTTATATTGTGGTAATAAATATTCAATTCCTTTAGGAGAGGAAGAAGTGGTTTTGTTTTAGATTAATAAAAACTCAAGCAAAACCTATAATACCACTGCAAAGTGGTATTTTCTGCTGTCCTTTTAATGTTTTAAAAAAACTAGCCGACCTGGCATACTTCGTTCCGCCTAACAGTTAATGAATGAGCAGATTTTGATTAATTCCAAATTATTAAGTTATTTTTTAACCGACTTCAAAAAGGAGAAGGTTCTTTTATTATGATAATAAATATAAATATTATATAAATTTAAAACATCAAGTATTTTAATAACATGCTAGCAAGACGAAGAAGTACCTTGTATTAATACGACATTTTTGTTCATGCACATTGAAAATGATCTAATTGTTGATCTCTTAGATTTGCTCGACGCTTTCGCATTGTAAACCGAACTGTTTCATGGGCTGCCTCGCTTTGCTCTTGTGATTAAGAACCACAAGGTTGGGCCATATTAACGCGGTGGTTTTCCCGTGCAATATCTTATTCTTCTGCCGTGGTTACATTGGTGATGTTTCGAATTCTAATTGCGGTACGGCTTTGTCGGGAAAGATTTGATCTTATTGGTCGCGCCATTGTTGATGACAATATAGACACAATATGATTTATTATAATAAAAATCGTAAAAATTTGTAACACTCGCACAAAACGAACTCTGACCGGTCAAATTTAATTTCAACTTTTCGCGGTATTTTCCAAACTATTAGACCACGTAATGACGTGAGCTGTCAATTGCGTTTTTGTTTACATCATCAACAAATAAATGTTTAGAACTGTGGTTTTGTATTGAATTTTTTGGTTTATTAATATCATATTTTAATATCCTATATCTTATTCCCGACCAAGACAAACTCAAAAACATAAAAGTCATAAAAATTGGTTCAGTCGTTCTCGAGTTATAAGTGTTGTAACTAACACAACTTTCTTTTATATATATAATATATATATATATATATATATATATATATATATATATATACCCAACTACATATAGACCAACTACATATAGATAAGGTCAAACATGTCATTATAACCTTTAGCAATATTTTATTGTTTAGATGGAAAAGTTCAAGAGCCAATCTCTAAACTTCCTGTCAAAAAAAGAAAACCATTGTTGGAGACCAGCCCTAAGGATATACCAGAAGATGAGGACTTACCTAATAAAGAAGATGACAAGGTAATTCATAGACTTAGACTGCACAGTGTAGTGGTTAAGATATCGACCTTCCGTGCCAGTGCTAGAGGTTCGATTCCCACACAGGACAATACTTTGTGCAATTCACAAAGTGTTGCATATATGCAAGAGAAGGAAAACTCCTTAAACCACCACCTGACCAGCTTGGTATAGTAGACCAAGTTTCCTCCTGTTATAGGAGGTTTGAGCCCAGCAGTGGAACATATATAATGATGATGATATTTTTAATTCATTAGAATGAATTAAATTACTAATTAAATTTCAAATATATTTACCATAGGTACATGAATACCATTGACATACATAAAAACCATTTTTTTTTCAGAATACTTCCGATAACGAGAACGAAGGTAATGAGCAGCTTGAAAAGGCAGACGATGAAAAACCTAAAGGTGATATATTAATACCAGCTACTACCCGCGGTTTTGCCCGCGTAATAAGAAACTTTCCCAAAGTAGAACTGTAATTAGATTACAATACAGAAATAACAAGTATCCTATGTGTTACCCCGAAAATGGTCTATCTATGTGCCACTTTTTATCCAAATCTGTTTATCAGTTTATGCTTGATTAAGTAAGAAACATCCAAACATTTATAATATTACACATACATACATATCATCACGCCATATCCCTTGCAGGGTAGGCAGAGAGAACAGAGTGCCAGAGAACTCTATCTCTGCATACTTCACTCGCTTCCTCAACATTCATAATTCTCTTCATACACGCTCGCCGGTTTCGGAGACTCTTGACTCCACCTTCCTTCAGTACATGACCGATCTGGTCTAGGTAGGTTAGTCTCGGTCTCCCTCGGTACCTACATCCTTCCACTTTCGCATTGTATATCTTCTTAACCAGACGTTCGTTCGGCATTCTTTCCACATGTCCGAACCATCGGAGCATTCCCTTTCGCATCTTTACACCAATACTCTCTTTCATACCTACTCGCTCTCTTACGTCGTCGTTGCGAATGCGGTCGGTCAGCCTAACTCCACAAATTTTCCGAAGAGATCGCATTTCGACCGCATTAATTTTACTTTCATACTCTTTTCTGCATACCCAACTCTCGCTTCCATACAGTAATGTTGGGACAAGCACTGTGTTATGTATTGCTACACGTGCCTTCTGGCTGAGGTGGTGGCTGCCGAGAAGTTGCCCCAACGCTCCGTTCACTCTATTTCCCGCATTCACTCTTCGCTCTATATCAGTGGTGTACCGTCCATCTCGGCTAAATCCACATCCAAGATATACAAATTCATCCACTTGCTCTAGTACATCATTACCTATTGTTACTCTTACATCTGTTCTGGCTTCATCTCTTTCAAAGACAATTATTTTGGTTTTGCTCACATTCACGCGTAGACCCCTTTTCTTAGAATCTTCTGTCATTGTGTCGACTAGGATCTGCAGGTCAGTCGCTGACTGTGCCAGCAGGACTGCATCATCTGCATAAAGCAGAGCAGAGACCACTGAGTCACCCATCTGGACTCCCACATTCATATCGTTCAACCTTTGGAGACATTTATCCAGATATATGATAAACAGCCTGGCTGATAGAACGCAGCCCTGCTTAACGCCGATATTGACGTCAAACCAAGGCGACATTCCATCATCCAGCCGCACACAGGCTCTACAGCCCATGTAACTGGATTGCACAGCCTGCAGCAGTTTACCGTTAATACCATACTTCGGTAAAATGTCCCAAAGTTCCTTTCGTACAACCGTGTCAAATGCTCTCTCCAGATCCACAAAACTGCAGAAAACCCTCTGACCTAGGGCCAGATGCTTCTCCACAATGTTGCGCAGAGAGAACACTTGATCCATGCATCCCCTTCCACTCCTGAAACCTCATTGTGTCTCACACAGTAAACCATCGGACACCATCCTCATTCTCCTTTCAATAATTTTACCATACACTAGGCTCTGTAATTTGCGCAGTCATAACGTGAACCCTTGTTTTTAAACAAAGGCACGATGACTGCGCTATTCCAGTCCCCGGGAACCATTCCCGAGCTCCAACATAAATTGAGGAGCAACAGGAACGCCTCCCGGACACAGGAGCCACCAAGCTTGATCATCTCGGCAGACACCATATCAATGCCCGCTGCCTTACCATTTTTCAAACTTCTTATCGCCCATTCAACTTCATCCATACTGATGCCATCGGAGGACGCCGTCGCCGAATGTTGATCTACTAGACCACATGCGACACCGGCGCCAACCGTAGCATCCGCATACATATCGCCAAGATATTCACTCCATCGGCTTAACACGTCTTGTGTTTGTGTAAGAATGTCTCCACCTTTAGACCTTATTTTATTCATTCTGAAGGCTGACCAACCACCCCGAGACTTCTTCACCTCCCTCCAAAAGAGTTTGGTGTTACCCTCGAAGTTTTTAGTCAGCCTATCTTCTGCACTCATACTTGCTCTATCACGTTTCTCTTTCACTAAGGCCTTGGTGTCATTCTTACATTGCCGATATATTTCTTTCTTCTGTTCAGTCATACTGTCATTCAGATTCAAAGAAGAGACATAGTCCAGCCACGCTTTCTTGTTTTGCTCTACGGAAGCTGCCACTTCCGCATCCCACCATGCATCACCATTTGTGTTTCTATGCTTCTTTGAACTTCCACATACTTCTTTCGATGTGTCTACCATACTCTCTTTCAATACTCTCCAGCATTCTTCAATGTCCGATTGCGGCTGGCTTGCCATCGTCAGCTGTTCTCGGACACCCTTTGCATACTTTTCTCTTACACACTCTTCTTGCAACCTTTCAACCTTTATTCTTTCAAGCCCTCCGAAGTGGACACGCTCTCGCCAGTGCCTCCACTTTCTGAACAGACCACTAAATCTCGCAATAACGAGATAGTGGTCCGTATCGACTGTGGGGCCCCTGTAGGCTCTTGCGTCCAATATTTTGCTTCGGAGGCGACTGTCTACCAAAATTAAATCTATTATACTTTTCTGTTCATTCCTTCTCCATGTATACGTATGGATGTCCTTATGTTGGAAAAATGTGTTTGACACAATAAGGTTTCTCTCCATGCATACATCCGCTATGAGCCTACCTGCGTCGTTCACTCTCTTATCACCAAATGGACCAAGTACGTCCTCATAGTCGGGACGCTTGGTCCCCACCCATCCGTTCAAATCTCCGCATACAATCACGCGTTCACTGGTTTCTGCCATATCCAGAACTTCCCTAACATTATCCCAAAACTTCTCTAGGTCTGATGCCACCGAGGATCCTACGGGAGCATATGCTACAACCATGAATACCTTGGTGACACCAAGTGTCATTTATAATATTAGTAGGATTATAATATGTATTTATAATACTATAATAGCTTGTGCCCGCAGCTAAGTCCACGTAAAAACTACCTCATAATATAAAAAAAATAACAATAAATTATCCCAAGGGAGGCGTCTGCACCACCGAAGACAAAGATCGGGTACCGGTGGTCCGCTCGCACGGCGAAGAGAGAGGATTTTACGGTGGGTCTATGGAGTCATGCGCCGCCTTCTCCGTCACCCCGGACCGATTTGGCAACGCGAGACGCACCCTTAGCCCACCAATAAAAAAAAAAAAAAGGGAGGCGGTTGCTAGTTAATATAAAATCAATTACAAAATTTACCCGGTCCCACACCCAGATAATCATACAAGAAAACGAGTTAGGAAAAGCATAGTAATCTGAAATACAAAACGATAAAATCGAAGAGAAAATACAGTTTTTATTTCATATAATAAATTATACATATCATCACGCCATATCCCTTGCAGGGTAGGCAAAGAGAACAGAGTGCCAGAGAACTCTATTCTTGCATACTTCACTCGCTTCCTCAACATTCATAATTCTCTTCATACACGCTCGCCGGTTTCGGAGACTCTTGACTCCACCTTCCTTCAGTACATGACCGATCTGGTCTAGGTAGGTGAGTCTCGGTCTCCCCCGGTACCTACATCCTTCCACTTTCGCATTGTATATCTTCTTAACCAGACGTTCGTTCGGCATTCTTTCCACATGCCCAAACCATCGGAGCATTCCCTTTGGCATCTTTACACCAATACTCTCTTTCATACCTACTCGCTCTCTTACGTCGTCGTTACGAATGCGGTCGGTCAGCCTAACTCCACAGATTTTCCGTAGAGAACGCATTTCGACCGCATTAATTTTGCTTTCATTCAACTTTCATACTCTTTTCTGCATACCCAACTCTCGCTTCCATACAGTAGTGTTGGGACAAGCACTGCGTTATGTATTGCTATACGTGCATTCTGGCTGAGGTGGTGGCTACCGAGAAGTTGCCCCAACGCTCCGTTCACTCTATTTCCCGCATTCACGCCTCGCTCTATATCAGTGGTGTACCTTCCATCTCGGCTAAATCCACATCCAAGATATACAAATTCATCCACTTGCTCTAGTACATCATTACCTATTGTTACTCTTACATCTGTTCTGGCATCATCTCTTTCAGAGACCATTATTTTGGTTTTTCTCACATTCACGCGTAGACCCCTTTTCTTACAATCTTTGTCATTGTGTCGACTAGGATCTGCAGGTCAGTCGCTGAATGTGCCAGTAGGACTGCATCATCTGCATAGAGCAGAGCAGTGACCACTGAGTCGCCCATCTGGACTCCCACATTCATATCGTTCAATCTTTGGAGACATTTATCCAGATATATGATAAACATAATAAATTATACATATCATCACGCCATATCCCTTGCAGGGTAGGCAAAGAGTACAGAGTGCCAGAGAACTCTATCCTTGCATACTTCACTCGCTTCCTCAACATTCATAATTCTCTTCATACACGCTCGCCGGTTTCGGAGACTCTTGACTCCACCTTTCTTCAGTACATGACCGATCTGGTCTAGGTAGGTGAGTCTCGGTCTCCCCCGGTACCTACATCCTTCCACTTTCGCATTGTATATCTTCTTAACCAGACGTTCGTTCGGCATTCTTTCCACATGTCCAAACCATCGGAGCATTCCCTTTGGCATCTTTACACCGATACTCTCTTTCATACCTACTCGCTCTCTTACGTCGTCGTTACGAATGCGGTCGGTCAGCCTAACTCCACAGATTTTCCGTAGAGAACGCATTTCGACCGCATTAATTTTGCTTTCATTCAACTTTCATACTCTTTTCTGCATACCCAACTCTCGCGTCCATACAGCAGTGTTTGGACAAGCACTGCGTTATGTATATATGCATATCGTTCAATCTTTGGAGACATTTATCCAAATATATGATAAACAGCCTGGCTGACAGAACGCACCCCTGCTTAACTCCGATATTGACGTCAAACCAAGGCGACATTCCATCATCCAGCCGCACACAGGCTCTAC
The DNA here is from genome assembly GCA_905163515.2 of Lymantria monacha. Taxonomy (NCBI): domain Eukaryota; kingdom Metazoa; phylum Arthropoda; class Insecta; order Lepidoptera; family Erebidae; genus Lymantria; species Lymantria monacha. Next base: position 18,591,039 of record LR991107.1, on the reverse strand, counting down.
AGCACATGTAACTGGACTGCGCAGCCTGTAACAGTTTACCGTTAATACCATACTCCGGTAAAATGTGTCAAAGTTCCTTTCCTACAACCGTGTCAAATGCTCTCTCCAGATCCACAAAACTGCAGATAACCCTCTGACCTAGAGCCAGATGCTTCTCCACAATGTTGCGCAGAGAGAACGCTTGATCTATGCATCCCCTTTCACTCCTGAAACCTTGTGTCTCACACAGTAAACCATCGGACACCATCCTCATTCTCCTTTCAATAATTTTACCGTACACTTTTGCTGGAAAACTGGTCAAGCTTATGGCTCTGTAATTTGCGCAGTCATAAGGTGAACCCTTGTTTTTAAACAAAGGCACACACAATAATAAATTCTCTACTATAATATATATTCTTATTTACTTCCACAGAGAAATATATAATGTATTCATATGAGGTGACGAAGAATATACAAATAATGATTATAACAGAGGAGGAGAGACAGATCGAGCACATAGAGAACTTGAAGACTAAAAAACATATGAGATACATCTGTGAACATTGCGCCATCGGCTTTGTACTCAGCGATGCCTTCACGATGCATAATAAAGTTCATTCGCCTGTAAGTAATGCACTGAATGGTTTAGTGGCATAAGTACCGAACACCATACCGAGTTTATTGGTTTGGGCCCCAAGTATGTACCTTGTGCGATCCACAAATATTTATTCCCAGCACAGAAGATGTAGTAGTTAAGATAACGATCTACCGTACCAGGTGGTCGCGTGAGCGAACGCAAATCGTTTGTATAATCTATAAATTATTGTTCTATAACCGGGTTTAATTTGAGTCCTATATATGTTTGTAAAGTCCTTAATATAAAGATTATTTCGTTAGTCGGGGGTGCAGTTTTAAAAAAAAAAAAGAATTCACAAGTATTCTGTATCTATCGGTTATTTGTGTTCGTTAATTGGAGTTTTTTTTTGGCAGGAATATGGCAATGTCATGTCACGCCTTTGAATTATATTCATTTCTTTAGTGTTTGGTAGTATTATATTAAATAATTTTGCTGGTATTTATGTAATATAATATAAATAAAGTGCTATAGTGTAGTGAATGTGATATAATAGTGGTTTACTTGTATTGCACGCCTCATAAGCGAAGCGTTGAGGTCTTGCTCTACTCTCGACATATGAAAATCAAGCACTTTTCAAACATAAAAATGATTGTAATTTTCTCACATTGCACTTATAGGATAATATTATAATACATATGTCAAGAAAAAACATTCGTTTAAACGTATTTGATATTTTTAAAAAGCAATTATTTTGTTTAAAGTAAGAAAATAGTTGATTAAAAAAAATATTCGAGGACGTCGGATAAAATATATTTTGTATCTGGCAGGATTACGCCCTTTAAGAATGAATATATCTAAGTTTTTCTTTTGTTAAAAGCTTCATAATCGCAACGCGCTATTTCCTTTCGAAAATGGTTTGGTAATTCTTTGTCGTTTAAGGGTGTAGATCGTGAAAATCACCGAAAAGAGTGTTACGATTTTTCATATTTAACCTATTTACATATGATTGATATCAATGATAATTTGTATATATTACAATCAAAGACCAATAGGTATGTTCATGCTTATATTAAACTCTTAAACCTAATGGTTGTTATATAATAAACGTCAACAAACGCACAAAATTGAGTAAAAATGCAAAAACATGACTTCGTATTTTAAAGATTTAAGCCCATAAATCAACACAAATTGATAAAAAGAAACACTTTTTGAACACTGAAGAAACCAATAAGTATAGCTGTATACTTCTTTTTATACCTTTACAAACAAAGACTTCCTCTTTTAAAGCCCTAAAATCTAGATATATTTTAAGGTAAATTTTTCATACACAAATGTATGGGATAAAGCGTTCGTTTCATTCGTGCAATCTCGGTGGTCACTAACGGCAGTTCCTTTCTGTAAGTGAACGCGACACCACGCTTGTCGGCTGCAGACAGCAGAATTACGTATAATGAATTTGTGTTTTTTGTAAAAAACTGTAAGTATAACATTTTTATAATTAATTTATTTTCAGTTAGTAGAAAGTATCGATATAATGAATGTCTGAAAGAAAACCATGATGGAACTAGATATAAATCGTAAAAAATACAATATCTACACTAATAGGTATTATAAAGAGGAAAGATTTGGATTTTTGTATGAAACGAATAAACTCAAAAAGTACTGGACCGATAATTCTTTTATCATTCGAAAGCTACATTATCACTGAGTAACATAGGCTATTTTTTTCGCAGGACTGATTGAATTTGAGTGTCATGCCAGGGAAAAGAAAGTTTTGTACGCATTATAAAAATATGAAAGCCAAAAGATCTCGGAATAAAATGTAAGTTCCTCCCTACTTATTTATTATCGCATTTGAACAGGGTACATTACAAAGCTAATACAATATGTCATATGATTTAGATCGCCCGATTCAGACATATACCTACAATAACATGTAAATATTGGTTTGTATTATCTATATCTATACTGATAAATAAAATTGAAGTATCTGTATGTAATATCAAAATAATAGGATTTTTTAAAAAAAAAAAGGCGATACGGAGTTCGCCGCGTCGGCTAGTATTGTCTAAATATCAAATTGTGGAAGTAGGTAGGCGACAGTGCAACTTTGTCGACATACCTATACCGCCAAACAGACGCGAGGCGCCTAGCGTCTGGCTTAGGGTTGTACAAAATAAATAAAAAGTGGATAATATTGATGAATAATATTTCCAGTATTGAAAATAAAGAAAACCTTGGGGCCGAGACTCTGAGCAACAAGGCTACGCGCTGTATAGAGGTAAGTTGTTATATGTAATTCTTGTAGACTTGTTACATAAATAAACAAACTACTTAGTTAGTGATGGGCGAAGACAAAATCTCAATACCTACCTATAGATTTTTCTTGCAATATTTATTATTTTCATCGAGAGACAAACACCTTAGTACCGAAATACTTCTCAATTACTTTCTCAAAAGAAAATTTATTTTCAAATAGGTGACGTCATAAAAAAACAATACCTAATGCGTAAAGAAATTATAATTTCTATTCATCAGGAACCTAATATTGTATTAATTCTTTTGCATTTTTTTAAATTTTTAATTATTTTTTATAAAAAAAACAAGCCATTATCTTTCTTTACAGGAACTAGTTATTGAAAACGACCAAGAAGGAAAGGTGGATGAAATGGAAGTTGGGCGTAGAGTTGTAGACGTTTCTTTTTTTTTAAAGCTCTTCAGGCCATAGGGGACCACGGTCCAATGGATTGTAAGTTAAGTTACCTCAGTATAATAGGTGAAGTAAAAGTTGGTCTGGACTCAAAACTCATCATGAAATGTAGTATGTGTAGTATGAAATTTACTGTGTGTTTGATTGAAAAGAAAGAAGATAGAATGGAAGTGAATCATCAAATTGTATCTGGTATCATATCATCTGGTGGGAGCTACTATCAGTTAAAAACATTAACTGCCGCAGTAGCCCTACCAATCATGTCACCTTCATTATACAATGAAATTAATAATACGGTTTGCGATTGGTGGGAAAAGACAGCAGCACATTCCATGGCAGAAGCTGTCAAGGAAGAAGCGGAGTACGCAGTGTCTATAGGTAGTGTTGATAAAAATGGTACACCATTAATATCTGTTGCTGTTGACGGTTGTTGGAGCAAGAGATCTTATGGTAAGAATTTTTCCGCCTTGTCCGGCGCAGCTGCGATAATTGGCATTAAAACTAATAAAGTATTGTTTTTTGGAGTTAAAAATAAATACTGCGTAGTTTGTGCACGAGCCGCAAAGAACGACAGTCAGCCCTCGGAACACCGTTGTTTCAAGAATTATTCGGGATCATCTACCGGTATGGAATCGACCATAATAGTTGAGGGGTTTAAACGTTCCATTGTTGATCACGGTGTAATTTATAATAAATTTGTAGCAGACGGCGATTCCAGTACTTATAAAAAAATATTAGATTCGCGACCGTACGGTAATTTAACAGTAGAGAAAATTGAATGCAAAAATCATCTTTTACGAAACTACTGCAATAGCTTGGAGAAACTGTCGAAAGACACTAAGTATCCTTGCGAATTGCGGAAATTCCTAAAAGAAAGGTATTTGCGTTTAAGAACGGGTGTAAAATGCGCTATTAAATATTGGGGCGATCAAAATCAGTCACTCGAAGAAAAAATAAAAAATCTTAGTGAAGATATCCTAAATGGTCCACAACACGTATTTGGTAATCACCAATATTGCAAGGAGTATTTCTGTAGACCTGATACTCGTCGAATAGAACCTGTTGGGTTGCTTCCAGCAATTGTTGGATGCGGATTAATGGACGCGGTACACATTTTAAGTAAAAGACTGTCATATCATTCTAGAAGTTTAATTCATAATTGTACAAGTAATATAGTTGAATGTTTTAACGCAGTGATTGCCAAATTAGTAGGGGGTAAGCGTGTAAATTATTCTTCCCGTGGTTCTTATGCGGGCCGATGCGCAGCTGCTGTTGTGTCTTTTAATACAGGATCGATTCATAGTAAAACTCATGAAGTAATATTTAAATCTAGTCCTAATCCTTTGATCGCGAAAGTGGAAAATTGTAATCGTAGAATCCGTTTAATTGCTAAACCTAAATTAAGATTGAAAAAGAGCCACAGCGCTGTATCGAAAGATGCTCACTATGGACCAAACTGCGAAAAACCTGATCTGAGTCCAGAATTATATGAGAAAGCCAAGTCATCTTTTTTAGCCGATTTAAAGTTGTCTTGTGCTGAAAGAGAGGAGCTTGAAAGGTCGACCCATTTGCAAAGAAGTAGTTCTGAGTGGATGAGTACAAGGAGAAAATTACTAACCTCATCATCGTTCGGGGAAGTTTGTAAAAAACGAGAGAGCACAAGTTGTGCTGTTCTTGTTCGTAAAATCGTTTATGGTAGTAATATCTCCAGTTTGCCTGCTGTACGGTACGGTATCGAAAACGAAGAAACCGCAATTAAACAGTTAGAAATTCAAGAGAATATTAGTATACAAGGTTGCGGTTTGTTCGTCGACGATCAATATGAATTTCTTGGTACTACACCAGATGGCATTTATGCAAACGGTTTAATTGAAATTAAGTGCCCACATTCTTTAGCTGGCATGACTCTTGATGAAGCAATGGCCAAACATACCTTTTGGGTTAAGGACAAGGCTTCCAAGGGTTATGTCATAAATAAAAATCATAACTGGTATTTCCAAATTCAGGGACAGGTACATATTACTAAAAGAAACGTTTGCATGCTTGGCATCTGGTTTGGTGCTACTGTACCTATGAAAGTTTATATTATAGAAAAGGACGACAAATTTTGGGAGGAGAAAATGGAAATGAAATTAGTTAGGTTTTATTACGATTGCCTACTTCCAGAATTAGTTGATCCTCGGCAGTCACGAAGCATGCCCATTCGTGACGCGCCCAGTATCATAGAGGCTATGAAAGAGAGGAAAGAAAGAGCTTTACGTGTTTTGAAAGAGAAGAACGCCTAATGATTTTGAAAGATACAGGTAACTTAACTACCCAGCCAGTCGATTCACGTAAACACGCCAGTCCAAAAGTCGTTTTAACTTAGGAACTTAGAAATCGCCTTTTGGTTTTCTGTTTTAAACGCACTTACTTATCTAGTCTTGGATTGTCATAAATCTTCCAATAGCTCAATTACTATACAATTTCTGAGTTACCTGGTGTAAAGAATCATAAAAATTGGTTCAAAAATACAGCGAATTGAGAATTCTCCTTTTTTTTAAGTCGGTTAAAAGGGCTAAATTTGCAAAAAACGAAGTGACTGTCACTGCGCTACGGTTTTTATTACTTACGTGAATCAGGCAGCTGGTAACGTTTTCATTCTGATAGGTTTTGTGATAGGCATTGATTTTATCATCAAATTAGCAGAAATCAGAACTTGATTCGTAATCGAATGAAAAAACATTAGAATTTTGAACTCATATTTCGTTATTGTTTAATTACATACTTTTAATTAGTATATTAATAATTTACAAACTTCTGTTAAAATTAGTAAATAAATGAATTATTTACTAATTTTTGTACAACCCTAGCACGCTTTTGAGATAGCGAGTAATGGCGACTCATATTTGTTATTGTGTAGTAAATAAATCATTTTTATACTTGTGTTTCATTTATTGACATTTTTTTTAAAACCCTAGGATTTTTTTTAGATATCGACGAGGTGATCGTAAACAAAAAGTAAGTATTTGAGTTTACGCAATAGGCACATTTCCTTGCGTAGAGATAAACACACTTCCTACTGAATTTGCAATTATTTTATTGAATGAATATTTTACGAATTAGAATAAATTTTGGTAGTGAAATTACAAATAAATACATAGTTGGAATTTTAGGTAAGTAGAATACAAAAATGTCAGTCCGGACCTGCTCTTGATTGTATATTATATTATAAACTAGTAACCCGCCCTCGCTATCTTCGCTATCTTCGGCAATATTCACTTAAATTACATACTATAAAAAGCATATTGATCTATAATAAATGCACAATTTATTTAAGGTACTTAATTGGATAAGGATTAATGCTGTATTGTATAAAATCACTTAGTAAATAATCATTTTTTAGTAGAGGATAAAAAATGGTTATGGTGGGTTATCCCTAAGAGATAGACATATGCCATCGTGGACTTTTTTGTTGAACTTTTTAAGATGGATAATACTGTAGTACATTATTTTGGTCTATCTCGTAGGGTTCAGCCAACGTTTGCAATATAAGCGCAAAAAAACGTGCTTATTTACGACATCACATTAGAAACCTCTAAATTAATCAGCGTTTCTCTACTATATTATGCATGTATTATACATATAAACCTTCCTTAAGAATCATTCTATTTATTAAAAAAAACTGCATCAAAATCCGTTGCGTAGTTTTAAAGACTAAGCATACATAGGGACAGACAGACGGCGGATAGCGACTTTGTTTTATACTATGTAATGTAATGATAGAAAAACATAAAAATTGTGTCTCAACTACTCTTATTAATCTATTAAAAAGAATCAACAGCTAGTTTCCAAAAATTCAACGTTATTGTTATGCTGTAAATATTCAAGTTCAATAACAATTTCTCAACGTGGAACGTTTGTTGCAAAACATTTTGAAAATCACGCTCTCTAGGTCATTCATCCGCCCCGTCGGATGTTACATTAAACTTTGGCGCTGCGGTCGCTCGAAATCGAGATCTCAGGCCAACAATCTACACCCTTAATTGCAATTAATAAAAAACTAAACTGCTTACTCTTCAGTGTATGTATACTTTATGAAAATTGGGTTCGTTTACATTTGTTTGTTCGTCCATTCAGACAGGCAAAGGAAATTAATCCCATTCAGCCTATACAGCTATGTTTAGCTCTACGTCGAGAATGGCACGAAATTTCAAAAGTATTTCTTTTCTTTCATTACACGCTTACCTATATTTAGTTTCACCTGTCCCGTTGTCTGTAATCAAATCTTGCAAGTTAAATTTGATCCACTTCCCGGTTTCCGATTGAGCTGAAATTTAGCATGCATATATAAATCTGAAGACAATGCAATATTATTGTGACATAGAGCTGATCTGATGATGGACCTGGAAGCTGGCCATAGGAACTCCGTAATTAAACGACGCAATCCTTTCGAGTTTGGGCTCATTTGATTTGTCTTGACGATAACTTTAATACTATATGGTAACCAGGGTCTGACGATGGACCTGGAAGCGGGCCAAAGAAACTCCGTAATTAAACGACGCAACCCCATCGAGTTTGGGCTCGTTCGATTCGTCTTGACGAGTACTTTGATACTATATGCTAACCAGGGTCCGACGATTGACCTGGAAGCTGGCCATAGGAACTCCGTAATTAAACGAAGAAACTCCATCGAAATTGGGCTTATTTGATTCGTCTTGGCGAGTACTTTGATACTATATGGAAACCAGGGTCTGACCATGGACCTGGAAGCTAGCCCATAGGAACTCCGTAATTAAACGACGCAACCTCATCAAGTTTAGACTCGTTTGATTTGTCTTGTCGAGTACTTTGAGACTATATGGTAACTAGGGTCTGACGATGGACCTAGAAGCTGGCCATAGGTACTCCGTAATTAAACGACGCAATTCCATCGAAATTGGGCTTATTAGATTCGTCTTGGCGAGTATTTTAATATTATACAAAAAATAGGGTCTGATCATGGACCTGGAAGCTAGCCATAGGAACTCCGTAATTAAACGACGCAACCTTATCGAGTTTAGGCTCATTTGATTTATCTTGTCGAGTACTTTGATACTATATAGTAACTAGGGTCTGACGATCGACCTGGAACCGGGCCATAGGAACTCCGTAATTAAACGACGCAACTCCATCGAGTTTGGACTCGTTTGATTCGTCTTGACGAGTACTTTGATACTATATGGTAACCAGGGTCTGATGTTGGACCTGGAAGATGGCCATAGGAAAAAGAAGGTGCTAAATGTTCTTAATCATGCCATCAAAATGTAACACGCTCTTATTTATAAAATTAAGACTGTGATAGAAACGGGAAGATTTAATAATTATGGTGTAAAGTTTTAGTGTTAAAAATATATAATTATGAACGGTATTGAATTATTTTGTAATAGCTGTGTGGTAGCGGCTACGAATACTACCAATCCTTACTTTGCTCGTGGATGTCGTAAAAGCCAACTAAGAGCCATATAACGACCTGGGTCAACTCCATCTGATGCCATTTGGTCAACAATTACATTCCCAAGGAGGGTTGACGTCTGGCAGGCGGCCGGTTATAAAATTATTGCCAATAACTTTTACAATATGTGCTATGAAAGAAGAGTACATATTGTATCCACCCCAAGTAATTGGGATAAGAGTAGGAGAATGATGATGATGAGACGAAGAGGCTTAATTATCGTTAAAGGTTACAATGAACTTCTAAAGTGTTATATGTCTTATTAGAGTTAATTTATTTTTAACTTTTTATTTTATTAGTAAATAATAAAAGCTTGTTTTTAAAAAAGGCTTTTTCTTTAATTTTTTTTTTCTGGCATTGACTAATAGTAAATGATAAAAAATATAAAAAATATGAGGCGTGCACTTTTGGATTTTCCAAATTATTTATTTTCATATTCTGCTAAAATTGCAAAAGAAGTTTAATTTGGTTATCAGCGCCCAATTAATACTTTAACTTGACTTACTGTAGAACAGTGATTATTATAGTCTATCTAATCTAAGAAGTGCACTTTGACAGCTGTCGGAGTAAGTTGTCTATAGTTCATCTAATCTAAGAAGTGCATTTTTTAATACACAATAACCTCGGTCACGTGATTGTAAACACTAAATCTGAAATTTTAAACAACTATTAAGTTATTTACATAATTAACATTGCAGAAAGTCACCCACTTTCTTGAACAATAATCTAATGTTGAAACTCGTAAAACTAATTAAAATAGAAATAAGATGGTAAATAGTAATTGTTAGTGACGACCTAACAATGTCACGTCATCACGATCTATACAATAGTGCTTGACAACTTCCAATTCATGAATATTCAAATAATCGGTAAAAATATTAGAAAAATACAATTAATCGAATACAGATTTTGACAGAGATGTACATTTCGATACTTTGATTGATGAGGAAATAATTATTAATGTTCGCGACGCTGATAATTCAAGTAATAGTAGTAATTATTAATAAATAGCTATTTTCAAATCCAGTTTTTGTTTTTAATTAACCTAATCCTACTAAATATGATGAGTAGATTCTATGCTGAAATAATTAAATTTGTTTAGTACTAATTTAGCACTTAATTTATTCATCACCTTTTTAAAAAATAAAAAATAAACCCGATTACGAAATGAAAAATGATGTCGCAAGCGGGATTCGAACCCGCGCCTATTGGGATTCCGGCCCAATCGTGCTGCCACTACACTACCGCGACTAATTGTAGGACATGCAAATTTCATTTCGTATTGTATTTTACGTCTTAAGGTGACGGTGTGCTATCTACCCGACAATGTTTACACATTGTTATAGGCTTAATACTTCAAACTTTACAGTTAGAATTGTATTAAACGATGACACAACCTTGTTATTTAAATTACTGAAATTTAGCATTTAATATGCTTAATTATTTATAAAATCCGATTACGAAATGAAAAATGATGTCGCAAGCGGGATTCGAACCCGCGCCTATTGGGATTCCGGCCCAATCGTGCTGCCACTACACTACCGCGACTAATTGTAGGACATGCAAATTTCATTTCGTATTGTATTTTACGTCTTAAGGTGACGGTGTGCTATCTACCCGACAATGTTTACACATTGTTATAGGCTTAATACTTCAAACTTTACAGTTAGAATTGTATTAAACGATGACACAACCTTGTTATTTAAATTACTGAAATTTAGCATTTAATATGCTTAATTATTTATAAAATCCGATTACGAAATGAAATTTGCATGTCCTACAATTAGTCGCGGTAGTGTAGTGGCAGCACGATTGGGCCGGAATCCCAATAGGCGCGGGTTCGAATCCCGCTTGCGACATCATTTTTCATTTCGTAATCGGATTTTATAAATAATTAAGCATATTAAATGCTAAATTTCAGTAATTTAAATAACAAGGTTGTGTCATCGTTTAATACAATTCTAACTGTAAAGTTTGAAGTATTAAGCCTATAACAATGTGTAAACATTGTCGGGTAGATAGCACACCGTCACCTTAAGACGTAAAATACAATACGAAATGAAATTTGCATGTCCTACAATTAGTCGCGGTAGTGTAGTGGCAGCACGATTGGGCCGGAATCCCAATAGGCGCGGGTTCGAATCCCGCTTGCGACATCATTTTTCATTTCGTAATCGGATTTTATAAATAATTAAGCATATTAAATGCTAAATTTCAGTAATTTAAATAACAAGGTTGTGTCATCGTTTAATACAATTCTAACTGTAAAGTTTGAAGTATTAAGCCTATAACAATGTGTAAACATTGTCGGGTAGATAGCACACCGTCACCTTAAGACGTAAAATACAATACGAAATGAAATTTGCATGTCCTACAATTAGTCGCGGTAGTGTAGTGGCAGCACGATTGGGCCGGAATCCCAATAGGCGCGGGTTCGAATCCCGCTTGCGACATCATTTTTCATTTCGTAATCGGATTTTATAAATAATTAAGCATATTAAATGCTAAATTTCAGTAATTTAAAAAAAAATAAACCGATTATTGATTATAAAGAATCAATATCGATTTCTCAGTAAAATCGGATATTTTCGATAGCGATTATTTGGGTCACATACCTAGACAACTTACTCAGACAGCTGTCAAAGTGCACTTCTTAGATTAGACAGACTATAGGTATGTGAACCAAATAATCGCTATCGAAAATATCCGATTTTAGTGAGAAATCAATATTGATTCTTTTTAGTTAATAATTGGTTTATTTTATTTTTTTCATACAGGAGATGATTAAATTATGTGCTAAATTAATACTAAACAAATTTAATTATTTCAGCATAAAATCCATTCATCATATTTAGTAGGATTAAATTAAGTAAAAACAAAAACTGTATTTGAAAATAGCTATTTATTAAAAATGACTACTATTACTTGAATTATCATCGTCGCAAACATTAATAATTATTTCCTTATCAATCAAATTGTCGAAACGTACATTTCTGTCAAAATCTCTATTCGATTAATTATATTATTCTGATATTTTTACCGATTATTTGGATATTTGTGAATTGAAATTTGTCAAGCACTACTGTATAGAATGTGATGACGTGACACTGTAAGATTGTCAATAACAATTACTATTTACCATGTTATTTTAATTTTAAATTAGTTTTACCAGTTTCAACATTAGATTACTGTACAAAAAGGTCACCCACCCGCAACGTTATGTAAATAACTTAATTAAAATTTTTGATTTATTGTTTGCAATCATGTTTGACCAAGGTTATTGTGTATTAAAAAATGCAAAACGTCAAAATGCACTTCTTAGATTAGATGAACTATAATAAGCCACTCAATATAAAAAAAAAATATGTATAGAAAATTAAATAAGATTTGTCTGTATGGGCTATATTTCCTTTGCCTGTTTGAACGGATGAACAGAATCAAAAAATGCTCGTTTATACAATTCATATTTGTGAAGTCTCTTGTAATAAAAGGATTATTTTCTTAGTGGAGGAGATATCTCATTAAAAAATAGTAATATAAAATTATTTTTTTGATCAGGAAGCTGGTGATCACGAATGTGAGGTCTGCCATTGCCGGCTAAAGAGTGCTGATATGTTGTATCGTCACAAACTGCGTCACTACCGCCGCTACCGTTGCCTGCTCTGCTGGTCCAGGTTCAAAGACAAGGATAAAGCGGCATGTCACGTCATGACTGAACATATAGGCACCAGCTTCGTGTGCGATCATTGTGGACGAGAGTTCAAGTCAGTTTTTGTATTTTTACTAAATATGTATTTATTATTATCAACTCGTATGTCCTACTGCTGGGCCCGACTCTCCTCCAAAACAGAAGGGAAATTGACTTACTATACCATGTTGGTGAAGTGGCTATAGGAATTTATTTAGAATTTTCCTTCTTGTATTTTTATATTATGTCCCTTAGTCGTCTTTCACGACATCCAGGAGTTATTTTACCTGTAGGTATTGTAAAAATATGCGTTTAAGATCAATGCAAGAGAAGGAAAACTCGAAATAAAATTATATATCAACGCGTCTAACAAGCACAGTATACTATAATGTATTTATTTGAATTTGTTACAAGTTTTCTGTCTTATTCAATCTTGCCCAAGTTAGACTTTATTGCCTATGGTGACAAACAAGCAAACAGCATACCTGAAGGTAAGTGGTATTGCCCTTTATGTTAAAAGATGAATATGACATAGAGTTTGGGAGACTTCACTAAAATCACCCTGAAACTCATACAGACAACTTCTCTTCCACTGTGGTGGGGGCTTGAGCCCAGCAGTGGGACTTATGAGAGCTAACTTCTAACCATATGAGGATAATATAAAAATATTTTGAATTTACAGACGACCGCAATATCTCAAACGTCACGTGGAGCAATACCATACGAAACCACGGAGTCTGGAGTGTCCAGTGTGTTTTCGCGTCTTCCACGAGAGGGGCTGGTACCGCTCTCATGTCCGGTAATATTTTTATTAAGATTAATAACACCCTTTTTTTTTTTGGTGTGGGCTACGGTCGGCGCACTCCTTGCACCACTCCGTCCAGGGCGACAGAGGGGCGTAAGCACACACACCCGTAACCCACCCGTGACACCTCGCCTTCATCGTTGGACCGACTACTGGAGCAGCGTGAACTTGACGTCAGTGGCCGGCCCGACGGAATACCTCCTGAGGAGGTACCCTCTCCTTGACCGACGTCCCCTCACTCAGGGAGGGCGTCGGTCTTTCCTCACTCGGTCAGCCTCTCGGCGGGTGACAGACTAATTCCCCGGTCCAGTCATCCGCGGCCTCAGCTAGGGAAGATTAATAACACCCTGCCGAGAGGTCGACCGTGGAAGGGCGAAATTGATTGCAATGACGACACTTTTGTTGCCCCGGTTTCGACTGGGGTTGGTAGTCGAAAGAGACTGTGATGGAGTACTGTGACATTCACCAATTCCCTGGAATAACAATACAGGTGCACTGCCACTTTCTTTCTCATCATCATCTCAGCTCATATGCGTCCCACTGCTGGGTTCGAATCTCTTCCACAATAGGAGTGAGATTGACTTACTATTCCACTGCTGGTCTGACGCATTGGTATAGGTTTTTTTTAGGTTTTACTTCTCTTGCATAGGTGTTACGTATATCCTTTAGTCGTCTTTTACAACACCCACGAACAAAATAGGGGTGGAAGAGCCTTTATGTATAATGAGAAGAAACGGCTAAATCTCCGTGCTAATTAATTTCTTAAGTATGAGATAGTAGTGATTGTAGAAGAATAAGAAGTATTTATTTCTTCAGGACTCACAATGAAGAACTGCGCACGATCAATCAAACTGTGACCGTATCATGCAACATCTGTTCCCGCGAGCTAAAGACGAAGGCCAGCTTAAAGAGGCACCTCCTCTCGCACAACCCTGAGCTGTTGAGCTGTGAGCTATGCGAAGAGAAGTGCAAGAACAAGGTCACTTTGGCTCAGCATTACTTGAAGGTACATAAGGAGAACTATGATGGGTAAGTATGGATTTTCAGCAGGCTATTAAGATCTCAAAACCACGATCCCTCCACGGCATTTATTATAATAATAAATCATTTCGAATCAAATTCGAAATGATTTATTATAATTAAATTCCGTGGAGGCACCTGCACTGCGACGCCTACTCTATGCTCGAGCTTAGGAGTGGTCCAAGTGTGAGCTGAAATGATGACGTGGTTCCCACAAATTCAATGCTGCTCGCTTCACCATTAACAAAAAAGCACGAGGTCGTCATCTGGCAGACAGCAACATGTCAAAATTATATATTCCATTCAACCGTTTAATTTTTAGTAGACAATGTATTGCCTCCTTTGCTGTATGATGTATTTATTTGAATTTATTACAAGAAAACCATGTTTTTTCTGTTTTATTCGGTCTTTTACAATTTAAACGTTTTTTTTGCTTATGGTGACAAACAAGCTATCAGCACACCTGATGTTAAGTGGTACTGCCCTTCATGTTAAAAGATGAATATGATATAGAGTTTGGGAGACTTCACTAAAATCACCCTGAAACTCATACAGACTTGTTTGCAGCGCCCCGGAGCTAACCTGCACCATTTGCCTGCGCGTTTGTGCGACGCGCGCCATGCTCAACCGTCACACGCGTCGTATGCACAGCGACAGAACAAAGAAGTGAGAGAACCAACGTTTCCATAATTCAACTCCTCTATCTTCGTGTTGAAAGTAATGGACCAAATGTAGTGCCTTGACGTATGCCCAATATTTAATATGGTGGAAATAACCTACCAATATAGTACTTTGTAGTATACATATACATAACAACTAACGAGGACGAGAATAACGGATCAAATGTAAACCCTTGAGGTAACCCGACAGTTATTATGGTGAAAATAGCGGGCTAATGTTAGAACCTTGAAGTATGTCTGACATTCAATATAATAGAAGAAACGGACTAGATGTAGAGATTTGAAGTATACCCCATTAAAGTTTCAAATATGACATGGCAAATAAGTAATTAATATATTATATGGCACAAATATTTCAATGTGCTTTATTATCTGGTGGGTGTCGTAGGAGACCTTTATAAGGGAAAATTATTGTTAGAGAAAATAAACTTGATATAAAACCATATATTAACCTGCCTGACTACTATGGCATAGTGGTTATTCCTTTTCATCAATAAACGCGCGAAAGATAAATATATTGTGATCTCAATTCGTCGTTTAGAGAATGTGGTTGACTTAGTCGAAGGCCTTATATGATTCTTTTAAACCTAGAAAGATATGAATGGGAGTATAATTGCTTAACTATTCAAGGATTTATCATGAAATTTTAGATATACGAGAACATTGACCGAGGGCATATTTATTATAAGGACAAGTTGCTTCTTCCAGAAGTAAAATATGAAACCTGAGTGTAGAATTTATTTAAAAACAGACTCAATCCATCATGCTGCGATCAGAATGGTTTAGAAGTGCCCTCTTAGCGTTATTCGTTCTTCCATTAAATAATGCCAGTAATCTGATAACTAATCTGTCGTTAACAATAGTGTGCCACCTTGTACCTAGCAAACAGCGTTTGGTAAAGATGGCTATTATTAATAGAGCTGGTCCTACTCCACCTGATGCCGTCTGACTTCAGGCAGGCGGCTGTTCATAAAACTATTTCCAATGACTTTTGTAATATTTGCGGTGGAACAAAAGTACATACTGCGTCGGCCCTGAGTAATTGGGCTAAGAGTAGGATGGTGATGAGATATGTACAGACCAGGCATCTTGGATCAGCTAATAGTAGTAATAAATTTTGCAGATATCAGTGCGACCATTGTCAACGCATGTATCTGACTAAGGGTGAGGTACGATCGCATATCACGTGGTCCCATATGCCTGTGGAGGCACGTGCTCGCGGCGGGCACGCGTGCCCTTGTGGGCGCGTGTTCCGGACGCCGGCGTTGTTGCGTGATCACACCGCTCGCCGTCATGAGATGTTGCCACCACCGCGTACACACGCCTGCGATCACTGCGGGAAGACCTTCACGGTCAGTTTTTTTTAGAGTTATAAAATCAAAGTAGTATAACTCCGTTTAGTAGTAAATGTGGCACACTGTTGATAGTTTGCCATCTACAGCCGGTCCGTCTGGAGTAGTACCACACTCGTGCAGAAAATCGACATCTGAACAGTGCCATTCTGTTGTTGTACTTCGTTCGGTGAGCGAGAGAGCCAGTAGTCCAAATTTGGAAGATGATGTTGGTTTATAGGCAGCGGTCTGGCTGTACGCCTGGTATTACAAAGGTCCATGAGTGGCAGCAACACTTACCATTGATTTGCTTGCTCGTTTGCCACTATAAGCAAAAAAAAAAATCTATGGGGTGGCAGAGTAAGAATAGAATTCACCGCCATTCTGCCCATTAGTGGTCGTCAAAGACGACTAAGCAATATGGTATGCAGATAACGTCTATGCTAGAAAAGGCAAACTCAAAATAAATCATTATACCATCCTGTCTGACCAGCGCGGTATAGTAGACCGCTTCCTTTCCTATCGCGGAGATCTTTTGAATCCACCAGGAATATAAGGTGTATTGAAAGTCACCCAATACGATAAGCCTTTTTTAATGTGAAGTGCTGTTTTGTTAAAAAAATAAATAGAAATAAGAAATAGAAGAAATTCTTTTCAGAATAAACAAGTTCTAACCCGCCACAAGAAAGTTCACTCGAACGAAATGTACCCTTGCAATGAATGCGGACTCCTGTTCAAGACAGAGTCGTATGTCAAAGTTCACCATCAACTCAAACATCTCAATATGACACGCGCCGAGATCTTCGCGCAGAGGAAACTTAACAGGCAAAACAGAATCGCCCAGAACAATATTCACTGTAAACCAAATTGGGATAAGATTAATCCCAAAAATAGCAATAAATCTTCTGAAAACGATCCATTAATGATCCAGGAGTCTGATATCCAGATCAAATTGGAACGGGTTGATGATTATGAAGATGTACAGGTACCGTTATTCCAGACTTTTGATGATGTTAGCAGACCTCAGTAAGCATATTCCAGGTTTAATAATTGCTAGTTGCGCGACTCCTAAGCTTGTTGAGGATCCAATAAGGACCTTGCTGTTGACATTTTTAGGATCAAAATTATTGTGTAAACATTGAACCTCAGAGTAATCTGTTAAATGAACCGTGTAATCTGCTTTAATCTGTCAATATAAACGTTGAGTAACTAGTGACAGGTCTTTATCGCGTTACCGTAGCATTTAAAAGCGCGAGAAACTGTTAATCTTAGACTAGTCTCGAGTTTAATATTCAAGCTGGTAGCAGAAATTTCAATTTCGTTTCTGTGTTGTCTGCTCTCTAAAAATGTGAGATATTTTATTTTCTCGATACCGACAGTGAAAAATTTGTTTGATATATTTTACGTGCAAGGTTACAAAATTTGAAGGTATATTGGAGCACTAAAGAAATAGATATTCTCACCCGATTTTTAGACAACTCACAGTTGATAAGTTTATATAATAGAAAAATATAATGTGGCAAATTTAAGTGATCCGAAATGAATGAATGATTGAACGAACCTTAACATAACATGGCGTTGCACTGACTGCTACAGTATGAATTCAAAATGGCCGCTGTCAAATTTCTGCACCAAGGATTCAAAATGGCGTCTGAAAATTATTACCTCTATAGTGCCTTAAAATAAGAAAGATAAATATTACACATAATTAATTTAACATTTTAAATCATTAGAAATTTTACTTTTCCCTAATGAAAAACCGGCTGGCCGATCACTAGACCTTTCTTCTAATGATCCGCAGCAGTGTTCTAATGGGAGGCATATAATTCCAGCAACCATTGCTAACCCGCCTGCCAATTGTGGCGATTATGGCTTTATACCTCATGGATAAATTAGGCTGACTTAAGTGAGTGAATTTATAACTATACATCGAGCACATAATATAACTACCATGGCTAGGTACTTGTCCATAGGGCACGACCCGTGGAACGAAGTACATTCGCACAGTGAAATGGATGTGTGTTAAATCTTTGCTTAACCCTTTGTATATAAATGCGAGACTATTAATACAAAACACGTTGAATTTTATATTTTAGAGCCGAATTTTTAAAGCAAATAAATACTTAAAGCGTTCGTTTCATTTACGTCAAATCAGTGCTATTGTTTATTTTTTGTTAAAATTCACTAAATTAAATTTAAAAAAAAACAAATTGAATTTATATTTTTTTATATACAAAACTGTCATTTCTAACAACTTTGTATTGTATGACAGTTAAATATGTCCGCCGAGAACGCCAAGTAGCGAATTTAGAATTTTTCAATTTGCAGCCATCTTTCGGGCTTGCCTTAACTATTTAAACCACACTTGTTTTATCATCATCATCATTCAGCCTTTTGTCTTCCACTGCTGGACGTAAGCCTCCCTCCTATTTCGCCACAAAGTGCAGTCTTGTGCCACCCACATCCAACGACTCCCAGCAACCTTCACCATGTCGTCGGTCCACATGGTAGGGGGCGACCAACACTGAAGTCCGAACCACACTTGTATTATGGCATACGAAATAAAAAGAAAGGTTTTTAAAATCGTTCCAGTCGTTTTTGAACTTTATCAAGACTCGTAAATCTCATGCAATTTTTTTTTAATATTTTAATATTTCTATTGCACAGATTAAAACAGATTCATAAGTGATTTAACAGATCGTTCCGAAACCTATTCGCTTAAACGGTAAATGGTACAGCACTGTTGAATACTGTACATATAACTGCTTTGCCTAGGAAATATAAGTGATCTGGTTTTACAGAAAAAATGTTTATAAATTTAACAAAATTGTATTAGTTAAGTAAATGCATACATTTCACTTAACTAATAAAATTTGAAGTGAAGTAGGCGTATTAAAAGAAAAGCTAGGAAAAGTTTTATCGTAATTTTTGATGTACTTGGACTTATCATTAGCAAATTTTATTTTGTACTGTATAAAAAATGAGATTTTGGATTTTATTTATAGGATAATGGTATCTGAGGATTACGCGAGTATTACATACGATGAAATATTTTATTTACAGATTTCATTGCGTTTCAGGGGAGCATTTCTAATTATACGAATAGATCACGAAATCGAGATAAAAAAAATCGAATTTAATTTGTGCACAAGCGGAATTGTTCAGTTCTCGAAGACACCTTGAGAAGGGATCAACCCCGCTTGAAAAATTCGAGATAAAATTCGAATTGCCCCTCCAATTCTCTGTTTATTATAATAAAATTCAGTATTTATGGTCAAAGGGAAGAGTGAAAGACTTAAGGTATTTGATGTCATTCAAGTCTTTGTCTTTACAAAGATTTCAACTACTTATGTATGATTAATTTTGATCTTTTTTTATTAATTAAAACCTGATATGCTGTTAGCAGATTAGAATGCGACCAACAAAGAACCATTTCGTTTTCTAGCCAGATTAATCCTCCTACGCTTATAAATGCTGGAGAGTATTCAAAATTTTTATCCTTAAAAAAATAAAATTAATATATTAGCAAAGCAGTTTGTGAATGAACTCACTCATATGTCTACGATGTAGGGCAGCTATATTTATTTGTTATGTTTGTAAAGCTTAACCACCAATGGTTGACATTTATCATAAGAAAGTATAAAGTAAATTATATTTTAACAATCTTGCCTTCGATATTTATTTATTAATAGGCAGTATTAAAGTTTCTACTGCCTGATCTGCAACGCAGTTACCGTTCTCATTGATCAATAAATTTGACATAAATTAGGTAAAAAGTGCTTACAATTTAGATTAAAATAATTTTATCGATATATCGATAAAAAATGTATTACCCTTCTCAAATAAGAAAGAATTACCTGCGTATTTACTTAGGTATGTATTTATGCAGGTTATAAATTACATCTGTATTTAAGCTTGCAGAACGTCTAATTTTATTAATATATCGATATTTTTTTATTACCCATTTTAAATAAATTCTGATGATGAGAGAGATGAGATGAAGCCAGAATAGATGTAAGAGTAACAATAGGTAATGATGTACTAGAGCAAGTGGATGAATTTGTATATCTTGGATGTGGATTTAGCCGAGATGGAAGGCACACCACTGATATAGAGCGAAGAGTGAATGCGGGAAATAGAGTGAACGGAGCGTTGGGGCAACTTCTCGGTAGCCACCACCTCAGCCAGAAGGCACGTTTAGCAATACATAACGCAGTGCTTGTCCCAACATTACTGTATGGAAGCGTGAGTTGGGTATGCAGAAAAGAGTATGAAAGTAAAATTAATGCAGTCGAAATGCGATCTCTGCGGAAAATCTGTGGAGTAAGGCTGACCGGCCGCATTCGTAACGACGACGTAAGAGAGCGAGTAGGTATGAAAGAGAGTATTGGTGTAAAGATGCGAAAGGGAATGCTCCGATGGTTCGAACATGTGGAAAGAATGCCGAACGAACGTCTGGTTAAGAGGATATACAATGCGAAAGTGGAAGGATGTAGGTACCGGGGGAGACCGAGACTAACCTACCTAGACCAGATCGGTCATGTACTGAAGGAAGGTGGAGTCAAGAGTCTCCGAAACCGGCGAGCGTGTATGAAGAGAATTATGAATGTTGAGGAAGCGAGTGAAGTATGCAAAGATAGAGTTCTCTGGCACTCTGTTCTCTCTGCCTACCCTGCAAGGGATATGGCGTGATGATACATATCATCACATCACGCTATATCCCTTGCAGGGTAGGGTAGGTAGGTACATACATACATATGTGTAAATAAGTTCTCAATTTGGTTGGTTCTCAAATTAGAAGAGCAGGCATAATTTCCTATTTATGAACTAATTTATTCCCTTTTCTCTTCGAAAAAAGGACTAAATGCTTCAACTAAATATGTTTATAACTTTATCTTCTATTTTTTTTTAAATATAAAATATGTTGATCAATAGAAATGTCACTGACGTTTAGATTAATGTGAATTAGAACTAGTGCAGTATTCTTATTTATTTCGTTCCTTATTTATATCATAGAGTTGTTATTTATTTAAAATATGTTATGTACATATTGATCTCCAATATATATATATATATATATATATATTATCAAATAAACTATTTAAGTTGTTCTAAATTCTATCAAGAATTGGTATCATGTAATTAAATTTAATACAAAGTATATTTTTTTTAATATCCCATTTTTTCCTTTTAATACGTTGGTGATGAGTTTGTGTTTTATAGGAACACCATTTCAGCACATATACATACATACATATCATCACGCCATATCCCTCGCAGGGTAGGCAGAGAGGACAGAGTGCCAGAGAACTCTATCTCTGCATACTTCACTCGCTTCCTCAACATTCATAATTCTCTTCATACACGCTCGCCGGTTTCGGAGACTCTTGACTCCACCTTCCTTCAGTACATGACGGATCTTGTCTAGGTAGGTTAGTCTCGGTCTCCCCCGGTACTACATCCTTCCACTTTCGCATTGTATATCTTCTTAACCAGACGTTCGTTCGGCATTCTTTCCACATGTCCGAACCATCGGAGCATTCCCTTTCGCATCTTTACACCAATACTCTCTTTCATACCTACTTTTTCAGCACATATATGTCTCAAAAAGTAATAAGTAAAACAAAAATATACACATACACTGACACTTTTATACTAGTCAAGTTTTTAATAAATTCTTTAAAATGTACCAGGTGTCGGCAGAATATTAGCGCTATTTTATAAAATAAAATAGCCAAAGCTGAGCCAATAGCCGTTTTTGTTTCTCGTTAATGTCATTTTATACCAGAAGTTGTTTTCTTTAGTTTTGTTTATTTTCATCATTAGTTTTTAACGAGGACAAAATTAATGGTTGTCTTTCTTCTTTCAAAATGGTACCTACCTAAATAACATCTTACATACTGATGGTTTCTTTTTGGTAGTGTTGAATGGTTACATGTTTTATTTCAATCATCTTTAAAAACAAATGAAAAACTTAAGTTTATCTGAAAATTTTATCTATTCTGCGTACATGTTTTTTTGACGAGAAAATATATGTCCGTATGTCATCACTGGTAACAGACACTGGTCGTAGACCTGTATTTTCAGACACTGGGGTATTTTGGACGAGACGGTTCTCTGCAGTTTCCCGAACGCTGCTCAGCCGAGTTGGATTCTTCAGCTGACCTCTTTCTAGAAATTGGATCTACCTAATTGGACTGTTTGTCCTAAATATACATAGTGATCGACAATTTCGAGAATCGCATTGCCTACCCTAGTCGGCCTTTGGTTGACTGGTCCTAACCGGTACAGGAATGACATGGACCTTTGACATGACTTCCGTCTTGTCCAAGTTCATTCGTAAACCCACTAGTTTGTTGAGCATGGTGCTGAATCCATGGAATCAGCCGTAACGATGATAATGTCTGCAATCGAAGGTGACTGATGTATTCACCGTTGATGTTAAGTCCGGTCCAGCCTAAGAGCTTGAAGACATCTTCCAGCGCAGTGGTGAACAGTTTCGGAGAGAGGTCTCCCTGTCTCACGCCTTTCTGCAACTGGATCAGTTTCGTAGTGTTATCCCGGATACGAACTGACATTGTGGCGTTCCTATATAAACACTTCAGCACTTCGATATAACGATGGTCGATTTGGCACCACTGAAGGGACTGAAGCACCACCCAAGTTTCACCTGAATCAAAGGCTGAATCATATTCCACAAACGCTATATACCGAGACTAACAGTAACTTTACTCCTCGGTCTCCTGAATAAATATCTGCCGAAGCGTGTGGCTATGTTGCTATAGCTTTTTCGGAAACCAGCTTGTTCGGGCGGCTGGTAGTCGTCAAGCATACAATTAATATTAATATTCAACCAATGCCATATCCCTTGCAGGGTAGGCAGAGAGAACAGAGTGCCAGAGAACTCTATCTCTGCATACTTCACTCGCTTCCTCAACATTCATAATTCTCTTCATAAACGCTCGCCGGTTTCGGAGACTCTTGACTCCACCTTCCTTCAGTACATGACCGATCTGGTCTAGGTCTCCCTCGGTACCTACATCCTTCCACTTTCGCATTGTATATCTTAACCAGGCGTTCGTTCGGCATTCTTTCCACATGTCCGAACCATCGGAGCATTCCCTTTCGCATCTTTACACCAATACTCTCTTTCATACCTACTCGCTCTCTTACGTCGTCGTTACGAATGCGGTCGGTCAGCCTAACTCCACAGATTTTCCGCAGAGATCGCATTTCGACCGCATTAATTTTACTATCATACTCTTTTCTGCATACCCAACTCTCGCTTCCATACAGTAATGTTGGGACAAGCACTGCGTTATGTATTGCTACACGTGCCTTCAGGCTGAGGTGGTGGCTGCCGAGAAGTTGCCCCCAACGCTCCGTTCACTCTATTTCCCGCATTCACTCTTCGCTCTATATCAGTGGTGTACCTTCCATCTCGGCTTAATCCACATCCAAGATATACAAATTCATCCACTTGCTCTAGTACATCATTACCTATTACTACTACTCTTACATCTGTTCTGGTTTTATCTCTTAAAAGACCATTATTTTGGTTTTGCTCACATTCACGCGTAGACACCTTTTCTTACTATCTTCTGTCATTGTGTCGACTAGGGTCTGCAGGTCAGTTGCTGACTGTGCCAGCAGGACTGCATCATCTGCATAAAGCAGAGCAGTGACCACTGAGTCGCCCGTCTGGACTCCCACATTCATATCGTTCAATCTTTGGAGACATTTATCCAGATATATGATAAACAGCCTGGCTGACAGAACGCACCCCTGCTTAACGCCGATATTGACGTCAAACCAAGGCGACATTCCATCATCCAGCCGCACACAGGCTCTACAGCCCATGTAACTGGACTGCACAGCCTGTAGCAGTTTACCGCTAATACCATACTCCAGTAAAATGTCCCAAAGTTCCTTTCGTACAACCGTGTCAAATGCTCTCTCCAGATCCACAAAACTGCAGAAAACCCTCTGACCTAGAGCCAGATGCTTCTCCACAATGTTGCGCAGAGAGAACACTTGATCCATGCATCCCCTTCCACTCCTGAAACCTCCTTGTGTCTCACACAGTAAACCGTCGGACACCATCCTCATTCTCCTTTCAATAATTTTACCATACACTTTTGTTGCCAAACTGGTCAAGCTTATGGCTCTGTAATTTGCGCAGTCATAACGTGAACCCTTGTTTTTAAACAAAGGCACGATGACTGCGCTATTCCAGTCCCTGGGAACCATTCCCGAGCTCCTACATAAATTGAGGAGCAACAGGAACGCCTCCCAGACACAAGAGCCACCAAGCTTGATCATCTCGGCAGACACCATATCAATGCCCGCTGCCTTACCATTTTTCAAACTTCTTATCGCCCATTCAACTTCATCCATACTGATGCCATCGGAGGACGCCGTTGTCGAATGTTGATCTACTAAACCACATCCAACACCGGCGCCAACCGTAGCATCCGCATACATATCGCCAAAATATTCACTCCATCGGCTTAACACGTCTTGTGTTTGTGTAAGAATGTCTCCACCTTTAGACCTTATTTTATTCATTCTGAAGGCTGACCAACCACCCCAAGGCTTCTTCACCTCCCTCCAAAAGAGTTTGGTGTTACCCTCGAAGTTTTTAGTCAGCCTATCTTCTGCACTCATACTTGCTCTATCACGTTTCTCTTTCACTAAGGCCTTGGTGTTATTCTTGCATTGCCGATATATTTCTTTCTTCTGTTCAGTCATACTGTCATTCAGATTCAAAGAAGAGACATAGTCCAGCCACGCTTTCTTCTTTTGCTCTACGGAAGCTGCCACTTCCGCATCCCACCATGCATCACCATTTGTTTTTCTATGCTTCTTTGAACTTTCACATACTTCTTTCGCTGTATCTACCATACTCTCTTTCAATACTCTCCAGCATTCTTCAATGTCCGATTGCGGCTGGCTTGCCATCGTCAGCCGTTCTCGGACACCCTCTACATACTTTTCTCTTACACACTCTTCTTGCAACCTTTCAACGTTTATTCTTTCAAGCCCTCCGAAGTGGACACGCTCTCGCCAGTGCCTCCACTTTCTGAACAGACCACTAAATCTCGCAATAACGAGATAGTGGTCCGTATCGACTGTGGGGCCCCTGTAGGCTCTTGCGTCCAATATTTTGCTTCGGAGGCGACTGTCTACCAAAATTAAATCTATTATGCTTTTCTGTTCATTCCTTCTCCATGTATACATATGGATGTCCTTATGTTGGAAAAATGTGTTTGACACAATAAGGTTTCTCTCCATGCATACATCCGCTATGAGCCTACCTGCGTCGTTCACTCTCTTATCAGCAAATGGACGAAGAACGTCCTCATAGTCGGGACGCTTGGTCCCCACCCATCCGTTCAAATCTCCGCATACAGTCACGCGTTCACTGGTTTCTGCCATATCCAGAACTTCCCTAACATTGTCCCAAAACTTCTCTAGGTCTGATGCCACCGAGGATCCAACGGGAGCATATGCTACAACCATGAATACCTTGGTGACACCTAGTTTTATACGGACCCAGAGAAGTCTGGGATCATACATTCCGTAATCCTTCACACCTGAGGCCAAGCGAGAGGACAACAGCACTCCTACCCCCATGCTGGCTCGATCGCTCTGTGGTACACCAGACCACAGAACCATCCCGCCACCAGGAAGATCGCAGGCGTCGCTGCCCCTTCGCTTGGTCTCTGTTACACAGAGCACGACTAGCTGTTTGTCCGCCATGACGGATATCAGCTCGTGCAACTTACCTTCCACACAACCTCTTACATTCCACGTGCCCACCCGGCACTCTGCTCTCCTCGACTCGCCTAACTGGGCAAGGCGTGATGGGTGGCGGCCCCCATCGCCGCAACTGCCGATGTTCGTACCGACGGGGGCGGGTCGGTACGCGTCGCCTCCGGGGGACGCCCTAACCCGCATTGCGGTACGCATTTCGAGCCGGATTAGCAGTCTAATTAGACTGGCAGGGGACGCGAACGAGCACGCTCCGGACTATGCCCAACAATAGCTTGGCAGTAGAAATAAATGTTATATTGCCAAAAACTTTAACTTTTTACCTCTGAAATCAATTATTTTTAAATCCAAACTTACGGTCAACTTGACGCTTGGGTGACTAACTTCACGTAATACTTAAAGAATCACCGTATTGGTCGAATTATAACGGCGCGAAAATACGAATATCTTGAAGAATTATTGACACTGTTACACTACCCCGCGTTTCATGGATCCCCACAATGTAAATGTTTCTTTAGTTAATTGTTATTGTTTACTTTTTAAATTGATTTTTTACATACGTCAATTAAATGTTTGACAGAACTCACGTGATTCCTACCTGACGTTTAATTATTGCTGAGTTTCGTTCCATGCATAGCATGCCTCAAACTTTGTGTCTTTATATTGTCATTATGAAATTGTACACCTTTTAGCTGGTGGGTGATGCAGATTTTATGTAGGTAGTAATTTATTAAAACATCGTGCTATATATAATATAGCTGTTATATAATTATATTATTGATATCTGTATATATTTTATATCTGTATATATTTTATTGTTCTTTATTTTATTCCATGGATTCAGATGATGATTCCTATTATTCTGCTAATTCTTCATTACTTGATGTTAGTTTCAGCTCAACGACTCCAACACTTGGCGACTGTGTGCGACAAACATTTAACAATAATTCACAAAATTTACTAAAAGTGTGCCATATAAACGCACAGAGTATTCCGAGTCACTACAGTGACTTTTTAGAGACATTCACTGATTGCGATGTCCACGCTATCCTGATATCCGAGAGCTGGCTTAAACCTCCACTTCTTTCCACCACTTACTCTCTTACTAACTTTGTACTTATACGCAACGATAGAACTGAGCGAAGAGGAGGCGGGGTTGCAATATATCTCCGCAGCAACTTCCCTTACAAAATTCTTTTCTCATCTTCTGTACCTTCCTCTGCTGAGTTTCTCTTTTTAGAGATATCTACCAAAGGGGCTAAAGCTGTTCTTGGTGTCGTATACTGTCCTCCCAATGTCGACTACTTCTCCAGTCTCGATTCGATTCTGGAATCTTTAGGGTCAGAATATTCACATCACATCATTATGGGCGATTTCAATACTGATCTTCTCCCATCCCAATCACCACGTGCCCAAAAACTCCTTGAACTCATTGAGTCTGCCAATCTCCATATTGTACCGCTACAGGCCACTCATCACAACAGGGATGGCAACGACACATGGCTAGACTTAATCCTCACCTCCAGCCCTTCCCTTATCTCCTCTCAAGGCCAATTTCCTGCTCCTGCCTTTTCTCATCATGATCTCATTTTCCTTTCTTACGTTCTGAAACCACCAAAACCTAAGCCCAAATGTTTGTACATGCGTTGTTTTGGTAGAATTAACCTAAGTAATTTAGAGAGTGATGCCACAAAAGTCAACTGGGACCATTTAAAAGCGTCTTCATCTATTGACGAAAAAGTTCGCTGTTTTGGCGAAGTAGTTCACCGCCTTTATGATATTCACGCCCCTGTTAGAAAGGTAAAATTGAAACGTCCTCCGGCCCCCTGGCTCTCAGAAGACGTAAGAATAGCAATGAAGCGCAGAGACCGAGCATATAGAAAATATAGAACCAACAGGTGCGATGAACACTGGTGTGGATATAAGGCTGCAAGATATGAGCAACAGGTAACTGTCCACGCGTCGGGTCGAAGTGTTTTAAGGTTCGCCGTGCTGAGACCTAAAAGACTGACTAGATTCTCAAGCTCATGGCGGGGAGAAAGGAAATGATCGTGCAGTCTTCAACCGATTGGTCCGAATATTGGCAGCTAAGTAGACAGATTTCCAGATCCGTGCGACGCGATATTAGCCGATTTAATACAGTCTGCATTAAAGAAGCGATGGAGCGGCACCGCTTCATGCTTCGGCAGATTATTCACGAGACCAAAGAATACAATCGGCCTCTGTGTATAGTGTTTGTGGACTATGAGAAAGCCTTCGATTCTGTCAAAACTTGGGCAGTGCTGCACTTCCTTCAGCGGTGCCAAAACGATTGTAGTTATTTCGAAGCTGAAGTATTTGTATAAAAATGCTATAATGTCAGTTTGCTTCTGGGATATGCGGTAAGGAACCGATCCAATTGCAGAAAGGTGTGATACGGGGAGCTTTTGTCACCCAACATGCTGATCCATACAGCACTGGTGGTCTTATTAGGATTTTGTATATTTGCCCTTTAATTTGATGAGTACACTGGAGTCGAATGTTGTACCTGTGACCTGACGTCATTTCATCCATACTGCAGCATTTCTGTGCTTCACCACACGATCCAGGTTGCGATCGCTTTGGATAAGAGACCCATGGTATCAAAAGACTTTAATTTTCACCATCGGCTGCTATATTTTAGGTACCACCTAAGGCAATATAAATCACACAAATATAATGTTGTGTCAAAAATATTTGCTTCATTTCGATCCGCACTATACATCTGCAACAGTTACTGCGGGTAATTAACTTAACTAATAAAAATTAAAACTAAACTAATAAAATATATATTTAATAAAGTGAAAACTGACAATATTCAAAACATTTAAATATAACAATATTACAATATTTTATTAATTTCTGTGAGTAAATTGATGTTGATCTTTATTGAATATTTTGTGAGTTTAAAACTACAATCTATTTAGTAATCTTTAGATAATCAGAGTTATAACCTAAAACCCTGTGTTATATACATTATTCAACTCCAATAACTACAAACTTGAAGTGCATTAAGCATTACCATGTACAGTTCAGAGAGAATATTATCAGTCTTATAGTTTTGTATAAATAAAATGTTTAATTAAAAAAATCTTTATAAAATACTCCACAACAAAAAAGTTCTATTAAAAGTTCATTAAGCTAATCGCAAGATGTTTAAAAAAAGATTTAAAAATAACACCATTTTTTGCTCGAGAATTATTTTTCAGGATATCTATCAGCTGTCTAAAAGAGTAGTTCTTTAATTGTTGTAATCAAATTTAAAGTATTGTGAATATTATTATAAGTATTATTAGTGACTAAAAAGATAAGTGTTTTGGAAAAATTGAGTCCAATCTAAAACTTTCCAATACCCAAATATATGCAAAAGAGAAATTGCATTTCACACTTTTACTTAAAAATTAAAGAGTGTATTTTCTCTCGGCGATATGATGTCCCAAATATTGATGACAATGATTTCTTGTCTTCTATTTAAAAATCAGGCTTATTAGATTCCCAATCGACTATTTGTTTATTGTACCACACATATCTGCCGCGCACAGAATCATCGGCGTCAAGTGCCAGAAAGAGTGGTGCAGCAGCACCCTCTTCAATTGTGAGTGGACCTTTATGAGATGTCATGTCAGTGTCTACATAACCTGGGTGAACAGAGTTTACCTTGATATCTGAAATTAGAAGAAAGAAAACACATGAGAAGTTTTGAATATATTTGTTACTAACCATTCTTCCTTTAAGACACCTTACATTAAGGAATTAAACCATGTATCGTGGGAGACTTTACAAACATATAGTTTTGGGATCCAAATTTACACCCAGACTTCTGAACAACTATTTGTGGATCAAACAAAGTATGGTTTTTATTGGTAACTGAACCTGGAACTTTTGTTTGGGCTTCCCCAAACTTTAACTTTTATCGTAACCACTATCTGTCTAGTCAAATGTTTAGTAAGCATTGCTGAATTTCAATTCATGAATGCAGCTCAACAGAAACATATGTGGAACAAGAACAAACAAATAATAATAAAAAAAATGCACCATTATCTTTTTTTTTTCATTGAGAAAAAGATTATAAGTAGAAATATAAAAAAAGACTAATCCCTAGTGTACATTATAAGTAGTATATTGCATATTATATTATATATTAATTAATATAAATCTATAAAAACAACTTACCTTTGTCATTTAACATTCTCTGCTGAATATTAGTCAATGCACTAACTCCAACTTTGGACACCACATATGAGGAGTTACCCCATTCGGCAGCTTGAGTACCCTCTTTAGCAGCATCTACATACTGTTGCATAAGTTTAGAAAGTTCTGGAATTGTCAACTTCTCATCTTTGAGCTTTTCTCTCAAGTCTTTGCTCGGAATAAGACTGAGGTGGCCACAGGAACTAGATACATTCACTACTCTCGCTCCATTTTTGAGTAATGGAAAAAGAATCTCACATGTAGATACTAAAGAAAAGTAATTAACGAATAAAGTCTGTTCAGCTTGTATTGCAACTGGTTCTGTAGCATTTGTCTTGAAAGCTATTGCAGCATTATTTACCAATATATCAATGCCCTCATATTTATTCTTGATATAATCCCTGAATGTTTCAAGACTTTTTTTATCTGTAATGTCCAATTGGTGGAACGACGGCTTCAAACCCTCTTTGTTAAGTTCTTCGACGGCCTTTTTACCTCGCTCTATATCTCTTGAAGTTAAATAGACCACACCATCAAACCGCTTACATAAACCTCGAACTATAGCAAACCCGATACCTTTATTAGAACCTGTTACTATGGCGACTTTAGGAGCCATTTTCATAAAAAAGTTAACACCGGCGGTATTTCGCTATTGGATTTTTAGCGGACACGAGATGCAATTCTGTCAACGAGTGGTAAGATAGAAAGACTCTAAATTTGTTCACAATGCAATAACCTATCAAATTGACGTTTTAAGTTAAAACTATTTATTTTATCAACCTAGAAGTATATATATTATCATCACATTATTATTTTATTCTTCTTTTTTTTCTTCTTCTTATGTATTGGCAATCAGCTACATATACGAGCTATTGGTGCCAGTGTCAAGTTATAAATATTTTCACGTTTTTAGTCTTTCAAGTCAGTAGTTGTCTAAGTCAAATTGTCACTATTAACAGTGCAATGGCCACACTGTTAATGGTATCTTGTGGGAATTTTGATGGAAAACGAAAACGTTGTAAAGCACTTTTATATGATATTCACTATATCCCAGTAGTTCCGCCGCTTCATATTACATAAAATGCCATCAAAATTATCTAATATAACACGTTAAAACACTAAGATATCGAATATAATACAAGAGCACCACATGACGTTTTCAAATTCCCGTCAAAAGTCCATTATTTTATTATCATTGAACTTCGTTAAGTTTTTGAAGTTTTGAAACTGTCAATTAGGGATGTTCGATATTCATCGATGTTGAATAAACAATTGTTCTTCGATAAATAATATCGATGTTAAGAGAATAAAATATCGAAACATCAGTATTTAAGGCCACCTAGCGTTAATTGGATGGATGTACTAGCTAGATGACTATCAAGTTCAATTATTTTACACTAAATCACACAGATCAACGTAACCGAAATAAGCTGTACGAATAGTTATTACTTTGTATTTCCTAATGTTATTTAAAAAATAAAGAGGATTTTCAGGACTGTGGCAGTTATCGAGAAATAAAGTTTATGTCACATAGTATGAAAGTCTGGCAAAAAGTGATTGAGAAGCGATTGCGAGAAGAAAGTGAGATCACCCAAAACCAGTTCGGATTTATGTCTGGCCGCGGGGCAACGGATGCCATGTTTGCACTGCGCCAACTGTGCAAAAAATATCGTGATGCACATAGAAACTTGCACATGGTATTCGTTGACCTCGAGAAGGCTTATGACAAAGTCTTAAGAACGGTTTTGTGGTGGACGCTGAAAGAGAAAAGGGTGTCTGTGAAGTACGTAAGTATATTAGGTTAATCTGTGC
The DNA here is from genome assembly GCA_905163515.2 of Lymantria monacha. Lineage (NCBI taxonomy): Eukaryota > Metazoa > Arthropoda > Insecta > Lepidoptera > Erebidae > Lymantria > Lymantria monacha. Next base: position 18,558,981 of record LR991107.1, on the reverse strand, counting down.
TATGTATTGGTGATCTAGGTCCTACGTTAGATTAGCTGCTGGAAACTCCGTCGCGACGGGTTCAGTGTGGAGGTAGGTCTGCACCAGGGATCGGCGTTAAGTCCCTACTTCTTCCTATTGATAATGGATGCTTTAACATCAGAGATACAGGAAGAGGCACCCTGGTTCATGCTATTCGCTGACAACATTGTTCTCGTCGGAGAAGATGGACATGAAGTCCAGAGAAAAGTGGCGCTGTAAATTGGAGAATATAGGAAATGTGTAAATCAGCAGACTAAAAACTGAATATATGTATGTTCTGCGATTTCGGTGATCTCTCCAATTTTACATCCATAATTCTAAATGGTGTACCTAACATAATAACTTCTAATGTTTACGCGAGTATTACACATTTGAAATAAAACTACGTTTATGTATTATTTATAAAATCCGATTACGAAATGAAAAATGATGTCGCAAGCGGGATTCGAACCCGCGCCTATTGGGATTCCGGCCCAATCGTGCTGCAACTACACCACCGCGACTAATTGTAGGACATACAAATTTCATTTCGTATTATATTTACGTCTTAAGGTGACGGTATGCTATCTACCCGACAATGTTTATACATTGTTATAGGCTTAATACTTCAAACTTTACAGTTAGAATTGTATACTTCACTCGCTTCCTCAACATTCATAATTCTCTTCATACACGCTCGCCGGTTTCGGAGACTCTTGACTCCACCTTCCTTCAGTACCTGACCGATCTGGTCTGGGTAGCTTAGTCTCGGTCTCCCTCGGTACCTACATCCTTCCACTTTCGCATTGTATATCTTCTTAACCAGACGTTCGTTCGGCATTCTTTCCACACGTCCGAACCATCGGAGCATTCCCTCCATATGCTTAATTATTTATAAAATTCGATTACGAAATGAAAAATGATGTCGCAAGCGGGATTCGAACCCGCGCCTATTGGGATTCCGGCCCAATCGTGCTGCCACTACACCACCGCGACTAATTGTAGGACATGCAAATTTCATTTCGTATTATATTTACGTCTTAAGGTGACGGTATGCTATCTACCCGACAATGTTTACACATTGTTATAGGCTTAATACTTCAAACTTTACAGTTAGAATTGTATTAAACGATGACACAACCTTGTTATTTAAATTACTGAAATTTAGCATTTAATACGTTTATGTATTAGAAAAAAATAATGGATTTTTATTCAAATCTATTATTTTTTTCTAATAATCGATTTTTTTAGTATCTAATTTCAGCATTCAGCTAATATTAATCGATTTTTAATAAATCGATTATATAAATTACGCATTAAAATCGATTTTTATAAACAGCGCCATCTATGCGACGCATGAATAAAACTCGAAGTTAATTCATTATTATTTACAAGTTAAGAGTGAGATAACATAGTTGTTGATAAAATAAAAATGTCTTCTTTTAAAACTGCTAAAAGCAGCTGGCGAAAATATTGTATAACGAAGAAGGATAGTACCACAGCAATATGCATGTACTGTCCGAAAGAATTAAAAATTTGTACTAATACTACAAATTTAAAATAGCAAATAGAACGAAAACATCCCACTGTCTTACAGGTAACATGAATTACTATATTTTATAATTATTATTGTGTTCTTCTTCTTCTTCTTCTTATATATTGGCAATCAGCTACATATACGAGCTATTGGTGCCAGTGTCAAGTTATAATTATTATTACGTTTATAGTCTTGTCAGGTTAGTCATTGTCTAAGTCAAATTGTCACCATTAAGAGTGCAATGGCCACACTGTTAATGGTATCTTGTGGGAATTTTGATGGAAAACGAAAACGTTGTAAAGCACTTTTATATGATATTCACTATATCCCAGTACTGCCCCATCACATTACATAAAATGCCATCAAAATTATCTAATATAACACGTTAAAACACTAAGATATCGAATATAATACAAGAGCACCACATGACGTTTTCAAATTCCCGTCAAAAGTCATTGTGTTCTTTATGACAGCAAAATACTAGTCTCTTTAAAATTCGTTCAAAAATCTAAAGACGTCTGTCATGCGAGTCATACGTTTTATAACCTCAACATTTTCAATAAAAAATGTGTTATGGTAAACTCGTCATCAATAAGTTTTTACAAACTAATATTTTATATTAAGACTAGTAACTAGTAGAAATATAAAATCATTATCATTATTTGACTGCACAAATGGCGTAGTGGTTAAGATAACGACCTTCCGTGTCAGTGGCATGGGTTCGATTCCCACGTAGGACAATACATTGTGCGACACACAAAGTGTTATTCTGCGTCTGGGTGTAATTTGTCTGCGTTAATTGCATGTTTGTTAAGTCCCCCGCAATACAAAAAATATTATTTCTTTAGTACATTTATGGCAATTTTCTTTTGTTCTGATTTATATTTTAGTTTTTGAGACAATATGGTTATCTTGTTAGGATGCTCATCATTTCAGGATGTCACGAGTATGGTGCACCAGCAGACGATGCGCGTCACACTCTGGAGGTATGCTCCGCATGGGGACCCCAGTACCACGTCTTATCGGCGGTCGTTGGGAGAGACCTGTTGTTGTCGATCATCATCTCGAGGATGCTTGACAACGACAGGTGCTGGTCGTCGATGGCCTCCTTTTGTGAGGCTATCATGAAAAGGAAGGAGGTCGCGGAGCTGGAACGCGAGGTGCTTGCGTCCGCTGACTTACTCCGCCACCAGCGACCGAGGAGGAGGCGCCGTTATGCGCACCTCCTCCCACCGACTTGAGGGACGTAAGGACGTAGTCAGAAAGCCAAGCGTGGGGGTGCCGGAGATCAAATGTCAGTCGAACTCTCCGGCGCCCCATAAAAGCGCGGAAGGGGCCGCTGTAGTTTTAGTGGATATTCCGGTCGGGCTTCAGCTGGCCGGTGAGTCCCACACTTCCCCGCGTCCGTCACCGACGGGGGATAGCGCGTGAATGCGTTTCCACAGCGATAACAAAGAAAGGATGGTCATCATTTAATTTTTTTTTATAATAAAATGGTACTGAAAATTTGTATCAATAATAACATTTGGTTTCCTAATGCCTTACTTTGAAAATTTAAAGCAACCTTGTTTTGATTTTTAGTTATGAATTAGTTATTTTTTTATTTTATATAATTTTATTTGATTTTTAATCTGATAAATTGTTAATATGAATCTCTTAGGTTTATTACTGGAGTACAAAAAGCATATAGATTTTTAAATAATAGAAAAAATCGATTATTCCTTAAAAATCAATTAATTATTTTTATTAAAATCGATTTTTGGTAAATCGATTAATATTGAATTAAGAAAAATCGATTTTTATTTAATCGATTCTTTTCCATTAACCTCGCATCCCTACCATGAGTATGGCGCGCAAATCGATGACGCGCGTCACACACTGGAAGTATGTCCCGCCTGGGGGCCTCAGCGCCACGACCTGTCGGCGGTCATTGGAGCGGACCTGTCGTTGTCGACCGTCATCAATAAGATGCTTGACAGCGACAGGTACTGGACGTCCATGACCTCCTTTTGCGAGGAAGTCATCTCGGCAAAGGAGGCCGCAGAGCGAGAACGCGAAGCACTCGCGTCCGCGAACTCGCTCCACCGGCGGCGACCAGGGAGAGGGAGGCGCCGTTACGCGCACCTCCTCCCACCGCCTTGATGGCTGACTGGACGTGGCCAGATGGTTAAGCGTAGCGATGTCGGTGATAGAATGTCAATAGACGATCTCTCCGGCAGGGGTGTAACTACCGCCGTATCAGCCGTATCAATTATACGGGGCCCCCGACGTGCGTAAGCAAAAATCAATAAAAACTTCCAAATTATTTTTTTATTTCAGAAATGACAAAAGTCAAAAAAAGCAATGTCCTTTTTACCCCACGTAAAGCGTGCGTTCAAAAGTTGGCAACACCCTACATCGGTTATCGTGGGCTGCGGGATTTCCCCGTTTAAGTCATTTACTTCAACGTGGGCATCCCACAATAATCGATGTACATACGATGATACACGGAGAGCAGTGTTAATCATAGAGTATTTTAAATATATAGGTATAGAGGCAACAGCAAAGCTCAGGTACAGACGCCATCTGTCGATAAGTGGTGTAAATGGAGAGCGGCCTCCTGGGCTAGGGAGGATTCAATTATTCATTAAAATTAATATAAATTTTCTAAGTAATTTTCAGAAGTAAAATCTTAATAGAATTGATTTCACAACTGAAGATTATTAAAATACTCTTAAAGAAAAACAAATAAAACAACAGTTTACCTTATTATAGTGCTTTCTTTTATTATAATACAACATTTAACTACATACAACATTTTAATTAATTCACTGGTCTCCGAGGGTATTACACATAGAGTATTTTAAATATATAGGTATAGAGGCAACAGCAAAGCTCAGGTACAGACGCCATCTGTCGATAAGTGGTGTAAATAGAGAGCGGCCTCCTGGGCTAGGGAGGATTCAATTATTCATTAAAATTAATATAAATTATCTAAGTAATTTTCAGAAGTAAAATCTTTATAGAATTGATTTCACAACTGAAGATTATTAAGAGAGTCTTAAAAGAAAAAACAAATAAAACAACAGTTTACCTTATTATAGTGCTTTCTTTTATTATAATACAACATTTAACTACATATAACATTTTAATTATATCACTGGTCTCCGTGGGTATTACACATGGGTCAGGTTATACTCGTTCCAACCATTTATTTTACTTTTGACACATGCTTTAGGACGTAACTGTTTCATTATACGCAATTATTAACTTTGAAACGAGTGAACAGAGAAATATATAAACTGCCCAATAATATTTATATATCTTAATTATTACCCACTAAATACATTAATATGCCGTAAATAGCTCTATTCATAAAATTTAAGTGATAATTCATTTCCGTTATAAAAAAAGTTACGTTCTATCGCATCTAGTGACAGTCACTAAGGTTCTTTTCCAACTTCAGGTTTGAGAACATTATATGTCAATGCAGCAGCTTTAGTGCGTTTACATAAAAATAACCTTTTGATTACTGAATCATCCAAACATTTTTCAAGTAACTCGTTCAAATGATCCATAACTCTAAATGATAAATTATGTTTTGCCAGAAACATACACATTTTAATTTCAGCTTTTTTTAACTCTTCAGATATAGACGTTTGTCTTATGTTACATACAGATGTGAATTGTTTACTAACTACATTACAAGTATTTTTAGAGCATAATAAGAGATTATAATAAGTAAGAGACTCTTTCTCTTACCGACGACTGTCCAGAATAATCACATTTTTTTTATGTTTCACTGAGTTTACATGTTATTTAAAAACAGAAAGTCATGAAACTACTGTTATTACATACTTTACAAAAAGCGGCATTGCTCTCATTTTTGGATCTTCATAAGCAAGATGAAAACATTGGAGCCTTCTCCCATTCAACACGATAGTTCTGGTCATATTTTCTGACGCGGACGAAACAATTGACTAACAATATCTGCGCATAAAATGTATATTACATACAATTTCAAAGCAAAATATACATTTAAGGGGTATTTTCCCCAAGAATGAAAGGTGCCTTCAGAGAAAAAAAAGTTCTTTAAGAAAGACAGGTTTTTAAATATGTTTACCGCAACTACCGAATGGTAATTAATTAATGTCTACTCCCGCTAATTTCCTGCGGAACTTTTTTAGTATTATGCCAAAATCTGCCAAATTTTAAAGTCTGCGACACAATCTACTGTCATAAATTTGAGATTGAATTCTGCTAAAATCGTAGAATTCTGCAAAATTTGGTCACACTGCTCGCAAGGTATATTTTTAAATGGCTGCCATGGCGGCAGCACGTTTCTTTTTACGCAAAATACAATAAAATGTATAAAAATTAACATGTGATTTATAAAAATAAAAAGAGTTAAAATGAATGTTTTACTCAAATACAAATAAGCTCATATAATATAAATTAGTTTTATATTATTTTTATCGTAACAAAGCTTAATATTGGCGCCATCTAACGCAACAAGGTAGAATTAAAAATCTCATACAAAATCTCTATAGGCGAACTGTTAAGACACTGGTATTACACATGGGTCAGGTTAGTAAAACAAGCGTCGATCGGTATCTAGGATACAAAAAATAGTCGTCGGTGATAACAAAAAATATTCACACACAACAAATAAACAGAACAGAATAACCACAGACTAATATAAGCTTACGCATAGAATAATGTCAAACTCACGTATAGTGTGACCAGATTTAAATTGATCATTATGCTAGCTACTCATTTAATTTCTGCTAAAAATCTGATATTATTTTTGGAATAAATGTTAAAATTCTGCTAATATATAAGTTTTAATGTGTACTAGAGAAAAACGCAACCAAAGAGTAAAGTTATTAAATTGAAAAAGAGTGGCAACTCGATGATAAAATATGCATGTATGGAAAGTGCTGCCACCCAGAGTTTAAGCGGTGAACTAAAGTTGAAGTAATATATATACTTATCTATATGTGTATGTGTAATTACATAGAATTTTCTTTTACTATGAAAGCTACCCTGAAATATAAAAAAAAAACATATCAGCTGATAATTAAACAATAATAATATCAGCCTAACATTGAAACTTGAGATAATTTTCAGAAAAATATCAATAACCGAAAAAAGATCGATGACAAGAAGTACCTACGCTAGGAACAAAAAATAACAATTCTCAGTTGTCAAACGTTTGACAGGCAGGACAAAATGGCAGCAGTTAAGTTTGTACAAACAATCTGTAGGCGGCGCGACGGTCAGTAAAAATAAGTAATGTTTTAAGTGTGCCCCCCCAGAACGCAACTCAATATTTTCAAATAAAAAAAAATCTAAGTTCTATCCACATTTTTATATAGAACTACTAGCGACCCTCCCTCGCTTCGCTTCGGTTACGTCTACTTTCGCGACATAGAATTCCTCTCGGAGAAGGAATTTCTTAAAATCCTATTTTATCTGACCTTTACAGAGCAGAAAGAAAGTCCACACTAAATTCCAAGTCTGTAGGGGCAGTATGAAAATGTAGATTTTTTGGGTTAACACCTACGCAATCCGCTTTAGGGGTGGAATTTTCAAAAAGGCGTTCTTAGTTAACCTGTGTGATATATTTAAAAAAATGTGATTTCTACACTTCAGCAATCCCCTTGCGTGTGAAATTTATGTAAAATCCCTTCTTAGCTGACCTATAAACACCGTACTATTATAGTGCGGTGATATTCGAGACATTTCAATTTTAAAAAGTATTTGCATTGTACCAAACGTTTATGTGACATCAATCTTTTTAGAGTTCCATACCCAAAAAATAAAACAGGACCCTATTACTAAGACTTCGCTGTCCGTCCGTTACTTCGCCTGTTTCTTTCAGGTTGCTCTCATGAACTGTGATAGTTGGACAGTTGAAATTTTCATAGATGATGAATTTATTTTGCCGCTACAACGACAAATACTAAAAAACAATAAAATAAATATTTAAGGGCGTGTGGGAGCCACACAACAAAAGTAATCTTTGTGCTCGTTTTTGCTCGATATTGATAACAAAAATAGGGAGACGTTTGAAATATGCTCAGAATATTTAGTAATATATTCACTTTAGAAATAAATAATTAAATTAAAATAAAACAAATAGAGAATTTAAGAGGGGCTTCCATACAACAAACATGATTATTTTGCCATTTATAGATAATGGCACGGAACCCTTCGTGCACGACTCCGAGTCGCTCTTGACCGGTTTTTTGAATATAATCGAATTGAGTTTTCAAACATGTGTCATAATAAAATGTCTTTTAAATCAAAATCACTAAGAAGTATTGATATCAACTTTAAAGCAAATCACCCCTAAAATAACTTTCCACCCCTTTTTAACCCAGTTACAAAGAGTAAAGTTATTAAACTGAAAAAGAGTGGCAACTCGATGATAAAATATGCATGTATGGAAAGTGCTGCCACCCAGAGTTTAGGCGGTGAACTAAAGTTGAAGTAATATATATACATATCTACATGTGTACGTGTAATTACATAGAATTCTCTTTTACTATGAAAGCTACCCTGAAATATAAAAAATAACATATCAGCTGATAACTAAACAATAATAATATCAGCCTAACAATGAAACATGAGATAATTTTCAGAAAGAATATCAATAACCGAAAATAGATCGATGACAATAAGTACCTATGCTAGGAACAAAAAATAACAATTCTCAGTTGTCAAACGTTTGACAGGCAGGACAAAATGGCAGCAGTTAAGTTTGTACAACCAATCTGTAGGCGGCGAGACGGTCAGTAAAAATAAGAAATGTTTTAAGTGTGCCCCCCCAGCCCAGTTAGGAGATAAATATCGTTAAAATATGAATCACGTCTTTCATCAATTCTGTTAAAGAATGTTTATGCAAAATTTAAAATAGATTGGACCAAGGAATCACGTTGTCTCATACAAAGTTTGCCCTGATTTTTCACCCCCTTAGGGATATAATTTCGTAAAATCCGTTCTTAGCTGACCTCTACTCGGCAATAGAAATATTCCTACCAAATTTAAGGTTTGTAGGCCTTATGGTCCCAGAGATATCGTGATGAGTCAATACATAGGTGGAAATCTCTTATATATATATATATAGATAGAGTTTTGAACTATCTTAACCATATTTTTTGATGGCGTAAAATTTATGGATCCAGACTGTTCTTTAACTGCTTGTTTGACATGTAGAATGGCAGCAACATGTTCATTTTTAACTTTTTTTCGCACGTCATTTTTCATATTGCTCATTTGAAAAATATGCGCTCACAAGATGTACATGTATAATCATAGATAAAAATCATCATAGCTTTTGCGAAATAATGTACTTGGGGAGTGTGGGTACAATTAATTCCATCTGCCTTCGTGATTTTTGAAATGTGGTGGATATCGGTACTTTCATCAATGACAACTGAAGAAACAAGGTTTTCTGGCACACACTGCATGTTGAATTAGCTTTTTGTTTAAATATATGTATTAAACAAGAAGCCAATTTAGCATGCAACTCTTTTTCAACTTCAGGTTTGAGAACATTATATGTCAATGCAGCAGCTTTAGTGCGTTTACATAAAAATGATCTTGCAATTACTGAATCATGCAAACATTTTTCAAGTAACTCGTTCAAATGATCCATAACTCTAAATGATAAATTATGTTTTGCCAGAAACATACACATTTTAATTTCAGCTTTTTTTTACCTCTTCAGTTATAGACGTTTGTCTTATGTTACATACAGATGTGAATTGTTTACTAACTACATTACAAGTATTTTTAGAGCAACATAAGTAAAAAGAGTCTCTTACCGACGACTGTCCAGAATATTCACATTTTTTTTATGTTTCACGGAGTTTACATGTTATTTAAAAACAGAAAGTCATGAAACTACTGTTATTACATACTTTACAAAAAGCGGCATTGCTCTCATTTTTGGATCTTCATAAGTAAGATGAAAACATTGGATCGTTCTCCCATTCAACACGATAGTTCTGGTCATATTTTCTGACGCGGACGAAACAATTGACTAGCGATATCTGCGCATAAAATGTATATTACATACCATTTCAAAGCAAAATATACATTTAAGGGGTATTTTCTCCAAGAATGAAAGGTGCCTTCAGAAGAAAAAAAAATACGTTCTTTAAGAAAGATAGGTTTTTTTAAATATGTTTTCGCAACTACCGAATGGTAATTAATTAATGTCTAAGCCTGCTAGTTTCCTGCGGAACTTTTTCAATATTATGCCAAAATCTGCCTAATTCTAAAGTCTGCGACACAATCTACTGTCATAAATTTGAGATTGAATTCTGCTAAAATGGCAGAATTCTGCTAAATTTGGTTACACTGCTCGCAAGGTATTTTTTTAAATGGCTGCCATGGCGGCAGCATGTTTCTTTTTACGCAAAATACAATAAAATGTATAAAAATTAACATGTGATTTATAAAAATAAAAAGAGTTAAAATGAATGTTTTACTCAAATACAAATAAGCTCATATAATATAAATTAGTTTTATATTATTTTTATCGTAACAAAGCATTGGCGCCATCTAACGCAACAGGGTGGAATTAAAAATCTCATACAAAATCTCTATAGGCGAACTGTTAATACACTGGTGTTAATTGACGCGTTTTATTTAATTGTGCATTACATTGTAATACGATACAAACAATTGTTCTTCTGGTTTAGTAGTATTAGTAGTGATTTGTAAAAAACAATGAGTGAATGGAAAAGAGATTATCCCAGCGGAGCTACGAAAAGAAAAAGTAAACAGAAAAGGGAGGAGGTCAATAAAAAGTGTCAAAAATTTCTTCATTTTTTTAGAAACCAGCTTCTATGAGTGATTTAGATTGCAAAGGTAAGTACCACCTAACCCATTTAGCTTATCTACCTGTAGCGAAGGGTGAATTTTGTTTTTAGGGTTCCGTACCTCAAAACGAAAAAAACGGAACTCTTATAAAAACTTGATTACAAGCGAAAAATGATCACACAGGGGACAATCATTTTTCGCTCGTAATCAAATTTTTATAAATACTCGAGTATGTTAAATGCTAAATTTCAGTAATTTCGAACTCTTACTTATCTATAGGATCATTTTGTTGTCTGTTTGTCTATCAGTCCGTATCGTAAATTTCGTGTCTAGACGTGCGCGAGCTCGGGTTCTGTTCGTATCGTATGGCCACGCGCCGCGTTTGGATCGCACGCGGGTGTAATGCATGGGCTGCGCGCATGTGACTTTGTACTAACACCCGCACAATCTGCATAGAGCCTGTTTACGTCGGAACACTCTCTAACCGTAACCTTACGTATAGTAATTTATTTAACATATATTTTTGAAATTTCTTACAACATTCGCTTTAATTTTTTAACAATTATATTTGCAGATTCTTCTGAAGCACATTCATCAGATGTCCATCCGGAAATAGAAGAAACTCAAGCACATTCTTCATCAGATGTCCATCCGGATATAAAAGAAACCCAAGCACATTCTTCATCAGATATCCATCCGGAAATAGAAGAAACTCAAATTGACGATTCTAAGATATCTGAAGATTGTAATATAGTTTCATCAGATAGAGGCAATTTTGGTGACAGTTCAACTGAATGCGAACGAAAAATAATTTTTAAATTGGATGCATTTAAACCACAAGGACCATTTCCAATAGATTCCGAAAGTAACCGTCCTTTTTCGACCTATTATTATTCGTATTTTAACAAGGCAGGGATAAAAATTCCAAGACCGTGGTTATATTATTCTAATGTTTTAAACAAACCATATTACCACTATAATAACCAACAGGTTATTATAGTTCGCGTCACGTAAAAAGAACGCTAGGGGTGGAGCTGCGCATTAGACGATTTATCGGTCTATTTGGTGGTATGAAGTGTAGTGCGGGGCGGGCTGCTCCTGCGTCACATTTTTGCAGGTGCGCTATTGGATCGTCAGTTGACTTTTGCTTGCCACTCTGTCTACACGTTACATTCGTTCACAAAATACTATCGCGCACAAAAATTGTTAATTACGAAATGGTTTTACATAGAGAAGTTAGAAAAATGATTTATGGCGTATATTGTTTTATGAAGCAAGAGGCTGATAATGGATCGGTAGATAATTTAAAACAATGTATGAAGCGGACCGCAGAGGCAACAAAATGTTCCGAGTCTACAGTGAGACGAATTGTAAAAGATTCAGAATTTCTTACTGTCTTCCGAACTCCCGGCAAAAATAAAAGAGTCAAACAAAAACCTATAACATACATTGACAGCTTTGACCAGGGTGTTTTGACAATTTCAACGTTAGTGAAAAAGAATTAATTTACTGCCTAATTCAGTCGCGGTAGTCGACAATGCATCGTACTACAAATACACAACTTGATGCTGCACCAACGTCCAATACAAAGAAAGCAGATATGCAATTATGGCTTGGCCAAAAAGGAATTGAATACGATGAATCCATGCTAAAGCCGGAGTTGTACAACTTAATAAAAAAAACAAAGTGCAATTTAAAAAAATTAACCTGGATGCCATATTAAACGACGCAGGCCATTTTGTACTACGTTTGCTACCATATCACCCGGACCTAAATCCTATCGAAATGGCCTCTCACCCCTAGTTTATTTGTTGTGTGTGAGTATTTTTTGTTATCACCGACGACTATTTTTTGTTTCCTAGATACCGATCAACGCTTGTTTTACTAACCTGACCCATGTGTAATACCCACGGAGACCAGTGATATAATTAAAATGTTGTATGTAGTTAAATGTTGTATTATAATAAAATAAAGCACTATAATAAGCTAAACTGTTGTTTTATTTGTTTTTCTTTAAGTGTCTCTTAATAATCTTCAGTTGTGAAATTAATTCTATAAAGATTTTACTTCTGAAAATTACTTAGAAAATTTATATTAATTTTAATGAATAATTGAATCCTCCCTAGCCCAGGAGGCCGCTCTCCATTTACACCAGTTATCGACAGATGGCGTCTGTACCTGAGCTTTGCTGTTGCCTCTATACCTATATATTTAAAATACTCTATGCACTAAAGTGAGGTGTATGGATTGCAGTACAGCCTGGCGGGGCACACTTAAAACATTACTTATTTTTACTGACCGTCGCGCCGCCTACAGATTGTTTGTACAAACTTAACGGCTGCCATTTTGTCCTGTATGTCAAACGTTTGACAACTGAGAATTATTATTTTTTGTTCCTAGCGTAGGTACTTATTGTCATCAATCTATTTACGGTTATTGATGTACTTTCTGAAAATTATCTCAATTTTCATTGTTAAGCTGATATTATTATTGCTTCGTTATCAGCTGATATGTTTTTTTTTATATTTCAGGGTAGCTTTCATAGTAAAAGAAAATTCTATATAATTACACATACACATGTAGATATGTATATATATCACTTCAACTTTAGTTCACCGCGTAAACTCTGGGTAGCAGCACCTTCCATACATGCATATTTTATCATGGAGTTGCCACTCTTTTTCAGTTTAATAACTTTACTCTTTGAGTACAGCTTAGTCGGACAAAGCAAGTGTTCGGAACGCGAAATCTAGTACGTAGTACATATATATCGATGCTATTATATAATTATGTTTTTCTTAGTCTGTTTATACAGTTTGTATGTATTTAAGGGACCAACGGCTTAACGTGCTTTCAGATATACGAATTACAGTTTTTTTATAGAATTCTTATTAAGGTATAAGGGTTTTCTCATGATTTGCCGTTTATCTTTAAAGCGAATATTTTAGTGATAGGACGACGCTGTTAACAGTTTTCTGTCTACCGCCGCGGGCCGGTCCGTCTGTGGTAGTACCACACTCTCGCAGAAGATTGACGCCTAAGTAAAGACAATGTGCTATTGGGCTTCGTTCGGTGACCGAGAGAGCCGTAAGCCCAACTGGGTGGGTTTGGGGTTTGCACTGGTAAGCAGCGGCCTAGCTATACCCTTGATATTGCAAAGGTCCTTGAGCGGCAGTAACACATACCATCAGGTGTAGGTACTGCTTGCTCGTTTGCCATCTTAAGCAATAAAAAGAAGCAAAGGATAGTCAAAATTTTACGAATAAATATATATAAAAGTATATTAGCACTGAAACATTCTGGTGTTAATATCAAATTTTATATACAGCTGTATATGGAATATTGACATTCTTCCTCCGACACCCCAACAGTAGGAGATTTGGCCACGTCCAGTCGACAGTCAAGGCGGCTGGAAGAGATGCGCATAACGGCGTATCCCCCTTCCTGGCCGCTGGCTGCGGAGCGAGTCTGCAGAAGCAAATGCCTCGCGTACCCGCTCTGCGGCCTCCTTCGAAGAAATAACCTCCTCACAGAAGGAGGCCATCGACGACCAGCATCTGTCGCTGTCAAGCATCTTAGAAATGATGGTCAACAATGATAGGTCTATTTACAGAGATGTACAAAATGGTTTTAAAAAAGCATTTAAATACAAAATGCAAAATACTTTTCAGATTTACTATTTCAAATGCAAAATACCAAATAGTTTTTCGTTTTGTATTTCAATTGTTAAATGCAAAATAGGTATTTTCAAAACACTTTGCAAAATAAAATACCTTTTGACCATATCTCAGAAATTTTTATTTATTTTAGGTATTTATCATTATGCTAGGGCACCTGCGTGTATCGTCACGAAGCTTCGTGCAATGAGACGATACACGCAGATGTGACCGGTCATTATTGGCTATCATCGCGAACATTCGGGCTTCGTGTGCAATATCGCTGGGGTGGCGATAAGTCAAAGGGTTTTAGCGCGCTAATATATCGCACTCTGTGGTCAGACTAGTGTTTTTCATTTCGGGGGAAATTATCGATGTGTTTAGACGCGTTCGAGGATCTCCAGTTAATCAATAAATATAAAGTTTCGGTGATGAAATGGTGTTATAATTTATACACCATTATAAAGCGGAACCCATGAAGGGATCTAAAAATATCATTATGTAATTATTAGCATAATATAGCTGTAATAGTAAAGCAATTCGTCATCCATAGTTAAACGCATGAAAATTATTTCTGCCACCTTTAATTATTGCACGATACTTCGTGTAAAATACCGAAGTCGCTAATGTGACCACAAATTTATCGCGATAATTTTCTAGTGTACCAAACGTACGAAGCTTCGCCACAAATTACTTCGGGACGATACACGCAGGTGCGGCCCTAGCATTAGAAATAGAGACACAATGCCGAGCCAAACAAAAACGTCTAATAACATGGCACCCTATGCATGACATTTTGGTCATATTTATCAGTACGCATATCAATAAATTCTGGTATGTTCTTAATAATAATAATACTCACTTAAAATAATGTAAAAAACTAGACTAACGAAAAGAGAGCCATGGCTCCATTTTGTGAATTGTGTGGCCATTTATTTCGATTCACTTTTCTCTTATCTTGTTGTAGTACAGTACCTACATAGCCGTTTCAGTATTGTAGGGATAACAACAACACTTCAATATCATAAAAGTAGGTAATCAAATCAAATAAAAAAGGGTGCGCATGGCTAGCAGGTGCCTCTATCGGTCAAATTCGGCAATACAAGCGTCATTCGTTCATTTCATTTTGTTTCGACTGGTAAGGTTGGCTAAACTTAATCACAAAGTATTTTGCATTTTGAAATGAATATTAAAAATGCTAAATACATCTCGAAAGGTATTTCAAATAAAATACAAAATGCTTTTTACTAAAAGGCATTTAAATGCAAAATACAAAATAGGTATTTTGCATTTTGTATTTGCATTTTAAATAGAAGCATTTCAAATAAATCTCATCTCTGTCTATTTATATGACTTTATGAGTTTTTTATTGACCTGGGCCAACTCCACCTGAAGCCCTTTTGATCAATAATTACATTCCAAGAGAGTTGACGTCAGGCAGGCGGCTGATCATAAAACTATTTATATATTATTGCCAATAACTTTTGCAATATGTACGATGTAAGAGGAGAACATATGATGATGGTACCTGCATAAGCTTCAATTTCATTCGAACACTAAATGAATGCCGGTGAAGTTTCATATATATATTCCTGTATATTTTCCGTGCGGTGACGGAGTAACAATACAATTCACCACCCCACATTTTACCTGTAGGTGATCGTACGAGACGACTAAGGGGTATAAAAAATGCATATAACATCTATGCAAGAGAAGGAAAACTCGAAACAAAACCCTATACCAACACGCCTGACCAGCGTGAAATAGTAAGTCAATTACCCTTCCATTGTGAAGGAAGCCCGAGCCCAACAGTGGGACATATATGGGCTGAGAAGTATATATTATGTTGTATTTTTGACATCTATCCACTGTCAACGCTCAAAGTACTTCAATGTGGGCTGTCACTCACTGTGTCATATTCTTGGCACAGTACACTAATACACGCTCTAAAGAATATTAAGAATGTCAACATGACATTGACACCATCTAACGCCGTTGTTTGGCATCGTATTTATTTATATATTGGACTCTATGAGTAGATGTCACACGTACAAGAGGGATTTTTATTAATATTATGTTATTTGTTTAAAATTACATAAAAATTACAAAATTTTACATTCTACATTAGTCTTTACATTAGTTAGATATAAATTACCGTAGAAAAGTGAAAAGTGGATCCCCAGGACCCAGATCCACCAGATCCGCCTGATCCTCCTGATTCTCCAGACGATCGGAGTAAGAGCAAAGTTAGCAGTATAATTTCTGGTGCTAAGCGTCATCTCGATGACATTCAAGGGCAAGATAGAACAAATATTGCCAAAAAAGTTATTATCGACAAAGATATGGCTGTAGCTTCTATACAAAATATATATGTTCATCCTAGATTAGTTGTCGGCATAAAAGCATACACAGATATTGACAATGGTCCTTTTATTGTTCACGTCTCCAGAATAGAGCCAGATCTGGTTACAGGCACTGTTATCCGACCCATTCAAGTTTGGCCAGTTTTTATTCCGTAACAAGATAAATAATATTTGTACCGATGGAGTCAAGGCAGTCGGTAGAAATAAAATATCTATTGAGTTTTCCACCGGATTAGACGCTAATAAATTTTTGGACAGTCCAATTTTGGAGATGTCCAAATATATAGCAACAATTCCCACCTATAACATCACCAAAATGGGTATCGTTCGTCAAGTCCCTGTCGACATGTCGATGGATGAATTTGTCGAGTCCTTGACCCTTCCAAATGGATGTGGTCCTATTCTCAAGGCTCGCAGGCTCAATCGTAAGACTTTAACTGATGGTAAGGTGTCATGGATACCAACACAGACTATAGTTTTAACTTTCCAAGGCCAAATTCTACCCAAAAAAAATTTCTGTTATCACACTTCCCTTCCCCTTGAGTTATACCAGTTTCCAACAATACAGTGTTACAACTGTTGTAGATTTGGCCATGTAAAAAATCAATGTAGATCGAAACCAAGGTGCTATCGTTGTGCTCAGCCTCATGCTGGAGATGGTTGCAGTGTGTCTGAGTCTGAAGCTTCTTGCTTGCATTGTTCCGGTCAGCACTTTGCTAACAGTAGGAGTTGTTCTTGAGCAGGGTAGGCAGAGGTCTATTAAGATACTCGTGTCACAAAAAAATATATCTTACCATGAAGCATCAAAACAGTCACCCAAAACAGTTAAGCCTTATGCAGAAGTTGCACAAGGGTCAAACAATCATCTTTCTCAAACACATACTTCATCCAATACCACCCAACCAACAAATTCTCATATTTCATACAGGAAAACAGTTTACTTAACTCCACGTCCTCATGTTCCACTCGGCAAATCATATGATAAGGCTGCCCATCAAGCTCTTATTGCTGGCCAGTCTTCTTCCTTACCAAATGGTTGTGCATTACTCCTAGATAATTCTTCCAATCCTTTACCCCTTCAGGATGACAACCTCCTGGAAATTCTCTTAACAACTATTATTAACTTGATTTCAAAATCCAACTCTAGTATACCGCCCCACGTTGCCAATAAACTTTCTCAATTTTTTACTTTATCAAATAAATATGGACCTAGTATCTCTACTACAATGGAACATAAAAAGCCTTCGTCATAAGAAGCATGAACTTCTCCACCTGATTAACAAATTCCAGCCATCGGTTATTGCCATCTCGGAGACATGGTTGGTGCCTGGTTCCCATTTTAGGGTTTCGGGCTACTCCTGTATTCAGGATGACAGGGCTGATGGATATGCTGGAAGCGCTTTACTAGTAAGGCGTTCTTTACCCTTCTCTCTTTTATCTCTTCCTCCTGTATCACCTAACATTAATGTAGTTGCTGTAAATATGTTTAACATCTCATTTTTATCATTTTACATTTCCCATCCTCACTCTTCATTAGTGTCAGACATTTTGTATATAATCTCATCGGTTCCCTCACTTGTCATTATAATGGGTGACTTTAATGCTCACCACTCCTCATGGGGTTCGGGCCACGATGACCCTTTTGGCCTTGCCCTTTTGGAAATTTTTGACCAGGCAGATTTGTGTGTCATGAACAATGGTTGCCCTACACGGAGAGTCTTACCTCACCAAAACCCTAGGAGTGTAGTGGTCCTTTCCATATGTTCCCCATCCCTCCGGTCTCTTTTGTCTTGGAGTGTTTTGGAACATACATATGGCAGCGATCACTACCCAATTGTAATTTCTATGCCCAACAGAGTTACTCCAACTTTAAATTTTTGTCCTTCTTTTAAATACAGATTAAATAATGCAGATTGGGGAGCATATGCTTCCTCCCTTGACAATAAGCTATCTAGTCTTTCTTTTCCTGACATTAATAATATTTCTCAATTCTATTCTAAATTTATCAATCATATTATCTCAAGACAGCCAGGCTGTTTATCATATATCTGGATAAATGTCTCCAAAGGTTGAACGATATGAATGTGGGAGTCCAGATGGGTGACTCAGTGGTCTCTGCTCTGCTTTATGCAGATGATGCAGTCCTGCTGGCACAGTCAGCGACTGACCTGCAGACCCTAGTCGACACAATGACAGAAGATTGTAAGAAAAGGGGTCTACGCGTGAATGTGAGCAAAACCAAAATAATGGTCTTTGAAAGAGATGAAGCCAGAACAGATGTAAGAGTAACAATAGGTAATGATGTACTAGAGCAAGTGGATGAATTTGTATATCTTGGATGTGGATTTAGCCGAGATGGACGGTACACCACTGATATAGAGCGAAGAGTGAATGCGGGAAATAGAGTGAACGGAGCGTTGGGGCAACTTCTCGGCAGCCACCACCTCAGCCAGAAGGCACGTGTAGCAATACATAACGCAGTGCTTGTCCCAACATTACTGTATGGAAGCGAGAGTTGGGTATGCAGAAAAGAGTATGAAAGTAAAATTAATGCGGTCGAAATGCGATCTCTTCGGAAAATCTGTGGAGTTAGGCTGACCGACTGCATTCGCAACGACGACGTAAGAGAGCGAGTAGGTATGAAAGAGAGTATTGGTGTAAAGATGCGAAAGGGAATGCTCCGATGGTTCGGACATGTGGAAAGAATGCCGAACGAACGTCTGGTTAAGAAGATATACAATGCGAAAGTGGAAGGATGTAGGTACCGAGGGAGACCGAGACTAACCTACCTAGACCAGATCGGTCATGTACTGAAGGAAGGTGGAGTCAAGAGTCTCCGAAACCGGCGAGCGTGTATGAAGAGAATTATGAATGTTGAGGAAGCGAGTGAAGTATGCAGAGATAGAGTTCTCTGGCACTCTGTTCTCTCTGCCTACCCTGCAAGGGATATGGCGTGATGATATGTATGTATGTATGTATTATGTCAAGTGCTAATGAACATTTCCCTTTAAAAAAACCTAATAAATTCAAATTTTCTTCTCCTTGGTGGGATGCTGAATATTCGAATGCTGTAAAGGTACGAAAAGTTTCAGGAAAAAGGTATAAGGCCAATATGTCCATTGGAAATTATTTATCATATAAAAGAAATGCTGCAAAAGCAACCAGACTATTGAAAAGGAAAAAAAAGCTAGGTTGGGTTAATTTCTGTGAACAGATGTCTCCTAGGACTCCATCTTCTATGGTCTGGGAGCAAATAAAAAGATTTAGAGGTGCATTGAATGATAATATTGTTACCGATAATAATTGTTTATCATGGATTGAGGCCTTTTCAAACAAAATGTCTCCTACTTTTGTCCCAAATATAGATTCTTTACCTTCTCCTAGTCCTCTTCCAAATTCCAGTATATTTGACTCATACTTTTCATTTGCCGAACTTAGCCTGGCCCTTGAAGGGTTAATAGATTCCTCTCCAGGTGGAGATGGAATTCCTTATTCCTTTTTGATAAAGGCCTCATTACAAACTAAGGAATTTTATCTGAAATTAGTTAATAATTTTTTTGAGCATGGCATTATTCCACAGCCTTGGAAAAATCAAATAATTATTCCTATCCGAAAACCAGGTAAGCCAGCCTCAGACCCTACTAGCTATAGACCTATAGCTCTGTCTTCTGTTCTGAGTAAAATCACAGAGCACATGATTAAGCATCGCCTTGAATGGCTTTTAGAAAATGGTAATTTGCTAGCAAAATCCCAATTTGGTTTCAGAAAAGGTATGAGCACTATTGATAATCTTAGTATATTAACTACTGATATACGTCTCTCCTTTTTTAAAAAAGAATATTTAGTTGCCGTTTTTTTGGACATTTCATCAGCATATGATAATGTACTACTTCCAGTTCTTAAAAATAAACTCATGCATCATAACATACCTGAAAAATTAGTTCGTTTTATATGTAATTTATTTATGGAAAGATCCATCACAATTAAACACCAGAATTCCTTTTTACCACCTAGGTTAGTATGGAGGGGCTTGCCACAAGGGTCAGTCCTAAGTCCTTTGTTGTACAGCTTGTACACCAGTGATTTGGAAGCTGCAGTTCATTCTTTTTGTCAAATTCTACAATATGCTGATGACATTGTTCTCTATGTCTCTGTTAAATCTTTAGAAGAAGCCAAAAGTCGCTTAAATTCTGCTCTTCATTATCTGTCACAGTGGCTTATTCAACATGGCTTATCCATTTCTGCGCCCAAAAGTAATGTTGTTATTTTTACCAAAAAAAGGATTATTCCACCTGTGACAATTAACATTAACAGGGATGTAATACCTCAAGTACACAAAGTTAAATTTTTAGGAGTATGGTTAGACTGTAGATTATCTGGTGTTGCTCACTGCGATTATGTTACTCAAAAGTGTGAGAAAAATTTAAATATTCTACGCTGTTTATCTGGTGTCTGGTGGGGTGCACATCCTTTCACTCAAAAATTATTGTATAATGCAATTATTCGTAGCCACATGGACTATGGAAGCTTTCTTTTATATCCATGTAACAAATTGGCATTCAAGAAAATGGATAAAATACAATCAAAATGTTTACGTATTATTCTTGGAGCAATGAGGTCATCCCCAATCAACGCAATGCAAGTGGAGTGTGGTGACCCTCCACTCTCAAAACGCAGACAATACCTTTGTAATAGATATCTCTTTAAAATTATTCAAAATTCTAATCACCCTCTTTTTCCTAAGTTAATACAATTGGCTGAATTATATGATTTTCATAGTCATCAATCAGTTGATCAATCAACTTCCTTGTATTGTTTACAGTTATATTTTATTTACACGCTTACCTAATCCAGTTTTTCAAACACATTTATTGCCTCTATATTGTACAGATTATAATGTATTAGTTTACCATCCGAAAATAATTCTCAACTTTGGTACCTATTGACAAAAGTACAATTGAGGCCAACCAAAATTTCAAAACTAAACTTCATTTGGAGTACAAGGACTGGTTCACTTTATATACTGATGCTTCCAAATCGTTAGGTAATGTCGGTATGGATACCTTTCACTGGGGTTATACTAAGCTATAAATGCCCATCCGCCACATCTATATTTACTGCAGAGTCCATAGCCACTCTAGAAGCAATTTTATTTGTGAAATCTCATCATTTAAATAACTCCATTATATTTTCTGATTCAAAAAGTTGTCTTCAGTCCATCTTGTCTAACCCGTTTCGATCAAAATCTAGATTTCCAATTTCGCTAAGAATAAGAGAGGCATTATTTCAGTGTAAAGGACTTGGGATTAATATTGTTCTAGCATGGGTTCCTGGGCACAAAGGTATTCCAGGCAATGAAATAGCTGATTCTTGTGCTAAATCTGCTATAGATATAGGTTCTTTGGAATACTACCAAATTTATTCTCATGATATTTGTGCCTCTTTAAAATCGGTTTTGTTTCAAGAGTGGTCCAAGGATTGGATAATTTCTAAGAACGTAAAGGGTAAATTTTATGGCGATATACAACCTGATATTCCACATAGACCCTGGTTTATGAAGTTTCCAAAAGTGGATAAGGCTATTACATCGACAATCTGCCGTTTACGACTGAATCATGCCTGCACCCCTGTCTTTCTGGCCAACCTTAGAATTAGGGATAACTCCATTTGTGAATGTGGACTGGGTCAAGGAAATGTGAACCATATTTTTTTCAGTTGTTCTAAATTGCAGTATTCTCTATATGATATTTTACCACCAGAAATTTGCCGTCCTACTTCTTTTAAATTTCTTCTTACTCTTGCATTTACTCCGTTTATTTATACTCTCTGTAAATTTATTAAAATTAATAGAATTAAATTGTAGATATGTAAATTAGTTAAATAGTTAGAATTCATTTTAGTTATGTGTATATTTCAGACTAGTTAGAATTGTTTTTTGTTTCAGTATACTACTTGTCACCGTATTTCTCATGTAATCTTAGAGTCATACTCACCGGCCCTTTACATACTATTTCGTACCGTACAATCTCCTTCGTTTGACGGCCTACGAACGAGCCTTACGGGACATTGGCGAAGTTGCGGTTAATCGCTAACAGAAGCCATTCATCAAGAAGAAGAATATTAAAAGCAAGACATTCTGTTATAGTTATACTAATTAATCATATTCTTACATGAGAAAAATGTTCTCGAAGATGTGTGAAGTTCGTGCCTCGTGCCTTTGTGAGCGTGTAAAGTCTCGACTGTCGTAAATATACAAGATAGGCGATATAGTGAGTTATTGTCCTCAATAACCCTTTTTTTATTTTTTTATTGGTGGGCTATGGGTGCGTCTCGCCCCGCCAAATCGGTCCGGGGTGACGGAGAAGGCGGCGCGTGATCCCATAGACCCACCGTAAAATCCTCTCTCTTCGCCGTGCGAGCGGACCACCGGTACCCGATCTTTGTCTTCGGTGGTCGTCCTCAATAACCCTAGACTATCGTTTTCCTTCCGAGATTTTTATTTAACTATTAGAGATTCTAGACCTAATTTATTCGTCACGTAGGTACTGCATATGGTGGCGCGTTGACGACAAGGAGAGTGTATATTTAATTTGAATTGTTTGTAAAAAATTTGGAAAAAAATACAGATAATTATGATGAATAAATATTTCTTTTAATTTTATGCAAACATTTTTTTTTCTTTTGTGAGAAATCTTTACCCTTCATAAAGGCCCCCAAACAAATTTTCATACGGGGCCCCGCTAAGGCACGCTACGCCACTGCTCTCCGGCATCCCGTAAAAGCGCGGAAGGGACCGCTGTTGGTTTTAGTGGGTATGCCGACCGCCAACATATCAATGGCCGGCGAGTATTATATATAGCGGTTATAGTCGTTTTAATATCGGTTGACGGTTACCATTCAAATTCTTTTTACTGCATAAGCAAACTTGTAAATTTTTCAATTAGATTGCCACAAATATTTGTATTAGGTACTTACTTAATGCTCTATATATGAACACTAAAAATGACTATTTTTTTCACACTGAAATTATAGGATAATATTATCATACAATTATGTCAAGACAAACATGGTCTGAACAGGACACACGCCGTCCGTTCCGTCCGGGGTGATGAAAGAGCAGCGCGTGGCTCATAACCCACCGTATTCCCTCCTCCTCATCGAAATTAAGCCGGCCAATGGTACCGCTCGGGTGGTAGCGTTCCGTACTGACGTAATAATTGTCACATTACTTTTCATTTTCATCAACGACTAAAAATTTAAGTGTCGCCTACGGCAATATAACACAAAATCAATATTAAGTATGAAAAATATTTGTTTCATTTCGATCTGCACCATCCATCCGCAACAGGTTTTGTAGATATTAAAAAAAAACTAAACTAATAAAATAAATATTTAATAAAGTGAAAACAAATAATGCTAAAAACATTCAAATGTCAAAAATATTACAATATTTCGATTAGGTACTTCAAATTGAGTAATTGATAGTGATGTTTATTGAATATTTTGTGAATTAAAACTACACAATAAACAATCTTTTCAGTAATCTTTAAATAATCCGATTTATAATCTAAAACCCTGTGTTATATATACATAAATCAATCAACTTATAATAGTTACATTTGTAAGTGCTTTAAGGACTTTTGGCGGGAATCTGAAAACGTCATGTGGTGGTCTTGTATTATATTCTATAACTTAGCGTTTTAACGTGTTATATTAGATAAACCTTGATGGCATTTTATGTAAGGGGCCGTTCAAGTATTACGTAACGCAATTTGGGGGGAGGGGGGGGTCTTGTCAAATGTTACAATGCGTTACATAGCCGGGAGGGGTGGTTCAAAAATTGCGTTACGTAGCATTGTTTTTTTATTAAATAAAAAACTAGGGAATTAAAATTTCCAAACACGTTTAAAAACGGTCACTTGGGTGTTACGTAACGTTCATGGGTAGAGACATACGTTACGGCGCGTTACATGTGGGGGAAGGAGGATCAAAAATCTTCAAAAATTGCGTTACGTAATACTTGAACGTCCCCTAATGTGATGTCATGGTACTGCTGTAATGTAATGAATATGATATAAAAGTGCGTTTTCGTTTTACACCAAAACTCTCAGAAAATGCCATTAACGGTATGGCCATGGGCCATATACTGTTGATGGCGACGATTTCACTTACTGACAATGACTAACCTGAAGAGACTGAAGACGTGTAGAAAATTAAACTCGACACTGGCAACAATGGCTGGTATAAGTAGCTGATTGCCAAAACATAAAAAGGAAAAAAATAATTGCTTTAAACATTGCCATATACCATCTACGAAATGAATGTTACCATCAGCCTTATAGTTTTATATAAATGATATTATTAATTAAAGAAATCTTTATAAATGGAAACTTCATACAAAATAATCTGTAAGAAAAATAGCTGCTATACAATATCAGTTTTAGCTTGAGAATATTTTTTTAGGATATGACATATTCTTCTAGAAATATCCTAGAATAAAATATTTATCTTTTTCTTTAAGCATTAAAACTTCTATTCTTCAGGCTAACACTGAGGATATTTATTTATGTCAGTAGGCAGCGGTGTTATGATGAATGACCACCTAAAATTACTTTATAGTTTAAAATGTGCAGTCAAATTTAAAGTATTATGAATATTATAATATATATAAATCGTAACGACGACGTAAGAGAGCGAGTAGGTATGAAAGAGAGTATTGGTGTAAAGATGCGAAAGGGAATGCTCCGATGGTTCGGACATGTGGAAAGACTGCCGAACGAACGCCTGGTTAAGAAGATATACAATGCGAAAGTGGAAGGATGTAGGTACCGAGGGAGACCGAGACTAACCTACCTAGACCAGATCGGTCATGTACTGAAGGAAGGAGGAGTCAAGAGTCTCCGAAACCGGCGAGCGTGTATGAAGAGAATTATGAATGTTGAGGAAGCAAGTGAAGTATGCAGAGATAGAGTTCTCTGCCACTCTGTTCTCTCTGCCTACCCTGCAAGGGCTATGGCGTGATGATATGTATGTATGTATGTATGTATGAATATTATAGCAAGTCTTTGTGAATAAAAAGGAGTGTATTGAAAAATGCGCATTAAGTCAAAAATTTATCCAAACAAATGCGACTGAAGAAATTAGAAGCGATATCACACCTTTACTTAAAAATTAAAGAAAGTATACTCTCTCAGAAAGATATTTCCTCGCATTTTAAACATGAAAATATCTTGTTTATTTAAAAATCCAGTTTATCAGATTCCCAATCGACTATCTGCTTATTGTACCACACATATTTGCCGCGCACGGAATCATCGGCGTCAAGTGCCAAAAAGAGAGGTCCAGCCGCGCCCTCATCAATTGTGAGTGGACCTTTATGAGATGTCATGTCAGTGTCTACATAACCTGGGTGAACAGAGTTTACCTTGATATCTGAAATTAGAAAGAAGTAAACACATTAGAAGTTTTTAACATATTTATTACCAAACCGTCTTCCTTTAATTAAAGACACCTTAAACTAAGGGATTAATCCTTGCATCATGGCAAATTACAAATATATAGTTTTGGGACCCAAATTACACCCAGACTCAGAACTATTTGTTGATCACACAAAGTATAGTACTGAATGGGAATGAAACCTGTAATTCTTGTTTGGTTGGCCATTATCTTAACTACTACGCTATTTGTGTAGTGAAAAGTTAAGTAATCTTTGCTCAATTCCAATTCAAGAATGCATTACTAGGATAGGAGAAAATCTGTGGGTGGTCAGACTGGGAGTTTAATCCACCATCTGCAGTTCAAACACATTACGTCAATGTACCAACACTTTGTAAATGGTATTACACACCTGATCATGTAAATCATCAGGCAGGGTACCAAAGCCCAAAAGTTGGTATTAGTAGCCTGTTGAAAAGAGACCAAAATCAACAGAAACATATACGGAACAGGAACATATCACTGTGAAAAACATTATAACTAGAAATATAACAAGACCAATCTGTAATATACATTATAAGTAGTATATTGCATATTAATTAATATACATCCATAAAAACAACTTACCTTTGTTATTTAACATTCTCTGCTGAATATTAGTCAATGCACTAACTCCAACTTTGGACACCACATATGAGGAGTTACCCCATTCGGCAGCTTGAGTACCCTCTTTAGCAGCATCTACATACTGTTGCATAAGTTTAGAAAGTTCTGGAATTGTCAATTTCTTATCTTTGAGCCTCTCTCTCAAATCTTTGCTCGGAATACGACTAAGATGGCCAGCAGAACTAGATACATTAACTACTCTCGCACCATTTTTGAGCAATGGAAAAAGAATCTCACATGCAGATACTAAAGAAAAGTAATTAACGAATAAAGTCTGTTTAGCTTGTATTGCAACTGGTTCTGTAGCATTTGATTTGAAAGCTATTGCAGCATTATTTACCAATATATCAATGCCCTCATATTTATTTTTGATATAATCTCTGAAAGTTTCAAGACTTTTTTTATCCGTAATATCCAATTGGTGGAACGACGGCTTCAAACCCTCTTTGTTAAGTTCTTCGACGGCCTTTTTACCTCGCTCTATATCTCTTGAAGTTAAATAGACCACGCCATCAAACCGCTTACATAAACCTCGGACTATAGCGAATCCGATACCTTTATTAGACCCCGTTACTACGGCGACTTTAGTGGCCATTTTGACAAAAAAAATAACACCGGTCGTGTACTGCGCTGTTGGATTTTTCGTGAACTGGTAATAGGATTCTATAAGCAACCACTACGGTACGGACTTACGGAGACTCTAAATTGACAACAACCACAAGGTAACAGCTTATCAAATTGATATTTTGCGGAAGAAGTTAAATCTATCTATTTTATCAGTTTATGAGCCGTTTATCATCTTATCAATTAATCCTATCACTGATTGAACTTTAATTGTTTGTTTGTTCTGTAAAAACTTCGTTTGTTTTAGTGTTGCATATCGATAGTCTACTATCGATAGACAATCAATTGTCTATCGATAGTTTACGTATAAGCAATAGTATCAATAGTATATCGATTTTATTGTAATACGTTAATACTATCGATACTATCGATAGTATCGATAGCTCTCCACGAGCAATACTATTAATAACAACGATACTATCGATAGTGATTCATTCGATAGTATCAATACTATCGATAGTATCGCTAATACCATTAGTTTTAACCTAAAACTATCGATACTATCGATAGTATCGACTATTTTGGACTATCGATAGCAAGCAACTATTCGATAGTATGTTAGATTTAGATTTCGATAGTTGTCTAAAGTTAAGTTATGTAGTAAGCCAAGTACTGACATTATTATTAAAGTATTTTATTTAAATTTACGTCATCATAAAGTAGAACAAATTTTAGTCAGGTGAATAACTTTAAATTTGTGATACTAACAAAGTGAAACAATTATGATAGCAATACTTGCTGCTATCAAATTGGGGTAGGAGTAGGAGAATGATGACTTGCTGCTGTCAATATTTCTGGAGTTTCGGTGGGAATGTGGAAGTATTATGTCACATTCTTAGATTATTTCATTTTTCTAGTGTGTTTATCACTATCACACAGTGTTATATTACATTCATTGGTATATACTAAAACAGGGAAATAGTCTTTTCGCATATGTCTGTATAAACTTTTAATACAATTTCTTTGGCTGTACTAGTTATATCTGGCTGGTACTGATAACATAATAAATGATACATTTAAATAAAGAAACAATTTAGTAAAATGTTATTTTCCGCCGTCTTTTATTTTATTTTCTTTCTGTTAAAATGAATCAATCTTATGAAGAAATTCGACATATTTTAAAACTTTATTACAAAAAAGATACATGCAATGCAAAAATTGTGACGTTTATGGACCTAATGCGGTGTCAGAGAGAGTAACACAAAGTTAGTTTAAATGTTTTCACTTCGGGAATTTTGATGTCAACGTTGCATCTCGCTCATTTCATTTTCAATTGTAAATAATATACAATTGAAAATTGATTCTGGATTCAGTTAGATATATATTTCTATATCCCTATAATGTGAAGTTACATATATGTAAGCATATTTTTAATAGAGCATTCTAGATGGATTACATTACAATCGAGCGTACAGAGAACTTATGTTTTTCGGACCCTGTTAAATTTATTTCACTACATTAATATCGCTAAAAATACAACAAATCTAATGACTAATTGCGGCCATAATTCTGTGTAGAATTGTAACTCAGAATTCTTGACTATGTATTTCTTAATTTTGTTTAACCGAAACTTTCAAAACTAATAATTATAATAAAATTTTACAGCAAGAGTTTCATAGTATGCTGGAACAAACAATTTTTTTATTTTATTGCTTATGGTGGCGAACGAGCAAGCAGCACACTTGATGGTAAGTGTCACTGCCGCCCATGGAGGTTGGCAATACCAAGGGTATAGCTTAGGCCACTGCTTACTAATAAAATCCCAAACCCACCCAGTTGGGCTGCCGGCTTTCTCGCTCACCGAACGAAGCGCAATAGCACATTGCCATTACTCAGACGTCGATCTTCTGCGAAAGTGTGGTACTACCCCGGACGCACTGGCCCGCGGCTATAGACAGAAAACTGTCAACAGTGTGGTACAAGTACAAGGTACCACTTACATTCATTTACACTCACATTCTGACCCAATTGTCCAGAAGTCTCGGAGCATTATAATTTCACTCAACTTTCAATGGGTATTGATCTTGACCATTATTAGCTAACTTGGGCTTCAAAGTAAGAACGCAACACGTTACTGCTAGAAAAGTCACCACAAAATTCACTGAAAACAAGCAACAGTAACACAACTACGGTATTGTATATTTTTAAGCAATACTATTGAAAAATTTCTGGCAATCAATAGCCCGAAATAGTCGATACTATCGATAGTATCGATAGTTTTAGGTTAAAACTAATGGTATTAACGATACTATCGATAGTATTGATACTATCGAATGAATCACTATCGATAGTATCGCTGTTATTAATAGTATTGCTCGTGGAGAGCTATCTATACTATCGATAGTCTCGATAGTATTGATATGTGACGATACTATCGATAGTACTATTGATATTATGAATACTTTTTGAGGTTAACTATCGATAGTAAAACTATCGATTTTTATGCAACACTGGTTTGTTTTGGGGATATTCGATATACATCGATGCATCGAAAACATCGATGTTTACAATGCGATACATCGAATCGATCCGATGTTTTGAAAAGCTATCGAAATACTCGATGTATCGATGTTTTTTCATAAAACATCTAATCGATGATAACCAAATGTCACAAAAACTTAAGTTTATGTAAATAAATTACAGTTTTATAAGGGATTGGAATAGGTATAAATGCCACAAAAAAAGACCTTTTTTTTTAAAGACTTTAGCTTTGTAATATATTTTAGAAAAAGTACTCGATGTTTAGAAAACATCGATGTTTTCATCCGATACATCGAAATGCATCGATGTACAGTTTCGATTTATCGAATCGATAAAAACATCGATGTTTTTTCAAAGTTTGTTTTCGTTGAACATTGAAACTAGTGTTGCATATCGATAGTCTACTAGCGATAGACAATCAATTGTCTATCGATGGTTTACGTATAAGCAATAGTATCAATAGTATATCGATTTTATTGTAATACGTTAATACTATTGATACTCTCGATAGTATCGATAGCTCTCCAATGGTAATACTATTAATAACAACGATACTATCGATAGTGATTCATTCGATAGTATCAATACTATCGATAGTATCGCTAATACCATTAGTTTT
The DNA here is from genome assembly GCA_905163515.2 of Lymantria monacha. Classification (NCBI taxonomy): domain Eukaryota; kingdom Metazoa; phylum Arthropoda; class Insecta; order Lepidoptera; family Erebidae; genus Lymantria; species Lymantria monacha. The sequence continues at coordinate 18,528,786 of LR991107.1, read as the reverse complement.
AAGTTAAAACTTTTAACTTAAAACTATCGATAGTATCGACTATTTTGGACTATCAATAGCAAGCAACTATTCGATAGTATTGTTGTCTAAAGTTATGTTATGTAGTAAGCCAAGTACCGACATTATTATTAAAGAAATTTATTTAAATTTGCGTCATCATAGAGTAGAACAAATTTTAGTCAGGTGAATAACATTAAATTTGTGATACTAACAAAGTGAAAAATTATAATAGCAATACTTGCTGCTGTCAATATTTCTTGAGTGTCGGTGGGAATGTGGAAGTATTATGTCATATTCTTGGATTATTTCATTTTTCTAGCGTGTTTATCACTATCACACAGTGTTATATTAAATTCATTGGTATATACTAAGACAGAGAAAAAGTCTTTTCGTAAATAGTCTGTATAAACTTTTAATACAATTTCTTTGGCTTTACTAGTTATATCTGGCTGGTATTGATAACAAATTAAAAGTATCATTTAAATAAAGAAACAATTTAGTAAAATGTTATTTTCCGTAGTCTTGCATTTTATTTTCTTTTTGTTAAAATGAATCAATTCTATGAAGAAATTCGACATATTTTAAAACTTTATTACAAAAAAGATACATGCAACGCAAGCTGTGAAAAAATTGTGACGTTTATGGATCTAATGCGGTGTCAGCGAAAGCAGCACAAAGTTGGTTTAAATGTTTTCAATTCGGGAATTTCGATGTCAACGTTGCATCTCGCTTATTTCATTTTCAATTGTATATAATATACAATTGAAAGTTGATTCTGGATTCAATTAGATATATATTTCTATATCCCTATATGTAATGTGAAGTTACATATATGTAAGCATATTTTTAATAGAGCCTTCTAGATGGATTACATTGCAATCGAGCCTACAGAGAACTTATGTTTTTCAGACCCTGTTAAATTTATTTCACTAGATTAATATCGCTAAAAATACAACAAATCTAATGACTAATTGCGGCCATAATTCTGTGTAGAATTGTAACTCAGAATTCTTGAATATGTTTTTCTTAATTTTGTTTAACCGAAACTTTCAAAACTAATAATTACAATAAAATTTTACAGTAATAGACATTCTGAGTTTCATTAGTATACTGGAACAAACCATTTTTTTATTTTATTGCTTATAGTGGCGAACGAGCAAGCAGCACACTTGATGGTAAGTGTCACTGCCGCACATGGAGCTTGGGAATACCAAGGACTGAGGCCGCTGCCTACTAATAAAATCCCCAAACCGACCCAGTTGGGCTGCCGGCTTTCTCGCTCACCGAACGAAGCACAATAGCACATTGCCATTACTCAGACGTCGATCTTCTGCGAGAGTGTGGTATTACCCTGGACGCACCGGCCCGTGGCTGTAGAAAGAAAACTTTCAATAGTGATCACACTGTACTTGTACCAACAAATACAAGGTACCTTTTAGATTCATTCACACTCACATTCCAGAAGTCTCGGAGCATTATAATTTCATTCAACTTTCAATGGCTATTGATCTTAACCATTATTAGTTAACTGAGGCTTCGAAGTAAGAACGCAAATGCTCGTTACTGCTAAAAAAGTCACCACAAAATTCAATGAAAACAAGCAAAAGGGACACAACTACGTTATTTATATTTTCTGGCAATCGATAGCCCGAAATAATCGATACTATCGATAGTTTTAGGTTAAAACTAATGGTATCAACGATACTATCGATAGTATTGATACTATCGAATGAATCACTATCGATAGTATCGCTGTTATTAATAGTATTGCTCGTGGAGAGCTATCGATACTATCGATAGTCTCGATAGTATTGATATGTGACGATACTATCGATAGTACTATCGATATTATGAATACTTTTGAGGTTAAATATCGATAGTCAAACTATCGATTTTTATGCAACACTGATTGAAACTGTCATGCTGTCAAGTGTCAAGAGGAATAAGTGTCGAAATTAAAATGTCATTGGGACTTTTGACGGGAATTTGAAAACGTCATGTGGTGCTCTTGTATTATATTCGATATCTTAGTGTTTTAACGTGTTATATTAGATAATTTTGATGGCATTTTATGTAATGTGATGTGCGGAAATACTGGGATGTAGTGAATATCATATAAAAGTGCTTTACAACGTTTTTGTTTTCCATCAAAATGCCCACAAGATACCATTAACAGTGTGGCCATTGCACTGTTAATGGTGACAATTTGACTTAGACAACGACTGACTTGAAAGACTAAAAACGTGAAAATATTTATAACTTGACACTGGCACCAATAGCTCGTATATGTAGCTGATTGCCAATACATAAGAAGAAAAAAAAAAAAAAATGTCATTACTATAGTCTATCTAATCCATTGAAATAAAACATATGGACCGGCCGCGGCTCCACCTACAAAATTAGCGTGTATACCTTATGCTAGGGCCGCACCTGCGTGTATCGTCCCGAAGTGTGTGGCGAAGCGTTTTGTACACTAGAACGCTATCGCGATAAAACTGTGGTCACATTAGCGACTTCAGTATTTTACTCGAAGTATTGTGCAATAATTAAAGATAGCCGAAATCATTTTCATGCGTTTAAATATGGAGGACGAATTGCTTTACTATAACAGCTATATTATACTAATAATTACATAATGATTTATTTTTTGATCCCTTCATGGGTTCCGCTTCATAATGGTGTAAAAAATCTAACACCATTTCATCATTCCACTCCATATTTATTGATTAACTGGAGATCCTCGAACGCGTCTAAACACATCGAACATTTCCGCCGAAATAAAAACCGCTAATCTGACCACAGAGTGCGATACATTAGCGCGCTAAAACCCTTTGACTTATCGCCACCCAAGTGATAACGCACACGAAGTCCGAATGTTCGCGACGATAGCCAATAATGACCGGTCACATCTACGTATATCATTTCATGGCACGAAGCTTCGTGACGATACACGCAGGTGCGGCCATAGCATAAACAAAAGTTGGCACACAACATGGCTGCCTTTAGGGTTGTGACTTGATTTCCCATAATCAATATCGATATTTACCTAAACCATCGAAGTATGGTTTGTTATAGCATCGGGTCGACAGTACGTACAATGTGCGAGATGACAGCCTCGCAGAAGGCGGCGACCGCGTCCTAGTTTCTGACGCTGTTGACCATCGTTTTCACGACAGCCGGCAGCGTCAGGTCAGCACCGATGACAGCGAAGAGGTCACAGCATTGCCGGGCCCAGGTCATGCAGACCTCCAGCGTGTGTTGCGTCGTATCCTCGTCACTGCCGCACTGGTGGCAGGACGGAGACGACTCCCCCATACGATCATGTGCAGGTATTTGCCAAAGCAACCGTGCCCCGACAACACCTGTACCAACCGGAAAGAGGGGACTCCGTGCCGCCGCTCTATCCACTCCGTCAATACGGGCCGGAGAGCCTCAACGGTAAGAACACCGTGCCTAGGTCTCTCCAGCCGCGTAACGCAACGGGCGATGACGTCCCGGCGGGCGTCCTCGCGCCAGGTGGCTATCTCGCTAAGCGATGGGGAGCCACCCTCGTCGCGCACTGAGGTCACCCTCCGGTAGAGGTCGGAGAGCATCTCCGCCTCTATGTCCCACGGGGGTGTCCCGGTCAACACGTATGCCGCCTCGGTCAACACCGTGCGGTATCCGCGGATGGCTCTGACCGTCATGGCTCTCTGTGGACTTCACAGCAAAGCCTTGAGCTGGATGGTCAGAGACCTCGACCACACGGGTGCGCCGTACATGGCCATTGAGCAGATCACCCCCGCATACAGCCGTCGGCCCTCAAAGCTGGGTCCGCCCACGTTCGGCAAGAGCCGTGATAGGGCGGACGCCGCGCCGACCAGCCGGGGAGCAATTCGGCGGAAATGCTCCCGGAACGCCCATCGCCCGTCCAGCACCAGGCCCAAGTACTTCATATGGGTCTGGATACTGATGTGGATGGAGTTGACGACTAACGAGGCGCCGATAGGCGGCCTTACACGGGACCCATGAAATAGAAGGGCCTCCGTCTTGTTTAGGGCCACCCTGAGCCCCAGTGCCTCGATTCGCTTGACCATCTCCTCGGTGCCGAGAGTGGCCAGGCTCGCCGCCTCTTCGAGTGTCCTGCCTCGGGCTGTGACAAGCGTATCGTCAGCATAGCATATCAAGCTCAGCCCGGGGGGAGACTCCCTCGCAACACCCAGTCGTAACCGATGTCCCACTGAGTCAGCCCCAGAACCGACCCCTGCGGAACACCGCATGACATGGGCGTCCGCACAATGTCCCCTGCGGTACATTGTGCGGACGCGGAGCGCCTCCCTGATGCAGTTGAATGGCAGTATTGAATGCGTTGGCGATATTCAACGACACCGCCAACAGCACTCCTCCGCCGGTGACAGCCTCCGCGGTCGTCTGCCTCAGTCGTAGCAGGGCCCTATATAATATACTAGCGGATCCGGCACACTTTGTTCCGCCTAACAGTTAATGAATGAGATGAGTAGATTTCGATTAATTCAAAAATATTAAGTTATTTTTTTTTATTATGACAATAAATATGTATAATATACGAATGGGTCAATTATGAGGAATATAAATGCGGATATAAAGTTGCAAATGACCGTCCTGCAAGTAATCACAATTACCTTCACACCTAGATGCTAGTCACTGCTTACATCTTAAATAATCTCACAGAGTAGACCCAAGCAATCGTCTTTGTACCAACAACTATATGGTATGGATGGATGACACAGGATAGTCCTTCCCGTGCTACCACGGGACAAGACTACAACCGGCGCCACCCCTTTACCTGCCCGTGGATTACTCAGCCAAATCACCAAAGGGTTCACTAAGAGAACGAGCAAAAGCTCTTCTCCGGAAACGTACAACATCCACCGCTACCACCAGCCCACCTGCCAAGCGCAACAACCATGACACCACTCTCTCACAAGTGACAACATGATAGAGGCCCACAAAGCTAACGTAAGTGAGTATACGATATGCGACCAGTGCACAGTGCCACTCGCGGGCTTAGACTGCGGACTCGCGGACTGAAAGAAGTTTGTGTTGGTGGTGCGATTAGCGAATACTTCGTTTACATGTTTCTGCTTAGCACGTATGATAAACGGAAGTACCGTCACGGCCAATCCTGACTATCGCACGTCCTCGTGCGCTTACTAGTCTCGTACAAATTGCCTAAAAACTTACAAAAATGCATTGGTTGTTAGCTCGTCCATGCCTGACTTTAGATTGACTGAAACATTCAATCGTTTAGTGAAATAATCAGTAGCGTAACGCTATTGTATAGACATGTGTAAGTAATGCGAGTGATAGAACAAATGTGATATTACCCGACCGCGTACTGCTTCATTATACATTAGGCGACTAAATTAAACATCACACTAAAAATGACGCGAACGCCCGTGTTAGTCTTCTTCGTTTACATGTTTCTGCTTAGCACGTATGATAAACGGAAGTTAAAACGGAGGTTAAGAAGATATACAATGCGAAAGTGGAAGAATGTAGGTACCGGGGGAGACCGAGACTAACCGATCTAGACCAGATCGGTCATGTACTGAAGGAAGGTGGAGTCAAGAGTCTCCGAAACCGGCGAGCGTGTATGAAGAGAATTATGAATGTTGAGAAAGCGAGTAAAGTATGCAAGGATAGAGTTCTCTGGCACTCTGTTCTCTCTGCCTACCCTGCAAAGGACATGGCGTGATGATATGTATGTATGTATAAACGGAAGTACCGTCATATAAATTCAAAATATCAAGTATTTTAATTACTTCTAATGTTTACGCGAGTATTTGAAATAAAACTACTTTTACGGATTCTATCGTGTTTGTATTTGATTTTTAATTTCCCGACGTCTCGAACACTTTACAGTGATCATGGTCACGAGAGGAGCGATAGAATCCGTAAAAGTAGTTTTATTTCAAATATCAAGTATTTTAATAACGTGCCAGCAAGACGAAGAAGTACCGCGTGTTATACAACATTTTTCTTCATGCGCGTTGAAAATTATCTAATTGTTGATCGCTGAGGTTTGCTGGACGATTTCGCATTGTCAACCGAGCCGTTTCACGGGATGCCTCGAAAATATGCAATATCATGTTCTTCTGCGGTGGTTACATTGGTAATGTTTCGAATTCTAATTGCGTTACGGCTTTATCGGGTAAGATTTGATCTTATTGGTCGCGGCATTGTTGATGACAATATAGACATAATATGATTTACTATAACAATATTCGTAAAAAAAATATGTAACACTCGTAAAAACCAACTCTGACCGGTCAAATTTAATTTCAACTTTTCGCGGTATTTTCCAAACAAACTATTAGACCACGTAATGACGTAAGCTGTCGTCGTGTGTGAATTGCGTTTTTTCACATCATCAACAAATGAACTTTTAGAACTGCTGTTTTTTTTTAATGTTTTTTTTTTGTTTATTTATATTATATTTTAATATCCTATTCCCGACGACAACAAACTTAAAAATATAAAAATCATAAAAATTGGTTCAGCCGTTCTCGAGTTATAAGCACAGATTAAAGGATACTACGTATCAGATGGACATCTGGCGAACAAATTTACTAGACTTAAATTCTTGCTTGCTATTGGTTGAAACAAAAAGATGTATGACAGTTCTTTTTTTTATTTATAACATCTTTGAGCAAAGGAAACGTTTGATGATTATGCCAATATATATATATATATATAATTTATATAGGTTATTTACTATTGAAACTATTTGTTTCAATTTTTTTGAGCAAAGTTGCGGTCAACTACCGCCAGGAACCTCAGGATCAAAATTTATATAAATTACAAATAAAACAAAATTTCAAATGTCATTTTTTTATTTTTAACTTTTTCTTATATTTATCCAATGCCTTTTTTTGCATGGGCGGGAGATTGGAGTTTTGCTGCAATCGAAAAATGTCCGTGCCTTTTAAAATTCTGTTAACACTGTTGCACCAATTGTGAATACATAATTTTATAGTTATAGTTAGCAAAGCGTGAACAACTTCATCACGGTGTCTTTGGCATGAACTTTGATTGAGCACATATTTACTTTCGATTACACTTTTTATATTTTCAGCGATATTAGAACTATGAGCATTTGCCTCCAAGTAAGTTTTCGCTTCCTCAAATATCATGCCAAAGTAACGTACTATTATCTCAGCTGGGTAGGTTAGCCTATTTTTCGATTTTTTGTCATATTCTCTGAAATTTATCCAGTCGTGAACTTCTGTGCCCTTTTCGACTGTAAGGCATTTTTTACATTCCATACATTTGACATTAGAAATAATTTTTCTTACAACCCACCCAGCAGTATAAGCACGAGTTTGAATAGACAATCGTTCACGCCTTGCTATTTGAGAAACTGGATAATTCCCTACACAGGATTTATAAGTTTCACCACAGTCCTTATCACTGTCACCAATATTATTTAAAAGTAATGATTTTATGTTTAAGAGTTGGTTGCTACTATCCATTTCACAATTGAACGATGAATGGTGAAACTTTATAAATCCTGTAATCAACAAAGATTTAAATGTTGAAATAAAATTTTGGCAAGTTGGATTGTTGTCTCTAAAGTTATACGCGCGAACACGACCAAAGAAATTTTCTATAGCGTCCGAATTTAAATATCTAGGTCTTAGTACTTTAATATTATTGTCCTTAAGGACTTGCCATATTCTCTGCATACTATGCAGAGTAGTTATCCAGTTTCTTATGCTGGGCACAGTAACTTCGTTACCATTTTGATTAATATATTTGAGCCGGAGTAATTTTTCGATAGCCTCCCGCCAGAAAACATGGTGAATACTGTTTGCAGTAACTGTAGAACGCAATAATTTTCCGGTCCTTTTTTTATTAATTTTTGTGGTACCATTTACACTGTCGAATAGATCGTCAAAAAATGACACAATATCAGCAGTATTTTTGATTGTGTCACTTACTGGTCGTCCATCAGCATAGTGTGCTGCAAAAAACAAAAAATATACGATATGAGTAAAATTTCTAATAAATACTTCACCATATTTTAACATACTAGCAGACAAATTTAAAATAAAGTCCTATCCTAATATTTTTCTCACATTTCGTCCAAATACATAATAGGGATCAATTACATTTTTATTATGTATATGATTGACTAAAGAGCACCAATACATCTATTACCAAGTATGGTGAAGGCCTACAAACTGTGAGTAACTACATCACTAGAGTCTTACTTAAATATAGAAGCTATTTACAGAAAATTTATTTATTAAGTGATTCAAAAACTTTGTATCCATTTTTTAAAAAATAATGATGGATATAAAATTTGATACACTTTAAAGTTTTGTATCAAGAATGAACAAAAAATCTAATATGTTTATATATATGAATATATATTGAAAATCCATTCATAGCTGCTGCACAAATTTTTATCATTGGCGTGTGTGTTGTGATTAAACATAAAAATGTAGTTGTTTTGCAAGAATGATTCTATCAACAATGTTTCAGTATTATTGAGATTTACTTATACTTACTATAAATAATTTTGTAACCCTAACAATGTACATTATATGAAGGAACGTACGCCACGTGCATACACATAATCTATTCATACACACGTATATAATATGTAAGTAGTAATATCTAATATTCAATAATAAGTAATATCTACGTAATATATTTATTTATAACACATTCCACATTAAGTAAAGATCTTTATATCAGAGCGGCCTTTGCAGGCATACAAACAACCAACACAAATACACCCAGACATAACAATAATTTGTGAATTGCACAAAGAATTATCCTGTTTGGATATTGAACCTATGACACTCGGCATGAAACATTATTAATTAAACCACTACATACACTATTAGTGTATTCACTTGTTAATATATATTAACTTTAAAAATGTAAACTTACAGAATGCTGCTGTAAAATTTAGGGCTCCCGCCATTGTTTTACTGAATACACGAACGCAATTCTTCACCTGTAATATAATAAGATTTCAGTTATAAAAAAAAACCGGAGGTGTCAAGGGACACCCGGATGGAACGAAGTTCTATTTTAATTATATAATTTTTTTCTGCCTTAAGCGATTTTTATCGTTATATTTTAGCCAATTTGCAAAATATCTTTATAAATTATAGCCTATGTGTTATTCTGATGTGCAAGCTATATTACTATAAATTTCATCAAAATCCATTCAGTAGTTTTTACGTGAAAGAGCAACAAACATGTTCACTTCCATACATTATTACAAGCTTTCACGTTTATAATATTAATAATAGGATATACAATTCCACTAGACTACTAAAACTTTTCGGCCCCGAGCTCGAACGCGAGCCGGCCACGCGGCCCGGTTAAGGGCGAAAATAATTTCGTTGCGCATTATTTTGATTTTGCTATATCTCTTAAGGTATTGATTTAATTTGCATGGTCTGAAGGAAAAAAAATATCTTCATGAAATGCTCAAGCCAACTAATGTATTTAAAATGATAAGGATTAATACAGTATTTGTGTAAATAGCTTTTCAATTACCGTTTTATAATAGAACATTTTTTAAAGTATTAAAATGGATATAGTATGTTATCCTTAAGAAATAGATATATACCATCGCGGACTTTTTTGTAGGCCTTTTTAAGCTGTATAATACTGTAGTACTTTATTTTGATCTATTTCGTAGGGTTCAGCCAGCGTTTGCAATGTAAGCGCAAAATAATGTGTTTATTTACGACATCACATTAGAAACCTCTAAAATTATCAGTGTTTCTCTAGTACATTATGCATATATTATACATATAAACCTTCCTCTTGAATCACTCTATCTATAAAAAAAAAATCGTCGCGACACCACACTGTTCAATGCGAAATAGAAATGAAAATATCTGGCTTGCTTTCTATAAGAGAGCCGACGAGCGACGCCGCACAGCTTACAATAGCTTACTATAGCAAAAAGTGTCGTGACAACTTTTCGTAAGAATTTTTTCCGTCTAGCCCCCTTTCACAACGCGCGATAAGGAACTTCGTTCCAAAATAATTCTCTCATCCCAATTTTCATGTAATTTTCTTTTTAGCTCGGTTTTACATAATTATAAAACCTAGTTTGTGGTCAATCACTGATGTCATTAACCACAAATCACTAAGTAAAATTGAGGCAGGTATTGCTTTCAGTTGACTTTTATTGCACTCAAGAATCCTACTAATATTATTAACGCGAAAGTATGTAAGAATGTATGGATGTATGTTTGTTACTCTTCGATTTTGATGAAACTTTACAATAATATAGCTTACAGATCAGAATAACATATAAGCTATAATTTCTAAAGATATTTTATAACGATAACGACAAAAAAAAATCTGCCATCTGCGAGCTATTCTTGCATACGCTGTAAATATCTTAATATTTAGATGAATATTATGTATGGTGGAATTGTGCCTCTTAAATAGTTCAACAAAAAAGTCTGTGACAGCATTATAGTTAAATCTATGATCGCCGATTGTGCAACCCGAACACAAGTAGACGTGTGAGGCAGTCGTCGTTGATGATTGTTGTAATTTTCAAAAGCATGAAAAAAAACTCACTATACCTGTATACATAATAGATAGGTACTGGAAGTTTGTGATGTGAAACATCTTTTTGCGCGCCTTGGCAACAAAATTTTGTCGACTACCTACTGGAAATGATAGATTGGGTACTAAGTAGACTTGGGTAGCTCCTGAATGAGAGATACAAATGAACTAGCTCTTTGATTTCAATCTAGCTCACTATTAGCTCAGTAGCTCAGTTAATAGTTCAACGGCTCAATCGGTTCTTTTACTCGCGTCGTCATGTCGTGTGAGCAGTCGACGACCGAAAGTGCCCGATATATGCCGATCACCGCCGAACAGTAAAAGTATTGAGCACCGATATGCATTGTGACTATTGCGAGCCTAAACGTTATATGTTCAACAAAGACAAAATGTTTGAAAATAAAAAGTTATATTTAAAAAAATAATATTCATCTTTAAATAACAATATTCAATAATAATAATAGTTATCAGTGTAAGCTGTCACTGGACGCAGTCGATTCTGTCAGCCCATATGTATTTAGTGAAAAGCTGTTTTTAACCATTTCAATTACAAACAGACCTTTCAATTTTTTTATATAAATATATTTTATATCTAATCCTGTGATCACCAATCAAAATTTACATGCTCATGCATATCAAGCTTATCGCTTAATGATCGCGTAGTTCAGAGTTTGAACTATTCAAAAGAGTTAGAGCCGTGAACGAGTTGAAATGAAATGAGCTAACTCAATAAAAGAGCTAGCTCTCTTGATGAGCTAAATGAACTCAAGATATATATGAGCTAAATGAACTAAAGAGTAGACTTGGGTAGCTCCTGAATGAGAGATACAAATGAACTAGCTCTTTGATTTCAATCTAGCTCAGTAGCTCAGTTAATAGTTCAACGGCTCAATCGAACCTTTTACTCGCGTCGTCGTGTCGTGCGAGCAGTCGACGACCGAAAGCTCCCAATCTATGCCGATCACCGCCGAACAGAAAAAGTATTGAGCAGGTTCCGATATGCATTGCGAGCCGATTGAGCCGAAGACGGGAAAACTAAACACGATCACTGCGGCCGTACTCCGTACATATAAATATATTTTATATCTCATCCTGCGATCACCATTCAAAATTTACATGCCCATGGATATCAAGGTTATCGCTTCATGATCGCGTAGTTCAGATTTTGAACTATTCAAAAGAGTTAGAGCCGTGAACGAGTTGAAATGAAATGAGCTAACTCAATAAGGAGCTAGCTCACTTGATGAGCCGAATGAACTCAGGATATATATGAACTAAGTGAGCTAAAAGAGCTAAAGAGCTAAAAGAGTGATATAGTTCTTTTGATCAAAGGAGCTATATCTCTCTTTTCTTTTCAGTGAGCCGTTTTTCGCATCGCTAGTACTAAGGCAAATAATGTGACGCTGTCATGCCATGATAACCCTACTACGTCGCTATTCTCTACTCATGTGTGTGTGTGCGCGTGTGTGACAGGGAGTGACTGTCTAATATAAGTTACATTTAATCGTTAAATATTAAACATAAATTAAATTGTTTATTAATATTCACTCTTTTTTATTTATAAAAAGTCAATTATAATAATAAACAGAAATAACAAGTTACTTTAGAGGCGCGATTTACTTTTCTTTTTAGTTTATAATTATAACTATTTACAATAATATCTAACATGATAAATATGGTCATTTTATAAATTTTGTTTTCTATATTATAAAAATATTTTAATGCATTTACCTTCATCTTTTTTATTTTCTCTGGTAATACATGTTCATCGTTTAGCTTGTGTAGCAATCGAGTTTCTGCATGTTGACAATCCGTTTTATATACATCTACAATATCCATCCATTTTGCAATTTTATTATTGTGAGATATATTTTTTGTAATAAAATTATTTCTTAATCCTTTAATTAGATGAGGTGGATCATATATGACACTCAAATTAAAATTTGCAATACATATAGTATCATCTGAAATATAATTAATACATTTACTTAAAAAATATCCAATTGTTTATTATAACGTGTATAACCAGCTATGCATAGTTTAACCAACATGTCACCTTTATATGGAAGTTACTGTTATATGACAGGAACAAGAGGTATAGTTTGCCTTGCATTGCCTTGAACATACTGCTATAGTATTCTATAGCAAAATTCATTATGTTCTCGTACATTCATGTAGATACATTAAATTAATAATTTTTTACCTGTAGTTTTGTTTTCTAATATTTGAGCTCTACGGGTTTCTTCTTGAAAACTTCGCAAAGCTGCTTGAAATGCAGCTCCTTGGTCTGCTACTAGAGCCAAAGGTTTGAGGCCAGTTTCACCAACTGCAGTTACCACATCTCGCAATATTTGCTTTAATTTTAATGAGGTAGTTGCCCCTTCACAAAAATAATACGCAATTGGTTGCTGCCACTTTTGTACTATTCCTTTTATCATAAATACTAGAACATGGTCAGCAAATTGGTTTATTCTTTCAGGCAGTTCCACAAATCCACATATAGCATCTTTATAGGTATAATTTAAGCCTGCCTGAAGTGCCATTTCATCAAATATGATAGAACAATATTTTTTTTCACTGCACCAATTCTTGTCCTAAAAGAAATAAAATACAATGTAATACTATTTAAATTGTATAGGTTAAGGAAAGTTACGATTCAAATAATTGAGTGTGAACTTACTACCGAATCTTTGATGGCTTTAAAAATTTGAACATTAATTCCAGAATCAATTTTTAAATGAGATACCATTTTTTTTAAAGTTGTTTCAGAAGGTAAGATAAAAATCTTCTGAAGAAATCTATAGCATTTAGGGCCTTGTTTTAATATACATAAAGCAATCAATTTTTCATCTAAAGTAAAACGCCTTCCCTTATCCTTCTTTGTACAAAGTTTAATTTGCATCCACAACATTTTCTGTGCTAGAGGGTTCATTCCCATTGAAAGCTTTTTAAATGAATCCTTCTTAGATAGTTTTAGAGCTTCTTTAGCTCTGCGCACAAAGCTGAGCTGTTTTCTTGATTTTCTGTACATAGTATAAAGCTTCTTGCACCTAGGTGTTAAATCATTAATATTTGTAAACCTTTTGCAACTTCTTGAGTTATTTCTTATCAAGTTGGTATCTGAAATCATAATATTATTTTTTATAAGAATATGTTGTTTGAAAGGATCCATTAATAATAATTTTATTAAAATAACTTTGTGATTGCTTTAATAGCTACATGTCACTATATAGATGTAAAAGCTCATAAAGTAAAAGATATTAGCTCCCTATTATAGTTTGGTTGTCAATCCATTATGTATATTATTTTATATTAAGTTTTTCTTTTCTTGAAGGGATATTAATTTTAACATTGTTTAACGTCATGTGTTGTCAGCGCATACTACCAACTACCAAATAGCCATTATCAGAAGTTTTGTGGTGTTGTTTTTTTAAAGACAACACCCTGCACTAAGGAAATAATCTTTGTTTTGCGGGGGACTTTGCAAATATGCAATTTACGCCAACAAATTACACCCAGGCTCAGAACAATCTCACAAATTATTGTCCTGCGTGGAAATCGCACCCACGACACGGGCACGGAAAGTCGGCATATAACCACTACGCCATCTGTGTTTGTCTGTGTGTTTGTATAGAGCTACCAACAAACGAGTTATTAAATAATTAATAAATCATTTATTAAAGCAATGCCTTTTATTTATAACTGAGTAACACGTGACACACACTGACACAAAATAAAGGGTTATGTAATTTACTAGAGCAAGTGGATGAATTTGTATATCTTGGATGTGGATTTAGCTGAGATGGAAGGTTCACCGCTGATATAGAGTGAAGAGTGAATGCGGGAAATAGAGTGGACGAAGTGTTGGGGCAACTTCTCAGTAGCCACCACCTCAGCCAGAAGGCACGTGTAACAATATATAACGCAGTGCTTGTCCGAACATTACTGTATGGAAGCGAGAGTTGGATATGCAGAAAAGAGTATGAAAGTAAAATTAATGTGTATATCGTATAGAGTATGAAAGTAAAATTAATATATGGCGTACTTTACTCTAAAAATGAATTCGATGTTATTGTAATAAAAAAAATGATCCCATATTTTTAAATAATATTTCCATTTCTCATAAATAATAATCCTTTGTGTTAAATATTTGAAAATAAATTGCACACAATAAATCTATTTAAAGAAGGCAGCTGCTTTGTAGCACTTTTATTGTTTTCATAGTTGTAAATCTTATTGTATGTATTTAAAAACGACTTTATCGTTTTATGACACTACTGCCATTGTTACACAAAACAATGGAGGCAATTAAATTTTAAAACAAAATGAAATATTTCATAAAATTTTATTTTTAAAACTCATGTTTACGTATTCACTTTTACTGATTCTCTCGATAACCTTTATATTATTATTATTGATAAAATCATTTTCACCTACTATCAATTTTTATTTTCAATTGAAACACTTTCATCTCATATCTTTCAGTATAGTTTATAGTGTGGCGTAAATACTATTGGTGTCTCACAGTGCGATAGTCATAACCGGCAAACGAATGTATTTTTTTAAAAGACGCCACTCTGCACACAAAAAATAATCCTTATATGTTAGGGGGCTTTACAAACATAAATAATGCAGACAAATTTTAACCAGATTCAGAATTACACTTTGTCGATCGCATAAATTATTGTCTTGCGTAGGAACCATGCCATTTGCACGGAAGGTCTCGGAAGATCTTATTAACCACTACTCCATCTGTGTGGTCAAATTACAAAATAATTGGTTTGTTGGGAACTCTATAGAAACATAACAATACCAAACCCCTAGTTATGGTGATCCGTTAGTACGCGCTGACAAAACATGAAGCTAAACACCAATAAAGTCTGTAAACCCCGCTAGTGTGCGCTATCGTGTGCCGATCCACCATATCGTAAAATAGGCACAGTGAGTGTTAATTACCTTATTCAAAGAAATGGACATATTTTTCATGTTATATTCGTAATCTGATACCACTCCAACATTTAGAGATTAACAATTTAAAAATATTTTCATTGCTTATGGTGGTAAATCAACAAGCAGTACACCTGATGGTAAGTGTTATTGCCAGTCATGGGCTTATGTAATACCAGAGGTACAGCTAAGGCACCACCTGCTAACTAACATTTACCCAGAAACTTGAGCTTCTTACTCTCTCACTCACCATATGAACAACAGCATACACACACACGCCGACGCAGCATACTCACACGCTATGAGAGTGTATTAACCTTAGACAGGCCAATCTGTGGCTGTAGGCAGAAAACTGTCAACAGTACGGCCCTATCACTACAACCTAAATACATATTAACAAAGTTTGTCCACTGAGAGATCAGAACTGAATAAAAATGAGTACTCAATAAGTTTATAATAAATAATTCTTAATAAGTTACTAATTAATTAAATAAAGTAACAAATTTACCTAAATGTGCTGGTTCCTGTTGCCCCTCAGTGTAGGAGGTAGATGTAGAAGCAAAACTGGCTAAAAAGTAATAATATAATTAAATATACATTAGAAAAGTCACCAAGAGATTAAATTTAAATATAAAAACAAATCAAGTAAACCTATTGAAACTAATTTTAACTATTATGAATATAGTTTGAATTACATTTTAAAAATTTCGCAATACCTTAAATTGTTTTGAGCACAGTTGTGAATATATTTTTAATTCTTATAATTTATATTAACTTCCACCCATCAATAGTTAAGCTCTTAAAGACGGTACTATACAAAGTCATTAATAAATGTTAGTTGAGACTAGTGAGATGGAAATCAACCCTCACTGCGTCACCTATTTAGAAGTGGAAAGGGTCTTCTAACATCATCTGAACTCATACATGTTTCACTACTGGGCTCGAGCCTTCTCTATTATTTGGAGGGAAGTTGACCTACTATATCACGCTGGTTAGACGTGTTGGTATAGGGTTTTGTTTCAAGTTTTCCTTCTCTTACATAGATGTTATATGCGTTTTATAGTCCCTTAGTGGTCTCTTGTGATCACCCATGGATAAGATAGAGGATGGTGAATTGTATTCTTACTCCATTATTTGTGTGGTGATCACAGAAATAATGATCTTTATAATAATATAAACCAAATAATCCACAAAATATATTGGCATGTCTTTAGAAATGAAATTACTAAAATATTACCTGATGCTGCAGACATATTTTGAGAAATAAAATCTTGAGTAACTTGCTTACAATAATTGTGATCGTAATGTACTTTCATAGCATAATTATGCTCATCAAGTGGGTTCTCAACATCTGCAAAAGTTAAAAAAAGTAAATAATGACCAATTTGGTTATTACGATTGATGGATTCTCTATGAAACAGAAAGAACTACAGGTGATATTTGGAGTGCATGCTTTAGACATACAATGATATAAGTTAGGTAACTAGCATAAGAGGAATAACTCGAATAATATTTGCATATTGGATGGGGGATTGATTGGGGGAATGGTTGCCCATTCTAGTCAGCCTGGAGTTTACCATTACCATTGTGAAGGCAATTTATGTCTTATAACAACAGCTGAGGATATATTACGCCGTAACTCATAGATCCATCCTACTAATATAGTAAATGTATGTGAAAGTGTTTGGATGGTTGTTACGATTGAGTAACGTTAAACCTTTGAACACATTCGAAAAAAAATAGGTACGTAAATAGAACATTACCTGTATTAACATATAGGATAATATCTAGGACTATGGAAAAATTACAAGTTATATTTCATTTTATTTTTAACTTACCTGTGTTTGAAGAAGGATTAAGTGGTATTCCACTATCAATTTCTGATTGTAGAAACAAACTGGGATAAGCAATGCTTAAAAGACGCGATTTATCAGTTATAAAACGAGCTTCAAAATGTTTGTGACAGACTTGTAGCGTCATAAGTTCTTCTACATCTTTAATTCGAAGAGAATCACAATTAATTGAGTCCAGCCATTTTTTAAGTCTTCGCTCGCACTTTGGAAATTTGTGCAAAAAAGCGTCCTGTCGCGAACTTACACAACCCGGCACACAACATTTAAGATACATGTTAAAGAATATAACGGTCACATCAAAATGGAACAGAAATGTACGGAAATTAATCAACGCAAACGATTCGCTCAACACTTCAAAAGTAACTGAAACAGATATTCTGACATCACAAATATGGCGACTGTCATTCATTTAAGGGGAAAGAAGGGGTAGGGTAGAGGGCAATAAATGTCCTACATCGTTTTGAACTGACATTTCTAGTGTCTAGTATTGCTAGTGGGAAGATTATGGCCCGCGGTTATAAGTATTGTAACTAACATATCTTTCTTTTATATATATATAGATATAGATTACATGAGCTGTCAGTTGCATTTTGTTATATCGTGAATGAATGAACGTTTAAACTGATGTTTAGACTGAGGTTTTTTATTGATTTTTTTTGTTGAATAATATCATATTTTAATATCCTATATCCTATTCCCGACGAAGACAAACTCAAAAACATAAAAATCATAAAAATTGGTTCAGCCGTTCTCGAGTTATAAGTGTTGTAACTAACACAACTTTCTTTTATATATATAGACTAGCTTTTGCCCGCGACTTCGTCCACGCAGAAGTCATCTCTGACAAAGGTAAATAGAAAAAGTAATGCAAGTTTGTTGAAGGTTTGTCGCTAGGTCAATGCTCAACAGCGTCAGAAAATGGGATGTGGTCGCCGCCTTCTGCGATTAGTTGTCTAACAGTATAAGGCAATAGGGCGGGTCCGAGAGGAAATACTCTACGGTGACACGCTCTGACGCGTTGGGCGCCACAAGTTCGAGTACCTGTAGTGAGGTTCACTGCGAGATGATGCCCGAAAGCGTAAATCGCCGGACGGGCCACCGCTAACAAACATTCGGTTGCGGTGGCCCGCCCGCACAGCGTAGAGGTACGTGTACTGCGGGTTATGGGGTCACGCGTCACTTCGGACGAATTGGGCGGGATGTATCTATATACCATAGCCGGTCACTAAAGAAAAAGTTTGTTCAAGGTTCCTTTCATTCTAAAAATTATATTGTCTTTAATACCTACCCTATTTACCGTATGGCAATGGGATAAGAATATAATTATCGCCACCCCTTATTTGACCATTTTGTTTCACCAGCAGAATGTGCTGCGGTCTCTTCCTGGGGAACGTATAAGGACTCACTGCTATGCTAACCCGCCTACCAAGCGTAGTAATTGCTGCACTCGTCTCATCTGTGGGGTGGGCTTACGTCCAATAGTGAATAGAATATGTTCGGTTTCTGTTGATTAAAAAAAGATTACCGTACATGTGTCAATGTAGTCTTCTCTGTGCAAGAATTATCTGACTGTCGGCGAAAATAAGGTTCAAAATGATTTTCATTATTTGTATTGTAGGTTGAAAATATCAGAAATATCAAAACAATTTTCATTCCCCCATTCACTCCCTTAGCTGCTGGCTAATTTTCAGAATATATTTTTTTAGTGAGTCTCAATATAATAAAATTAAGAGGCTGTTTGGTACTTATCTGTCCTCATTATTAAATCAATAAGATTCTAATAAAAGTATCATCGCAAAATAAAATCTCCTATTTCACCTTCAGCGGATCAAAATAGCTCGTAACTTCGTCTCTCTAGAAATAAACTGTGACAGAAGTAAATAGAAAGTTATAATTAAATCATTCTATAAACTATATTGCATCTTATATCTTGTTTTTGTTGTATAAAGATGTTAACGTACATATAGATATCAGTGCAGCACCTCTTTATACAGAACATTTACAATAGGTATTACCTCCCGGTGCAAGAACTACCAGACTATTGGTGGCATTTATTGGGAAATAGGCCACGAAGTGTTGCCCGTATGAGAAATAGACTTCTCTTAACTGACTCAAACTATTGTGCGACCTCGTCACATATGATTCATTATTTGAGTTACAGAGTGAACATTTTTAAAGTAAAACTTAATCTGTATCTTAAATTCTTAGGCAAGAACATACAATTGCCATCTATTATCTATATCGCGTGAGAGCAACGCCCCGGCGGCACTGATGCGGCGTTGATGGCGAGGGTACCTGAATAGGGAATCTGCCAGACTGGCACGGATGTCAGCGAATCGGTGATTTGTGCATTCGTTCGATCCATGACCGCCCTAAAGGCCACGGAGAGCTAACACGGTGGGTTATGTGACCGCACGCCATCATTCCGTCACCTCGGACGCAACAAACGTAGCGTGTCGAGAACATAACTCATAAAAAACTATTAGGGAGAAATATATCTTCAGAGACTGACTCTAGGACATAAAAGTTAGTGTAAGAACCCACCTGACACTAAACTTCATTCTAGCTTTAATAGTTTCGGCTCGGCGGTAATGAGTCGTTCAACCAGATTACATACATATATATCATCACGCCATATCCCTTGCAGAGTAGGCAGAGAGAACAGAGTGCCAGAGAACTCTATACTTGCATACTTCACTAGCTTCCTCAACATTCATAATTCTCTTCATACACGCTTGCCGGTTTCGGAGACTCTTGACTCCACCTTCCTTCAATACGTGACCAATCTGGTCTAGGTAGGTTAGTCTCGGTCGCCCCCGGTACCTACATCCTTCCACTTTCGCATTGTATATCTTCTTAACCAGACGTTCGTTCGGCATTCTTTCCACATGTCCCGTCCCATCCCATCCATCCACAACCATCGGAGCATTCCCTTTCGCATCTTTACACCAATACTCTCTTTCATACCTACTCGCTCTCTTACATCGTCGATTATTATTATTTCTCTTACATCTTCAACCAGATTCTTAGGCTTAATTTCCACCCTTGACAATTTTGAGGGTGAAAATTGACAAATGCTGAAACACGTGTTTATTTATTTTTATCAAATAACATTTGATCGTAATTTGAAAAGAATCAATAAAGCTATTTTTTGCTCCCCATACAAACCTTGCCACTCTATTTCACCCCCTTAGGGGTGGAATTTTGTAACATCCTTTCTTTGCAAATCTCTACGTTATAAAAAGAAACTACTGTCAAAATTCATATTTCTAGCTTCAATAATATCGGCTCAGCGCTAATGAGTCGTCCAACCAGTTTCGCGGGCATAATTTACACCCCCAGAGGATGAATATTGACAAATGCTGAAACACATATTTATTTATTTTTACCGAAAAATATTTGTACGTAATTTGAAATAATCGATAAAGATTTTTTTTCTCGCCATACAAACTTTGCCACTCCGTTTCACCCCTTTAGGGGCGAATTTTGTAAAATCCCTTCTTAGTGGACCTTTACGTCATAAAAAGAAATCACGGTCAAAATTTCATGTTTCTAGCTTCAGTAGTTTTGGCTCGGCGTTCGGTGACTGATAAAGCTGGTAACCCAACTTTCTGGGTGGAATTGGGGTTTACATTGGTAAGCATCGGCCTAGCTATACCCCTGGTATAGTAAAGGTCCGTGGGCGGCAGTAACACTTTTTTTTTGGCGGCGGGCTATAGACCGGTCACGCCCCGCTAATCCACCCGGGGCGACAGAAGAAGCGGCGCACGACCCCATAGAAGGGCGGCAGTAACACTTAGCATCAGATATGCTGCTTTTTTTTGATCTTGGAGTTTATGACTTGGTTACTAAGACCTTTAAGCCAAATGTTGTTTATAAATTACCTTCATTTAAAGTCATCATCCGTCAGCAAGTCAAATCGCGTCTTCAATAGTGCCATGACCACACTGTTAAAGGTATCTTTTGGACATATTAATGGAATACGAAAGTAAGGCACTGTTATATCATATTCATTACACCTACTGCCTGCGCATCAAATTACATAAAATGACATCAAAATTACTTAATATAACACGTTTGTAAATAAACACGTTAAAAGACTAAGATATTGAATATTATACAAGGGCAGCACATGACACATGATGGTAAATTTTTTCGCTCTTATAGGTAGGTTATAATCGCATCTCTACTTAATCTGTGGTTAAAATCAGTCGACCTTACAGGCCCTGTCTTACGTATTTATCAGTTCTTCATTATTACGTAGCCTTAATAGTCATTGCCCGTCAGTAAGTCAAGTCGTTACCATTTTGTTACCACTCTTGGCCACTGATAATAATAAATCAATGATTATTTTGGGAATTTTGGCAAAATTTTAAAATACACGTAAACCACTATTATGCCATATTCACTACACTTCTGCACTTTAACTGTATCATATTTCATAAAATACCAGCAAAATAAAAACACTAATGTAATGAATATAATACGAGCAAAAATTTTATTAATGTTTATTAGAAATCGAATTTAGATTAATTAAATAGCTTCTGCCCGCGGCTTCGCCCGTGTAAAATGTTTCTTTCCTAAAGTTTTTCATCCCCTATTTTTATTTTACCCCTTAAGGATAAATTTTTACAATATGTTAATATCATATTTATTTATATCTAATCAATAGCCTAAAAATAAGTTTCAAGCTTCTGGCTTTAAAAATGACGAGACTTCCTTACAACTTTTCATCCCCCTTTACAACTGTTTTTTGCAGTAAAAAGTAGCCTATGTCCTTCTTTACCAGACTCTAGACTATTTGTGTAACAAATTTCATTTAGATCATCATTTCAGCCTATTGCCGTCCACTGCTGAACGTAGGCCTCCCTCATTTAGATCGGTTCAGTAGTTTTGGCGTAAAAGAGCGACAGGCGGACAGAGTTACTTTTGCATTTGTAATATTAGTAAGGGTTAACTGCACATAGTAAACCGTATTTCATGCAATAAAATTTCATTTCATTTCAAGAATGTGACTTGACATTTCCATATTCCCGCCAAAACTCTAGTAATTAAACAAAATATATATTTTTTTAAATAAATTTATTAGGCAAAGGCACATTGCTTACACATTTTAATATTAACACTGGCTAGTTCAAATATTGAGCTTACAATATACATTTTAAAAGTGTATAAAAGTTTACAAAATATTATAAAAAATGTGTATCAATTTCAACGTTAGTTACATTATATAATTCAGATATCATAAACAATACATCTTGAAATACATTAAAATAATTAGCATAAACAATACATGTAAAAATACATTAAAATAATTAGCTATCATTAACGAAAAAAAACTCGTGGTTTTAATGAAATATAATTAATTTTATTAATAACTATAGTTAATAATTATATTCAAAATATTTCATAATTGACATATATGTAAAATACAAATATCGCTTAATTGATTCAACAATATTAAGAGATCTATTAATAATACAACACATTGAAATGAGTGGTCCGCTTAAGAGTCAAAGACAAGTCACACAATGGTTCGAAGCCTAATATCGCTATCCAGATATCTTGGAATGCTAGATAGCATATGGACTCCATACTCTGCTTGCAAATAAAAAACAGATGGTTCTCTGTCAAGTCGGTTTCCAGACGTTAATTTTAAGCGATAACGTCATAAGAAAACATTATTTAAAAATTGCATACTTTTATAAATTAAACAAACAATGGAAACCACATTAACTTTTCACTTCAATTTATATATATATAAAATAGTTCACGTCAAATTCTTAAAATGCAAGAACGCTTAGGCCTATTGTGCCTCTCTATTGCTTGTTCCGCGCTCCCGCTTGCACGCTCATCTCAGGCGGAACGTGACACTTTTTCATGCGGACAGCCGACGCTCATAGATTTATAACACGTTCTCACGTCAAATTGGCACTAAGAGTTTAACACATGCATAAGAGCATAAATTTTCAAAATTAATGTAATATAACTCTTAAAATATAGCCCAAGTATAACAACCACATTCAATAAAGGCTTTTACACTAACAATAAGTCAATCTTTTTCCACGGACACATGCTGCATGAAACCCCCATATATATTGGGACAAGGCAAGGGAATGATTCACCACCGGCTTTATGCCTTATACAGTAATAAACCCTGTGTAAAATAATTTAAGCACTGCCCCTGCATATGCGACAGGAGGCTATATAGAACTGGCATAGGATTCAGGAATAGAATATTCATAAAAAACCGACCGACTTAAATCCCTTTATTACAGGATGTCTTTTAGGTATACGACCCTGACGTCTGGCCGACGTTTGGCCTACTGACCACGCCTGAATCATTAAACCAGGCTGTCCATTATCCTAAAAATATTCTTAATTAACATAGTGGAAGGAATGTTCTCTGATTAACAGAAGCACCATTATTCAATCTTACATAATATTTAAGACCTAATTCGCAATAGAGCGTTATTAAAGTCCGTTTAAAAAGCGTTAAAATGAAACAAAATTTCAATTGACAGTATTTATTTAGACGTTAACGTTTTAGTGCAACGTTTTTTTTTAAATAGTGTTCCATTTTAAGCATTGGACATAGAATGATGTTACGTTTAATATAACTTACAAAATATGTGTTTCAATTCAACGCTTTTTAATTGGCGTTAATAAATATCTCATAGGAACAAGGCCTTTATAGCTTCATGTTATTTATTAAATATTCTTATATCTATATTCCCAAAAGGGTAAGGAATTTGATATATGTATAAATTTTTATTCACCCTTAATAGGGGCGAAACTAATCCTAAATATTTTAAAAAGTATAGACTTGGCAAATCTTCATCTCATGATAAGTGTTAATTTATACTTAGGCGATAACATTCTTTCTTCACAATGGAGAGGTAATTTACCTAACATATACCACGTTGAACAGATGGGTTATCGTAAGGGAGGTTCCCTTTATGGACTTCCTCTACTCTTGCGGAGAATTAGCAAGATTAGAAATAGTAACGCATGTCTCTTAATATCTCTTATGATACTCGTTGCAAAGAAGGTATGTAATCTAGTATTTTTCGTCTATTACGGACTATTAGTGGTAGGGCCACACTTGATAGCCTTTTCTCTACAGCCGCGGATCGATCCGTCCGGGGTAGTACCACATTGATCAGAAAATCAACGTTTTTTGGCAATTTGATGCATTTAGTTCGGTGAACCGAGAGAGCCTTCAACAAAGCTTTCTGTATAGGTTTGGGGGTTATCAATGGTAGGCAGCGGCTTCGCTGTAACCTAGGTATGGTAAGAGTCCATGGACGGCAGTAACACTTACCATCAAGTGTACTGCTTGCGCATTTGCCATCAGAAGCTTATTTTGTGTCGTGTCTTTAAGCTGTTAGTCGCAGATGGTTTCACAGCTTAGACCGGAATATGGTTGAGCGCTGAGGGCTTTCAACCCGGTTACCACCGTAAGTAATAAAAAAAAAAGTTGAAACGATGAAATGATAAAAATAAAGTATTATTGTAAACTACACAATTTCTTGACACGATCAAGTCAAGGAACTTCAACGGTAGGACTATATTTACTTAACACGTAAACATTAATAACTATTTTAATAATCCATCCATCCAATTATGGACATAGTTTACCCCAAAGGGGGGATAATATTATGATGATGATACTTGCTAACTTCACAGACGTACTAATCTATAAAAGATAAAAATATTTTGTCCTAATGTCGATCGCAGCGCCTTCTATCGGATCAAATTATTAACCTAAATCATTCACGAATCCATTTAAACACACACAAAATTCATTAAAATCGGTCATGTTAAGATTAAAGTATCAAATCCGACTTTGTTGTGAGTTTTGACCTCTGCTTGACCTTCAGAGGTCAACGTGATATTTTCTTCATATCTTCATTGCACGTAAATCATCCCCGTTTTCGATTCCCGATGTCAAGAATAAGGGTTCTCATTTGAAAAAACAAAGTTAACATTGAAAGTGAAGTCAAGGTCAAACCTAAGGTCACCATGAGATTGCTAATGGCTAATCTGCATTGACAACTTTCTTTATAATTCTATAAAAATCATCCCATATGATATAAGCGTTGACTGTACAGATAGCTACTAATTTAAGATACTGTATCAAGTATTAAGTTCGATTCTCACGCAGGACACAATAATCTGTGTTATTCACAAACTGTTGTTCTGTTGCCTATGTCCAACAGTAGAGGTTAAGGCTGATAGCTGATGAAAGATGGATGGATGGAAGATCATATAGACTACAATAGATTTTAGCCTCATTTTATGGATATTATAACTATAACTGGGTATCGGTGGACAACATTATCAGCTGTAAATTGTGATACAGTTGTAAAACGCTACCCAAATTTTAGGTGAACCTTAAGTAATGTAAGAATTGTATTGAATATCAGTCAACCAATGTTGTGTAAAGTAGATTGTTTTAAGCGTTACCTAGAATTTAAGTGTCGTTGGTGAAAACGAGTATTATTGCTGCAGAGAATTTAAACAATTACAAATATTTGCGAAATATTATACGCCGCATATTGTTTGCCGCATACAGTTCGCATACTGTAATAAAAGCTAACTTTAGTGTCCACCATTCAGGGGCGGCTCTAGCACATGTAGCGCCCGGGTGTAATCAATCACCTGGCGCCCTCTCGTATCAAAATGAGTGAACAAAATGAAATAAGTTGATAGTTACAACACGTTCGACTAAACTCCGAACCTCGCTGGAGTGCGTTGTCGCATCCTTAGTCTCGTTGTTTTGACACGAAACCAGGTAAACGCGATCGGATTATGAAGTTATAGTGAACATGACGACAAAGCAACCTACCTAAATGTTTATAAACGGTCAGGCACGCGCTACGTACGGTGCGCCCGCTCCGTGCGGAGCGTTTCAGTAGAGGCTCTATGTGTCCCAAGTAGCTCTCGGCGCCCCCTAATACCCGGCGCCTGGGTGCACCGCACCCTCTGCGCTATAGGTAAAGCCGCCCCTGCCACCATTGAAAAATTATTACAATAAATGTGAGCCGCGATTATGATACAATTATTGTTTATTGCTGCCAGGCAATTTCTCTAAAGCAACAACCTCAATCATTTTTGGATATATTATTCTCATATATAATATGCTACAAACAGGACGCCTGTTACAATAACAGCTCAATTTAAAGTATAATTGTGCTCTAATTACTATACAATAATTATTTTTATTTCTGTAAACAATTTGCCACAAACCAATTGCGGCGAACAGTTAACCTAATTAAATTTAAACAACTCAACGTTCAGCATTCAACAAATATGGTATAACATCATCAATACTGACGTCCCCAACGAAACCCACAAAGAACACATCTTCCAGGAAGGAACCCGTGAAGGACCTCAGAACGGGGAGCTGCAACAGTAGAGTGGCCAAACGCTCCTCGTCCGGTTGACAGCATGTACGGAATGAACGGAGCACCTTGATTTGATAATCTTGGAGCTTGCGGGTCAGGAAGTCTGGTACACCATCTGCAAAATTACATTTATATATACATACATATCATCACGCCATATTCCTTGCAGGGTAGGCAGAGAGAACAGAGTGCCAGAGAACTCTATTCTTGCATACTTCACTCGCTTCCTCAACATTCATAATTCTCTTCATACACGCTCGCCGGTTTCGGAGACTCTTGACTCCACTTTCCTCCAGTACGTGACCAATATGGTATATAGTCTGTCTAAGAAGTGTATATTAACAGCTGTCGAAGTAAGTTGTCTAGGTATGTGAACCAAATAATAGCTATCGAAAATATCCGACTTTAGTGAGAAATCGATATTGATTCTTTTTAATTAATAATCGGTTGTTATATATTTTTTTTAAAAGAAGATGAATAAATAAAGTGCTAAATTAATACTAAGCAAATTTAATTATTTTAGCACAAAATCTATTCATAATATTTAGTAGAATTAGGTAAGCAAAAACAAAAACTACATTTGAAAATAGCTATTTATTCAGAATCACCACTATTACTTGAATTATCATCGTCTCGAACATTAATAATTATTTCCTTATCAATGAAATTGTCGAAACATACATCTCTGTCAAAATCTCTATTCGATTAATTATATTATTCTAATACTTTTACCGATTATTTAGATATTCGTGAATTGGAAGTTGTCAAGCACTACTGAGTACTGTATAGAACGTGATGAAGTGACATTATAAGATCGTCAATAACAATTACTATTTACCATGTTATTTTTATTTTAAATTAGTTGTACAAGTTTCAACATTAGATTGTTGTACAAGAAAGTCACCCGCTGCGTTAATTATGTAAATAACTTAATAGTTCTTTATAATGTCAGATTTATTGTTTGCAATCATGTGTATACGTTTTTGACTAAGGTTACTGTGTATTAAAAAATGCGAAACGTCAAAATGCACTTCTTAGATTAGATGAACTATAGGTAGGTTAGTCTCGGTCTCCCTCGGTACCTACAGGCTTCCACTTTCGCATTGTATATCTTCTTAACCAGACGTTTGTTCGGCATTCTTTCCACATGTCCGAACCATCGGAGCATTCCCTTTCGCATCTTTACATCAATACTCTCTTTCATAACTACTCGCTCTCGTAAGAGAGCGAGTAGGTATGACCGACCGCCAGCCAGCCAGGTCAGCCTAACTCCACAGATTTTTCGTAGAGATCGCATTTCGACCGCATTAGTTTTACTTTCGTGTTCTTTTCTGCATACCCAACTCTCGCTTCCATACAGTAATGTTGGGACAAGCACTGCGTTATGTATTGCTACACGTGCCTTCTGGCTGAGGTGGTGGCTACCGAAAAGTTGCCCCAACGCTCCGTTCGCTCTATTTCCCGCATTCACTCTTCGCTCTATATCAGTGGTGTACCTTCCAACTCGGCTAAATCCACATCCAAGATGTACAAATTCATCCACTTGCTCTAATACATCATTACCTATTGTTACTCTTACATCTGTTCTGGCTTCAACTCTTTCAAAGATCAATATTTTGGTTTTGCTCACATTCATGCGTAGATTATTATACATTTATATATACATAGTATTATTGCTTTAGTGGAGAATGGTGATTTTTAAAAAAAAAGTTAGAGAACTTACCGGGTGAGAAGAGGCAGAGCGCACGCAGGTGAGCGTGTTCCCTCTCGGTGACGTGCAACTGCTCCATGTGCGATATGAACTGCTGCAGCCGTGACAACGTACTGCTAACCTCGGTCACGCGCTCGTCCGAATAATCAGCTGCTGTTATCTGTGACATAAAACCACCATCATCCTCCTGCTCTTACCCTAATTACTTGCGGGTTGACACAATATGTACTACATTTCCATCATACGTATTACAAAAGTTATTGGCAATAGTTTTAGGACCGACTGCTTGTCTAACGTCAACCATACTCAGGAACCCTTCACGAGCAATGCAAGGGTTGGTAGTATTCGTAGCTACCACACAGCATATTTGTGACAGAAAATATCTTTACATATTTCTCCCTTCATCAGCAAAAGTTTTACTATTGTCCGTATGATTATGAAGTAAAAATACAATAGTCACTATCCCTTAGATTCCCAGAGTGTGATCATAAAAGGTTTCCGTGTGGTGACGGAGTAAGAATACTATTCACCACCCCATATCTTATCCGTGGGTGATCGTACGAGACGACTAAGGGATATAAAACGCATATAAAATCTATGCGAGAAAAGGAAAACTCGGAACAAAACCCTATACCAACACGTCTGACCAGCGCGGTATAGTAGGTTAATTTCCCTCCTATTACGGAGGAGGCCTAAGCCCAACAGTGGGACATTTATGAGCTGTGACGATGATCATAAAATCATAAAAGGAGCGTCTAAGAGATGCAATTATAGAACATCACTGCAAGACAAGGAAAACTCGAAACAAAACTCTATACCCATTGGTTTGACCAGCTTAGAGAAATACTCATAGTATATGTCACAAATCTTTAAATTTTTCAACCACCTCTTCCTCTTCAGTGACTATCCACAATACCCGACTAATACCCAATTTTGTTCCAGCATGATATTTTTGAAGACTCTCCCCCTCTGAATAGGTCATATAATATTGGTAAGTTCTCTTGTGATTACTACGAGTTTGTTATTTATAAAACCCGATTACGAAGCGAAAAATTATTTTTTCGCTTCGTAATCGGGTTTTATAAATAATTAAGCATATTAAATGCTAAAATTTCAGTAATTTGTATGAGTTTTTTTTTAAATATAGAAATTGTATTTTTTTTTATTGCTCATGAAAGCAAATGAGTAAGCAGTCCACCTGATGGTAACTGTCACTGCCGCTCATGGACCTATCAGGGCACAGCTAGGTCGCTGCCTAGCAATAAAAAACCAACCTGAAATTGGGGGCTTTCAAGTCTTTCGCTATCCAAACAAAGTGCAAAACCATATTGTCAGTACTCAGACGTCGATTTCCTGCTAGTGTGGTAATGTACTGGATGGACCGGTCCGCCGTTGTAGACAGAAAACTGGCCCCCCGGGACTAATTAAATACAAGGTGTAGTTTAGAGATTTTCCTACAGATGATTAATTAGTTCTTACCTCTGGCATGGTCATATCGTTGGATCTATCTACACAATCATTTGTAGCTCTTTCTCTCAACACAGATTGTAAATGGCTGACCATCTGTGGTAGAAGTGTAGTTAGAGATAACTGCTGGGAAAACATCGATAGACATAACACGAACAACTCCGGCCAGCATTTCTTTAGTAGTGTCACTTGAATTTCAAAACTGGAAAGACAATGTTAATTTTACTCATCGCATAAGAATTATCAGTTTTAAGACCAAATTTCCAAAGCCAAAGAAAATCATCATTATGTAACAGTAGTATAGTTCGTGATTTTGAATCTCACTATATCTCACCCGGGGGAAATCAACAAACACGCTTCATATATTTACATGGGTGATGACGGAGAAAGAATACAATTCACCATTCTCTTGCATTCGGTACCGAACGGCGTATTTTCACACCATAACCCGTCCCAAAAAAAAGGAAAAGCAAATATATAATATCCTTGCCTGTAGGTGCCGTAAAAGATGACTAACTGATTATGATATGCAGATGCCATCTAGAGAAAAAAAATTTAATTTAAAATCATATTCCAACACCTCAAAGAGCGTGGTATTGTAGATCAATGTCTTGGAGGCCGATTCTGGAGGAGATCAAGTCTCTTCCAGAAGCCCAGCTGTGAGAATATATCATTATCATTCCCCTACTCTTTACCAATTACTTGGGGTCGATACAATATGTACTGTTCGTTCATAGTACATATTGTAAAAGTTATTGGCAATAGTTGTATGACCGGCCGCCTGCCAGACGTCAATCCTCCTTGGGAATGTAACTGTTGACTCAACGGCATCAGATGGAGTTGGCTCAGGTCGTTGTAAGGCTTTTAGTCGTCTTTTACGACATCCACAAGCAAAGCAAGGGTTGGTAGTATTCGTAGCCATACAGCATCCGTGAGAATATATATGATCTAAGACAAAAATGAATGGGGGCCTCTGTACCAAATGTTACTTACGGTAATGCAGCTGCAGCCGGTACAGCACGAAGCCACCGTGCAGCGGCGGCCAGTAGTCTCGCGCCCGCTTCACAGGTGGCGTGGAGTCTTAAATGCGCAGGCGCAGCACTCGGTAGTGTTACGCACAACTGCTGCGATCCAGCTGTACTCAGTATCAGGGACTCGCTTTCTGCTGTACATATAAAAATAGTATTTTAAAATGTTTTTATTCGTTTCATATGTATGTATGTTTGTAATCGATTCCATTGTGATCTAAGAATTAATTATAACAGAGTGAGTAGCAGCCCTCTTCAGGGTAACGTTAAAACACCTTTTTTTTTTGCGGTGGGCTATGGACGTAGTCGCGCCCCGCCAAATTGGTCCGGGGCGACGGAAGAGGCGGCGCGCAACCCCATAGACCCACCCTGCAAACACCTCTCTTCGCCGTGCGAGCGGGCCACCGGTACCCGATCTTTGTCTTCGGTGAATGTTAAAACACCTCATAATCGACAACCCGCCTTTCAAGCTTGGCAAATACATTTTTTTTTACTTTTCAATAAACACCCTGCACTAAGGAAATAATCCTCGTATTGCGGGGGACTTTACAAGCATATAATTTAACGGACACAAATCACACCCAGACTTAAAATATCGAGATCGCACAAAGGATTGTCTTACGTAGGAATCGAAACCGCGACACTAGCACGGTAGGTGCCGACCTACTATATCGTATCTTAACCATTGCGCCATCTGTCTAAACATTAACGATAGATAGTTGAGTTACCTTCACAGCTGTGTGGTAGCGGCTACGAATACTACCAACCCTTACTTTGCTCGTGGATGTCGTAAAAGACGACTAAGAGCTTTATATCGACCTGGGCCAACTCCATTTGATACCGTTTTGTCAACAATTACATTCCCAAGGAGGTTTGACGTCAGGCAGGCGGCCGGTCATAAAACTATTGCCAATAACTTTTACAATATGTACTATGAAATAAGAGTACATATTGTATCGACCCCAAGTAATTGGGATAAGAGTAGGAGAATGATGATGAGTTGAGTTACCTTCAGTTTGTTGTGTCTCGGCGGCTGCGTGTAATGCCGCTAGAGGTACTTCAGGTGGTGTGGCGCCGTACGCTGATTGTAGATACTCGTTTATAGCACCTATCGCATAATATTTATCATTATTGCTTAATTGCACGCCTCATAAGCGAAGCGTTGAGGTGATGCTCTACCCTCGATATATGAAAATCAAGGACTTTTGAAAACTAAAAATCACTGTATTTTTCTCACACTGCACTTGTAGGATAATATTACCATACATATGTCAAGAAAAAATATTCGTTTATAAAGTAAAAAAAAAAAATATTTAAAAATATTCGAGGAACTCCGGATGTTTTCGTAAGAATCTGGCACTCTCACGACCGTAAAAATTAATGTATCGAATTTTTCTTTTATTAAAAGCTTAATAATTGCAATGCGCTGTTTCCTTTTGAAAATGGCTTGGTAATTCTTTGTCGTTTAATTGCAATTAACACTAAATTGCTTAGTCTTTAGTGTATGTATACTTTAAGAAAATTGGGTTTGTTTACATTTTATTCTTCATCCATTCGAAAAGGCAAAGGAAACAAATCCCATACAGCCTATACGTGTACATGTTTAAAACTACATCGAGAATGGCACGAAATTTAAAATATTTTTTTTTCTTCCATTTATAGCATTGACAAATTATGAGACGCGTACTTTTGGATTTGCCAAATTATTTATATTTTTTCTCAGACCACACACGGCCTACTTTTGGGCTAGGACCTCTCTCATAATGGAAGAGACATTGACCTACTATACTACGCTAGTCAGATTAGTTGGTTAATATTATAACTTCTCCCAATCAAATATTCGTCGTTATTAAGGAAATTATGTATACGTTTGTGCATTTGGAATCGTATTTTCATGAAGCTCAAAAATACAGGATGTTTTTATTTTGACCCTCCTGAAAAATTTAGAATGCATGCCGCAGTGCGGGTTAGGGCGTCCCCCGGAGGCGACGCGTACCGATCCGCCCCCGTCGGTACGAACATCGGCAGTTGCGGCGATGGGGGCCGCCACCCATCATGCCTTTCCCAGTCAGGCGAGCCGAGGAGAGCAGAGTGCCGGGTGGGCACGTGGAATGTAAGAGGTTGTGTGGAAGGTAAGTTGCACGAGCTGATATCCGTAATGGCGGACAAACAGCTAGACGTGCTCTGTGTAACAGAGACCAAGCGAAGGGGCAGCAGCGCCTGCGATCTTCCTGGTGGCGGATGGCTCTGTGGTCTGGTGTACCACAGAGCGCTCGAGCCAGCATGGGGGTAGGAGTGCTGTTGTCCTCTCGCTTGGCCTCAGGTGTGAAGGATTACGGAATGTATGATCCCAGACTTCTTTGGGTCCGTATAAAACTAGGTGTCACCAAGGTATTCATGGTTGTAGCATATGCTCCCGTAGGATCCTCGGTGGCATCAGACCTAGATAAGTTTTGGGATAATGTTAGGGAAGTTCTAGATATGGCAGACACCAGTGAACGCGTGTTTGTATGCGGAGATTTGAACGGATGGGTGGGGCGACCAAGCGTCCCGACTATGAGGACGTACTTGGTCCATTTGGTGATAAGAGAGTGAACGACGCAGGTAGGCTCATAGCGGATATATGCATGGAGAGAAACCTTATTGTGTCAAACACATTTTTCCAACATAAGGACATCCATATGTATACATGGAGAAGGAATGAACAGAAAAGTATAATAGATTTAATTTTGGTAGACAGTCGCCTCCGAAGCAAAATATTGGACGCAAGAGCCTACAGGGGCCCCACAGTCGATACGGACCACTATCTCGTTATTGCGAGATTTAGTGGTCTGTTCAGAAAGTGGAGGCACTGGCGAACCGTGTCCACTTCGGAGGGCTTGAAAGAATAAAGGTTGAAAGGTTGCAAGAAGAGGTGTAAGAGAAAAGTATGCAGAGGGTGTCCGAAAACGGCTGATGATGGCAAGCCAGCCGCAATCGGACATTGAAGAATGCTGGAGAGTATTGAAAGAGAGTATGGTAGATACAGCGAAAGTAGTATGTGGAAGTTCAAAGAAGCATAGAAAAACAAATGGTGATGCATGGTGGGATGCGGAAGTGGCAGCTTCCGTAGAGCAAAAGAAGAAAGCGTGGCTGGACTATGTCTCTTCTTTGAATCTGAATGACAGTATGACTGAACAGAAGAAAGAAATATATCGGCAATGTAAGAATGACACCAAGGCCTTAGTGAAAGAGAAACGTGATAGAATAAATATGAGTGCAGAAGATAGGCTGACTAAAAATTTCGAGGGTAACACCAAATTCTTTTGGAGGGAGGTGAAGAAGTCTCGGTGTGGTTGGTCAGCCTTCAGAATGAAAAAAATAAGGTCTAAAGGTGGAGACATTCTTACACAAACACAAGACGTGTTAAGCCGATGGAGTGAATATTTTGGCGATATGTATGCGGATACTACGGTTGGCGCCGGTGTCGCATGTGATTTAGTAGATCAACATTCGACAACGGCGTCCTCCGATGGCATCAGTATGGATGAAGTTGAATGGGCGATAAGAAGTTTGAAAAATGGCAAGGCAGCGGGCATTGATATGGTGTCTGCCGAGCTTGGTAGCTCCTGTGTCTGGGAGGCGTTCCTGTTGCTGTCGCAATATCGGCGTTAAGCAGGGCTACGTTCTGTCAGCCAGGCTGTTTATCATATATCTGGATAAATGTCTCCAAAGGTTGAACGATATGAATGTGGGAGTCCAGATGGGCGACTCAGTGGTCACTGCTCTGCTTTATGCAGATGATGCAGTCCTGCTGGCACAGTCAGCGACTGACCTGCAGACCCTAGTCGGGTCTACGCGTGAATGTGAGCAAAACCATAATAATGGTCTTTGAAAGAGATGAAGCCAGAACAGATGTAAGAGTAACAATAGGTAATGATGTATTAGAGCAAGTGGATAAATTTGTATATCTTGGATGTGGATTTAGCCGAGATGGAAGGTACACCACTGATATAGAGCGAAGAGTGAATGCGGGAAATAGAGTGAATGGAGCGTTGGGGCAACTTCTCGGTAGCCACCACCTCAGCCAGAAGGCACGTGTAGCAATACATAACGCAGTGCTTGTCCCAACATTACTGTATGGAAGCGAGAGTTGGGTATGCAGAAAAGAGTATGAAAGTAAAATTAATGCGATCGAAATGCGATCTCTACGGAAAATCTGTGGAGTTAGGCTGACCGACCGCATTCGTAACGACGACGTAAGAGAGTGAGTAGGTATGAAAGAGAGTATTGGTGTAAAGATGCGAAAGGGAATGCTCCGATGGTTCGGACATGTGGAAAGAATGCCGAACGAACGTCTGGTTAAGAAGATATACAATGCGAAAGTGGAAGGATGTAGGTACCGGGGGAGACTGAGACTAACCTACCTAGACCAGATCGGTCATGTACTGAAGGAAGGTGGAATCAAGAGTCTCCGAAACCGGCGAGCGTGTATGAAGAGAATTATGAATGTTGAGGAAGCGAGTGAAATATGCAAAGATAGAGTTCTCTGGCACTCTGCCTACCCTGCAAGGGATATGGCGTGATGATATGTATGTATGTATGAAAAATTTAATTTTTTTGAGTTGTGTCACTTTTCTTGTGGGCCAGCGATATATATTCTTTGAAATAATTTACTCACCAAATTGACCCATCTTGAACAGATTCTTTGCTAGTTGCGTTTGTATCATCAATTGCTGTCTGCGAGCACCCTCAATATCAGGGTTACCCGGAGCCAGGTATGGTGAAACTGTGAACAGCATTTCAATATCACAAACACATGCAGATGTGCAATCACGTTGATGAACGATATTCTTACTCCATCACCACACGAAAAATATATGAATAAACCCCATGATTATCTATGAAAACCCCATGATTATCTATGTAAGCCCCATGATTATCTATTAAAACCCCCTGAATATTTACGAAAATCCCATAATTATCACATTTCACTTTTTATTTTAAACTAATCTAAAAATTAACATATAATCGGCACGCGACTGACATTAAGATATGGCGGCAAACTTAGCGAGTTTGCCTAATTTTTTTTCAATCAAATCGTATACAACATGTTTGGTAAGTACTACTTCCAGCTTCGTGTACTGCCCGTCGAAATACGATAAATAATTCTCAAATACAATGCAACGATTATGCCAGAAGCAGATTCTCAAAAATACTACTCTTGATCAAAGTTAGGTGTTTGCCTTGTACTATAGATGATCACCGAAGGGTGAAGTAATAAATTGTATCACATACTATGGGTGTGCTCCCTTATATTATCATCCATTTGAGAGGCCTACGGCTATACAAAATCTTTACCTGGATTGCCCTTGTTGAAGGCGACGGCGGCGGCCAGCGCGAAGTTGATTGCAGGTGCCGGTGAAACAGCACCAAATGTATCACTCGGTTCTTCTTTGGGATTTATCTGACAACATATAAATATTAGCATAATTAATTTATGCGTGACGCTTGGTCAGAGAAGAGTCCCGCCTAATCACCAGATATCTTAATTGGTGGGAAGATTTTAGGAGTTCGAAAAAAAATAAACGCTAAACGTTTTTATATATTTTTTTTATTTATTGCTTATGGTGGCAGACGAGCAAGCAGCACACCTGATGGTAAGTGTCACTGCTGCCCATAGACCTTTACTATACCAAGGGTATAGTTAGACCGCTGTCTACCATTACAATCCCCAAACCCACTCAGTTGATCTTCCGATTCTTTCTCTTTAATAAAAATCTATGTGATCTAGCAGCTACAAATATTATTAACCCTTACTTTGCTCGTGGATGTCGTAAAAGATGACTAAGAGCTTTATATCGATCTAGGCCAATTCCACCTGATGCTGTTTGATCAACAATTACATTCCCAAGGAGAGTTGACGTCAGGCAGGCTTCAGGTAAAAACTTGTCAATAACTTTTGTAAAATGTACGATGGAAGAGGAATACATATTACATCAACCCCAAGCAATTGGGATTAGAGCAGAAGAATTATGATGATCAACTGGTTTGATCAGTATAGTATACTAGATCATCCTCCCTTCCACTGTGGAGGCATTAAGATGTTAGGTAAAAAGGATTAAGATTAAGGATGTAGGTACCGGGGGAGACCGAGACTAACCTACCTAGACCAGATCGGTCATGTACTGAAGGAAGGTGGAGTCAAGAGTCTCCGAAACCGGCGAGCGTGTATGAAGAGAATTATGAATGTTGTGGAAGCGAGTGAAGTATGCAAAGATAGAGTTCTCTGGCACTCTGTTCTCTCTGCCTACCCTGCAAGGGATATGGCGTGATGATATGTATGTATGTAACCTTAGAAGTAGAAGAACAATGACTACAGTTAGTGTAGTGATGAAGATACTAACTTTCGATTCAAGTGTCACCGGTTCCTTTCTCATGCAGGAGAATATTTCGTGCAATCAACATATTGCTGTTCCGAGTCTGGGTGCAATTTGTGTCCGTCAATTGTGTTTTTAAAGTAAGATTAGGGTTTTTGATGCAGCGTTTTATTTACTAAAAAAACGTGTTAGTCCAATCGAATTGTTGATTGGACCCAAGAAAAATTATAAGTAGAATTTTTCCTTCGGAATTCGTTAGGGAGGAGTCACTGGGAGTCTACATTTCGGTTTTCGAATTCCCAGTGGTCTTGGATTTTCCGCCATCTTGATTTTATGGGTGGTTTTTTGTTTTTTTAATAACTCGTTTATTTTCAATTTTACACTAAAAATGGTTATTACCAAAGTTGTTCAGAATTAAATTTCCTACAATTTTTGTTCTCATATTTTTTTTCCGTAGGATCGATATTTTTCGATTCACACCCGAAAAGAAAGGGTGATTTTTTGTTTATTGAATAACTAACTACTATAATAAGAGTCCTCCCGTGACCATGATCACTGTAAAGTGTTAGAAACGTCGGGAAATTATAAATCAAATACAAACGCGATAGAATCCGTAAAAGTAGTTTTATTTCAAATATTGAATAACTCTTTTTTTTTTTCAATTTTACACGAAAATTTTTTGGTGCTCATCACCAAAGTTGTTGGAAATTTACTTTCGAAGAAGACTACAAAAATATATACTAATAATTTCGTTTATTATATTTCAATACTCCTTGCTTTGAAATACAAAATATAATATTATTATCCATTTTTCTTGACATAGTATAAGCTTTTACATACCTGTAAATAGGTAGGCATACTATAATTTCGTAAATTGTTCTGTTATTCTTTTGAGATTAAACTAATTAAAAGAATTATTTTCTACTTTTTAGTGTAAGTTTATTGTATATCGTTTATCGTAGGTATAGTTTTGAAGTCGGTTTTTGTTTTTCCTAAAAATATATTTTTATTTGCCAGTTTTTAGTGGAAAATAAGAGAATTCAGATTTTTTTTTAATAGGTAGACCTAGTAAACGGGCTGCTCAAATGAGACAGCACTGTTTGGAAGAAACGAGTGACGAAAGAGACACTCGTTAAAAGAAAAATGGGGTTAGGAAATGGGATAAATATTACAAATGAGAGTGACGAGCAGCGGGTCAATAGGCTTTCTCAGATGAGGGCATACACAAAACTTATCTAGGCGTAATGAAACTACAGAAAGTCATTCTCAGCGACTCAGTTTGATTCGCGAACGTTATCAAACCAAATCGAGGAGCAACAATCTCAACGTTTTAACGAAAGTTTATCAAAATCGAAAAAAAATATATATAATATTTAAAAATAATAATAATAGGTATTCATTAAAAAAAATATTTTATTTGTTTTCACTTGTTTTTACCTATTTTATACTACTTATACTACCCCTTAGTAGCGAAATTTTGAAAAAACGCTAACACACATATTCTTTTATTTCTAAAAAATTATCAGGTGTGCGAAATTTCGTACTTTGAAAATGATAAACTTTCATATAAATGCTGATTCCGTGACCCTTAATTTACCCCTTAGTAACATTGTTGTTTTACCATCAGCTATATATAAAGATAATCTCCATACAAAAATAATCAAACTATAGTCTATCTAATCTAAGTGCACTTTGACAGCTTCTTCTTCTTCTTTTTATGTATTGGCAATCAGCTACTTAAATGAGCCATTGTTGCCAGTGTCGAGTTATAATTATCTTCAAGTTTTTAGTCTTCAGATTAGTCATTGTCCGTCAGTAAGTCAAATTGTCGCCATCAACAGTGCTATGGCCACACTGTTAATGGTATCTTGTGGAAATTTTGATGGAAAACGAAAACGTTGTAAAGCACTTTTATATGATATTCACTACATCCCAGCAGTTCAGTCACATCACATTACATAAAATACCATAAAAATATCTAATATAACACGTTAAAACACTAAAATATTGAATATAATACAAGAGCACCACATGACGTTTTAGATTCCCGCCAAAAGTCCACTTTGACAGCTGTCGGAGTAAGTTGTCTAGGTACGTGAACCAAATAATCGCTATCGAAAATATCCGATTTTACTGAGAAATCGATATTAATTCTTTATAATTAATAATCGGTTTATTTTTTATTTTTCAAAAAGGTGATGAATAAATTAAGTGCTAAATTAGTACTAAACAAATTTAATTATTTCACCCAAAAACTGAATTTGAAAATAGCTATTTATTAAGAATTACTACTATTACTTGAATTATCAGCGTCGCGAACATTAATAATTATTTCCTCATCAATCAAAGTGTCGAAATGTACATCTCTGTCAAAATCTCTATTCGATTAATTGTACATACTACATACATATCATCACGCCATATCCCTTGCAGGGTAGGCAGAGAGAATAGAGTGCCAGAGAACTCTATCTCTGCATACTTCAGTCGCTTCCTCGACATTCATAATTCTCTTCATACACGCTCGCCGGTTTCGGAGACTCTTGACTCCACCTTCCTTCAGTACATGACCAATCTGGTCTAGGTAGGTTAGTCTCGGTCTCCCTCGGTACCTACATCCTTCCACTTTCGCATTGTATATCTTCTTAACCAGGCGTTCGTTCGGCATTCTTTCTACATGTCCGAACCATCGGAGCATTCCCTTTCGCATCTTTACACCAATACTCTCTTTCACACCTACTCGCTCTCTTATGTCGTCGTTACGAATGCGGTCGGTCAGCCTAACTCCACAGATTTTCCGCAGAGATCGCATTTCGACCGCATTAATTTTACTATCATACTCTTTTCTGCATACCCAACTCTCGCTTCCATACAGTAATGTTGGGACAAGCACTGCGTTATGTATTGCTACACGTGCCTTCTGGCTGAGGTGGTGGCTGCCGAGAAGTTGCCCCAACGCTCCGTTCACTCTATTTCCCGCATTCACTCTTCGCTCTACATCAGTGGTGTACCTTCCATCTCGGCTAAATCCACATCCAAGATATACAAATTCATCCACTTGCTCTAGTACATCATTACCTATTGTTACTCTTACATCTGTTCTGGTTTTATCTCTTTCAAAGACCATTATTTTGGTTTTGCTCACATTCACGCGTAGACCCCTTTTCTTACAATCTTCTGTCATTGTGTCGACTAGGGTCTGCAGGTCAGTCGCTGACTGTGCCAGCAAGACTGCATCATCTGCATAAAGCAGAGCAGTGACCACTGAGTCGCCCATCTGGACTCCCACATTCATATCGTTCAACCTTTGGAGACATTTATCCAGATATATGATAAACAGCCTGGCTGACAGAACGCACCCCTGCTTAACGCCGATATTGACGTCAAACCAAGGCGAAATTCCATCATCCAGCCGCACACAGGCTCTACAGCCCATGTAACTGGACTGCACAGCCTGTAGCAGTTTACCGCTAATACCATACTCCGGTAAAATGTCCCAAAGTTCCTTTCATACAACAGTGTCAAATGCTCTCTCCAGATCCACAAAACTGCAGAAAACCCTCTGACCTAGAGCCAGATGCTTCTCCACAATGTTGCGCAGAGAGAACACTTGATCCATGCATCCCCTTCCACTCCTGAAACCTCCTTGTGTCTCACACAGTAAACCATCGGACACCATCCTCATTCTCCTTTCAATAATTTTACCATACACTTTTGCTGCCAAACTGGTCAAGCTTATGGCTCTGTAATTTGCGCAGTCATAACGTGAACCCTTGTTTTTAAAGAAAGGCACGATGACTGCGCTATTCCAGTCCCCGGGAACCATTCCCGAACTCGAACATAAATTGAGGAGCAACAGGAACGCCTCCCAGACACAAGAGCCACCAAGCTTGATCATCTCGGCAGACACCATATCAATGCCCGCTGCCTTACCATTTTTCAAACTTCTTATCGCCCATTCAACTTCATCCATACTGATGCCATCGGAGGACGCCGTTGTCGAATGTTGATCTACTAAACCACATGCAACACCGGCGCCAACCGTAGCATCCGCATACATATCGCCAAAATATTCACTCCATCGGCTTAATACGTCTTGTGTTTGTGTAAGACTGTCT
Source organism: Lymantria monacha (assembly GCA_905163515.2). Classification (NCBI taxonomy): domain Eukaryota; kingdom Metazoa; phylum Arthropoda; class Insecta; order Lepidoptera; family Erebidae; genus Lymantria; species Lymantria monacha. Next base: position 18,487,324 of record LR991107.1, on the reverse strand, counting down.
CCACCTTTAGACCTTATTTTATTCATTCTGAAGGCTGACCAACCACCCCGAGACTTCTTCACCGCCCTCCAAAAGAGTTTGGTGTTACCCTCAAAGTTTTTAGTCAGCCTATCTTCTGCATTCATACTTGCTCTATCACGTTTCTCTTTCACTAAGGCCTTGGTGTCATTCTTACATTGCCGATATATTTCTTTCTTCTGTTCAGTCATACTGTCATTCAGATTCAAAGAAGAGACATAGTCCAGCCACGCTTTCTTCTTTTGCTCTACGGAAGCTGCCACTTCCGCATCCCACCATGCATCACCATTTGTTTTTCTATGCTTCTTTGAACTTCCACATACTTCTTTCGCTGTATCTACCATACCCTCTTTCAATACTCTCCAGCATTCTTCAATGTCCGATTGCGGCTGGCTTGCCATCGTCAGCCGTTCTCGGACAACCTCTGCATACTTTTCTCTTACACACTCTTCTTGCAACCTTTCAACCTTTATTCTTTCAAGCTCTCCGAAGTTGTATTATTATTCTAATATTTTAATTATTAATTGTATTATTCTAATATTTTTACCGATTATTTGGATATTCGTGAATTGGAAGTTGTCAAGCACTACTGTATAGAACGTGATATTGTTAGGTCGTCCTTAAAAATTACTATTTACCATGTAATTTTTATTTTAAATTAGTTTTACGAGTTTCAACATTAGATTGTTGTACAAGAAAGTCACCCGCAATGTTAATTATGTAAATAACTTAATAGTTGTTTAAAATTTCAGACTTAGTGTTTACAATCATGTGTATACGTTTGACCGAGGTTATTGTGTATTAAAAAATGCAAAAAGTCAAAATGCACTTCTTAGATTAGATGAACTATAAATTATGTATAGAGGCATCAGAAACAGCATTTTTGCCCTACATTTTAAGGAATTACTCTCGATTTTATCAGGATCCCAGCATCACATCCTGATACCCTGCATATGGGACCACCCATAGAGTATCCTCTTTCTAATAAAGAAAGAATAATAAAAATCCATCCATAATTGGCGTTGCTATCGCGTAAAACACATACAAAAAAAAAATAGCGTTTGAATTGAGAACCTCCTTCTTTTTGGAAGTCGGTTAAAAATTGTAGGAAATTTAATTCTGAACAACTTTGGTAATAACCATTTTTCGTGTAAAATTGAAAATAAACCAGTTATTTAAAAATAAAAAAAAACACCCTTAAAATCAAGATGGCGGCAAATCCAAGACCACTGGGAATTCGAAAACCGAAATGTAGACTCCCAGTGACCCCCCTAACGACCCCCCTTATAATTTTTCTTGGGTTTGGTCCGTTTTTCGTCTAATTCTATTGGGCTATGTGTATTTCGGGACGCCCAACAGAAGTGATAAATTAAACTAATCTAAGTTGAACTATTTAATATTAAAATTGTTTAATTTGAGAAAAGCTTAGGTTATTACTTAAATTCTATGTATATTAATATGATAATGTAAGGAAAGGTTATTTATTAATAAAGTCTTATAACATCACATCTTAATACGGCTACCGCTGTGGGTTAGAGAGAGAGGGAGAGAGGGAGGGAGGGAGGGAGGGAGGGAGGGAGAGAGAGAGAGAGAGAGAGGGGGGAGAGAGAGAGAGAGAGAGAGGGAGAGAAAGAAAGAGAGAGAGAGAGAAAGAGAGAGAGAGAGAGAAAGAAAGAGAGAGAGAGAGAGAGAGAGAGAGAGAGAGAGAGAGAGAGAGAGAGAGAGAGAGAGAGCCTTTCTCGGTAGACACACGTGTGTGAGACATAGGAAAGCCAGACAGACTGGCGTCGTTACGCGTTACGTAACGAAGTGGTTTACCCTCCCATAAGAAGTTATCACTTCAAAAATTGTACATGGCCATTGCCATAGGGATTTTGTTACTCTTTTCCTTTCTTATCATCATCTCAGCTCATACGTCCCACTGCTGTGTTGAAGCAGCATTGACAGTAGAAGGGAATTTGACCTACCATACCAAGCTGATCAGACAGGTTGGTAGAGTTTATCTTGAGATTTCCTTCACTTACACAGATTTATTCCATAGTGTTTTATGTGACATCCATGGACAGCATAGGTTCATGCTCTGGTACCATATTCTTCTCATACTGAGTAAATAATGAAATAAATTACCTGCGCTCCCTGCGCCTGACCGGCTAGTCCCAGGAACTTGGAGTACGCAGCCTGTCTGTCGTGCATGCCGTCTCGTTCACTCTTGCTCTTATCCACTATAGGTTTGCGCTCGTGCTGAACCGCTGTGTGATACAGTGCAAGAATTATTGCTCATCAGAGTATACATTACTAGTTTTTACTAGCGGCTTCGTTTGTATAAGAATAATATATAGCTTTCCAATTAAATATAATTTTATTATTTATATTATAGATATAATAATATCAAAGTAAAATTTATCATGTCAAATGTCCATGACATCATATTTTCCTTAGTCATCATATGTTTAAGTCCCCTGCAATGCAAGGTGAATTTCCTTGGTGCAGAGTTGTCTTTATAAAAATCTTTTCAATTACCACTAAACCTGATTCACTAAGCAAGCAGTACCTGGTACAGTTGTGAATAATAGTGGTTGAGCTATACTGTCAAGATTTTTGTTTATAGCTGTGGGCTAGTCTGCTCGAGATTGTACTAACGATGGGTAATTCGAATCGTTTAATTCGAATAACTCGAATAAGACTATTGACTCGTTCATTCGAATCGACTTTGACCGAAACCGAATCAATTCGTTAAGTCGTGTCGTACCTACTCGCAGCGCGGGCGACCGCTGCGGCGCAGCGATCTGTCGACTCGGCTTAATTGGACATTCGTTGATTCGCTCTCTCGTTCTAATACGGAGTCGAATAATCTAACGAATGAATTCTACTATTGAGAAAATACGAAAATACATGAAATGTTCTAAGAATCACGAATTGGATACAATTCCATTCGTTTAACGTACCTATTACATTTGCAAAGAGTCGTCTAGAGGAAATAAAAGTTTGAACTGGGAGTTTTTTAATAAAAATGAAGATGGAAACAGTTTCGTGTAAACTATGTTCCTGTAGTTATAAATATTGGTAATATAACAAACAGTATAAATAATTTAAAATGAATAATAATGTAAACGAGTTATAAACTCGCCAACTCGGCTTAACAGGCGGATGACTCGACATACGAGTACGAATTCGACTGTAATGCTTTCGCGAATTCATCGCGCGATTTGACGACTCCCACGTGACGATTCGAATCAATTCGAATTGTGATTCGAATCAATAATAATTTTAATTCGATTGATTCGAATTGAAAAAAATACCATTCGTCTCATCGCTAGATTGTACCACATTCTGGCAGAAAATCGACGTCTGAGTGGCAATGTGCTATTCCGCTTGTTTTGGTGACAGACAGAGCTGGCATTCCAACTTTTTGAGTAGCTTTAGTTTGATAGGTAACCGGCCTAGCTGTAGCCTTGATATTGCAAAGATGTATGAGCGGCAGTAGCACTGAACATCAGGTGAGCTGCTTGCTTCTTTGACACCATAAGCAATACAAAAAATAATAATAACAGTAAAGACAAGAGGATTATGAAGTTAAACTTTTAAGTTATTGCATAGCTTTTATCGCGAACTTTGAGCGCGGCGACCGAATCAAGAAATTTCGTAACGAAAATAAAACCTAAGATTGTATGGTTGAAAAGCAGCAGTTAATTTTGCACTGGCTATACGTAGGCAGCGTGACCGAGTGGTCTAAGGCGCTGGTTTTAGGCACCGTAGGCATGGGTTCGAATCCCACCGCCGTCAAACTGTTATTGCAATTTATTTTTGCTTATAATAATTTAATAATATTATAAATAAAACGGTTTAAAAACGTGTACTTTGAATGTTTTAATAAATTAGTTTTAATAAATAGGTGTAACTTGAATTATTATCTAAAAAAAAAAATACTGCATAAATAAAAAATAAATAAATAATTCAAATTGCATAAGTTGATGAAAATATGCTATGCTAGCTTTACCGCGGCAGTCCCCGAGTGTCACACGTATTATTTTTTTTGGGACAGGCTAACTTACCCAAACTATTATGAAGTCAGTATGAGAGGTATTCAAAATACTCACAGTCACTCCTCATGCCACAAGCAAGGCACTTTTGCAGGCGGCAATATTGACAGCGGTTTCGATGGTGCTTGGTCACCTCGCAGTTCATGCTACCACGGCACTGGTAACCAAGTTTCTTGCGTATTGAACGCTTAAAGAAGCCTTTACAACCTGCAGATGAAGATGAGTATTAACATTTTACCTGGATTTTGTCTTTTTATTTACTCCAATTACTCTTGTCAAATTAATCATTCTTGTAATGATATTTATTGCTTTTTGATATTTCATACTTAAACTGCAGAACTAGACAGGTACAAGCTCATCAGATATATATAGGCTGAGAAGAATAGATAATTTCCCATATGGTGATGAAGAAACAGGATATTTACAAATATCATCTATGCTCTTTCGTATCCGTGGTGTTGTACTGCTGCCCTTATCATAGCTGTACACCTGTTTGCTTATTGGCTGACTAGTCATTTTATTTTCCTGTCTCCCTCTTTGCCTAGGAGGGAAGTGGAATCATGCTTTCCAACTCCTCTTCTTTAACCTTTTCTAATTAAATTTGCTGCGGGTCCCAAAACAATTAAAATCATATCCCGGTACTGCCTAAGGGTCAAATCACAGTGTCATTTATGGAGACTATTGTGGATCCTGGCTTACAGGAGTTAAAATGGTGGGATTAGTCCATATCATCTATGCAAGAGAAGTAAAACTTCAAATACAACCCAACATATCTGATCAGCATGGTATAGCAGGCCAATTTCTTTTCTATTGTGAAGGAGGGCCAGGCACTGCAGTGGGACATATGAACTGAGATGATAATAATGAGAAGATTTAAGAAACCTTTGGCATATTAAGACAGGTTTAGATTAAGTACCTAAAATAGAAGAGATTGCTGTGACTGAAGTTTGAATGACAATAATTTTTAATATAAAAAGCTGGCAATCCAGATTCTTGATGGTATATATAGAAAATCAATGCCTCAAAGAGTTTTAATTCAATCCCTTTAGTAATACATTTCTACACTACAAAATAATTTACTCAAAATCACATTACCTTCACAGCTAATAGCTCCATAATGCCTCCCGGAGGCTCTATCACCACACACAATACAGAGCTCTAAACCTCCAACCTCACTGCTACTACCGAACTTCAATTCCATTTGGTCTTGGCTGTCCATAACAACTGCAAATAAGAAAATATGTAATTATATGACGTTAGTTAGTAATCTATTATTCTAACATTGGTGTCAGCCAGATTTTCCTTTTGGGGTCCAAAAGGAAAATCATCATCATAAAGTTTAATAATATCACTGTTAAAAAAAAGAAAATTAACTTTATAGGTAGGCTAATTCACTCAGTCTTGTAGAATATATTAGTAGCAAATAAAAGAACTAATAAGGACTATAAAAAAAAAACTTTAAAAAAATTGGGTGCTATTATCATGTAGAAGGCTAAGGATCACAAAATGCCCTGACCCTGTACTTTAACTGATATATTCATACCATTATGACACTAAAACTATTTCAGGTAAATAGAGTTACATTATTTGGTAGTTAGATATTATTTTGTAGTTTAATATACAAATACCAACACATTTAGTTAGAAATTCATACTAAAACACCATATTCATGACGACATTACGTTCTATTACAAAAGACAAGTAAAAATCACACGTACCTTTCACTAAATGACTACCTACGCTTAAAATACAATAAGAATAATTATGGTTTCACGTAAAATGGTAGAATATTATTTATATAAACTATTAATGCCATTTGAGGGCAAACATAGCATCAGTACGATCACTCAACCGTAAAATGTGGTGTTTCTGTTTATCGTATAGTTCATCATGTACAGTTGTTTAACTTGCTTGCTTTTTTTTTTTTTTTTTTAAATCTTCGTCCGTTTTATAGGACAGGCTAAAGCTTGGGAGCCATACTGCCTCGTCTGTAGTCGTATTGGCATCTTCATTCTTCATAATAGTTACATTAATGGAAATATTATGTTCACTTGTTTGTCTTCAGTAGAGTAGGTATATAAATATACATTTTTTGATCAGTGAACATTCTTAATAATTTTACCGTTTCCAGTTTTTGGCTTCTTTGTCATGATAAGGTTCCCTTTTTTTCCCCCCCCCTATTAAAGACCTGCCTTATATTTCAATACAAAGTAACAGCGCCTAGTAACATAAACGTAGTTTTATTTAGAGAAAATTTAATAAATATGTAGGTTGCATATTTTCCTGAAAGAGAATTGTTTATATATTTCTGAAAGAAAATTGTTTATAATTCGGTAATTGTATTAATAATAAATTTATATAAAGAAAGATATGTCACAGGATTCTTTAGTAAATTTAAAGTTGAACGCGGGATCAAATTTGATTGTTCATAAGTTTCAATGAGCTCATCCATTAGCACAAGGCGCTGGATGCCAAAGGATGGGCATTTAAATATTATATGATCCAATGTTTGAATCTCTTGATCGGAACAATAATTACACAAAGCTGTATCAACAATTTTCATACGGTTAAGATGAGAATTCAGTCTGACATGACCCAGACGTAGGCGATTGATTATAGAGTAAAATTTCCTAGAAACGAAATTAGTATTTTTCGAAAACCATGGTTGGCTATTGACTTTTACGTCTAATGTAGCAAACCAGCGACCTTTATTTTCAATTTGCGTGTAATTGTGCCAATGCTTTTTCCATTCATCGAAAAATCGTTGTTTTATTTTAGACATAACATCTGTATAAGGTAGAGAAACATCAAAACATTTACTCTCGGGTATTACATTTAGATCCGAAAATTTAACTATAGTTTTGGCCAAAGTATCTGCCCTTTCATTTCCAACAACTCCTACATGGGACGGGACCCACAAAAAATCAACTCGAATTCCCGAATTAATAAGTTCAATCCATAGCTGTTTTATAGCATAGACAAGGTAATTAGTATCAGCTTTAGTCTGGTTGTTTTCTATGTTTTTCAAAACACTCATGCTGTCACTAGCTACAACCCAATTTAAGAATCCCTGATTACATTCCTTTATGTGTTTTAGAGCACAGACAATTGCTACTGCCTCCGCTGAAAAGATACTAAAGTTATTATTCAATTTATAACCTAGACATGTATTTAGATTCGGTTCAAATATTGCGAATGAGACTGAACTGGAATTCTTAGATCCATCGGTATAAATAAATTTATAGTCTTTCCATTGTGACATTTTTCTATAAACTTCTTCTTTGTTACGTAACTTGTGATCAATTATTATATTGATTGCAGGATATTTGCTAATATAAGGACCCTCAAAGCAGGGAAATGTATAACTAGTTTTATGAATGTTGAATGTCTGTAAATAATGTGAAAGTTGAGCAAAATTTTCAAGTGTGTAAAGTGATCTTGGGTTCACTGTACTATTGGATAGTTCTTTAAATAAATAGTTGTTACTACTGCTGTACAGTTTGAGAATAAATCTTTCTTTTAAATAGCCAAATCTGATGTTTAATGGAGGCAGATTACATTCAATTTGTAGTGCCCCGATGGGGCTTGTTAAAAGGGCACCAGTTATGAGGCGCATGCACTTATTTTGTATTTTGTTTAAACGTTCAGTAATTTTTTTATCATGAGCAAAACACATAAAACCATATTCAAAATGACTGCGTACTAAAGACTTGTAAAGCATTAAGAGTATTTTAGGATCTGCACCCCAATATGTAGCTGTTAAACATTTTAGGATATTAGTCGCTTTATTGGCTCTTTCTATAATTCTGTCTATATAAGCTTTCCATGAAAGATTATGGGTGAATGTTACACCAAGAAATTTTATATCTAATGAAATTGGCAGACATTTGCCATCATAGAGAATATCTGGGACCTGTGTTGTACTTTTTTTACCAAAAATTAAGACCTTTGACTTGGAGGGGTTAACTTCGAGATTGAGATAATTAAAATATTGATGTAGTTTTCTTAATGCCCTTGTGATATTTTCAGAGACCTCTATCAAGTCAGTACCAGAAGCATACACTACTAGATCGTCTGCAAACTGTAAATTTTTAATATTTGGACCTAAAATTAAATTCAAGCGACGAATATACAAAATAAACAATAATGGAGAGAGTATTCCTCCTTGGCACACGCCTATGGAAGAAAATCTAGGACCATAAAGATGATTATTGTACTTAACAAATAGTTGCCTGTTTAATAAAAACCTATGTAGCCACAATATAATTTTGACAGGAATACCTAATGATAGCAATTCATTATCAAGAACACTAAAATTTACATTGTTAAATGCTGCCGAAACATCAAAGAACACTGACAAGAGAACTCGAGACTTTGATAAATTGCTTTGAACATCATGATGAAAATGACAAATACTCTCACGTGAGGAACGACCCTTCCGAAAACCAAATTGATTATTGGATAATAAGCAGTGTTTCTCCACATAAAATTCCAGGCGCTGCTTTAAAAGTTGTTCAAAGATCTTGCCAACACAAGAGGTGAGTGTTATTGGTCGATAAGAATCTGGATGTAAGTTTTGTTTATTAGGTTTTAAAATTGGTATTAAACAGTCAGTTTTCCAGTCTTCAGGTATCACGTTATCCTGCCAGAGACGATTTAGTATTTTTAAAAAAAGAATCAGGCTGCTTTCATGGATTTTTTTAAACATTATATAGGGCAAACCATCGAGTCCGAAGGCAGTATCTCTTCTAGAATATAAGGCTGAATTTAATTCTTGTAAGGTAAAGGGTTCTAGAAAGAAACTGTTATTAGAATTTATATTATTGGCAAATGAGTGATTGTCTTCTTGTGCAAAATCAGGGGTATATTTTTGCAGAAAGTCTAGAACCCAACTGTCATCATTAAAATTATTAGATGTGTATGTTTTATTGAATTTGCGCATGTGTTTCCAAATTACAGCATGTGGTGTACAACGGTTAAAAGAACTACATAGTTTGACCCAACTATTTTTTCTTTCTGTTTTTATGGTAATTTTTTTTAATGCTCGTAGTCTTTTGAACTCTAAGTAATTTTCTTCTGTGGGGTTATGCTTAAATTTTAAGTAAGCCTGTTTGGCATTTAAAACTGATACACTACATTTTTGGTTCCACCATACTAGGAAGGGTCTTTTACTCTGTGTTCTATTATTAGGACAATAATTACCATTGCCTTGTATATTTGCAGAGGGACGAGAGCCAATAGTGGACAAATGCACTGCTTTATGCAACGTGTTGCAATATGTTATATATGCCTCTATAGCTGGCTGTTGACATAAATTTAAATCTGCCAATAGTGACTGTACATGTTCTTTGTATGTTTCCCAATCCACTTGACTATAGTTTGGATGTATTGGTAAGTGCCGATTGTTACAATTGTTGTTCATTTTATTGCAATTATTGATTGATATTTTTATCATTACAGGTAAATGATAGCTAGTTCCCAAAGGAAACTTATGCACAGACCATTCGCAAGAAAGAGCCAGTAAAGGAGATACCATTGTTAAATCTAGGGCATTTGGACGCCATGACAAAGTACCTAGAGTTGTGACCTGTCCATTATTGAGTAATACCAAATTATTGTCATCTATAACATCTAGAATATCATTACCTCGAGGAGTATTGGAACAACATCCCCAGGAAGTATGGTGGGCGTTAAAGTCCCCTGCCAGTATTAAAGGGCCAGGAACAGACCTAATTATAGAACTAAGTTTATTCTTATCAAATGTAGGATTGCAGTTGGTTGGACTATAAAAACTAATTATACTAATTTCCCTATTATGTAGTTTGATACGTACACAAATGTTTTGTAAGGCATTATCAAAATATGTTGGTATTTCGGAGTAAGAAATGTGATTATGAATCAAAATAGCAACACCATTGTGATTGTTACCACAATTGTTTTTTATAATGTTATATCTTGCTATGTGAAAGACTTGATTTTCTTTTAACCAGGTTTCAGATATTATTGCTATGTGTATATCATTATCATATAAAAACTTTGTAAGTATGTGCCTGTTACTAATAATACTCTGAGCATTCCATTGGAGAATATTCAAAGTATCCATTAAGAGGAAGAGGATGATTGTTTACATAAGGTGGAATGTAGCAGTTCTTTAATTGTAGTAGTATTAATGGGCACATTACTTTTATTAGAAATTGCCTTCAATATTGTTTCTACAATTAAATTCATGAAAATATCAGATTTGGTTAGATTGTTTAAATGGTTGTAAATTGACTTTGTATTTATTTGTGGAAAACTTTTCTCATTAAACATGTCTGCATACTTAACAGACCGTGACTTAATCTTATTTTCTTCAATTTTCTGCTTTTTAAGAGGACAATGTGAAGATATAGCTACATGGTTGCCATTACAGTTGGCACATATAGCATGAACAGTTTCAACAGTACAATTTTTGAAATTATGAGACTTGGAGCATATTGAGCAGACCTCAGCATTTTTGCAAAATTTAGCAATATGGCCAAATTTCAAACAACGTAGACATTGCTTTACTGGAGGTATATAAGTGCTTACCTCGTGGCGCCAATGATCAAGATATACATATTCTGGGAGTTGTGTCGAGGCGAATGTTACTGCTACAGTTTGCGTTGGATGATATGAGACAACACCGCTATCACTGCGAACGCGACGCATGAATCTGCGGACCTGTATTACATTTCTACTACTACCAATTAGAGTAAAAATTTTTTTATTAGATAGCTCTATTGGTACGGAAGTTAATACTCCAGTTACTTCTGTATCGGATGCTGGTATCGACGCCGAAAGATTTAGTTCACTAAGTAGTTTTTTATTTTGTATAAATACGTTGGCGTTATTGTATAGGTCGAAAATTATACCGACCTTAAACTTGTTGATAGCTTTTAAATGTAGTATTCCAGAAATGCAGTGCTTACGTAGTCCTTTCGATATTTCTAGTCTGTCTCGGTCGGAGAAAGGTTTAGTTCCATCGTTGTGACTAAGGAATACTATATACTCCTTCTTTTGACAGCCTTCCTGGTATTTGCGTGTATATCCTGGTACTTTAAAATTTGTATATTTATCTTGCTCAGTATCTGGTTCGGAGTCAGAGGACTCTGTAGAAGGATTTGCATCGGCTTCATTTCCAGTAGGTATTTTTCGTTTTTTCGACTTCCCCATTTTTCAATGGGGAAGTTGTAAGTTTTCCACAACTGTTTTTCTAAGTTGTTTGTGATGATTTCTAACGAAATAATGTAATAACAGCTTGTAATTGTACTTTTTTGTATATTGTTAAGTGAAATCGCGCCTTCCTCTCTTAAAGTCTTCCCGCCTTTTTTTTTCTTAACTTGCTTGCTTTATTGTTCGCTAGTTAGGCTACCATGGTCGACTTTCTTTCAATGTTTTTCATTCAACGCATTAGCCGAAGCATGGGCGATGTAGGTAGTGGTGTGATAAAAATAATACATTATATACTCCTTAAATTAAACACTCGTATAGTTACTAGATTTCTGTTGTATATTTATAACAATATAGCTATAATTTATATAATATGTAAATAAATAGTGATAATTTGACGAACGACTCACGACAGTATGCACTTGAGTAGTTTGGCATTAGCTAGTTTATTTTAAAGTACTTAAGGTTATAGTACATAGGGTTAAAATTATTAAATCGATTTCAATCAGGCTTGTAGCGGTAGCCGGACCAAAGTGTATGAAACATCATGGGTCCCACCAAATGGGGACAGAGAGGTACATTTACAGCAGGTTGTGGGATTGCACGTTGTCTCTTCCATCGCGCTAATCGGACGACTTGGGTGGTATGTTACAGACCACTGTCTTTAAAAAATGCCTGTCCTTAAAAAAGTTATTATAGCAGATTGGATTAGCCATTTTGGAGATAAATTTTACAGACAAACTTACAAAAATTACTTTTTTATAATATTAGTATACACTTATATTACTAAAATGATAGGAAGGTGATTATTTTGAATTAACATAAATAATCATTACAATATCAACTTATACAAGAGACTTTGAACACACAAGATAGCAGAATATTGACAAACTCAAGCCTCCTCCTTAGTAGGAGGGAAATTGACCAACTAAGGATTTATTTATTTATTCAGAAGTGAAAAACACTGTTAGAGTTTTAGTTCGAATTACATAAAGGTCATTGCAACCATGCTATAAAATTCTTTAAAAAAGTAAAGCATGTCAAAAGCAAATGTCAAAATTTGAAAGAATTGTCAAATTATAGTACCTCGTGTGTGTGGTTATATTTTCCTTTGAAATATTTTAGATATTCTAATATTTTCATGTTAAAAGTAGAAGGAAATAACGTCGTCAACCAGTGTATATAAAAGTATTATCATGGCTTGTACAGATTTGGACGGCATTATACACAAGTTTACTGAATTAAGTGATAAACCAGTAAAATTTCTTGCAGTACAGAAAGAGGCAAAAAATGATATTAAAAATTTGGTTAAGTCTCTTTACGACTACACTAAAGCACAGGAAAATTATGATAATAAGGAAAAGAAGAGTGCATTGCCTCAGCTGATAGTTCAGGACTTTGATGAGGAACAGATTTGGCAAGAAATTGAACTCCAAAATTCTGAATGTTGGGATCACCTTGTTTGGGAGGTTGCCAATTGTATTTCTACTAAAAATGATTTATTATTTCCTGTAACAATAAAAGACACAAGTAATGAGGAAACTGATGAAGAACCTATGTTATTGGAAGAGCAAAATGATTTGGTACTGAAAAATAATGATGTACATAAACCAAAGAAAAATAAACCCACTCTACCCAAATCAAAGATCAAATCTTCAATAGTTGATGACAAATTTTTTAAATTACAAGAAATGGAGAGATTCTTGGTAAATGAAGAAAAGAAAGGTACAAAAGCAGGATCAGATAGCGAGGAATCAATAGATATGTTTGAAGATATTGATGATGATGATAATTCAGTTAATGTGGATGGTGATAAAGAAGCTATGTACAATGACTTCTTTTCCAATGATGACAAAGAAAATTATGAATTGAATGGAGATAATGAAGAGCAAAATGATGAATATAAGAGTGATGATCAAGGCGATGAAGAATTTGATGAAGATAATGAAAGCGTCGAAGCTGAAAATGAGGATTCTAATAAAAATAACAAAAAAGTAAGATTTGCAGTAGAAGATGACGAGTCATCGGATGATGATTCAAATTCTGAGGATAACTCTCCTCAACCTAACAAAGTACCATCTGACATTAAAGAATCAGAATTTGAGAGACGACAGCAAAGGTTAAAGCAACAAATAGAGAAACTAGAAGAGAAAACATTATCAGAAGCCCCATGGCAGCTGAAAGGGGAGGTAGATGCAACAAAACGACCACAAAATTCATTGTTGGAAGAAGTTGTTGACTTTGATCTTACAAGTAGACCACCACCTATTATAACAGAACAAACCACATTCACATTAGAAGATATAATTAAACGTAGAATCAAAGACAAGGCTTGGGATGATGTAGAAAGGAAAGAAAAACCTGTGGATAATCAGCTTGCATTCCGTAAAACTGAAGTTCTAGATCATGCTAAAAGCAAACAGAGCTTAGCTCAAGTATATGAAGCTGAATATCTTAAGCAAAAACAAGCAATATCTGGAGAAGTAGAAGAAGAGAAAGAGCCAGAGGCTCATACTGAAATCCGTAATGCAATTAACAAATTGTTTGCAAAATTAGATGCTTTAACTCATTATCATTATACTCCAAAAGCACCACAGGCTGAGGTGAAGATAGTCAGTAATACTCCAGCTATATCTATGGAAGAAGTAGCACCTGTAGCTACAAGTGATGCCACATTATTAGCACCAGAAGAAGTTAAAAAGAAACGTAAAGGAGAATTAATCAGTAAAGAGGAACGCACTCAAACTGATAAGAAAAGAGAGAGGAGAAAAAAGAAAAAGCTACAACGGGCTAAAGGTAAAGTTGTTAAAGTTACGGAGCATAGAAATACGCAGAAGGCGAAAGAAGCTGATGATAAGTCATTGAAGACCTCTAAGGCGTTCTTCCAGCAGTTGAATGATGATTCTAGAAGTTTAATCAAGAAGAATCGTAATATTAAGAATAAAGGACAATAAATTAAATTTAATTAAAGTTTATTTATTTATTTCGCAATCAATATATTATCATCATTATCTCAGTTCATATGTCCCACTGTTAGGCTCGAGCATCCTCTATTGTGGGAGGGAAATTGACTGACTATACAACACTGGTCAAACGTGTTGGTATAGGGTTTTGATTTTCAGTTTTCCTTCTCTTACATAGATCTTGTATGCATTTTAGATCCCTTAGTCGTCTGTTACCATCACCCATGGGTAAGGTAGGTGGTGAATTGTATTGTTACTCTGTCACCATACAGAAAAATTATATTTAACGGTGACTGAGTGATTTTTTCAGCATGAGGTTTATAGTTTGATTTTCCTACAGGATTTAATTCTTAACTGAAAGTAAAAATATATGATTCATAGATTACTTCGGGTGAGGATATGGATGATTATTGTTATTTATTTAACAATTGTAGTAATGGTTGTTCTTTGGGTAGGCTTGTGGATAAGGCTGTTAGAACTATTTAATTAAGTATTTAAGGGAATCAAAGTTAATATTACTTTTCAGAATTATATTATATCTTGTGATTATAATTTAGTAGAACAATAAACAGTAAATGGAGTAGGTCTCCTGTCCTTCTAAGATGGTTGTGAGTGAAGGTTGTAGTGGTTAACTCGTGATCAGGTTTTGCTTAAGAAGTTTTGTTCAACCATAATCTTCACATTATAGTACATTCGTTACTAGACTAGATGCTTCTAGACCAGCATTATTTATAAAAACTTATTTTACAAGCGAAAAACACGTGGAATATGAACCCACATCTACTGGAAATCCGTTACTTTTGAAGATGATGTGGTAAAAAAAACAAATTTTAAATAAACTAGTATGTTAATTGTAAGTAATTGGATTGTGTCATCATTTAATACAATTAAACTGAAAAGTTAGAGCATTGCATCGGTATAATGTTGTAACGTTTTTACAATAGATGGCGTGTGGAATGTCGCCATAAGGACAAAGTTACAAGCGAAAAATTTTGTTACTATACGTAGCTATACGTAGGGCCACGCTTATTTGAGTTAGTAAGATTATTGGAACGGATTTTTAGTAGTGGTTGTGGCAAAATCATTGTAATTTTTTTTACAAATAACCGATTATGCTATATTTCAATAATTTAAAGAGCATAGTCATTGTAATTAACCATACTCATTCAATCCTCCCGTGACCATGAACGTTATGAAGTGTTGGAAATGGCGGGCATTTAAAAATAAAATACAAACGCGATAGAATTAATAAAAATAGATTTATTTCAAATTCTATCTTCTGGTATTTCATAATTCTTACATACATACATAGTCTCACGCCTGTTTCCCAGAGGGGTAGGCAGAGACTACGGATTGCCACAAACCACGATCCTGACATACCTCCATCGCTTCATTCACGCTCATCACAGTCTTCATGCATGCTCTACGATTACGCGTACTCTTACCCCCGTATTCTAAGTCGTTACCTCGAAACTTCGTCGACTCGACTCACCCTCAATGAGGACGTTTCGTATTCACAGTTGTCATTTTCAGCCTTACCTTTAAATATTTCCTCAAGTGAGGTAAGGTTGAGTCGAGGAAACAAAGTGTCAAAGTAAGGTACGTTGCGATACGCCTTGAGTATACCTTAAGGAGGTTTTCACATATAATTTATTGTCAAATTAGGATGCGTTTATTGAATATTTGTATGATAATACGTACAATTATTTACCTCGACGACATTTGCATTTTGCAAAAAATCTAAAGATATCACACGAATTTTCAAAATGTTTACCTTAACGTAACAACCAACTACGCTTAGATACCAATTCCGCCCACTATGTATAAGTGCTAACTGCTTTACGATTTTATATAACAGGAAACTTTCAAGTGATTGGCTAAAATTATAACTTTGAATGGAGTAGGCACTATCATAGTAACCGTTATTTAATATTTTCAGATATTTTTTTTCATGATTTGCATAAAATCAGCCAATCAATAGTGTCAAGAATTGTGACCAAACTTGCAACACTTTAGATTAAGTAAGCGTAAAAATATTATTTCACCGTATTGCAGTATTTCCTGGTGTAATACGATGTATTGATTGCTCTCATATACATATAAAAATCCATTTTTTTCGTTTGAACAAACCAGGGAACAAAATGTTACCATAAATTTTTAAAGTGCAAAAGCCAACATAATAAAGCAAATTTCTTAAAATTTGCGACGTCATTCGTGACGTATTACCTCCACTTTTCCTTACTGGAGGAATCTCAAAATTTTCTCAAGTTTACGATTATGAATACCGATGTTGAGGAAGGTTCGAGGCGATCCTCGAAACTTCCTTAGCTGAGTGTGAGTGGAGGCGATTTCGAGGTTACGACTTAGAATACGGGGGTTAATCTGACCTTTCACTAACACATCTTCAATTTGATCCAGGAAAGTACGACGTGGTCTTCCCCTTGTAGTCGTCCCACTCACACGCGCTTTGTATACTTGTTTAGTCAACCTTTCTTCACTCATTCTTTCCACGTGTCCAAACCACCTCAGCATACCCTTTTTTATCTTTGTCACTACTTCCTCATTTACACCACAGCGCTCTCTTATAACACTATTCCTAATTTTATCTTTAATACTTACACCACACATACTACGAAGAGCTCTCATCTCTACAGCATTTATTCTACTTTCATATCTTCCCTGCCAAATCCAACTTTCACTGCCATACATGAGAGTGGGAACTAATACTCCCTTATGTACAGCTAGGTGTGCCTTTTTAGATACATTCCTACTCTTCATAAAAGCGTACAGTGCCCCATTCACTTTATTACCAGCATTCACTCTTCTTTCAACATCATCATTATTTTTACCATCACTAGTAAATAGTACTCCCAAGTTTACAAATTCTTTCACCTGTTCCAATCCCTCACCATTTATAAAAATATTACATTGCGTCATACATTTATCCTTTTCAAAGACCATTACTTTCGTCTTACTTACATTTACTTTCATACCTTTTCTTTCAAAAGCATCATGCATAGTAGTTACCATCGCCTGTAAGTCTTCAGCCGACGATGCAAGTAAAACCTGATCATCGGCATAAAGAAGACATTTGACGAGTAACTCATTCATTCTTAAACCACATTCATTATTTTTCAAATCTTGCAAACAGCTATCCATAAATAGGTTAAATAGCCACGGTGACGCTACACATCCCTGTCTAACACCTTTATCAATGTTAAACCATTCAGTGTAGGACCCGTTTATCCTAACGCAGGCTCTGGAATCCTTATAGATGGATTTCAGCACCTGAATAAGATGGCTATTTACCCCATACATAGATAGTACCGACCCAGTTCATTCCTCCTCACTTTGTCATAAGCCTTCTCCAAATCAATGAAAGCGCAAAAGAATTCATAATTCTTATTCTTTCTTAATCTTGGTTGTGAATTCTAGTAGAGCCATACAGGTACCGTAATATTAAAGTTTATTTAAGTAGGTTTTGGGTTGACAAATATTATGCCTCTTAGTTAAGCGTCGATAGATGGCGCTTTGCAGACACGCTGCATCATATTTTTTTAATTTATGAAGAAAAATACGAAATGTTCATTTTCATTTTAATTCTTAGTGAATTGATGGGATGGTTGATATACAATTTGCAATAATGCTAATACTTTAAACTCTCATTATTTAGTATCTGCTATAATAAATTTGAAAAAAAAAAATAGTTTTAACGTAATTTTTTTTTTTGGTTCTGTTCGTCCATTCGGACAGGCAAAGGCATCAAAGCCCATACAGCCAAGTCTTATTTAATTATTTTTCATACATTGTTCATAATTTCTTCATATTATGTAGCCTTAATAGTCATTGTCTGTCAGTAAGTCAAGTCGTTACCATTAATCGGGCGCTGATAACCTAATCAATGATTTTCTTTGGAAATTTTGGACAAATATGAAAATACACGTAAACCACTATTATACCATATTCACTACACTTCAGCACTTTAACTGTACCATATTGCATAAAATACCAGCAAAATTATTCAATATAACACCACAAAACACTAAAGAAATGAATATAATACAAGAGCGTGACATGACATTTCCACATTCGCGCCAAAAACTCAGTTTTAACGTAATGTTTTGAGGATTAGCCAATCAGATTAAAACCCTGTTAATTCACTATAGGTATCAATGAAGAAAATACCTCATTAACGGCTGATGTAATTACAGAATCACACAAAACAAATCGAAAGGTTGTCATAGAAAACACTGATTCTACATTTAAATATTAAGCTGTATTATTTGTTTTTTTTTGCGAAAACGGGCTTATATAAGATCTTATTAAGTTATGTAGCCAGGTTATTGAGATCGGGTATTATCCCGCTCTTATACCATTTACTTGTGGTTGTTGCAATATATGGTATACTCCTATTCCATCGTACATATTATAATGGGTTGAGAGTAGGGCTGTACAATTTAACCGGCCAAGCCGGCTAAAAAGTTAGCTAAAATAATTAGCTAGCTAACCGATAGGCTTAGCTAATTTAACCGGTTAACTTAATTAGCTCAGCTAATTAGCCAACGGCTAACCGGCTAATTTTTTTTTCAGCTATTCACTGATTCCTTACCTATAGACAGGTTCAAAAAATACTAAAATAGATTTTTTATGACAAAAATAACGTAAATAACGAAAGTAATTTATTTAATTAATTAACACTTAACAATATTTTATTTATGAAGAGCCATTTTCATAAATATAATTATATAAATATGAAAATGGCTCTTAAGTTAATTAATAATTAACTAGGTACCGAGGGAGACCGAGACTAACCTACCTAGACCAGATCGGTCATGTACTGAAGGAATGTGGAGTCAAGAGTCTCCGAAACCGGCGAGCGTGTATGAAGAGAATTATGAATGTTGAGGAAGCGAGTGAAGTATGCAGAGATAGAGTTCTCTGGCACTCTGTTCTCTCTGCCTACCCTGCAAGGGATATGGCGTGATGATATGTATGTAATAATTAACTTAAGATCCATTTTCATAAATAAAATATTGTTAAGTTTTAATTAATTAAATAAATTACTTTTGTTATTTACGTTATTTTTGTCATAAAAAATCTATTTTAGTATTTTTTGAACCTGTCTGTAGGTAAGGAATCAGTGAATAGCTGAAAAAAAAAATTAGCCGGTTAGCCGTTGGCTAATTAGCTGAGCTAATTAAGTTAACCGGTTAAATTAGCTAAGCCTATCGGTTAGCTAGCTAATTATTTTAGCTAACTTTTTTAGCCGGCTTGACCGGTTAAATTGTACAGCCCTAGTTGAGAGCCCTCGGCGCTCACACACAGTCCGGGTAAAGTTGTCATAGCCATCTGAGGCTAACAACTGAAACACACAAAAAAAAAAGTACATATTACAAAAGTTATTGGCAGTAGGTAGTATTATGACGGGTCACCTACCAGACGTCAACACACCTTGTGAATATAATTGTTGATCAAACGGCATCAGGTGGAGTTGGCCCAGTTCGAAATAAATCTCTTAGTCGTCTTTTAAAACATTCTCGAGTAAAGTAAAACTTGGTAGTATTCATAGCTGTTGCCACACTTGCATATTGAGAGGATATGAGTTATAAAATGTAGTATAGCTTAGGTATGTGATATGACAGCTGTACGCGCGGGTCGTCCGGTCGATGGCCCTGTATGGCGCACCGGTGTGGGCGGGGTCTCTGACCGTCCGACTCAGGGCTCTTCTGTGGCGACCACAGAGAGCCATGGCGGTCAGGGCCGTACGCGGGTACCGCACGGTGGCGACGGAGGCAGCGTGCCTGCTAGCTGGAAGTCCCCCGTGGGACCTGGAGGCGGAAATGCTCGCCGATTTGTATCGGCGGGTGTCAGGGGTGCGCGCGGAGGGCGGTGTGGTCTCTTTGAGGGAACTCACCGCCTGGCGCGTCGACGCCCGCCTAGATGTCATTGCCCGTTGGGCAGTCCGGCTGAAGAGGCCTCGGTTCGGTGTGCGGACCGTAGAGGCCTTCCGGCCGGTGCTGATGCAGTGGTTGGAACGGCGGCACGGGGTGCTCTCGCGATTACCTGCGCCTGATGCCGCCCTAGCCGAGGCTGCGGGTGGCTGGATCGGGGAATTAGTCCGTCACCCGCCGAGAGGCCGACTGCGTGAAAAAAGAACGACATCCTACCTGAGGGGGGTACGTCGGTCGAGGAGAGGGTACTCCTCAGGGGTATTCCGTCGGGCCGACCACTGAAGTCAAGTCACTCTGCTCCGGTGGTCGGTCCAACGACGAAGGCGACGTCACGGTTGGGTTACGGGTGTGCGTGCTTACGCCCCTCTGTCACCCCGGACGGAGTGGTGCGAGAAGTGCAGCGACCGTAGCCCACCCCAAAAAAAAAAAAAAAAGGTATGTGATATATTTTATTTTTTGTTTCTTTTTTTATGCGACATCCTGTACCATGAATTAATATCACGAATTTTGATCGCAAGAAGTAAGTATTGTCTTGTGTGGGGATCTAACCCGTAATACTTGGCACTTAAGGTTCTTACTATCTTAACCATTAAGGCAACTGTGCAGTCAATAAATTGTCATAAATGAAAATATTCAGTGCTATATTATTTAAGTTAAACTAAACTCTATTAAATTTCACATTTGTTCTTAGATTTACTTTGATTTGTAATTATCATTTAACTTAGTATCTATTGTAATAATTTTTAATCAATTGCCTGTAGGATTATTTTAAAGACACCCTGCACTAAAGTAATAAATATATTTGTATTACATGAGACTTTATATATATACAATTAACGAACACAAATTACACTCAGACTTAGAATAATATTTATATTTTATAATTAATTTTTAAAACTTTTAATTTATAGGATATATAGGAAATTAATTTTTAGGATGTAGGTACCGGGGGAGACTGAGACTCACCTACCTAGACCAGATTGGTCACGTGCTGAAAGAAGGTGGAGTCAAGAGTCTCCGAAACCGGCGAGCGTGTATGAAGAGAATTATGAATGTTGAAGAAGCGAGTGAAGTATGCAAGGATAGAGTTCTCTGGCACTCTGTTCTCTCTGCCTATCCTGCAAGGAATATGGCGTGATGATATGTATGTATGTGTAATTTTTTATTTTATAATATTTAATAATTGTAACACTTTGGTAACCAAGTTAACGAAATAAATAAAAAAAAAATAACTCGTCAATACACTCTAATAGTGTTAGGACCACGCTGTTGACAGTTTTTTGTCTACAGTCGCGGGCCGGTCCGTCCGGGGTAGTACCACACTCTCGTAGAAGATCGACGAATGAGTAATGGCAATGTGCTATTACGCTTCGGTCGGTGAGCGAGAGAGCCGGAAGCCCAACTGGGTGGGTTTGGGGATTTTATTGGTAGGCAGCGGTCTAGCTATACCGTTGGTATTGCAAAGGTCCATGGGCGGCAGTGACACTTACCATCAGGTGTGCTGCTTGCTCGTTTGCCACCAAAAGCAATAAAAAAAAAAACAAGGGGATTTTTTTCTTTTATACTCGTATCTTAAAAATAAAATTAGAGATGAATGATAATTAACTTTTCCGTGTGGTGACGGGTAAGAATACAATTCACCATCCTCTATCTTACCCGTGGCTGATCATAAGAGACGACTAAGGGATATAAAACGCATATAACGTCTATGCGAGAGAAGGAAAACTCGAAGCAAAACCCTATATCAACACGTCTGACCAGCGCGGTACAGTAGGTTGGTTTCCCTCCCATTACGGAGGAGGCCCGAGCCCAACAGTGGGACTTTTGTGGGCTGTGATGATGATGATGATGATAATTAGCTTTATATGACTTAGATACATCTTTATACGTATATATGACTTACATAGCACTGTGTGATAGCGCCTACGAATACTACCAATCCTTACTTTGTTCATGGGTGTCGTAAAAGATGGCTAAGAGCTTTATATCAACTTGAGCCAACTGTATCTGAGTAACCCTTTGTCAATCGTGACGTAATATGTAAGTATACTACTTATTACATAGTCGTTTAGGGCAAGCATCTTAGACACAGAATTTTGAAATCACTATAACTATTAAGGGGATAGGATATAAAGTTGTAAATTAAGTGTTATACGTTTCCCAGGAAGTAATTGCTGCATTGGTGAAACCTAGCCGATTTTTACGACGCCCACAGGCAAGCATTTTTTTTTCACTCTATGGAAACGTATTTACGCGCTATACCATGCCGGTGACAGCACCCGTCGCTGCCGAGCATCTTCGAGATGATGGTCTACAGCGATAGGTCCCCTCCAATGACCGCCGAAGCAGGTACTTACCGAAGTCCATCCCCAGTCCCATGTCCGGTAAGTACCTAGGCAAATAACGGCTGTTGACAATTGTATTATTGTCCCATTGTCACACAAGCATTAGAACCACAGTTAGTTTAAGGTTTGGTGAAGTTTGAGGCAGTTCTACGTCCAGCAGTGGATGTCAAAAGGTTGAATGATGATGAGGAGTGATATATTTATTATATTTTATTGTTTTCTTTTAATATATTATGATCTACGAATGTTATAGTAGAATCTACAGAAACAGCTGTTCTATAAGTTGGTACACATTGTATATGTGCCTATATGTTGAATGTAGAATGCAATCCCCAAACTGCGTTGGCTTTGGGAAACTAACTCTGGTCGTAACAGCACTGTGGCAGTAATTAGCAGAGGAAAAAGCGTAGCGATATGGCGCGAGACGAATCGGAATCCATGCGAGCTAAGATACTTTACAAATGGAGGCGGCGGAGAATGGTATTAAAATTTTCAATCTTAGAGAAATTTAAATGGTTGGACATATAGTACATACATATAATCACGCCATATCCCTTGCAAGGTAGGCAGAGAGAACAGAGTGCCAGAGAAATCTATCCTTGCATACTTCACTCGCTTCCTCAACATTCATAATTCTCTTCATACACGCTCGCCAGTATTAGAGACTCTTGACTCCACCTTCCTTCAGTACGTGACCAACCTGGTCTAGGTAGGTTAGTTTCGGTCTCCCTCGGTACCTACATCCTTCCAATTTCGCATTGTATATCTTCTTAAGCAGACGTTCGTTCGGCATTCTTTCCACATGTCTGAACCATCGGAGCATTCCCTTTCGCATCTTTACACCAATACTCTCTTTCATACCTACTCGCTCTCTTACGTCGTCGTTACGAATGCGATCGGTCAGCCTAACTCCACAGATTTTCCGTAGAGATCGCATTTCGACCGCATTAATTTTACTTTCATGTTATTTTCTGCATACCCAACTCTCGCTTCCATACAGTAATATTGGGACAAGCACTGCGTTATGTATCGCTACACGTGCCTTCTGGCTGAGGTGGTGGCTATCGAGAAGTTGCCCCAACGCTCCGTTCACGCTATTTCCCGCATTCACTTTTCGCTCTATATCAGTGGTGTACCTTCCATCTCGGCTAAATCCACATCCAAGATATACAAATTCATCTACTTGCTCTAGTACATGCATCATTACCTATTGTTACTCTTACATCTGTTCTGGCTTCATCTCTTTCAAAGACCATTATTTTGGTTTTGCTCACATTCACGCGTAGACCCCTTCTCTTACAATCTTCTGTCATTGTGTCGACTAGGGTCTACAGGTAAGTCGCTGACTGTGCCAGCAGGACTGCATCATCTGCATAGAGCAGAGCACTGACCACTGAATCGCCTATCTGGACTCCCACATTCATATCGTTCAACTTTTGGAGACATTTGGCCAGATATATGATAAACAGGAGGTGAAGAAGTCTCGGGGTGGTTGGTCAGCCTTCAGAATGAATAAAATAAGGTCTAAAGATGGAGACATTCTTACACAAACACAAGACGTGTTAAGCCGATGGAGTGAATATTTTGGCGATATGTATGCGGATGCTACGGTTGGCGCCGGTGTTGGATGTGGTTTAGTAGATCAACATTCGACAACGGCGTCCTCCGATGGCATCAGTATGGATGAAGTTGAATGGGCGATAAGAAATTTGAAAAATGGTAAGGCAGCGGGCATTGGTATGGTGTCTGCCGAAATGATCAAGCTTGGTAGCTCTTGTGTCTGGGAGGCGTTCCTGTTGCTCCTCAATTTATGTTGGAGCTCGGGAATGGTTCCCAGGGACTGGAATAGCGCAGTCAATTTCAGCCTTTGTTTAAAAACAAGGGTTCACGTTATGATTGCGCAAATTATAGGGCCATAAGCTTGACCAGTTTGGCAGCAAAAGTGTATGGTAAAATTATTGAAAGGAGAATGAGGATGGTGTCCGATGGTTTACTGTGTGAGACACAAGGAGGTTTCAGGAGTGGAAGGGGATGCATGGATCAAGTGTTCTCTCTGCGCAACATTGTGGAGAAGCATCTGGCTCTAGGTCAGAGGGTTTTCTGCAGTCTTGTGGATCTGGAGAGAGCATTTGACACGGTTGTATGAAAAGAAGTTTGGGACATTTTACCGGAGTATGGTATTAGCGGTAAACTGCTACAGGCTGTGCAGTCCAGTTACATGGGCTGTATAGCCTGTGTGCGGCTGGATGATGGAATGTCGCCTTGGTTTGACGTCAATATCGACGTTAAGCAGGGGTGCGTTTTGTCAGCCAGGCTGTTTATCATATATCTGGATAAATGTCTCCAAAGGTTGAACGATATGAATGTGGGAATCTAGATGGGCGACTCAGTGGTCACTGCTCTGCTTTATGCAGATGATGCAGTCCTGCTGGCACAGTCAGCGACTGACCTGCAGACCCTAGTCGACACAATGACAGAAGATTGTAAGAAAAGGGTTCTACGCGTGAATGTGAGCAAAACCAAAATAATGGTCTTTGAAAAAGATAAAACCAGAACAGATGTAAGAGTAACAATAGGTAATGATGTACTAGAGCAAGTGCATGAATTTGTATATCTTGGATGTGGATTTAGCCGAGATGGAAGGTACACCACTGATATAGAGCGAAGAGTAAATGCGGGCAATAGAGTGAACGGAGCGTTGGGGCAACTTCTCGGCAGCCACCACCTCAGACAGAAGGCACGTGTAGCAATACATAACGCAGTGCTTGTCCCAACATTACTGTATGGAAGCGAGAGTTGGGTATGCAGAAAAGAGTATGATAGTAAAATTAATGCGGTCGAAATGTGATCTCTGCGGAAAATCTGTGGAGTTAGGCTGACCGACCGCATTCGTAACGACGACGTAAGAGAGCGAGTATGTATGAAAGAGAGTATTGGTGTAAAGATGCGAAAGGGAATGCTCCGATGGTTCGGACATGTGGAAAGAATGCCGAACGAACGCCTGGTTAAGAAGATATACAATGCGAAAGTGGAAGGCTGTAGGTACCGAGGGAGACCGAGCCTAACCTACCTAGACCAGATCGGTCATGTACTGAAGGAAGGTGGAGTCAAGAGTCTCCGAAACCGGCGAGCGTGTATGAAGAGAATTATGAATGTTGAGGAAGCGAGTGAAGTATGCAGAGATAGAGTTCTCTGGCACTCTGTTCTCTCTGCCTACCCTGCAAGGGATATGGCGTGATGATATGTATTTATGTATGTATGTATGATAAACAGCCTGGCTGATTGAACGCAACTCTGCTTAACGCCGATATTGACGTCAAATCAAAGCGACATTCCATCATCCAGCCGCACACAGGCTCTACAGCCCATGTAACTGGACTGCACAGCCTGTAGCAGTTTACCGTAAATACCATACTCCGGTAAAATTTCCGAAAGTTCCTTCCGTACAACCGTCTCAAACGCTCTCTCCAGATCCACAAAACTGTAGAAAACCCTCTGACCTAGAGCCAGATGCTTCTTCACAATGTTGCGCAGAATGAACACTTGATCCATGTATCCATGTATCACTTGATTCCGCTCCTGAATCCTCCTTCTGCCTCACACAGTAAACCATCGGACACCATCCGCATTCTCTTTTCAATAATTTTACCGTACACTTTTGCTGCCAAACTGGTCAAGCTTATGGTCCTCTAATTTGTGCAGTCATAACGTAAACCCTTGTCTTTTAAAAAAGGCACGATGACTGCGCTATTCCAGTCCTTGGGAACCATTCCCGAGCTCCAACATAAATTGAGGAGCAACAAGAACGCCTCCCAGACACAGAAGCCGCCAAGCTTGATTATCTCGGCAGACACCATATCAATGCCCGCTGCCTTACCATTTTTCAAATTTCTTATCGCCCATTCAACTTCATCCATAACTATATAATATAAATTCTAATTCTTTCCCTGCGGTGACGGAGTAAAAATACAATTTACCACCCCCTATCTTACCCGTGAGTGATCGTAAGAGACAACTAAAGGATATAAAACACATAACACCTATGCAAAAGAAGGCAATCTCGAAAGGAAACCCTATACCAACACGTTTGACCAGCGTGGTATAGTAGGTCAAAATCCTTTCTATGGATGAGGAGATTCGAGCCTAGCAGTGGGTCTAGTAAGAATTTAGGTCTATTTAAAGAAGATAAATGAATAAATATACGTTAATTATTATTATAGATCAAATCCAATAAAATAAGTATTTATAATATTTCGCAGTCATATTGTGGATGGTTTAGTCTTAAAAATAATCGTATTCGTTCACATCCATATTGTTCGTTGCTCTGTGTGGTCTATTGCAGTTAGTACCAACTGCATGTTACATAACGGCTGCTGTTACTTTTTAGTTTTAAAGCTACAAATGTTAAATATCTAAGCACTTGGTGTTGTCTGTTGTACGATTACAGCTGTAAGCGGGCTTCTTAGATTATAATATCGCATGCATTATACTTTAAAAATACATATTTATATCCTTATTCAAAGAGACATCACATTGGTTTTACTATTTACTAAACATATGAGCTGTATGGTAGCGGTTATGAATACTACCAAGCCTTGCTTTGCTTGTGGATAAAAGACGACTAAGAGCCTTATAATGGCCTGGGTCAACTCCAATTGATGCCGTTTGGTCAACAATTACATTCCCGAGGAGGGTTGACGTTTGGCAGGCGGCCAGTCATAAAACTATTGCCAATAACTTTTACAATATGTACTATGAAAGAAGAGTACATATTGTATCGACCCCAAGGGATTAGGATAAGAGTAGGAGAATGATGATGTATATCATCATCATCACAGCCCATATATGTTCCACTGTTGGGCTCGGGCCTCCTCTATAATGGGAGGGAAATTAACCTACTTTATCACGCTGGTCAGACGTGTTGGTATAGGGTTTAGTTTCGAGTTTTCTTTCTCTTGCATAGATGTTATATGCGTTTTATATCCCTTAGCCACGGGTAAGATTGGGGGTGGTGAATTGTATTCTTACTCCGTCATCACACGGATAAACATGTATATATATATATATATATATATATATAACATGTATATAATTTTATGTAAAAAGTATTCATTGAAAAAAACTATTAAAATGACAAGGCCGCTGAGTTTCTTGGTAGGTCTTCGCAGTGATGACCGTGTACCAATACAGTGGCAATATATTGGATTAATTTAGGGTAAAATTTAAAGGTGATGATATTTCAGTGGGGCACGATTTATGAAAACGAAAAAACAAAGAACACGAAAGCACCTGATTTTGTAAGCAATATAGAATTCCTACTTACAACGAATTGCTATTAGTTTTTAAATAAGCCCTTTAATTTTTTTAATTATGTACTACATTTGTTGATATATAGCCATTTTTCGTTTTATTTACGTAATTCAAATCTATTAACTAATTCATTTAATGTATATTTATATACGCACACATATTTTTTTTATTTTTTATTTCTCATGGTGGTAAACGAGTAAGCAGCACACCTGATGGTAAGTGTCACTGCCGCTCTATCTTTACAATACCAAGGGTATAGCTTAGGCCACTGCCTACTAATAAAATCCCCAAACCCAACCCAGTTGGGCTTCAGGCTCAACGAACAACGGCCGAACGAAGCGCAATAGCCCATTTTCATTACTCAGACGTCGATGTTCTGCCAGAGTATGGTATTACCCCCTACGGACCGCGGCTCGCGGCTGTAGACAGAGAACTGTCAACAGCGTGGTCCTACCACTATCGAACACCACTATACATATACATACATATCATCACGCCATATCCCTTGCAGGGTAGGCAGAGAGAACAGAGTTCCAGAGAACTCTATCTTTGCATACTTCACTCGCTTCCTAAACATTCATAATTCTCTTCATACACGCTCGCCGGTTTCGGAGACTCTTGACTCCACCTTCCTTCAGTACATGACGGATCTTGTCTAGGTAGGTTAGTCTCGGTCTCCCCCGGTACTACATCCTTCCACTTTCGCATTGTATATCTTCTTAACCAGACGTTCGTTCGGCATTCTTTCCACATGTCCGAACCATCGGAGCATTCCCTTTCGCATCTTTACATCAATACTCTCTTTCATACCTACTCGCTCTCTTTCAAAGACCATTATTTTGGTTTTGTTCACATTCACGCGTAGACCCCTTTACACTTACATATATCACCAAAACATACATATATATTTAGGCAACAAAAGTTGTTTCTTCAAATGATGTTCGACAATAGCTGCGCCTCGCCCACTTCCCTCCTTTTCGGGTAAATAACCACCAATATATTATATACTTCGATACGAATCCTATAACATAATGGATTAAAAATACCATACCATACGTTACCAGTCCATACTTACCTGTGGGGATTACAAAAATTTGGCTAACTACCTAACTACCATGGTGGTTACTACTACGAGAGTCAGTAGTATTCCTCTGAGAAACACCATTAACTGAGACCAAGACGGTTGCTAGGCGTGGTGAAGGTTTTATTATCATTTATAGGTTTATGCACAACAGTGCTCAAAGCTGATGGATAGATGGGACTTACCATCATAAAAGCAATATCGCTTATATAAGTTTTATAATCATTATTTAGTCATTCAGTGTTAGATCTACGCCTCCTCTCATAGCTACATGGTGCGGTTTACCTTGGATGGCTTTATTGCCATAATCATTACGCTCAGCAACCGATTTGGCAATTCAAATCAAAAATAAATTAAATAATTTATTATGCATATATTATAATGACTTCTAATGTTTACGCGAGTATTACACATTTGAAATAAAACTACATTTACGGATTCTATCGCGTTTGTATTTGATTTATAATTTCCCGACGTTTCGAACACTTTCGCTGGTCAGACGTGTTGGTATAGGGTTTCATTTCCAGTTTTTCTTCTCTTGCATAGATGTTATATGCATAATTTATCCCTAAGCCGTCTCTTACGATCACCCACGGGTAAGATAGGGGGTGGTGAATTGTATTTTTACCCCGTCACCACACAGTAATAACGAATTTACTCAATTAACACGTGAAAATATCAATTTCGGTGCAAGCTTTGATAATGGTATCAAACGCTCGCATCTTTGGCGTTTCTGGCGATATATAGTATATTAAAAAAATAACAATAGTAATTAAGTGTTATTAGTTAGTGTTACATATGTTGCGACGCGACTGCGACTGCGCGACTCACGATTTAATCCCGCAACAACGGCACTCGGTCACAAATTTATAATTTGTACAATTACCAGCGCCCCCGAGACTTTGGGAATATAGAACTATCATTAGATAGACATGGCACATTCAAATTAAATAAAATTATATTTAAAAGTATAATTTTTATTGCAACGATGCCGTAAGCCGGGTATCGACTTCGCGTTCCTGGCGCGCGTGCCATGAATGACCGCGCCGAGAGTGCGTTCCACAGTACGCGTTTCAAATATATGAACTATACCAACTAAGCACGCCTGGCGCGCGAGGCAACTGTTCCAGTGTTTGGTCGTTCATCATGCAGACATCGTATGCGAGCAGCCGCAGCGTTAATAGTTATTCGCAGTATTATGTATAAGAGAAAACAGAAACGAAGAGTGCGTTGTTGGATGAAAAAGTTTTACCGAAAAAGGATGCAGTATGGAGTGACACTTATGACAGATATGCTCCTATTTGTTATGATGCAAAGAACTTTTACTATTCCACAGCAGTTCTTTTGTACCACATTGACGTCAACTTTGGTTATCCATTGTTTCGAATGCAACAAACACACAAAATACTTTCGTGTCCGTCTCAACTGGAGCGCGCCACGTTTGATACGCGGCAAAAAACCGACAACAGATGGAACGACCCGCTCTATGTTCGCGCGTCCCAACGAACACATTGGCGCGCGTTCCAAAGTGGTATCCATTTTGCGCGGTTGGAACGCGCGCCAATGTTCGTCCTTTTGGAGCGCGAAGTCGATACGCGGCTGTAGTGGTTAAGATACCTTCCGTCCCAGTGCCCTGAGTTGGAATCCCATGCAGGATTTCATACATACTTTGTGCAATATTACACAAAGTGTGGTTCTGAGTCTGGGTGTAATTTGTCTGTGTTAATTGTATATTTGTAAAGTCCCCGTAATACAAGAATTATTTCCTTAGTGCTGGATGATGTCTTTTTTAATAAAAAAGAAAATTATTTGCGATGCTACATGTAAATCGCCTGACATACCTCATGCATTTCGTTTGGAGCAACGGAAGGGTGGGGTGCACTCCATAACTCACCTGCCCTATCCTCCCCATCGCCGCGAGACCAATCACTGCTATCGATTCCTTGACATTCCGATTTCTGCTATTGATTCTGTGACTGGCTTGGCGGGTTACCCTTTCACGGATATCGTTTTAGATGGTGTCTAGCATTTAGGAATCGTAGGTGAAAACAGACAGTAGATTCACTCTCAATAT
The DNA here is from genome assembly GCA_905163515.2 of Lymantria monacha. NCBI lineage: Eukaryota > Metazoa > Arthropoda > Insecta > Lepidoptera > Erebidae > Lymantria > Lymantria monacha. The sequence continues at coordinate 18,456,351 of LR991107.1, read as the reverse complement.
CTAAAGATCTTCGCTGTTATCTTTCTTCTCTTTTTTTCTCAGTTCATATCCGTACCAACGTTGAGTTCGATTGTGATTTAAATGAGAAGCAAATTGACATACTAAATCAACTTTTTTTGGGTACATGCCCTTTGGTAAAAGACCCGCTCAAAGCGCCCAGTGCCGCATGTAGATGGCACTTTCTCTAGTTGTGAATATTTACGGGCTGGTTAATAGCGGTAGGACCACGCTGTGGGTGGTTCTCTGTCTACAGCTACTACTACCGCCCGGGGTAATACCACACTCTCGTAGAAGACTGAGTGGCCTCAGTGAATCTAGTGGGGGGGTCGTTTGAAAGTCGCAGCCGTTGATGCAGGTGGCACAGGATCATTTTTTGTGGCATTCTGGTAGGGAGGCCTATGTATTTGATAGATGGATGGATGTAATCTTTTCGTTAGAATAGACAAAGACAAGACTAGCCTTTGGATAATTATAAATTTAGGACAATTCAATCGGTAAAAAGTTTGGTACTGTGCCTTGTACAAAGCAATCACCATTATCATTATCATTTTGTTCTTATGTCAATTAATAGGTGTTAATTCAAAATGTATTCTTCTTCTATCGTTAATATTATAAAGGTTTTCTAAGTGTAAAGGTTACAATAGTTTTATGACTGGCCGCCTGCCTGTCGCGAATATAATTGTTGACCAGACTGCATCAGATGGAGTTTGGCGTTCGGATCGATAAAAAGCTCTTAGTCGTCGTCATGGTAGTATTCGCAGCTGTCAATTAGATTAATATTCTTTATATATGAAGCTTTAAATCTTAGGTGCTGTAATCGTGTGATTATCATCATCTCAGCTTATATATGTCCCACTGTTGGGCTTAAGCCTCCTCAAGCTAGGAGAGATGTTATTAGACGCATTACATCACGCTGTTCAGACGTGTTGGTATAGGGTTTTATTCCAAGGTTTCCTTCTCTTGCATAGATGTTACATGAATTTTTTATCCCTTAGTCGTCTCTTACCTATTAGTAATATAAGGGATGGTGAATTGTATTCTTACTCCGTCACCACACGGAAAGTGTGACTATAAAAAAATAAAATGCACCGTCTAATATTTTTTAATATCTGTGGTAGCAGGGTAGAATCGGCTGTTCTAGAGCGCAGACAAATAAATTTAGCAGCGAGATAAGCGACGTATAAATCAGGCAGTTCGCAACGCACGCCCGGCTCACCGCGGGAAAAATACCAGCGCCCTCTGTCGCGACTTGAGCTAACCTACTAACTTTGTACGTGCTTTACACTGTACTGGATTATTGTAAACTAAAATTACTATTAAAAGACGACTGATAGACATCTTATGTACGTCAGGGTGATGACAGGTTTCTGCCTCCAGTCATAAATGAACTGGCAAGTGCGAGACAGTACTAAAATCTCGTAGAAAAACGAGATTTTAGTTGTAATTTGCTATTACGTTTCGATTGATGATGTAGAGAACCGGAAGTCAAAATTCTAGGTCCCTGTTATTGTAAAGGCGTAACTGTCAAAATAAAAACGTGGTAACTATCGCATAGAGTTACCACTTATCACTCAGCTGGGCTACTTTTTCATCTACCATCAAAGATAATAAAATCATCATCATCATCACAGCCCATAAATGTCCCATTGTTGGGCTCGGGCCTCCTCCGCAATGGAAGGGAAATCAACCCCGCGCTGGTCAGACGTTTATTCAATTATTTCCTCACTTTAAACAAAATAATTGCTTTTTAAAAATATCAAACACGTTTAAACGAATATTTATTATAATATTATCCTATAAGTGCAATGTGAGAAAAATACAATAATTTTTATGTTTGAAAAGTGCTTGATTTTCATATATCGAGAGTAGAGCAAGACCTCAACGCTTCGCTTATGAGGCGTGCAAAAGACCTCAACGCTTCGCTTATGAGGCGTGCAATATAAAAATCATTCAATAGTTAAAATAGTTGTATGGCAAGAAATACTCTATAGAAAATCCTTTACGAATTCGTTTAGACAGTGCATACTTATTACAATAAGTTTTAGGAGTAAACGGAGACCGAAGAATTGATGGTTGGACTATGTGAAGTATGACATGGTTAGAATGGGAGTCAACCCAGAGAAGTCATGTGATAAGGTTACGAGAAGTAGAGTACCTATTGCGTTGATTGCACATGTGGCGCAGTAGTTAAGATACTGATTATCTGTGCCAGTAACGTTGGTTCGATTGCTATGTAGCACAACACTTTGTTTTTTTTTTTCATTATGATGTAACTGAATGGTTACCTTATAATAATTACAATCTAACCTTGAGGCTAATAAGTAATTTAAATATAACTTTATTTGCTAAGACTTACAAAGTAAAGAATGTATCCATTGGCACTTTTCTTATGGTACATACATAGCATCACGCCATATCCCTTGCAGGGTAAGCAGAGAGAACAGAGTGCCAGAGGACTCTATCCTTACATACTTCACTCGCTTCCTCAACATTCATAATTCTCTTCATACACGCTCGCCGGTTTCGGAGACTCTTGACTCCACCTTCCTTCAGCACATGACCAATCTGGTCTAGGTAGGTGAGTCTCGGTCTCCCCCGGTACCTATATCCTTCTACTTTCGCATTGTATATCTTCTTTTCTTATGGTCTCTATTTAAAAGGGAAAGACACTTTGTTCTTGTGTTCTTCAAGGGTAACACTCATTGCACTCCGTATTAATACTACATACATACATATCATCACGCCATATCCCTTGCAGGGTAGGCAGAGAGACGTATTAATACTAATGTCACAAAATTAACTCAAAAGGCTTAGTCCTTTTCAGTCTCCTTACTATGTCCGTGGTGTCAAGGAGCTGAATAGCTTCGACATTCACATATTGAAGAAGTCATGAACAAATCATGAGTTCGGCGTATTTTTTTTATAACCTTATCAACAAGGTTTACTCCTACACAATCCAACAAAACCCAACCCAAAATACTTTGTGGGATGTAAGAAGTGTTTTTCTGAGTCAGGGTGTAATTAGTCTGCGTTAATTATATGTATTTAAAGTCCAATACAAGGATTATTTCCTTAGCTCAGATTGGCGTTTAAAAAAAAAGAATGATAGACCTTAATTCCAACTCATACTTTATCATTATAAAAAAAAAGGTTTATAACACGAAAAGTATTTTAAAAAATGTTTTATACACGTTCAAAGCTTTTATGAGCGGCTGTGAAATTGCAATTTGCTGCTAACATTAGAATATGGCGGTAGAATTTGTGAATATTGGATAGGAATTTATATTACATTACCGCGTTAAATCTCGTGCGAATATGAAAGGATTAGAAGGAGCACTAAGATTTCCTATGAGAACACTTAAATATTATGCCAAGTTATTATTTTTATACTTGCTAACTTTATAACTGTGTAGGTACTTATTATAAATTACAATAAATTTGAATGCGTGCTTTTTTTTTTAAATACAACACACGGCACTTTTTTTAAAATGAAAACTATTTTTGGCGCACCTCACACAGATTTTTTCGTTGGCTGTAAGTGAGGCTAATCCGTCACGCTCTAAGTTGAAAGGCTCGATCGGGTGAACTCGGAACCGCCGAATGTACGCGAACAAGAATGAACAGTCAGCTGTTCTTCACTGCTGTGTTTATTATATTCAATTTCTATGTAATACTAATAATTGTTATAATTAAATATTATCAAATATTTTCAATAGTTTTTAATATATATTTTTTGACTATGGTATGGTCACACCCAAACATATTCCTTTGGGCACACTTTTTTTTTGTATTTGTAAACCTTTGAAAGGTTTAAGTTTTCACTTCTGTCAGCAGTTCTCATGACCGCTTTGTGTTTTTTCTTTGGATAGGCTATGGTCTGGACACCACCATCCAGCCAATTCCGTCCTGGGTGTAGAAAGGCGGCGTGTGGCCCCATAACCCACTGTATTCTCTTCGGGCTGACAACTGGTACTAGACATGCGCGAAACAGCTTAACTTACTTTGCGAAGTGATGTTATATGGCATTACATTTCGTGCCGAGTAATATTACATTTTACCATCACTTCAAACATCACACATGACATTTCATTCAATATAAGCCTTAATGATCTGAAAATAAAGCTCAAAATAAATATTTATCGACCGCAGGCGCAGCGCGGTCCAGTCGTTCTATCCCTCTCACTCTCCCGATAAGACACACGGCGCGTTTGAGACATAGATAACCATTACCAAATTACCGAATATTGCAGAAATGCAGAACAGTACACGAGTGTTCGCGTCATGTTTAATGTCATGTGTGATGTTTAATGTGATGTCATGTTTAGTCGCGTAATGTGTAATATGACAGTACGCGGTCGGGTAATATTACGTGTGATGCATCACTCGCATTACTTACACATGTCTAACTGGTATTGCTTCCTTGACATCTGCGGCCGGAAAACACCCTGCTGCATTAAGGAAATAATCCTTATATTGTCCGGGACTTTACAAACATATAATTAACGGACACAAATAACTATCAGATTCAGAATCCATACTACTAACACGGCAGGTCGGTATCTTAACCACTACGCCATCTGTGCAGTCACAGAAATTTTTATCTTCCATGTTAGTTAAGGGCTTTTATATAATTTTACTGTATCTGGCGTCTGATGCCTCCCTAACTGACGTCGTGGGTGGATCGAAAAAAAAAAGCCGGCACTGTAACATTTACACTGTAATCACTACATTATTTGCGCAGGAATTACTTAGATTGACAGCTACTCGTGCTTTATATACCACGGCAGCGAGGAAAAAAAATTTTGATTTATTCAAAGATATCACGTTGTGCTCTACGTTGGTCTAAACTTCTGAGACGATTCAAAGATGACATATGACCCCATAGATTTTGAGATACATCAGATCAATAAAAATTAATAATATTCCATTCAACATTCATTTATCCGTCTATGGGAGGTTCTTTGGTGAGTGTAGACTTAAGGAGAAATAAGCATAATCGCAATGCTCATTAGTTGGTGTGTTAAGCTTCCAAGAAGATTATTACTGTCTATTTACCTGGTAAGTCTTAGCTGGTTTTTATGATTCCATAGGAAGATAATGTTGACACTATTTATTTATTATTTAGCTGACGCGTGCAACTTATAAAAGAGAAAGAGTTGAAAAGAGAGAGAGCATCTCAGGTGATTATAACACACAGCGCACTCAATGGCAGCTCTGAAAGGAATAAAATTTGTCTGTTTTTGCAACATTTAATAACAATAGTTGTAGGACCATGCTGTGGACAGTTTTCTGTCTCCTCTTCTCCGTCCGGGGTAGTACCACACTCTCACAGAAGATCGACGACTGAGTAATGGCAATGTGCTTTTGCGCTTCGTTCGATGAGCGAGAGAGCCTCAAAACCATGGCCATCAGTTGTGCTGTCTGCTCGTTTGCCACCATAAGCCATAAAAAAAAATAACATTTTTCATTGAACATCAATCAACAACATCGCATCATCTTAGCACCACCATTAGGCTTGAGCCTCCTCCGTAATGGGAGGAAAACTGACCAACCATACCACGATGGTCAGACGTGTTGGTATAGGGTTTTGTTTAGAGTTTTCCTTCTCTTGCATAGATGTTACATGCGTTTTATATCCCTTAGTTGTCTCTTACGATCATCCACGAGTAAGATAGGGGATAGTGAATTGTATTTATACTCCGTCACCACAAGGATTTTTCATTGATGCTCCTCACTTATAAGTCGTAGCGTGCGTTTTTTTATAGCTTTCCTTGATAAATAGGCTATCCAACAATATAATAATTTTTCAATAGGAACCAGTAGTTCTTGAGATTAGCGCGTTCAAACAATTATAAAATTGCTATGTGATAGCTTTTACCGATATTATCAACTCTTACATTGCTTGTGGTTGTCGTAAAAGATGATTAAGAGCTTTATATAGACCTGGACCAGCTACATCTGATATCATCTGGTCAACAATTACATTACCAAGGATGATTGACATCAGGCAGGTGACCGGCGATACAAAAATTATCAAAATTTTTAGAATATGTACGATGGTAGAAGAGTACATATTGTGTCCACCACATGTAATTTTTTCTGTTGCTCTTGGTGGGAAACGAGCAAGCAGCACACTTGATGGTAAGTGTTACTGCCGCCCATAGACCTTTGCAATACATGGTATAGCTAGACCGCTGCCTATCAATGAAAACCCTAAACATACTCAGAAAGTTGGGGTGATGACTCTCTCGCCCACTGAGCGAGGCATAGCAGCACATTGCCACTGCTCAGGCCTCGATTTACTGCGAGACTGTGGTATTACTTTTGGACCGGTCCGCAGTTGTAGACAGAGAACTGTCAACAGTGTAGCAATAGCTAAACAAAAGAATATGATTGTAGGGCATAGAATGTGGTAAGAATATGATTGTATCCAAAGAAACATATTCTATTATGATCAAATATACAAGGCAAAATAATATTACCACTATCACCAATAAAGTTACAGAAAAATATTTAGAATTAATTAATTACATAAACATACACAATACAATAGATTCACGGGGATGGCTGAAAATCAGCGCTGTTCTTGTGACAACAGAGGCTGAGCCAATTCCTTTAGCATACTAGGTAGATTTAATTTTGTTTATTATAATTGTCAGTTTTTAATTTAAGTTCTGAAAAGGCAATAAATTATTATTACTATTATTTGACTGAATTCAATTTAATATATTTTTAACTCATGCTCATGGAACTTTTTGATTACCCTTTGAAAATAGAAATTCTGGGTTGCCTCCCTTTTAATGTAGGTAGGAGAGTGAAGGTTATTCTAACATTTATGTGTAACAATTGTTTACACATTTGAAATAAAACTGAATAATACTGGGTAGTTGAATAGTTTTGTTAGTTTTTCTAAAATTATAAATTGCCACAATAATAACTATCATAAATTAAATGCTTTAATAATAACAGATCATAAGCAATATAAAATTTTATATATAGAATCATTTTCTTTTTGTACTGGCAATGAATTTGTATTAATTTGTATTAAAAATGTGGGTCGAAATTTAATATCTTATAGGATAGATATAAGTTTCTGTAATAACAATGATATATTGAACGTAAGATACCTCAGTCCTCCCGTGACTATGATCGCTGTAAAGTGTTCGAAACGTTGGGAAATAGAAATCAAATGCAAACGCGATAGAATCCATAAAAGTAGTTTTAATATCGTAGTTCAAAATGCATCACACTGGTAAGAGGTAATACTTACTAAACATGTTGTATTTAATTTTCTATAAAAGTAAGTCATTGTAAAAAAATAAGATAAGAACTTTAAGTTTCTCTTCGGGTTCTTAGTGGTAGTCGCGTTCCGATCCTTTGTAATTCATTATGAAATATAAAATTGACGATATTTTAATGTACCTGTGGGGTTTATACATAATTAATTGTGTATATAAGTAAACAAATAAATAAAACCTACCCCTTTTTTCATTATTTGCAACCATAATTGTACCATACAAAGCAAGTATCAAACCATTCTGTCCCTGAGGCGGCCATATTGATCGTTATTCTTTTTAATTTCAGGCCAGTACGAGTTTATGCCGCTGATAACGCAACGGTATCTATTGGTAGTAAATGGTAGAATATCGTTTTATGTTTATTTTCGAATTGGCAACATTGCTAACGGTCGGTAATGGTTAGTTATGAGTGGTTATTACAACTTTATTGTTTCGTTAAATGGTTATTTTATCGATGCTATTATATAATTATGTTTTTCTTAGTCTGTTTATACAGTTTGTATGTATTTAAGGGACCAACGGCTTAACGTGCTTTCAGATATATGAATTACAGTTTTTTTTTTATAGAATTTTTATTAAGGTATAAGGGTTTTATCATGATTTGCCGTTTATCTTTAAAGTAAATATTTTAGTGATAGAACGACGCTGTTAACAGTTTTCTGTCTACAGCCGCAGGCCGGTCCGTCTGTGGTAGTACCACACTCTCACAGAAGATTGACGCCTAAGTAATGGCAATGTGCTATTGGGCTTCGTTCGGTGACCGAGAGAGTCGTAAGCCCAACTGGGTGGGTTTGGGGTTTGCACTGGTAAGCAGCGGCCTAGCTGTACCCTTGATATTGCCAAGGTCCATGAGCGGCAGTAACACATACCATCAGGTGTACTGCTTGCTCGTTTGCCATCTTAAGCAATAAAAAAGAAGGATAGTTAAAATTTTACGAATAAATATATATAAAAGTGTATTAGCACTGAAACATTCTGGTGTTAATAACTAAATTTGAATTTGATATACAGCTGTATATGGAACATTGACATTCTTCCTCCGACACCCCAACGGTAGGACATCTGGCCACGTCCAGTCGACAGTCAAGGCGGCTGGAGGAGATGCGCATAACGGCGTATCCCCCTTCCTGGCCGCCGGCTGCGGAGCGAGTCTGCAGAAGCAAATGCCTCGCGTACCCGCTCTGCGGCCTCCTTCGAAGAAATGACCTCCTCACAGAAGGAGGCCATCGACGACCAGCATCTGTCGCTGTCAAGCATCTTAGAAATGATGGTCAACAACGATAGGTCTATTTATATGACCTTATGAGTTTTTTTATTGACCTGGGCCAACTCCACCTGAAGCCCTTTTGATCAATAATTACATTCCAAAAGAGTTGACGTCAGGCAGGCGGCTGATCATAAAACTATTTATATATTATTGCCAATAACTTTTGCAATATGTACGATGTAAGAGAAGAACATATGATGATGGTACCTGCATAAGCTTCAATTTCATTCGAACACTAAATGAATGCCGGTGAAGTTTCATATATATATTCCTATATATTTTCCGTGCGGTGACGGAGTAACAATACAATTCACCACTCCACATCTTACCTGTAGGTGATCGTACGAGACGACTATAAGGGGTATAAAAAATGCATATAACATCTATGCAAGAGAAGGAAAACTCGAAACAAAACCCTATAGCAACACGCCTGACCAGCGTGGAATAGTAAGTCAATTACCCTTCCATTGTGAAGGAGGCCCGAGCCCAACAGTGGGACATATATGGGCTGAGAAGTATATATTATGTTGTATTTTTGACATCTATCCACTGTCAACGCTCAAAGTACTTCAATGTGGGCTGTCACTCACTGTGTCATATTCTTGGCACAGTACACTAATACACGCTCTAAGGACTTTTGACGGGAATTTGAAAACGTCATGTGGTGCTCTTGTATTATATTCGATATCTTAGTGTTTTAACGTGTTATATTAGATAATTTTGATGGCATTTTATGTAATGTGATGTGCGGAAATACTGTGATGTAGTGAATATCATATAAAAGTGCTTTACAACGTTTTCGTTTTCCCATCAAAATTCCCACAAGATACCATTAACAGTGTGGCCATTGCACTGTTAATGGTGACAATTTGACTTAGACAATGACTGACCTGACAAGACTATAAACGTAAAAATAATTATAACTTGACACTGGCACCAATAGCTCGTATATGTAGCTGATTGCCAATATACAAAGAGAAGAAGAAGAAGAAGAAGTACACGCTCTAAAGAATATTAAAAGCAAGACATTCTGTTATAGTTATACTAATTAATCATATTCTTACATGAGCAAAATGTTCTCGAAGATGTGTGAAGTTCGTGCCTCGTGCCTTTGTGAGCGTGTAAAGTCTCGACTGTCGTAAATATACAAGATAGGCGATATAGTGAGTTATTGTCCTCAATAACCTTAGACTATCGTTTTCCTTCCGAGATTTAAAAAAGAAATTCTTATTTATTTCCTATTATATTCAGAATTTCAGTAACGGCACCAATTTTATATGCGGGAGGTTTTTGTGTCGATTTGGTTTCATTTATAGAAAACCTTGTTTTATCAGTGTTTACAGAAAATGAAGAAAATATTATTAGAGTATGAAGTTAAATTTAGCTACCACCACCAAGAATAAAAATAACACAGTTGGGAAATCGAGCAGTCCCAATCCAGATGGCCCTAGTTCGAGTCTTGGTGAAGGCTTATGTTATTATTTTTCCCACTTTTAAAGTTTCATTATATCATCAATTTATTTATATCGATAGGATATAAAAACAATTTGGAAAATCCAAAAGTGCACGCCTCATAATTTTTATATGATTTATCATTTACTATTAGTCAATGCCATAAATGAAAGTGAAAGAAAACAATACTTTTGAAATTTGGTGCCATTTTCAAATACGTTTAAACGAATGTTTCTTGTCATATGTATGATAATATTATCCTATAAGTGCAATGTGAATAAAATGCAATCATTTTTATGTTTGAAAAGTTCTTGATTTTCATATATCGAGAGTAGAACAAGACCTCAACGCTTCGCTTATGACGCTTGAGGCCTGCAATATTTATATTTCATCAGTATGTAATTTTTATTTATATGTACTTCAAGACTCCAAGTAACTTTTACCAGCAACCGTTGATTATCTAAATAGATTTGCTAAAAACACAATTTTTAGTGGTAAGACCACGCTGTTGATAGTTCTCTGTCTACAGCCGTGAGCCGGTTCCGTCTGGGGTAGTACCACACTCTCGCAGAAGATCGACATCCGAGTAATTGCAATGTGCTATTACGCTTCGATCGGTGAGCGAGAGTCGGAAGTCCAACTGGGTGGGTTTGGGGTTCGTATTGGTAGGCAGCGGCCTAGCTATACCCTTGGTATTGCAAAAGTCCATGGGTGGCAGTAACACTTACCATCAGGTGAGCTGCTTGCTCGTTTGCCACCATAAGAAAAAAAAAAATATATTAAAAACAAAATACCCATCTTGCTAGTTCTATACAAAAAAAAAATGTTTTAAAAGACGTGAAAAGTTAATGTAGTCATCAAGTCACGCTCGCCAAGTTAAGTCTCGGCTGTTGTGAATATTTTTAATAGTCTATAAAGGGAGTTAGTACCTACTCTCAAATATACTAAACTAACCTAACACAATATTTGCGCATTTGTGGCTAACGAGCAAACACCACGCCTGATGGCAAGTGTTACTGCCGCATATGGACCTTTGCTATATCAGGAGTACAGCTATGCCGCTGCTTACCAATATAGACCCCAAACCCACCCAATTGGGCTTCCGATTTTCTCGCTCACTAAACGAAGCGCAACACCATATTACCATCGCTCAGACGTCGATCTTCAGGTAGGTCAGATGATAATCACAATCACGAAAACTGATATTCTTCCAGAACTGATTCAAATGCTAAGACGATCTAATAAGATCAGGAATAATAGAAGCAGGTATTAAGTAATTTATTTCCATCTATTACGATGCTATGGGCATCGAAATACGATTTAAACTATTTAAACATATGCGGTACTGGTCTGGTTTGGTGTTGGTCTTTATAAAAGAGCGCAGAGTGATTGAACGGTTAATGTGGGATGCTAAGACTTTTTGCTTTAACTCCGGGAAGGCGGTTTGGATATGATATGTACTCTTTAAATTAAAAAAATGCAGCCTAATTAATTTAGTAGCGATAGGATCACGTTGTTGACAGTTCTCTGTCTACAGCTGAGGGCCGGTCCGTTGGGGGTAGTACCACATTCTCGCAGAAAATCGACGAGTAAAATTTGGCTTTCAAATAAAAGAAGTTTTATCAAAAGGACTGAGCAGATGGTTCAATACAAGGATTATTTCCTTAATACGGTGTCTTAAAAAAAAACTGTTGATCTAGAAAAGAGGTTCAGCGGTAAACACACATAAAAAATACAGAATAATTGAGAAACTGAAAGAAATCTTTGGAGTCTGTTAATAACAAAAATAAATTACTAGCACTTCTTGGAAAGCATCCGTTTTTATGGTGATTTCTCAATCAGATTTTACAATAACCACGAGTAAATTACATTTTTAATCTATCATTACAAAGACTAGAAGTATATTTAAATTATGTCTATCATTGAATAATTAATGATTTTTAATTGCTCTTGATGACAAACGAGCAAGCATCACACCTTATGGTAAGCGTTACTGCCGCCCATTGGACCTTTGCAATTCAAGGGGTACATCTAGGCCAATGCCTACCAATAAAAACCCCAAACCCACCCAGAAAGTTGGATTGCCGGCTCTGTCGTTCACCGAACGAAGCCCAGCAGCACATTACCACTCTTCACATGTCGATTTTCTGCTCAGTGTGGTACTACATAAGACGGACCGGCCCGCGGCTGTAGACTGAAAACTCTCAACAGGGTGGTACTACTACCATTTGCAGGCGATTGCTGTGTGGTAGTGCTAGCAATGTAAGGGTTGGTAGTATACGATCACCACCATACAGCATCATTAGTTTAAACCCACTTATATATAAACCCGACTGTGCCATTCAATAGAACGTAATATAACAAGGAAATTTCAATAAAATCAACGCTTTTATAAATCATATGATCTATTAGGTAAGGCACACATTGTTATGCGACAGCAGTGCTATAAACTTGAAAGCGACGTAATATAGTGTAATATAATAAAGCGACACTTGTATTAGATTAACTATTTGACTATTGCTCACAGAGTAATGTGGAAATTTAGAGATTTACACGTGTGGCGAATATAAGTCCCAATTGGGTGGGTTTGGGGTTTATATTGGTAGGCAGCGGCCTAGTTGTACCCTTGGTATTGTAAAGGTCCATGGGCGGCAGTGACACTTACCACCAGGTGTGCTGCTTGCTCATTTGCCACCATTAGCAATAAAAAAAAAAATACAGTCGGCGTCAGTCTTTACGTATATGAGTACCCGGCACTTGGTCCACTATGCCATTAGGAAATTTATTAGTCTGACGTGTATTCATAGATTTTTATGTCGAGTTTTCCTTCTCTCGCTAATATCTATCTTAATATATTATATATATTAACTGCGTATCATAGCCCACCACAGCGACCACAAGTAATTAAAATAATGCCAAGATGATGATATGACCTTATATATTAATTTTTTTAAGGGCAACGTCCTGCGCAAGTGACATAAACTTTTTATTGCGAGGGACTTTACAAACATATAATGAACGGTCACAAATTACACCCAGACACAGAACAAAAAATTGGATTTGGATGGTAATCGAATCTACGATACTCTTTTTTTTTGGCCGTGGGCTATATTGGGGGTACAACCCGTTAATTCCATACGGGGCGACAGAACGAACGGCGTATGACCCCATAGACTCACCCTTCATGTACCTCTCAACACCATGCGAGTGGGCCACCGGAACCCGGTCTCTGTCTTCGGTGGCCCACCCGGCGGTCTACCCTCACGGGTATCCTAATCCACGACAATTGGCCAGTAGATAGATATGTTAACAATTACGCCATCTGTGCAACAAATTTAGAAATTCTTAGTGATATCTCTGAATTTAGTTACTCTATACTTAATTTCGTTGCAATAACATTACACTGCACAAGTTACGTAACACGAGCTAATCACTAACACACATAAATTATCGAGATTGTGTGTGTGTGAGTGCCGTAGTGCGCTACGACGTAGCACCTCTACGCTCGTAGATAGGACCCGTCTACGAAGTAATTTTTAGTTTCTTTTCTTTGAAAATTGTTCCTTTCTTATGTATGCATATGAAAGATTTTGTGTGAAGAAGTAATAAGAATGGCAATTCGTCTTCATTAGCTGTGGGTGTAGTATGACTAAGGGTAGAAAACGTTATTGAGAGAGACAGAATATATTTTTTAAGGGCAAGAGCCCTACGCTAAGTAAATAATCCAGGTGCAATTACCTGGGGGGACTTTACAAAAAACTAAATTTTAATTACGGTGTAAGAATACAATTCACCACCCCTATCTTACCCGTGGGTGACCGTAAGAGACGACTAAGGAATATAAAACGCAAATAATATCTATGCAAGAGAAGGAAAACTCGAAACAAAACCCTATATCTACCAACACGTCCGACTAGCGTGGTATAGTAGGTTAATTTCCCTTCAATTACGGGGGAAGCCCGAGCCTAACAGTTGAACATATGTGGGCTGTGATTATATATGATAATATTTAAAGTTAATATAGTTATTATGATGAAATTATTAATTAGATTTTTCTAAACGAAAATAATTTTCAATCAAATCTGAACAAAGAAATTATAATTATAAAGCTTTAGCTTGGAGATTCTATAAAAAAAAAGCACTAAGGATATACCCACTAATGAAACCCAGACTCAGGACAATAATTTGTTGATTGTACAATATATTGTCTTACGTGGGAATAGAACCTACGATACTCAGTATGGTAGGTCGATTAGTTCCTACGTTATCTGTGCATAATCTTCAACATCATCAGCTTAACAGATATTCAATATTGAACATAGGGCTCCCCACGGAGGTATATAATATCATAAACGCCATATCTTGGCATAATGGTGATGGTAGTTCGTATTATGAGTGTACAAGGAGACCTGTTATCCTAGAGATTCCTTTATAGAGTAAACGGTGTTGCCGTATAATATATTAGTACATTTTTAATCCTTCGCGATACAGAAAGAGACAGAAGGATTTTTTATCTTGGGACTAATCCCACCACCTATTTCCACCATTGTAAAGACAGGATCCACAATGGTCTCCATAAATAACACAGAGGTTTTACCCTCAGGCAGTCCCGGGAGATGATTTTAATTGTTTTGGGACCCGCAACAAATTTAATTAGAAAAGTTTAAAGAGAAGGAATTGGAAAGAATGATTCCACTTCCTTCATAGCAAAGCGGGAGACGCGAAAACAGCTACGATAAGTGCAACAGTTAGATATATAAGGAAAATTCGAAATTAAATACAAGTTTCTTTCTTCCTTTTAAGGTATTTGAGGGGAGCGATGGTTGTTTTTTTTTCATTCTCTTACTCTTGTCCCAATTAATTAGCAGCACAATGGGTACGTACTTTGTGGATCGCACAAAGTATTATATTATCTTACATAGGAATAGGATCCACATCACTGGCGCGGATGGTCGGTATCTTAAGCACTGCGCCATTTTGGCAGTCTAGTTTTTGCCACTTCCCTTATATTGGTCATTATCATCTCGACTCAAATATGTCCCACTGTTGGGCTCAAGCCTCCTCCATGATGTGAGGATAATTAACCTACCATATTACGTTGGTCAGATAGATAGGCATAAAATTATATTGCAGTTGTCCTTCTGTTGTATAAATTTTATATGCTTATTATATCATTTAGTCGTCTTTTACGATCACCCACGGGTGAGATAGGGGGTGGTGAATTGTGTTTTTACTTCGTCACCATATTGAAAAGTACTGCACAGGAATTAGATCCATTTCTATTTATATAGAGCCAGTCGTGGTATGCCCACGCTGTTGACAGTTCTCTGTCTACAGCTGCGGGTTGGTCCGTTCGGGGTAGTATCACACTCTCGGAGAAGATCGACGTCTGAGTAATGGCAATGTGCTATTGCGCTCCGTTCGGTGAGCGAGAGAGCCAAAAGGCCAACTGGATGGGTTTCGGTTTTGTATTGGTAGGCAGTGGTCTAGCTATACCCTTGGTATTGCAAAGGTCTATTGGCCAGTGACTCTTACAATTAGGTGTGCTGCTACCTCGTTTGCTACCAAAAACAATAACAAAAAAAGTCTTATTTTAATTTTCTTTCACAATTAATGTATATTAAGTTAATTTGTCATTTGAAAAGTCTCTTATTAACTTGGACTTATATGCTTATATATACTTTCACTTTAAGTTATCGTAGACTTTTGTAGGCTTTCACTCTATAGTGAAGACATTCTATAATATCACAGCACTCGATCATCCCTTGAAGGAGTATGGCAAGATGATCGCTACATCTAGCAAGCGGGTTGGTGATCTGTTATATTCTTGCCTTGTAAGATACTTTGTTTATCTGGCTCCCTTTTTTTAGCATTTTATACACTTTCCAAGTCAGTCCGCTTCGAGCTTCTATCCCATTCACACGATCTTTTATAATGATTCGTAATTAAATAAATGTTCGTTATACTTTAAAAAAAATTAACATCCCTCCAAAGGAGTCAAGTTAGAGAGTTATGATAACTGTATTCTATCCCTTCGCCACGTGGGGATTAAGAAGTTTAGAAATTATATAATATTCAT
The DNA here is from genome assembly GCA_905163515.2 of Lymantria monacha. NCBI lineage: Eukaryota > Metazoa > Arthropoda > Insecta > Lepidoptera > Erebidae > Lymantria > Lymantria monacha. The sequence continues at coordinate 18,440,255 of LR991107.1, read as the reverse complement.
TTACTATCCTTCTATATCCTAAATGGCCGTTTTATTTTCGAAAATTTATCGTCATCAGCTACATAAATAAAATGCGAATTTACCTTGATACTTTTTAAAATTTTATAGCAAAAATACTCTTTTAATTTGAACAAAGAACAAAAAAATTCTAGATATTTCTTTCCGTATTTAATACAAAATTATAGAGCGTTTCATAAAAATGTTAGGATGTAAGAAATTTACTATTATCTAACACGGAAAAAATCTGCCTAAAATCGCTACCAGCGAGCCCAAGATGTGTTTTCAACGCACACATTGACACACAAACGCACACATTGACACACAAACGCACACATTCAACCATTATGTGACATTTATAGACGCGTCAGCTGAAAAACCCGTTTAGATAAAACTCAACCTTAATTTATATTTAATTAAGATCTAAATTGCAAGGTAAATACGTAGCTAAATTAGGATATTTCTAATGTCAAACACATCTCTTTAACTTTTTATGTGTAATGCAAATAGAACTTTAATACAAAGAGGTACAGTGTAAATTATTATTTTTAATGCAAATAGATATGTCATGTCTGTGTTCCGAATTTGAAAGAGCTTTCCGAGGCGAGCCGAGCGCTTACCGATCGGGTCCGAGTGGCGCCGAGACATGGCGAGTGCCACGAATGCATTACGAGGTAGCGCTCTAGGGATGCCACATCGGAAAACTGCTATTTTTACATATACATACTTCTAGTTTATGTATTTGTATATTTATGCGTTTCCTGTATAGTGAAACATTTTGGCGACTCTACGGCGCCTGTTAAAATTCGTATTCTATTCACGGTAATAATTTTTATACATATTAAACAATAATTAGAACTGAGATTTTTTTTTTGTGTAACGTTTTATGTTTTAATTTATTGTATGATAGTAATTTACTATACTATATTTGTATATTAAATGTAATAAATATGGGTCACAGTTATAAGATATAAATTACTAAAATATTTTATAAGCATTATAGATTAGTGGAATGCATAAAAGAGCCTAAATTGTAATGAAAAATCGGAAAAGCTGTTAACCATCAGCCCTGTTTGTAGGGCGGGTAGGGGCGAAGCGGGGAGTGCGCGGGGCGGGGGTGCGGCCGGCCGCGCGTCGCGCCACTCGCCAGTCGGTCGCGGGGCGCCGCGCAGCCCGTACGCGATATGCGCGCCCTATAGCGTATTATGTTCCTCCCCGACCTCCCGCGAGCCTGCATGGTGGACGACGTAGCGACTTATTTGCAAGCGCCCTCCTCGGGACAGGTGGCTACAATTATTAACAACAAACCCATATGTAATTAACAATGATCATATTAACAGATGTTGTGAGCTAATGTTGCTTACCTAAACTGCGTCGGCCGCCCGGGTATTTTCGGGACGTACCGATTTCGCCGTCAAATCGATGTGAACGCACGTGATCGTAAATGTTAGGCTGAATGCGACTTACAACACAACCAGGTAACACTAGAATTTAAAAAAATAAAACACGTGGTCTATGCAATGTACGAGAAGACTGAGGTAAAATTTGAAGTGATAACGGTTTTTAACAGAGAAAAAATACTGGAACAGAATGTGTTCAAAACATTATGTGTAAACAGATCGATAGCGGCGCTATCAAGGATGACAGGTAGCAATAAATAAGGGATAGAGAAGTGACTATTATTTATATATAAGAAGAAAAAAGAAAACTTTGATATAAAGTGAAGATTTTAAGTCAAAGATGTGATTGTTATAAAGAAAACTGAAATTGATGAGTAAAATGATACTAAATTGTTATAGTCGTATTCATAAGATAAAAATGTTAACGAAAACAAGCTTATATATCAAGAAATTAAACAGTGGAGAGACTATAAAAACGTACATTTACAAAATGTTGTAAAACCTAAAATTAAAAATATATTGTGAAACATTTCCAATGACCCAGTCTTGTACTGCAAACATTAGCCCACAATTTAAATACAAATACTTTAAACAATGTATATTTAGTAATGTAATTTTAAAACCAAAATAAACATAATCCTAAATTCGCAAATAATATCATTACCATACGAATAGCTTGCAATAATTTTAATGAATATAAAATTTATGTAATTCAAATGTATATTAAATAAAACTATCTTGACTGTTGAAATCGGAAGATAATACAAATGAATTTATATAATGATAATAATAGCGTGGAAATGAAAATAATTTAATATTACTTACCACAGAGTAATAAATAGATACAATCAAGGAAATAAAAGTAAAAAAGCTCGATTAATCGATATGGTGTGGCTAAGATGTGAATAAGTTGACTGCAGGGAAACTACGGCATAGAGTAGCATAACGCCCAACGCTATCTGCAGTTTACGTTGTTTTGCTAAAACCACCTCTATTTGGTTACAAATATTATTTATTCGCCACGTTGAATTTTAAAAAGTTTCATTTAAAAATATATAGCTGAATGATATAGACGTCTTGTTTAAATATACGCTGTCATTACAAATTGAAGTAGGAAATTGCGTGTCCAGCCTAATTTCAAAAGTTTTATATTATACCCGTTTTTATTTCAAACCGCTAATGTTGGATTTTAATGACTTAAAATAAATTTATTGGGAAGATATATGTATACTTTGTAGATATATTAATTAAAACGACGTTTTAATTAAGTAAATACATTTTAAGATGTGTTATAGTTATAAAAAGCAATGTTTTGAAAGTTGACGAATGTTTTTTGCTCGTCTTGTAAATTTTGGAGTTATTGGCTCTGTGCCCTAATACTTTGGCCTTGATCTTGATGATGAATATATGTTAGGTAAACATTATTTTTGTATAATACGTCTAAATTATAATAATTTTTCACATTTAATGATAATAATTACATTTTATAATTATTTTCAACTTATTAATAGTTGATTTTTATTTGATCCGAGCTGTTTTTTTAAATTTCTTGTGGTGATGAAGTAGAAATTCAATGCCCTTTCTTTTTTATGGGTTTCGTTAAAATCGATCTCGGTAACATCACTAATTGTAAGTAGATTGGAAGTAAAATCTTATGGCAAAACTTTTATCCAACGTGGATTAGTTTCCTCATCTGAAAGAGACTTAGGGCCAATATTGAGAAATTGATTAAAGATTTGAAATTTTAAAATATGTAATGAGCAAATTTAATACCGATATTTCTACAGATGATTTACGTATTACAGAATTACTTTCTAAACTATAGATGGTCACAGATTCTAATTGGTTGGAATAGAAATTACAATAATAACTTTAAAATATCTAACTTTAAAATTATATTAATAACATTTAAAATGTAATATAAATTGCACATACGATATAAAACTGGGTAACATTGTAAGTTAGGCGAGCCGAGACCCAGTGCTTATTCAGCGGAGATAACCCGACCAGAACTTCGTACAACTTGAATTTCTAATTTAATTCCGTACCAGAATTCACTTGTGGAGCACTGGCAATTTGATTAAAATTTGAAACTTTTAGAGAAAGATCTGGAAATATACGTGAAAGCAAATGCACCATTTGGTTGAAAGAAAGAATATAAAGTCTTGGATAAACTTAAACGAAATTCAATTCATGAACAGGATTTCATAATAACATTGCAACAGAAAAAGGAAAAAAAGGATCAGAATATAGATACACGAGTTCAATGAAACCGCTTTATATAATACCGGGCAGAATAAGAATTTTTATGATGTTTGCTACGATTTCATCTCGCGGAAATGACATAGCAAATAAATGAACCACACTATTTAGAAATAATAAAACCGCAAATAATAAGAGTAAACATTATAAATATGAAACAAATGTATGAAAATTATAAATAAACAGAAAGTTATAAAATATAATAGAAAAAGAAATGGAAATTGTCAATGTCGCGTAATCGAGTTGTTAATCGATACGTTAAATTTGGTTTACGAACGTTCCAAATAAAAAAAAAAGAGAAATAGCACAGATTAAAATAAACCCAAAGTACCCGGCCGGCTGTCGTTGAGCGGATCGCGTCGCATCGGTGTTAACTCGATGTATTCCCCCCTGTTGTTTTCTTCTATCACCCTTTTTCTTGCCACTCGATGTATGAATGTTTTTCACTAACTGTTAATGTTGATAATGTATCCTTAATAATTGTTAGTTTGATTTCTTCTATGTTTCCGTTGCGTTGCGTGGGCTATTATAAATTTTTAAATCCTTTAAATAATTATGAAATTTCATTAATCTATTGAAAAAATATTGTAGAACTTGAAAATGTAGATACTATAATATATAATTGTCCACGAATCACAATATGTGCATTTTTATTTTCGATTAGATAGTTAGATTGTCTTTAAAATCTTCATTACATGCGAATGTTGCCATCTACATAATATTACTAATATGTATTTGTTTTTTTAATATTGTGTTAAAGACAATATAACATCTTTTACTAAAAATGTGGCTACAAAAATCGATTATATATTTATTAATTTTGAAAAATGTTGATATGTAAAAAATGTATTAAGGTAATGATCTTTTTAGCCATACATATTTAGTTGATAATTCTGTCAATGTGCATGATTCCTGAATGCACTCCCTATATGCGAGAATGTGTTGCACGTACATGTATTTTATTTATTACTTTTTTTTTAAATTTCACTACTCCAAGCAAAGGGAAATCCATTAGTAAAGTGGATTTGTAAATTGATGTTTCATTTACGATTATACAGCACAGGTAGCAAGTAGCCTGTCTGTAAAATCAGCTATATTATTAATGTAAAATAATCGTGTTTTCTTTTAGGTTAGTTTTTTTTTCAGTTGCGACTATAGTTTTAAAAGTCGCTTCACCGTGATTTGGTAACAGAAGCAAAATAGTATAAATATTATTTCGTTGCGACAATGGGTCGTAGAATGTGTAAAATTGTCTTTGGTTGTATATTATCAGGCGATGCGTTTTATTTGCCGAGGACATATAATTAATTGGTAGTACTTTAAAAATTTTATTGCGTACTTAAACATTTAAATTTTACAGGAATAAATTGTGCTAATACTAACTACTAATTCTTCTATATAAAAAAAAGGTAGGTGAATTTATTAATGAAGATTCGAATAACTGAAGATGTTATACCTATGGTATTTCGTTTATATTATATCGCGAATATTTCTCGAATGTGCTTTTTAATGCATCACTTTTGTGATCGTATTATTATCATTATACGACATCTGGTGGTACGTGATTCATGAATAGATCTTTCAGAAGAAAATGATTTAAATCAGTGTTTAAAAACACTGTCATTAGGTTACAGTTGTATTTGTAATAAATTATTTGCTAACAGTGCGAGGTATTCGCATGGGTCTGCTAGTTATAGTCCGTCATTCGCAGGGAGACTGACCGCGTGAGGGCTACGCCCTGGCAGCTGGCCGGGGCGTCGACGAGGCATAGTACCCGAAAGGGTAACGCGCCGGGCTAGCCATGGATGTCGGTACCAGTGGCTGGCCCATGGCGATGGGAAGGGAATACGGAAGGCTATGGGACCACGCGCCGCCCTCCCGTCGCTTCGGACGGAATGGACGGCGTGTGGACACACGCCGACCATCCGCCGTGCCAAAAAAAAAAAGAACAAATGGGATTGTTAGTAATAAAAAATGCAATTATATTAAAATATTACATATTTATAACTTACTTTCAACGTTACATAGAAAGTGATAGGGCCACAATGTTGGCAGTTTTCTGTCTACAGCCGCGGACCGGTACGTACGGTGTAGTATCACGCTCTCGTAGAAAATTAACCTCTGATTAGCAGTAATGTGCTGTTACGCTTTGTTCGATGAACGAGAGAGCTGGAAACCCAAGTTAACCAACCCAACCCAAATATACAACCCAAAATAACCCTTAGTCGTGTCTTAGCATCACTCACGGGTAAGATAAGGGTGGTGAATTGTATTCTTACTCCGTCACCAAAGGGAAAGTTTTTATTTCTACTATAATAAAAAAAAAAGTACGTTTTGCTAATGATCATTTTCTTCATTCACGGAGGGGACGCTACTGTCATAATATATATTGTCATAATATTTCCTTTTTTTAATAAATGTTTTTTTTTAGTTTTTTTTAACTCTTAGTTTTTAGTGATTTATTTTTATATACATTTATTTTATTAAATAGTTGTTAATATCATTAATCATTGTGCGCTCTGTGTCCTTTTCGTGAAGGAGCAATAAATTAATTTTCTTTGTTTCCTTCTTCTGTCTATAAAATTGTTGAGTAATCGTCATTATTCTGCTCTTAATCCAATCACTTGGGGCCGACGCAATGTATTAAAACAGTTTGTTAATAATTTTGTCAATAGTTTCATTAGGTGGCGACCGAGTAAGACTGACTCTTCTTGGGAATGTAATTGTTGACCAAACGGAGCGAGCTGACCCGAGTCAATATGAAGCTCTTAATCGTATTTTACGACATAAGCAAAGTAAGGGTTGGTAGTATTCGTAGCCGCTACCACACAGCAAAGTACAGATATAACAATTCTACTAATATTATAAATGTGAAAGATTGTAAAAATGATTGCATGTTTGGATGTTTGTTACTCAATTATGCGTTAACCGTTAAACACAGTTAGATGAAAATTCGCACATAAATAGACAATTTTAATGGATTAATACATAGGATACTTTTGTCCCAGTAATGTGTGATAAAATTTTACATGTCAGTTTTACGTGTGTGCAACTGCGCGTTTAGCTAGTATTAACTATATTACCACATGTAAAGAGGAAAAACAAACAAATCGACATAAATTTTTCGTTATATACATACATAAATGGTTGCTAAGATCTCAGCAGATACAATAAAAAAGATGGCGGACATTTATTAAGGACTTGTATATCGTTCAGAAATCGTAACGATTGTGCGAATATCGTAAATAGTTTTGTATGCAACATATTTATGGTTTCATTTCGTTAATTGCTTCTTCTAGATGTAAATGTAGTTATTATAGAGCTGACTTGGATTTTTATTAGATCATGGTTCGAAGGCCAACATACTGGAGCTAATTATTATTAATAATAAAAAAAAATATCAAAACCCGCTGAGTTTCTTACCGGATCTTCTTAGTAACGGTTATATTCCGATCCGGTGGTAGTTTATTGGATTAGTAGTAGACGTAGTTCATTGTGGTCGCGCCTCGCCAAATCGGTCCGGGGCGATGGAAGAGGCGGCGCGCAACCCAATAGACCTACTATGCAAAACTCCTCTCTTCGCCTTGCGAGCGGGCTTCCGGTGCCCGATCGTTATCTTCGGTGAATCCCAATATATAAGTGCCCTTGCGTTGTTTTTACATAATAAATGAATTTGAAAGAAATACCATTGTCTAAAACGCCACACTATCTGAAAACAAAGACCAGTGTATGACTACCAGTGCGCTCTGCTGGTAACAACCAGCAATCAGTTATAATACTGAAACGTGGTCTCATAATGTCGCCTCATAATGAGGTTCAAATTTGCTCAGTGTGCTATGGAGAGGGCGGTACTATGGGTTTCTCTACGCGATAAAATCTGTAACACGGTAATTCGTAGAGGAATGGCTATTTAGCTCCAAGAATTAGTAACTTGAAGTGATAATGGATAGGTCACATAAATCTATTATATGACCTGCCCATTATCACTTCAAGATGCTAATTAAGGACAAAGCACAGAATAGTAAAATATTAATGATTTCTGATGTTTACGCGAGTGTATATATATATATATATATATATATATATATGTATATATATATATATATATATATATATATATATATATATATATATATATATATATATATGGAATCATTTCCTTTTTGTACTGGCAATAAATTTGTATTAATTTGTATTAAAAATGTGGGTCAACATTTAATATCTTATAGGGTAGATATAAATTTCTGTAATAACAATGACATATTGGACGTAAGACACCTCAGTCCTCCCGTGACCATGATCACTGTAAAGTGTACGAAACGTCGGGAAATTAAAAATCAAATACAAACGCGATAGAATACGTAAAATATTATTTCATTAAATATTTAATAAAGCAGTAAATTACTTTTTAAAAGTCAATCATTCGTATTATGGCCTCAGATTTTTTTGCCACATCTTTGTTAGATTGACCATATAGGTACTGCTTCGGCTTCCGCGTAGCTCATAAAATTTGTATAGTTTTAAATTTATAGATTGTTATAATTTGGGGCGAGTCTTACTGTCGACCCTGATGGAATTAACATGGCACACCCCGTTGGCTATGTTGTGGTCACAACCACAATACAGCCCACTGCCAAAAAAAAGGTAACAATAGAGCGCAAAACTCCAAAAAGTATAGACACGTCACGACTAGGCAAGCCTAAGGGCGGGCGGTCATCATTAAAAAAAAAAAAAAAAAAAAAAAATGAATTAATTCCAACGTATAAGTTTTCGACTACATACTGCTATTTTTTCCTTAAATAATTTCAAGTTATTCTTCCATCTATTTTCCCCTAAATAATTTCAAGAATAACTTCCTCGGCTGATATTATTATCATGGTAATATAATTTCATTTAACTCTTGGCAATATGGCGGCGCACTCAAGTTGGCCAAATACGTCATACTTTACTTCTAAAGGCAATTTATGTAATAAGTTCGTACGGCATCAGTATGCGGCCTACGTTTTGTTTACAAGATAACTCAACGTATCTTATATTGATGTTACAAGTTATGGTAGATTTTCTTTGTGGTGACCGAGAATATACTTCACCACCCCCTATTTTATCCGTGGGTATCGTCAAAGATGACTAAGAGATCATCTTTCAGCTTTTCACTGTCCATTTCTGAACGTAGGTTCCCCAAATGAGAGGATAGTGCCGTAAATCGTAAGCAGAAGGGTTAGTGATCGCAATGAGGTATTGAACGTTTCCCAGAAGAGATGCTGCCCACTCTCCTGATGTATCGTTAAAAATCAAATACAAACGCGATAGAATCCCTAAAGATAGGTTTCGCACAAAATAATTATTTTACGGTTTATAAAAGTATTTAAGTGATGATAAAATCTTAGGGATTCTAACATTTAAAGCCTTTTTTTAATAGTCAAACTGCCGTGTTTCTCTCGAGTTAAAAGAATAAAATAAAAATAAAGTATCATCTTCAACTTTTAACACGAATTAAAAGACGTTTAAAAAAGGTTAGTTCTCAACGACAATCTGTGCTAAGTTTTAATGTAAAGAAATAATAGTTAGTTTTTAGAATGATACGTTAGGAGCTTTGCCAACTAGTGGTGCACCTGCCAACAGTGGTTCCTGACCGACCTTGTGGAATAAACTTTTTGGGAGATTCGTTAATATGTTTTGTATACCTGATAACTTTTTTAGTTGTTAAACTTGTAACCACTGGTCGTTCATAGAATCGTTTTCGAAAACAACCCTTTTTTGGTAGGCTATGGTCTGGGCAAAAAACAACAACCTATTTTTTTGTAGTAGCCTCTGGTCTGGATAGACGCCGCCTGGTCCGTTTATAGCGACCGAAGGGCAGCGTATGATCCCACAGCTCACCGTATCCCTTTCTAACGCCATTGGGTCGACCATTAGCACCGATTCTTTCCCATCCGTAGACGGCCAAGGAATAAATCCTTGTGGCACTTTCAACCCTACATGTCAGCTGATATATATCCTATTGCTTGTTTTAGTTTGTGTTTTTCTTCTTCCTCATGGATCCTATCTGCATATTAGAATCCCATAGTTGTCTTTTACAGCACCCACGGGGAAGAAAGGGAGTGGTGAAGTGTTCTTACACCGTAATCAAACGGAAATTGAACCATCAAATTATTTGTGGCATTTTATTCACATATAATTTACGGACACAAATTACGTTTAGAAGCAGAACTATCAATTAGATTTATAATTAATACAGAAAGATAATATTACGATGAAAATTTTAAATATGAATGTCGAAAGTTTGAGGATTTTGAGAAGATCGAGGAAAAGATGGATAGAGTGTGTGAATCGTGATATAAACTGAGTAATGGCGATGTGCTATTGCGCTTCGTTCGGTGGGCGAGAGAGCCGGAAGTCCAACTGTGGGTTTGGGGGTTTTATTGGTAGGCAGCGGCCTAAGCTATACCCTTTGTATTGCATAGGTCCATGGGTGGTAGTAACACTTACCCATAAAGTGTGCTGCTGGCACGTTTGCCACCATAAGCTATAAAAAACAGGAACAAACGGAGTGAACTAAGATTAAATTTTGACATACACCTTATTTTTTTTTTGAGTGCAAGGTGCTAAGGAAATAATTCTTGTATTGCGGGGAACTATACAAATATGCAATTAACGTAAATTACACTCCGAGTCAGAACAACATTTTGGATTTTTTTTGGATAGCACAAAGTATTTTCCTGTGCGGGAATCGAAACCACGACAAGGGCACGGAAAGTCGGTATCTTAACCACTGTGCCATCTGTGCAGTATTTAATACAAATTCATTTTTAATAGAAAAAGGAAACGAAGATTTTCTTATACGAAATTTTAATTTATATATATATAGGAAATAAGTCAGTACAGTTTTGCAATAGATGTGTAGTCTTATAGTAATAATTTCATGGTTCACGAATAAGTTTTTGTAAATTGCTTAGTGTTAAAACTATGCTACACGTGGGTGGTACATTTACATAAAGAAGAATATTTATGCAGCTCGTGGCTAATCAGCTGATGGATACTGAGAGCTCTTTAAGTCAATCCTCCACAGCAGAATATAGTTTAGCTTCGAATGATAGCAAAAATATATTTACTAAATGTGTCATCATCTCCGCTCATATATGTCCCACTACTGGACTCAAGCCACCTTCACGCATTTTTTTTTTGGCGGTAGTCTATGGCATGTTCAAATCCATTCGGGGCGACAAAGGAAGCGGCGCGCGACCCCATAGACCCGCCCTACATGTACCTATCTACGCCGAGCGAGCGGGCCACCGGAAACCGGTCTTTGTCTTCGATGGCCCGCCCGGCAAAAGTTCTATGCATCGGCCGGGAAGCCTCCTTCACACTAGGAGGAAATTTGACCTATTATACCACGCTGGTCAGACGTGTCGGCATAGCATTTTAGTTCAAATTTTCTTTCTCTTGCGTAGATGTTATATGCATATTTTATCCCTTAGTTGTCTTATACGATCATCGAATGTGCTACTGACTCATTTACCACTAAGAAGAATAAAAGAAAATTCCTAAGTGATATTAAGAGATGACTAAGATACTTAAGCAGATATATTATCTTCCCTTCTTTTATATATAAAATATATAACTAATAATCAGATTGTATTATCTCAGCTCTTATATGTCCCACTATTGGGTTCCTCTTCCGTAATGGGAGGGAAATTGACCTACTATACCACGCTGGTCAGACGTGTTGACATAGGATTTCGTTTCGAGTTTTCCTTCTCTTGCATAGATGTTGTATGCATTTTATATCCCATAGTCATCTCTTAGAATCACCCACGGGTAAGATAGGGGGTGGTGAATTGTATTCTTACTCTGCCACCACACGGAAACGCCAAATATATATACCGTTATATATGGCGGTGCCAAATACATATACAGGGTGTCCCAAAATTCAACGATAAGCTGGCACCAGCAGGTGGACCTCCATATGACTACTCGAGAACAGAAAAGAAAAAAATTCTACCTTGATTTTTTTTTTCATTACGACAAAAAAACCAAAATCTTTAAAAATGGACATCCTTTATTATATTATTAAGTGCTATTGCTACAGTTTTACAAGTAATTCTGTGATTTTTTTTGTATTGGCAAGGTAAGTAGCACTACTATCGATCACAGCCATTAAAAATTCCAGAATATCTATAGTTTTTACACAAAAATCAATCAAAACTATGCTTTTTTCATAAATTATGTAAGTTTTTGACTTTCAGCTCACTTTCACTCATCATAGTGAAAAAAAAAGTATGGACACTACTGTGGCAAATAGTATTAAAAATTGGCGCAACTAACTACAATTCTAAAATGGTATAACATTCAAGGCAAACTAGCTACAAAAATATACTTAGGTGTACTATTTCAAAATAACAACCATATTTCGAAAATTGTTAGTGTTGATAGTAATCACTTTTACTAAGTAGCCAAAATGTTTTTGTAGCAAGTTCCCAGAATTTGAATGAGACATGTGCGTAGTCCGTAGATCCACAGTCTGAATTATTTTATGGCGAAGCTCGTCCAAGTTTGCAATCGGTTTTGTGTAGACTCTGTCCTTTAGACAACCCCAATAGAAAAAGTCCAGGGGATTTAGATCGGGTGAACGGGGTGGCCACAAGATAGGACCAAGTCGCCCGATCCAACGCCCTGGGTACTCTTGGTCTAAGTACTCTCGCACAGGACGGGCATAGTGAGCTGGGCAACCATCGTTTTGAAACCACATGGTTTGCAAATCACTTAAGGGCACATCTTCTAATAATCCTGGCAACTCATTTTGTAAGAAGTTTAAATAACTATTGCCATCTATGTTTCCTTGTAACTCAAAGGGCCCTATCACTGCCATTTATTATGCCAGTCCATAGGTTAACCTTAAATTGGTATTGGGATTGTCTTCTCTCACCAGGTGCAGATTTTCATTGTTCCAGCTATGAAGATTGTGAAGATTTAAATATCCATCTTTCTTGCAGGTTGTTTCATCACGACGACGTGACATTTTAAAATTCTATGTGCAGTACTTTTTGGGATTCCCGTTGCTGCTTGTACAGCACGTACAGAGGTAGTTGAATCGTTTTCTATTTCAGTGAGAACTTCTTCATCGTGTTCCGATCTAGGTTTTCCAGCGTTTCGCCTGTCAGATGGTATACAATCCTCCGAAAAAGCTTGATACACGTTAATAAATACGCGATAATCCGGATACCTTTGAAGATTAGGGTACCTTGCTCGATATAATCTGCTAGCAGCGTTGGCATTGCATCGGCATTCTCCTTAAATTAGGTGCATATTAGCGTATTCTAACGCTGTGTATGGTAGCGGCATGATGAATGCTAAACACTTGAAAATAATGCAAAACTTCTTTAAAAAAAAACACAAAATCACAGTCTAAAATAATGCCAAGTCAGGTCAATTTCCAGGTCACTTAATTCAATCCAAAAGTCGTCAGTACCAGAGCCACTTTAATTAAAACAGAACGGTGTGCAGTAAACAAAGAAGTAGAGCATACTGACTTGCTGTGCTGCTGAGGACATTAATTACTTCTCCACCTGCATTAATGTTACTAAACAATTAGCATCTATCTATCTCCCTCTAACGTATAATCTCTCTATCTCTGTCTAACTTATTTTATCTTATGGACTACGCACATGTCTCATTAAAATTCTGAGAACTTGCTACAAAAACATTTTGGCTACATAGTAAAAGTGATTACTATCAACACTAACAATTTTCGAAATATGGTTGTTATTTTGAAATAGTACACCTAAGTATATTTTTGTGGCTAGTTTGGTTAGAATGTTATACCATTTTAGAATTGTAGTTAGATGCGCCAATTTTTAATACTATTTGCCACAGTAGTGTCCATACTTTTTTTTTTCACTATGATGAGTGAAAGTGAGCTGAAAGTCAAAATCTTACATAATTTATGAAAAAAACATAGTTTTGATTGATTTTTGTGTAAAAACTATAGATATTCTGGAATTTTTAATGGTTGTGATCGATAGTAGTGCTACTTACCTTGCCAATACAAAAAAAATCACAGAATTACTTGTAAAACTGTAGCAATAGCACTTAATGATATAATAAAGGATGTCCATTTTTAAAGATTTTGGTTTTTTTGTCGTAATGAAAAGAAAAATCAAGGTAGAATTTTTTTCTTTTCTGTTCTCGAGTAGTCATATGTAGGTCCACCTGCTGGTGCCAGCTTATCGTTGAATTTTGGGACACCCTGTATATGGCGTTGTAGGTATATCAGGATAATACTTTGAGCGATCAACAAATGATTATTTTTAGTTTGTGTTTAATTTGTATCCGTTAATTATAGGTTTGTAAATTCCCCTGCAATATAAGGAGTATATCACCCTTCTTTTCTGCAGTAGGGTATTTTTTTGTAATCTATACTAATAAATTCAGAGGCAGTTCTTTTGTTCGGTTATAATGCAAAAACTACTGAACCGATTGGATTAATACTTATACCATAAGATGCAGCGCGTTCCGGAGATGGTTTTCGTATGTGATATGTTGGTGATTATTTATTCAGAAAGGAGGAAAGCTGCCAGGGGACAGCTAGTAATAAAATAAACAAAAATCATCTTTACTCGAATGAGCTTTATACAACCAAGCGTGACGGCTTAGTCTGATTCAATACCTACAAAAGGATGTGTATAGTGCTTCTAAAGAATATTTTAATTAAAAAACTAATTAATAATATTTTAAAGTATTAATAGCGTAATGATTTCTGATATTTACGCGAGTATAACACATTTGAAATAAAACTATTTTATGGATTCTATCGCGTTTGTATTTGATTTTTAATTTCCCGATGTTTCGAACACTTTACAGTTTTCATGGTCATGGAGGGAAATTAGAAATCAAATACAAACGCGATAAAAAGATTAGTTGTGTGGTAGCGACTTCGAATACTACCAACCCTTACATTGATCGTGGATGTCGTAAAAGACGTCTAAGAGCCTTATAACAACCTGGGCCAACTTCAACTGATACCGTTTGGTCAACAATTAGATTCCCAAGGAGATTTGACATCTGGCAGGCGGCCGGTCATAAAATTATTACCAATAACTTTTACAATATGTACTATGAAAGAAGAGTACATATTGTATCAATTCTAAGCACTTGTGATAAGAGTAGGAGAATGATGATGAAACGCGATAGAATGCGTAAAACTAGTTTTATTTTAAAGTATTAATAGCATAGCTTTCTATGTAGTTAACATGCTTAAGTTTAAGTAAATTATAGTAGGAGTATGCAGAATTTACTACGAATAGTTTTAATTGTAAAAACGTACAGCTATTTTAACGGGGTCCCATGAATTTTTTCCTATTGTTTATCTACTGTTTCTAAGTGATTAGCGCTCATCTAATGATTATGTTTAGCATTTTAAAATGGATGTACATCCTTATATGGTGTTTTACATTAGCGGAAATTATCCTAGTATGTGGAACTTAGGAATAGAAAGTATTTGAATATAATGACGTCATTTTTCATATATCTATAGGATTATTGAAGTGTAGTTGGAAATAGGGTTCGCTAAGCTCAGTTTTAATTGGTGGTAGTATTAGGAGGGTTCTGTTATCGATGTTCCTGCTCTATCAGATAGATTTTATAATAAAGGTGGATGGACCAGGAATGATTCCCTTATGTATAGAGCAGTCGATAGCTTGAAGGCGAATTAGTATTCTGGGACCTATTATACCACGCTGGTTAGGTGGGTTGATATAGGTTTTATTTTGAACTTGTCTTCTCTTGCTGATATTGTCAGCTTACTATATCTTTAGGCATCTTTTATGAGGCTCACAGATGATTTGTATACTTACTCTGACTCTTTCTATCTCACCACAAGGACAGTTAGCACCACTAAAAATCAATAATAAAAGAGTCAAGAACCATTCGGGAAGGAAGGCTCTTAAGTGTTTTCTTGTGGGTAGGCCTATTTCTGAAAATGAGTTTCGATAAGATGATGGATATTAAGTGGACGTTAATTTAATTGTAGATCTGGGTTGAGAGCCTTCAGCGCTCACCCATAGTCCGGGTTAAGCTATGACAGCCATCTGCGGTTAATAGCTAAAAGACAGACACAAAAAAATATTTAGACATAGCTTATACCACGAGTCATAACTTCTAAAAACTTAGAGAAAAAAAATATGTATTTAAATATAGAACACAAAACTGTTATGAAATTGCTCGCCGTCGACGACGTCACGTAACTATTTAAAAAAAAAATAAAACTCCCGGTATCAATGGAAACGATCATATCTTGACAGATGACGCGTCCTGGCAGTTGCCAAGCACCTTGCCCCCACGTGGTCTGTAACGCCTGCCAACTGGCATACTTCGGCCTTGACACTGCGCGCAACCAATGTCTTGAAATTATGAAATATTAATTTTCTACTATTTCTCTTATTAGTCATCTGTCATAAACTTTTTTAATAGTTTATATCCATCCTTATATCTATCAACTTTAATATATGATCAATATTTACATATACAAAGAATGAATAAAGAAAGAAAGTAAATATTTTATTTAAACATGAATTACGTAATTTTCCGTGTGTTGAACGAGTAACGACGACGTAAGAGAGTGAGTAGGTATGAAAGAGAGTATTGGTGTAAAGATGCGAAAGGGAATGCTCCGATGGTTCGGACATGTGGAAAGAATGCCGAACGAACGTCTGGTTAAGAAGATATACAATGCGAAAGTGGAATGATGTAGGTACCGGGGGAGACCGAAACTAACCTACCTAGACCAGATCGATCATGTACTGAAGGAAGGTGGAGTCAAGAGTCTCCGAAACCGGCGAGCGTGTATGAAGAGAATTATGAATGATGAGGAAGCGAGTGAAGTATGCAAGGATAGAGTTCTCTGGCACTCTGTTTTCTCTGCCTACCCTGCAAAGGACATGGCGTGATGGTATGTATGGTGAACGAGTAAGAATACAATTCACCATCCTCTATCTTACCCGTGGGTGATTGTAAGAGACGAATATGGGATATAAATTGCGTATAACATCATCGCGAGAGAAAGAAAACCTGAAATAAAACCCTATACCAACACGCCTGACTAGCGTGATATAGTAGGTTAATTTCTTTCCCATTATGGAGGAGACTCGAGCCCAACAGTGGGACATATATGAGCTGAGATGATGATTATGTAATACATACATACATACAGTCAGTCAAGTAAGAGCGTGGTCGACTTTACCGACAGTTAATGAAAGATTTCGCTCTAATTTCTTTGCGAGCCGATAGAGGCAAGCTTTGTCCTTGATGCATTATCAACAAAGGTTCAGTTGTCGTTGATCTTTTGAACAAGAATCACGTTAAACGCCATGAGTGCTAAGTACGCGTCGCGCTACGAGGCTGTGTTCCTATGCATCCACCCGAAAGGTCCCAAAATGTCGCAATTAGCGGCTGCTAAATATATGAGAAAGTCAAAGGCATTTGTACAGAAGTGGATACAGCGATATAAAGTGGCTAAAAATGTCGATGATTTACCAGAACGTGGTTCGATAGGAAAAGTGAACAAAAAAGATGAAAAAAGAATAGTTAATCTGTTTTCGCGGCATCCTGCTTTAACACTGCGGCAAGGACAAGCAAAATTAATGGCAAAAGGTTTAAATATATCCTACGAAACTATCCGAACCCTTCTTCGTACTCATGATCTGAAAAGGCGCAACACAATGAAGAAGCCTCTGTTGACTGAAAAACATGTGACAAAGCGACTCGCTTGGGCGCATGAAAATATTGATAGAGATTTTGAAAATGTCATTTTTACTGATGAATGTTCTATATGGGCACGTTCTGTCCTCACGCGAGCCTGGTCAACCTCCACCAATAGGCTTGTTCAGCGGACCGTAAAACATGGAATAAAGGTGCATCTTTGGGGCTACTTCTCAAAGCAGGGATTCGGCACTTTGTACCTCTTTACTGACAACCTAAATGCCGAGAAAATGATAAAAATCTACAAAAAGGCTTTACTGCCATCTGCCAAACGATGGTTCATCACAAAAATGAAGATTGGATTCTGCAGGAAGACAACGATCCTAAACACCGCAGCAAGCTCTGTACTCAGTGGAAGACTCAATCTGGCATCGTTACATTGGATTGGCCGTCGCAGTCGCCCGATGCAAACCCTATTGAAAATGTGTGGGCATATATTAAACAGAAGCTTCGTGGAAGACGCACATACACTTTGAAGCAGTTGTCTTGCGAAATTTGTCGGATCTGGAGATCCTTGCCACTAGAATACGCCGTCAAATTAGTAGAAAGCATGCCTCGGAGATGCCAGGCAATTATCGACGCCGGTGGTGACTGGACACATTATTGACCAAATTGCATCATTGCTTGTAATGTGTACAATGTATATATAAATATGAAAGTTTCATAAAATATTTTTTTTTATAAATTAACACGACCACGCTCTTACTTGACAGACTGTACATACATATCATCACGCCATATCCCTTGCAGGGTAGGCAGAGAGAACATTATGTAATGTGTAGGCTAAAAATATGAACAGAAGAAAAATTAAAAAAATCAGACAATTTAAATAATATATAATACTAATATTATTAGTAGTGTATGGTAGCGGCTACGAATACTACAAACCTTTATTTAGCTCGTGGATGTCGAAAAGTATTTCAATTTGACCTGGATCAACTCAATAAGATGACCCGTTTGGTCAAAAATAACTTTGTCAAGGACAATTGACGTTAGGCAAGCGTTCGGTCATAAAACTATGACTATAACTAAATTCTTATGGTTTTAACCAAGTTGTTTCTGTTCCCGTGGGAATCATCATTCACTTGCGTCCATCCCAACCACTTGGGGTCGACGCAATATGTAAATATACTTATTGCTAAGGTTATTGGTAATAGTTCTATGATCAGCCGCCTGTCTGATATCAACTCTCCTTGGGAATGTAATTGTTGACCAAACAGCATCAGGTAGAGTTAGCACAGGTCGTTATAAGGCTATTATTCGCCTTTTGCAACATCCATGAGCAAAGTAAGGGTTGGTAATATTCTTAGCAGCTATCTCACAGTTGTTCTGTTCCTGTTGGAATACGGAGACAAAATTTAGTCTGTGTTATTCGCTGATAATAAAGCTTTCCAATTTCAGAAAAAAATCGAAATTTGGTTTAATAGTTTAAGCGTAAAAGCGTAATAATGAAACAAATAAATTTACAATAGATTTTTATATATTATAGCCTAAGAGCCCACGACGGCCACACCTTCGTTACTTTATAAATACTGAAAGGTTTTTTTGTGCTCTTACTTTATTAGGATTATAAGTGGAAACATTAAAAAGTAAGTTACACGAACAAAAAGCGAAGGAAAAGTGTTATATTGAATATCTAAGCAAAATATATTGAATCGTGTGGATTAGTAACCACGTAGCGTAGTGGGTATACGCCTCGTAGCAAACTTTGGCCTTTATTAATTTGACCCCATATGCTACGGCGTGTTAACTTGCTACGTACGTAGTTCTACGTGACTACTATTTATTATAACTATGAAAATATAAATATTTAATATATAGGATATTTGATATTTTTTCTATCCGTGTGGTGACGGAGGAAATTCCCCACCCCTCTACCCGTGGTTATACGTTGTACTATCTTACCCGTGGGTGATCGTAAGAGACAACTAATGGACATAAAAGGCATATAACATCTATGAAAGAGATAGAAAACTTGAAACGACATCCTATACCAACCAACACGCCTGATCAGCGTGGTATAGTATGTCAATTTTCCTTCTATTTGATGACTCGAGGCCGACGGTGGGACATATATGAGCTGATATGATGATAAATAGATTTTTAGTCAACCAACTTTTTGGACAATTTTCAGCGTTAACAGTCACGGAAGGACTAATATGTTTCAAGTTTAACAAGTCATCGTTATTATACAGGTTTTCATTTACTCGCTACAGTAATAGTTCATACATTTTGACCCATATTTTTTATATAATGCTCTGTGATAGCGGCTACGAATACTACCAACTTATTTAAATTGTAGATGCCGTGAAATAATAGAACAAAAAAATATAGTTAAGAGCCATCTCTATCACATCAGCTTTTAAACTAGTAAACCATATTTTAATTGGTCTACTAGTTTAGGAGCTATACTGCCTTAGCCAGATACATAGATACAGATACGATAAACTTAAAACATCCCTCTTTTTGCGTGCGGTGGTTAAAATATTTAACATTAAATACTTTTATCTACCCATTCATCAGACCGTAGACGTCAACTGTTCGATATAGGCCTCCCCACGAGATGCACATCATCATCATCACAGTCCATATATGTCCCACTGTTGGACTCGGGCCTCCTCCGTAGTAGAAGGAGAAATTAACCTACTATACCGCGCTGGTCAGACGTGTTGGTATAGGCTTTTATTTCGAGTTTTCCTTCTCTTGCATAGATGTTATATGTGTTTTATATCCCTTAGTCGTCTTTTACGATCACTCACGGGTAAGATAAGGGTTAGTGAATTGTATTCTTACTCCGTCACCACTCGGATAACGAGATGCACAATTAATTTTTATTGAATACTAGAAAGTAAAGCAGAGCCTGCGTTGATTACTTAATAATGTATTGATTTGATATTTATCATAATTTTTTAGCTTAAATGTTAACATAACTTAAGTTAAAACTCTCACACATCTCTCTCTTTCTGTACATATACATCGGTGAAAGTAATATTAAATTCTATGCAGTAATACACAGTTATGTCACGATCACACTGTTGACAGTCTTCTGTCTACAGCCGCGAGCCGGTCCGTATGGGATAGTATCATACTCTCACAGAAAATCGACGTCCGAGCAACCTTTCTGGAAAGGCTTGGGTTGGTTGGCAGCGGTGTAGCTGTACCAGGGGTATTGCAAAAATCACCGAAGACAAAGATCGGGTACCGGTGGCCAACTCGCACGGCGAAGAAGAGGTGCTTGCAGGGTGGGTCAATGGGGTTGCGCGCCGCCTCTCCCGTCACCCCGGACCGATTTGGCGGGGTGCGACGTCCATAGCCCACCGAAAAAAAAAAAGAAAAAAAAAGGGGTATTGAAAATGTCTATGGGCGGCAGTAACACTTACCATTAGATGTGCTGCTTGCTGGCGGGCCACCGAAAATAAAAACCGGGTACCGGTGGCCCGCTCGCACGGTGAAAAGAGGAGATTGCGTGGTGGGTTTATGGGGTCACGCGCCGCCTCTTCCGTCACCCCGGACCGATTTGGCGGGGCGAGACGAATCCATAGTTCAGCGCAAAAAGAAAAAGTTGTGCTGCTTGTTCGTTTGCCACCATAAGTAATAAAAAAGCATTTTGTGCGTGATACGTGCAAACATATAGCTAGATAAAAAAAATTAAATTCTTGTTTTGGCTCTTGTTCCTCTAATAAAGAGCCACCTATATATTGTTTTCAATGTCTATAGTGTACATAACCGTCATCATCATCATCATAATTTCAGATCATATACGTGGCACTGTTGGGCTCAAGCCTCATCCGTAATGGGAGGGAAAATTGCCCTTCTATACCGCGCAGATCAAACGTGTTGGTATAGAGTTTTGTTTCGAGCTTTTCTTCTCTTGCATCGATGTTATATGCATTTTATATCTCTTAGTCGTCTCTTACGATCATCCAAGCGTAAGATAGGGGGTGATGAAATGTATTCTTACTACGTCACCACACGGAATACATAGATCATTCTCCTACTCTTATCTCAATTACTTGGGGTCGATACAATATGTACTCTTCTTTCATAGTTCATATTGTAAAAGTTTAGTTAGTTAAGTATTGGCAATAGTTTTATGACCTGTCGCCTGCCTTATGATAACCCTCATTCGGAATGTAATTGTTGACCTGGCGGTATCAGGTAGTGTTGGTCCAGGTCAATAAAAAGCTCTTAGTCGTTTTTTACGACATCCATAAGCAAAGTAAGGGTAGTATTTCTCGCTGTTACCACACACGGTATGCATAAATGTTTAGATTAAAAATTAAATATGGTTTTTATTCAATACAATTTCAATAATACGATTTCAAAAAGTTTTACTATAAAAATTTTTATAACTCTGTTATTTACGAAACTGTCTCAGTTTTTCCAAGTTTCCACGTGAGCGGACGCTATCTTAGCGTGCATCTGAAAGGTAGACCGGTCGCGGCGTGATAAAAATCTAACTGAAAATACACAAATTATTAAATATTTTTATTTCATATATATATTTCCTGCTCTCAGAGCTTTTGTTGTCGCGACCATTCCACTTGTAAACTTTCTTGAAATGTTAAACTTTTGTGAATGTAGGTGTAAATAAATTGATACATTTTTATAGAAATAAAGATATTTCATTCTTTTTTTTCATTCATCTCAGCTCATATATGTCCCGCTGTTGGGCTCGAGCCTCCTCCGTAATGGGAGGGAATTTGATCTACTATACCACAATGGTCAGACGTGTTGGTATAGGGTTTTGTTTCGAGTTTTCTTTCTCTCGCATAGATGTTATATGCGTTTTATATCCCTTAGTCGTCTCCTATGATCACCCACGGATAAGATATGGGGTGGTGAATTGTATTCTTATCCTGTACTATATTGGTTTGTATTATCGCCTTACTTAGAATTACAATATATTTACATGGATGGTTCAATAGTTAATATATTGATCTATCGTGCTAAGTGTCGCGGATTTGATTTACATAATATATTCTGTGCGAGAAATTGTTGTTCTGAGTCTGAGTATAATTTGTGTCCGTTATTTGATTGTTTGTATTGTTAAGACAGCACCAAGGAAATAATCCTTGTATTGCGGGGGACTTTACAAACATATTAGACCAGGATCAATAATTTTTGAAACCAAAAAAAAATAATAGAAGGTTGAAACCCATTGGAAAAGAAAGAGAATATAATAAAAATGAAAGGAAAAATAATTTACGGGTGCTCTGAGGTCGGGAAGTGGAAGGAGGGTGAGTTTTCAAGGGTAAAACACGGTTTATCTCGATTTCCGGCAAAACTACAAGTCCTATGGAAAAAAGTTAAATTGCAAAGTTGTTGGTCATAAAAAGATCTAGAACTTTCTTATTTACACTTTTTCACATAACCTCAAAATTAATATGAAAAATTCAAATAACCAAGTTTTTGGATTTTTATTTTTATCTTTCACAAAATTTTTTCAAGTTCATTTTTTCAATTTCTCCAAAGGTTGAACGATATGAATGTGGGAGTCCAGATGGGCGACTCAGTGGTCACTGCTCTGCTTTATGCAGATGATGCAGTCCTGCTGGCACAGTCAGCGACTGACCTGCAGACCCTAGTCGACACAATGACAGAAGATTGTAAGAAAAGGGGTCTACGCGTGAATGTGAGCAAAACCAAAATAATGGTCTTTGAAAGAGATAAAACCAGAACAGATGTAAGAGTAACAATAGGTAATGATGTACTAGAGCAAGTGGATGAATTTGTATATCTTGGATGTAGATTTAGCCGAGATGGAAGGTACACCACTGATATAGAACGAAGAGTGAATGCGGGAAATAGAGTGAACGGAGCGTTGGGGCAACTTCTCGGCAGCCACCACCTCAGCCAGAAGGCACGTGTAGCAATACATAACGCAGTGCTTGTCCCAACATTACTGTATGGAAGCGAGAGTTGGGTATGCAGAAAAGAGTATGATAGTAAAATTAATGCGGTCGAAATGCGATCTCTGCGGAAAATCTGTGGAGTTAGGCTGACCGACCGCATTCGTAACGACGACGTAAGAGAGCGAGTAGGTATGAAAGAGAGTATTGGTGTAAAGATGCGAAAGGGAATGCTCCGATGGTTCGGACATGTGGAAAGAATGCCGAACGAACGCCTGGTTAAGAAGATATACAATGCGAAAGTGGAAGGATGTAGGTACCGAGGGAGACCGAGACTAACCTACCTAGACCAGATCGGTCATGTACTGAAGGAAGGTGGAGTCAAGAGTCTCCGAAACCGGCGAGCGTGTATGAAGAGAATTATGAATATTGAGGAAGCGAGTGAAGTATGCAGAGATAGAGTTCTCTGGCACTCTGTTCTCTCTGCCTACCCTGCAAGGGATATGGCGTGATGATATGTATGTATGTATGTACAAAATTTTTTTTCACGAAATTTGGTGAAACCTTACCTTTTTATGTTCCAAATACACTGTAATTTTTTGATTTCAAATATTTATTTTTTCACGTTATTTTGATTAAATATCGAAAAAGAACCCCAATTTTCAATCGCAAAGTCTCACATCAAAATAACTACTTTTTTTAAAAAGTTGGTGGACTTATTGATCGATGAAATCACTATTTTCCGATGGTGTAAAAAAATATACATTACTATGGTAAATTTGCTTACATCTACAATATTTAAATAAGACATCTACACTATTTTGAGAAAGTTGTAAAATCTTCTTTAAATGATATGCTATTTATTGTTATTTTAAAATAATTGATATACCCGAGTGATTTTAGGCCATCAAAAGGTATTTCATAGAGAAGTGGAGAAGGGGCTAGGAGGGTCTGGGCCTTACTGCTTGTTATTTCGTAGCAACTGTAAAATAGAAAATTTACTATAGTAATGTATAGTTTTTACACCATCAGACGAACAAAAGCCAACCAACTTTTCGATTGAAAATTACGATGCTTGCTCGATATTTAGTCAAAATAAAGTGAAAAATAAATATTTGAAATCAAAAAAATCACAGTGTATTTGGAACATAAAAAGGTAAATTTTCACCAATTTTTTTTTGTAAAAGTTAAAAATAAAAAACCAAAAAGTTGGTTATTTGAATTTTTCACATATATTTTGAGGTTATGTGAAAAAAGTGTAAATATAAAAGTTGTAGATCGTTTTATTACCTACAACTTTTGCATTAAACTTTTTTACATAGGACTTGTTGTTTTGCCGGCAATCGAGATAAATCGTGTTTTACCCTTAAAACCTCACTCCTTTCCACTTTCCGACCTCAGATAGCCCGTAAATTATTTTTCCTTTCATTTTTGTTATATTTTCTCCCTTTTCCAATGATTTTCATCCTACTATATTATTTTTTAATTTTTTACTATTTTTAAAGGCTTCGGTACTGGTTTATACAATTAACGCAGACAAATTAAACCCAAACAGGACAATAATCGTAGGTCAGTATTTTGATTCGTATTGAGAAGTCTAGTAGATAGAGCACAGTAACCAAAGTATGATAATGGAAACATGAGATAAATTGTGAAACTCTTCAATGTTTGTTCATATTTCTAATACGTTATAAAAGTGTGTTTTTCAACTATATATTTGATTTCAAGATAATATTTAGTAAAAGAAAATTTGATATCAAAATATTTTTTAAGATCTTATTCATTTTTATAAGAGACAGTGAAATTAATTTGCATTTAGACGATAGAAAATTGATCTAGCAGCCTTATCTACTTGTTTATATTTTTGCGAATGACCCCCAAATTGTAGGTGATACCTAAGGTAATATATTATTTTGTATATTCTGCTACTAAAAATTTAAGAGGTCGTCAGTGACATTAATATAGTTAGACCACCACAAGATTTAGGCTTATTTAATCTATACTCAATTACAACTTTAATTATTTGAATGTTCGTCATGAAATCGTCGAGAGACTGGCGGCCGACGTCCGTTGCGTCCATTTTCCGATAATAGATCTCACCGTCTCGCTCGCACGAACGACGTTGCGCAAACGCCACCAGCCCAGAGCTAAAACAGGGGCTCAGCCCGTACTAAATTTAGTTCTGCAACAGTGCATTATACCGTGTCATGCCCATAGAAAACATTAACATCGTTATAACCAAACGATATATTGCCACCGCATATTCACAGCCAGATTTTCGCGAACACAAATTGGTGTATAATATTCAATTAGGTCGTACGATATTGATGGCGAGCCGGCCGCTAGGCAATTTTGGTCAGCGCATCTGCCGCGCCTATATGCGTAACAGTTTGATATACGTTTAGTTTTCGTACGACCGACCGTCGGGCCGTGATCACGATCGATAATCCATTATCGGCGTTTAGCGTTCGTGTTTTGACCGTTACTATACGTTTGTTCCGGCGACATTTCGTCCCTCAAGGTGCGCTGCGGGGACAGCTATATTTAACCGCATACGCGGCCGCTAGTCTCGGTAATTTTTCTTCGTACCGTCTTACGCCCGGCACTCTGCCAGCTCTGCGTCACACATCTATTACCTCATAAATGCCAAACTTTGAGAAAGGACTTTAAAATTAGCAAGGACGCGGTTTCTTACGGTCACAGACGCACCGTGGCCGGTGTATTTCTGTACAGCGACACGAGCGCTCCTGATAATTACGCAAGCTCGAGAATCGAACATGGCCGCCGGACCGCCGCGGCAAAAGACGCGGGAGAGGAGAGATGGGCTGTCACGGGATATTTATGAAATTCGAACTAAAATAGATTCAGTAGTAGCTTGGTTCGAGTCACCTTGACGCGTGTGCGTTATATAACGAGCGTGTAACGATAATCGAAATACGCGACAACTTCCAAAATCGAAATTTGAAATGTTGAAAACGTGACGCAACCGGTGACGTATTCATGTGTGACGTAAGTTTAGTGTTGCCACTCCTCCGTTCGACTAATAAATTTATTGTTTGGCATGTAAACGGATGCGTTCGAGCCAAGAAATTACAGCGTTCGGTAAAAAAAACTATTGAATGAAGCTAAGGAATGATGGCGCAGTGTAATCGGGCCCGCCTTGCAGCTTTGCCAAACATTATCATGTTTATACTTCAACAGTTGCACAAGTTGATTATGGAATGTTTACACCTCTAGTCGATATCTTGCGCCGTCGGGAGCCGGCGCGGACTTTTGTTTCCTTGCTCTATTTTTCATGGAACTTTTAATTACTCCTTTCTCCTAATGATGGCCGGCGCCTATTGAAACGGTGGACCACTTAAGTTTTAAGTGTGGAAATGACTTTTATTTTTAGCGTCTGTTGGTACTGTTCATTAACGATTTCTCTCTGATATTGAAGATTCTTTTTCATTTGGAATTAGAGTTTTGTTTGTTTGAAACGCTTTGTAATGAAAATTACAAGGAAAAAATATTACTACCATTAATATTTGTTGTATCGGTCGCTGGCAATACCGACCAATGTCACTGTCATATTTGTTAAAATATATTTAATTTTATTTGTCTAATTAGTCATTACATTTTCTACAATGTAATTTCTCTTTGTCGTTATAATTTTAGCATAATAATATGTATTTCATACAAAAATGTGCTTTCACGTTTATTTAAAACTTTTTTAGACCCTATTAATTGAACAGTAACTTGATCTTAAAATCATCATTGTTCAGTCTTTTATTGTCTACTACTAGACCTAGTGCTCCCACACAAATGGGGAGATAACCATTACCCTTGGCTGGTGGGTTTTATACGAGAGATATGCTGCCTACTCTCCTAGTGACATCTTTAGCTAAAAAAACTGTATTCTTATCCAGTCGTCACATGGGGACCTCGAGATATCTATTAATAAATATATCATTGGTTCTTTCCAGCTGTAAGTCACAAATTATAACAATTTTTCGATTATGAATAATAACATATATAATTAAAAAAATACACAATATAAAACAAAAATATTGCCACCATTTGTACACTTAGATCTTTTAAACCACGCAACGGATTTTAATACAGTTTTCGTCAATAGATAGATTGATTTAAGAGGAAGGTTTATATACATACATGCAAATAATACTAGAGAAAAGCTGAGAATTTAAAAGAACTTTTAAATGTGATGTCCTAAAAATATATTTTTATGCGCTTACATTGCAAACCCTGGCTAAATCTTACGAGATAGATCAAAATAATGTATTAAGAAATTGTATATCTTAAAAATATCTATAAAACAGTCTGACATAGTATATGTCCATCTTCTGAAAATCCATATCATGATTATATGTTACATATTACTAAAAATAATGGGTTATTTACGAAGCTGTTTTAAATAATTAAATACATTATGCACCGAAATGCGAATGCTAAGATGGATGTGTGGCCTGACAAGAATGGATAAGGTAAGAAATGAGTATATAAGAGGAAGTTTGAAAGTGGCGCCAGTGACGGAAAAGTTGAAAAGTGAACACCTGACTTGGTATGGACATGTGATGAGACGGGATGAAAGTAATGTTGGGAGAAGAGTTTTAAGTATGAATGTTGAAGGTTTTAGGGGAAAGGGAAGACCGAAGAAAAGATGGATGGATTGCGTGAAGCATGATATGAATAGAAAGGGAGTGAACGCAGAGATGACATCAGATAGGATTGAGTGGAGGAAAAGGATATGTTGCGTCGACCCCAAGTAATTGGGATAAGAGCAGGGTAATAATGAATGATGATTAAGCACCGAAAGTGAAGTCAGGGCTGGTCGGGTCGCTAGTATGTAATACCTGTTTTATTTGCCCATATTTATATTACAGGAAGTCTGTAAGTTGAATCAGTGATAGAAAATTTAAGAGCGTGATAATATCTTGTTATGGACATGTGACTCTCCGTGTGGTGACGGAGTAAGAATACAATTCACCACCCCCTATCTTACCCGTGGGTCATCGTAAGAGACTACTAAGGGATATAAAACGCTTATAACATCTATGCGAGAGAAGGAAAGCTCGAAACAAAACTCTATACCATTACGTCTGACTAGCGTGGTACAGTAGGTCAATTTCTCTCTCATTATGAGGAGGCTCGAGCCCAACAGTGGGGCGTATATAAGCTGAGATGATGATGATGGACATGTGATGAAGAGGGATAAAAGGCATGTTACAAGGTGGATTCACATCCATGTGGATGGCCATAGGAGATGTGAGTAACCACACTGGAGGTATGCCCTGTTGGGAGAGACCTATCGTTGTCGACCATTATCTCGAAGATGCTTGACAGCGACAGGTGCTGGTCGTCGATGGCCTCCTTTTGTGAGGCCATCATGAAAAGGAAGGAGGCCGCGGAGCGGGAACGCGAGGCGTTTGTGTCAGCTGACTCGCTTCGCCGCCGGCGACCGGAGAGGAGGAGGCGGCGTTATGCGCACCTCCTCCCACCGCCTTGAGGGACGATAGGACGTAGTCAGAAGGCCAAGCGTGGGGATGCCGGGGATCGAATGTAAGTAGACGATCTCTCCGGCTCCTCGTAAAAGCGCGGCAGGGGCCGCTGTGGTTTTAGGAGTATTCCGGTTGGGTTCCAGCTGGCCGGTGAGTCCCACACTCCCCCTCGTCTGTCACCGGCGGGGGATAGCGCGCAAATGCGTTTCCACAGCGATATAAAAAAAAAGGAGATGTGGGTGACCCAAAAAGCGATGAATGGATTGTGTGAATGAATATATTTAAGTGCAGATATGATGGCTGATAGGAGTCTATGGAAGATAAGGACATTTTGTACTGGTCACAATTCACGTTTGATGAGGAGAGACCAATAAATGATTTTATTTTTCCTACCCAATAATTACTGCCGCTTCTACTTAATCTATATATGGTTTTCTGTTGTCATTATTCAGTATTTTGCCATCCATTACTGGACGTAGACCTTCCTCATAGTTTGCCACAGAGTGCGATCTATTATGTACTGTTCGTTTTGGTGTTCAGATAAATGAAATGAAATTTACTAATTTGATTTTTTCACGCTGGCCAGATGAGTTGGCATAGGATTTTATTACAAATGTCTATTGAAGTGAATATTTGCTTACAGCTTAAATCCTGAAATTCAGAGAATTCCTCCACAATATGGAGGCATTGGCTGATAGGTAATGTACCTGGTCAGAATGGTTGCATAATACATATGCCAACCGTACGTTCTTACTAAAATTTTCTTCTTTTATGCTGTGTGGTAGCGGCTACGAATACTACCAACCCTTACTTTGCTCGTGGATGTCGTAAAAGACGACAAAGAGCTTTATAACGATTTAGGCCAACTCTATCGAATGCCGTTTGGTCAACAATTACATTCCCAATTAGGGTTGACGTCTGGCAGGCCATCAGTCATAAAACTATTGTCAATAACTTTTGCAATATGTACTATGAAAGAAGAGTATATATTGTATCGACCGCAAGTAATTGAGTTAAGAGTAGGAGAATGATGAGTAAATTTTTCTTTTTTTGAAGTGAATATCTGCTTACATCTTTTACAGCGCCCATGAGTCTGGTGATAAATCATATTATTACTTTCGTACTATACAGAAATCAATTAAAACACAATTCATTAAAAAATATTGCAGTGGACTTCATAAATAATCAAATTAAAATTAAACTCAAAATAATTATTTTTTGGGTCACAAAAAAATATAATGCGCGGCAATCGAACTCATTACACTTGGCAAAGTAATTTACTATATAGATCACCATCAGTATATATATATATATATAATTCGATCGTATGACAGTATCCTACTATCAAGCATGGTCCAATCTCCGGTTATCATCACCTTTTCAGTGGACCATAACATGTATCAGTGAAATGACTGACCCACCTCAACGTTGTAATGGTTAAGTAAAACCGGTGAGAAATCTAGTGGGGGTCCATCTTGTATTCATTGGCTGTCCGAGCCATAGACAATATACACAGAGTTATCTATGGCTAGAATGACAATTACTTTGTATTATATTAATCTTTATGTCTATTTAATATGGACAGTGCGACTTAAATTATGCAGTTCGTTTTTGAAGTGATAGTGTTTTTATTTTAATTTTTGCATCTATAGGTAAAAGTGTATAAAATAAAATTATTTTTATGTCGCGTTAGTATTTCAATTTAATTTTGCTGATGTTTCGAACATCTTATAAAGTTTATACATACATTACATCACGCCATATCCCTTGCAGGGTAGGCTGAAAGAACAGAGTACTGCAGAGTGAACTGAGAACTCTATCCTTGCATACTTCACTTGCTTCCTCAACATTCATAATTCTCTTCATACACGCTCGCCGGTTTCGGAGACTCTTGACTCCACCTTCCTTCAGTACGTGACCAATCTGGTCTAGGCAGGTTAGTCTCGATCTCCCCTGGTACCTAGTTTATAGGCATTAGAGGATTAAGGTATTCTTATCATTTTCTTGTGTTGACAATTAGCTTTTTTTATATGAAGCCATTCTTGCCAGTGTCGAACTAAACTTTTATTCATTAAAAATTACAAGTTTCATCATATTAGTCATAGTCAGTCAGTGATTTAAATTTTCGTCTTCAACAGTGGTATCACCACACCTGTTAATGATTTTGAAATTTTAATGGAAAATGAAATTATCTGTAAAGCACTTTTATATCATATTCACTATACTCCAGCAATTCTTCTGCATTACGTTACATAAAATGCCATCTAAATTATTTAATATAACATGTTATAACATTAAAATACAAGACTACTACATGACGTTTATAGATTCCCGCCAAAAGTCCATTAGGCTATTTTTCACCAAAACTGTTGATCTTTATTTATATATATTACATTATGGTATCTAAAATGTGGGTCAAAATTTAGTTACTAATACTCTAACACGCAGATAAAAAGCACTGATGACTTATTCGGCTTGA
Organism: Lymantria monacha; assembly: GCA_905163515.2. Classification (NCBI taxonomy): domain Eukaryota; kingdom Metazoa; phylum Arthropoda; class Insecta; order Lepidoptera; family Erebidae; genus Lymantria; species Lymantria monacha. The sequence continues at coordinate 18,409,012 of LR991107.1, read as the reverse complement.
GCCATTTTACTCCTCCTTTGACAATGTATGTTGATAAAATGTACTAAACGTTAGGAAACTAAGTATTAAAAACTTTTGAACAGCTACATAGTCCTACGATATTCATAATAATATTATGTACATGAAAAGATCCAAAATATGTGTTTTTTTTTATCTCAACAGTTGCTATGAAAACGGCCACTGCGTATAACACTTGATGGCTATGGGCGCTTGATAGAATTCAACTAAAGATTGTTTGAAAAAAAAACAAAGTTATAAAAAGTTGTGGCTGTTTCCTCCGCTTTATATATTCTTTTAATAAAATTATTTTGTTTACCAATAATACTATCAGTTCTATGATTAGGGTTTAATTAAAAAAAAATCTTTCACTTTAAAATAGTAATATAGATTACGAATACATTATATATTTTAAATTATCTAATATTTTATTTGCAAAAATTGGATTTATTTAGTTTCACGCGGTCCATCTGGTATAACCTGTATTTTTGTAAGTTTGATAATAATAATCTGTGATTATAAACAGTGTAATTTTGGTGGTAATCTCTAAAATTGTTGGTTCCAGTTTTAAAATTTGACATTTCACGAAGTTTCCCTTCGTATATTACATCTCCAAGAAACGCGATCAAAATTTTATATTCATTAAAAATTAATAAAAATAATTCTGTCATAAATCAAAATTAACTGTATTTATTATTTTTAACGAATCGTAATCCCAAAATTGTATAGTTATGTATATATAAATATTCTTTGCCCTTATAAGTATGTGTTTTCGGGCTAACAGCCAACAGACACCATTGCAAATTATGACCCCACAAACCACAAATTGGGCGCCAGTAATCATAACTTGAATATACACAAACACGCCTATATCTTACGATAAGCCGTTGACAACCCTAGCAACTAGGATTAGTGACGTGGGTAGCCCATAATCCCGCCGTATCCCGGGACAACACGGGAACTATTTGCATACGATTGCAGTTAAACGTCATGTGCGGGGATTTGAGACAGCGTGGGCGTCTTAGCAGGATTGCCGCAAGTCGGTTGTAATTTTGTGTAATTTCTGTGTAGATTACTTGATAGATTTAGTCTAGCAATTAGACACGTTTGATTTTGAATAAATCTTTGTTTTATGAACGTCTCCTATTCTAAACAATTAATGTATTCGGATAAGCCAATTGTAGATTGGTTATGATATATTAAAGTTATGTGATTAGTGTTATATATTACACTTATTCATTTTGTTTTTGCATTTAATGATAGTTGATTATAAAACATAGCTTATTAGTGTATCTTCTCAGCTCATATCATATCAGCCAACCTTCTGATTCTAAGCTCGAGATTATTATACAAGAAGGAGGGAGATTTACAATATCATGCTAGTCAGACATGTTGGTATAGAGGCATCCCACTGGAGCTATTTCTTATTAAACATGTTGTACCATTTTTTTATTTTTTTTTTTTATTTTTTTATAAAAATATTGCAAAGAAATAACAATAATAGACTAAACCGCTGAGTTTCATGCCGGATCTTCTCAGTAGTGGTCAACTTCCGATCCGGTGGTAGTTTATTGTATTAATTTAATATGTTAAAGTTGCATATGCATAATAAATGAATTTGAATTTAGAGTTTTGTTTCGAGTTTTTCTTTTCTTGTGTAGATATTATATGCATACTATATCCATTAGCCGTCTTTTATTATACCCATAGACAAGTTTGGTGGTTATAAATTTTATTCCTTTTGCGTCACCACACGGAAATTAGTGTATTAATTATATTAAATTATTTATAGTTTCAGGAAGAAAAGGTTTAGAATTCTTATAGTGGGTAAAGTTATAAACTAACTTAATAAATTAAAATTTAAATGATATATTGTAAAACAGAAACCATTTTAGAATGCGATTATTTACATAATTTATTTTTGTTTTCAATACTTATACTGCTTAAAGAAAAGTTATGGGACTAAGACTATTAATTGAGTAGTGACCATAAAAGTAATTCTTTTTTATTTAAAAAAATACACCACGTTAAATTATTATCGCAAAACGCATATAGTGATTAAAAATATAAAAAAGTTGCTAATTTTTTATAGATTGTATCAGCCATCTTTAAAAAAATATTTCAACAATTGAATTTTAAGTGTGGATACAATACGAATTTAGCTCTTCTTTATTTAAATTTTGATATAAGTTGAGAGTATTTTAAACGCTATGCATTTATAGAATTCGTGGTTTATAAATTCATTCTTGTGATGGTAAGATGTCTTATTTTAGTGGTACTTGATACTGAAACATCAATAAAATCGAATGACCGATATATCTATAATGTAAACACAATGCATCTCAACAGAAATACTACAAGGTTGCCAAATTATACGACTATGTAAGAGAGCCCTAGTTTATAGTCTTCAGACGTTTAACGCATATAATGGCTTATTAACGTCTGTACTCTCACAGTTGACCTCGATCAATGTAGGAATTTTGAGAATATTCCAGAATTGTGAATAATAAATACCATGTAGTGAAATAAGCAGTTATTTTTTTAAAAAAAACATAATTCAACATTGTATTAGGCACTCTCTAAATATGTATTTGCATTGCTGATGTATTAGATTAGGCGTATATTTAATAGATATTATGTTTTCCATATGATTCAGGTATAAAAATTGACAATACTTCGAGCTGTATCGGTTGCACTCGTTCTTCTGTGCTAAAATTTAGCCATATCATTATCATTCGTTATTATCCTGCTCTTATCCTAAATGGTCTACGCAATATATATTCCTCTTCCAACGTACATATTGCAAAAGTTATTGGCAATAATTTTTTGACTGGCTGCATGCCTGACATTAATCCTCCTTGGGAATGTAATTGTTGAACAAACGGCATTAAGTGGAGTTGACCCAGGTCGATATTAAGTTCTTAGTTGTCTTTTACGACATCAACGAGCAAAGTAAAGATTGATAGTTTTCGAAGTCACTATCGCATAGCAAATTTAGCCATATATAAATGATATATAGATTAATTCTTGTATAGATCATCATATATAGATTAATTTAGCTGTGTGGTAGTGGCTACGAATACTACTAATCCTTATTTTGCTCGTGTCCGTATTAGTTTATACCCCTACATAAATGTTTACTGCATATAAAGGGCCATTAATGTCTACACGCCCAGATATTAATGGTTTAGGTCTATCTAGGTCACAGTTATCCAGATAGAACTTTAGGAAATTTGAATTATATTAATGTAGATAATAATTTCAATAATAATCTATGGTTATTAGCGAATAATTTTGACGTTGTATGGATTTTTAATAGCATTTTGTTTTAGTTTTTTTTATCTGTGGTGACAGAGTAAGTATATCAATTTTTTTAGAGTTGTAGCGGGAAAGGATAAGTGTCATATGGTGCTCTTATATTATATACAATATTTTAGTGTTTTAACGTATTATATTAAGTGATTTTGATGGAATTTTATGTAATGTAATGCGCAGAAAGTACTGAAGTGTAGTGAATATGATATAACAGTGCCTTACATACGTTTTCGTTTTCCACTAAAATTCCCAAAAGATTCCTTTAACAGCGTGGTTATGGGATTGTTGAAGGCGACGATTTGACTTACTGACGAACAATGACTTTAAATGAAATTAATTTATAAATAAAGATTTGACTTAAAGATATTAGTAACCAAGTCACAAACTAAAAAAAATATTGGCGTTGTTTGAATTTTTAATAGCATTTTATTTAGTTTTTTATTCTGTGTAGCAATGGAGTAAGTATACCGTTTTTTATCTATGACAAGTATTATAAAAGGGTGTAATTTGTGCGATATAAGGATTATTCTCTTAGTTTGGTAGTCTTTAAAAAGTAGAATAAAAAATGTAATAAGACAAAGGAACGATAAAATAAAATCCAATCGAAGTAAATACCAAAAAGGACCGTTAACATAAAAAAACATAAATACAAACCTTTAGTGTAATTCCTCACGCGTAGTACAAGGTAACTGTAGGACATTGCACTTGCAAGATCATTCGCGACTACCCCACTTCAATTCTAATCACGTTCAATGACTTTTTTTTTTACAATGCTTGCCTGACGTGGCTTGTAATAAAATATGTTATGTTAATACACATTGTATTTTGTTGCGTAATGTACGTGCAATGACCCAGGATTTTTGCGATTTGGGTCATGTTATGCCGTTTTGGTATTTAGACTCTTTTCGTATGGACAACGTGTGAAAGGTATTTCTTGTAAAACGTATCTCATCTTTTTGCTTGGAATTTCATTTGTTGTCAATGAACTGGATTTAATTGAAATAAATAATAGTGAGTATTGTAAAAATCGACTAAAAGATATAATCATTATCATCAATTTGCTCTTATCCCAATTTATTTGGGTCGACGCAATATGTCTTCTTCCATACAACTCTATCAGACGTAATCTCTGTGGTCACTCCTTGTCTATCCATGTCATGTTTCACGCAATCCATCCATCTTTTCTTCGGTCTTCCCTTACCCCTTAAGCCTTCAACATTCATACTTAAAACTTTCCGTACAACATTACTTTCATCCCGTCTCATCACATGTCCATACCATGTCAATATTTCACTCCTTAACTTTTCCGTCACTGGCGCAACTTTTGGACTAAGAGATATAATATCTATGCAAGGGTAGGAAACCTCTCAATGAAACCTCGTCTCTATACTCGTCTGAACATGTCATTCTCTCTACTAGAGTAGAGCAGGAGAACGGATATGAGCTGAGATGATGATCATGATGATGAAATAATATTTAAAAAAAATCATAAATCGAGATCACGAAACGTCGAGAAATTAAAAATCAAATTTTGATATTTTTGCGTAATAGCAAAACTATTTTTACGCATACATTCTCCGTATTTTTTTAAAATTTGAAATACTCGCGTAATAACATTGAGAAATAATTAGGTTTTAAATTAATTATTATTTATAAATTCGGTGTGGTTATTTACATATTCTTAACGTTATATTTTGTTTTAAAAACGGATCGGAATGAAACAGCAACTGAATAGATCCGGCAAGAAACTCAACGGGCATAAGTTGCGGCCATTTTGTGACAATTTATTAGTGGTAGGACTACACTGTTGACAGTTCTCTGTTTGCAGCCGCGGGCCGATCCGTCCGGGGTTGTACCACACTCTTGCAGAAGATCGACGACTGAGTAATGGCAAATATGCTGATGTGCTTTGTTCGGTGAGTGAGAGAGACGGAAACCCAACTGGATGGGTTTGGGATTTATATTGGTAGGCAGCGGCCTAGCTAAAACTTTGGTATTGCAAAGTTCTAAAGGCGGCAGTGACACTTACCATCAGGTGTTCTGCTTGCTCGTTTGTCACCAAATCAATACATTTTTTTTTATTCTATGCAAATAAAGCATTTAGTTCTTTCTTTCCTTTTAAAAGTTTGTCATTTAATAAATCTGTATTAGTTCACATGATATGCTTGAATATATTATGGCATAAGAGAATATTGAGTTGTAATTAACTTGATAGATGACTCGGTGGAATACCAAGATATTCTCCAGGACAATTCTTGGAGAAAACCAATTGTAATTGTCAAACTATCTATAACGCGCTGAGATTATAGTATTATCCAATCTAGATAGGTACATGTTTATCCAAAAATGGACAACAGAATGTCCTACTCGTCATCAATTTTCAATTCAATTAAACTGCACAGTTGGAGTAGCAATTTATCTCAGTTCGTTTAAGTCCCCCATCATCATAGCAGAGAACTTGACCTACTACACCACGCTGGTAAGACGGGTTGGTTTATAATTTTATTTCGAGTTTTCCTTCTCTTACATACATGTTATATGAATATTATATTTTTTAGTCGTCTTTTATGATCATCATTAATTCAACATTTCAGCCTATCGCCGTCCACCGTTGAACGTAGGCCTCCCTCATGTTATGCTACAGAGTGTGGTCCTGTGCCGCCTGCATCCAACGACGCCTAGCGATATTCACCAGGTCGCCTTTCCATCTAGTGGAGGGGCGTCTTACACTGTGTCTTCTATGATACCCACGAGCAGTATAGACGGTGGTAAATTATATATTTACTTCATCACCACACAAAAAAGATTTCATAGTTAAGATCACGGGTTCTATCCCGGTGACGGAGTAAGAATATAATTCACCACCCCTATCTTACCTGTGGGTGATCGTAAGAGACGACTAAGGGATATTAAACGCATATAAAGTCTATGCAAGAAAAGGAAAACTCAAAACAAAACTCTATACCAACACGTCTGACCAGCGCGGTATAATAGGATAATTTCCCTCCCTTACGGAGGAGACCTGAGCCCAACAATGGGACATATATGAGCTGGTAATGATCACAGGTTCGATTACCACGTAGAGTATAATACTCTGTGCTATCTACAAATTGTTGTTTAGAGTCTGGCTGTAATTTGTGTTCGATAATTATATGTTGGTAAAAACCACTTCAATTCCTTAGTTAAAAAAAAAAACACATAAACAACGAGAAAGCATCAACTCGGATAGATATAAAATTTTAAATTCGTCATCGTAAGTGAAGGTAAACGCATGAGTTACTTTTTTCAATTTGCAATTTGTTACAATTTCGAAATTGTTATTCAACTAAAGTAGTATGCAAGTCACTGCGTTCGCTACATTATACCTACACAATAAAAATATCCAGTGTTGGATTGTTGGATAAAAACGGTTTCTTTTTTAAATTTTATAAAAACAAACAATTTTAAATGTTTTAAATTTTTTTTATTTTAATTTTATTTACAAATACTGTAACTATGCTGTGTGATAGCGGCTACAAATACTACCAACCCTCACTTTAGTTGAAGATGTCGTACAAAACAAATAAGCCAGTTCCCTATATAACTTAAATAATGTTTTTTTTTAAGGCAAGAAACTAGTCTTAATTATCTTGTATTTGTAGATACATGGGTAATTTAATTTTTGTAGAAAATATAATTATTCGCGTATACCACGCGAATAATTATATTATACCTATAACATTTTATTGTATTATAGAAAAATAATAACCAAATAGTAATATCGGTAACTCTATGTAAAATATTTCATTATTATAATAGAAACGTCATCTCTTTTACGAAATCTTTCTACTCTGTGGTATTTAAAAATAATTAACTTTTTTTCCTTGAAACAAAATAATTGCCTTTTAAAAATGTCAAATACGTTAAAACAAATGTTTTTTTCTTGACATATGTATGATAATATTATCCTATAAGTGCAGTATAAGAAAAAATACAGTCATTTTTATTTTTGAAAAGTCCTTGATTTTCATATATCGAGAGTAGAGCATCACCTCAACGCTTCGCTTATAAGGCGTACAAAAAGACGTAGCGTAAAAGATTATACATATTGGTATATTAAAATAAGTTTTATTTTATTATAGAGAACCATAAAATATTTGCGTTCAGATAATTAGTTGAGTCAACTTTTAATAAATAATGTTTATACGCTTTAAATATAGACGCCATTATCATAGTAATAAAACCATTAAAAACAAACATCTATTGGCTATAACCTTGACGATTTCAAGAGGGGGGATCACTTGACCGATTGCCAAATAAAATATTAGCTTCTGAAAGAGGTCGTGTAACAAAACTATTGTCAAAGTTGTGACTCATGAAGTTTTGAAGGTGCTCTTATGAAGTCTGTAATAATTTATCGAATGCCCGCAATTGCAAAGTTTATTATTAAATTTATTGTGATTTAATATGATTATTAGATATATTATCTTTTTAAATTGCAACTGAAGAGCTTCGAATTATTAGTTAACTAGCAGTTAACTTGTCCTTTCCAATCCAAACTTAAGCCTTCCCATAAACACACCTACAGTAGAGTATTTCGTGGTTAGTAAAAAGTAAAATAAATGCGATAAAAACATAAAAGACCGAGAAAATGTTGAGAGTCGCCATGATCGCCACAATTGACAGACAATTTGACGGTTGCAATTGATGTCATAAGTTTCACATGTGTTTCTATGCATTTTGCAATCTCTTACCTATTGGATGTTGATGCTATTGCACGCCTCATAAGCGAAGCGTTGAGGTCTTGGTCTACTCTCGATATATGAAAATCAATAACTTTTCAAACCTGAAAATGATTGTATTTTTCTCACGTTGCACTTATAGGATAATATTATCATACATATGTCAAGACAAAATATTCGTTTAAACGTATTTGATATTTTTAAAAAGCAATTATTTTGTTTAAAGTTAGTATAGTTGATTAAAAAATATTTGAAGACGTCCAGATTAAATATTGTGGATCTGGCACGATCACGACCGTAAAAATTAATGTATCAAAGTATTTCTTTTTTTTTAAAAGCGTCATAATCGCAGCGCGCTGTTTTCTCCTGAATAGTTATATGGAAAAAAGTCTTTCCTTTGAACATATTCGTATTTTATGTGAATATACATACTCACCTAAAAACTTAAAAACCAAAACTTCATAGCATCAATTTTTCTCACAGAATATATATAAAAAAAAAAATTGAAAAAAACTTATTCCTATTTCCTTATAAGCATAATACTTGAGACATAAACACATCTATGTCTAGGAAAATGTTGCATTAAAACGCATCAGCTTTATTAGAATGCCTCTTGGGTATGCATTTATTAGTCCATGTGAATACGTGTAACCAGAACCGTAGTACAAGTATCCGGGATCATGTACGCATGGCACAACACTATTAGTGCAAATATATTAAGTATGCTAGAAGGGATTCCCTGTGAATCTATCTGTTGAAATCGATAATCGGCTTGCGAAAATCGAATCCGGGATAGCTACATAATTACATAACAAATAGGAATGTCTTATACTAAAAGTTATTATAATTTCTAATGTTGCTGTTTGGTAGCGATTACGAATATTACCAAACCTTAATTTACACGTGAGTTGTCGATTAAGAGCTTCTTAATTTCAACCTTTTTTTTTATTTTTGCGGTGGACTATGGATGCGTCTCGCCCCGCCAAATCGGTCTGGGGTGACGGAAGAGACGGCGCGTGACCCCATAGACCCACCATGCAAACTCCTCTCTTCACCGTGCGAGCGGGCCACCGGTACCCGATCTTTGTCTTCGGTGGCCTGCCCGGCAGCTTAAGATCAACCTAGGCTAAGTCCATCTGATGCAGATCAATAATTACATTTTTAAAGAGGCTTGACGTAAGGCAAACGGCCAGTCATGAAACTAAAGAGTTTTTGCAATATGTAAGATAGAAGTGAGTACTTACTTGCTTTTGATTGCGTCGACCACAAGTAATTGGGATCATCATTCTCCTACTCTTGTCCTAATTACTTGGGGTCGATACAATATGTACTTTTCTTTCATAGTACATATTGTAGAAGTTATTGGCAATAGTTTTATGACCGGCCGGCTGCCAGACGTCAGACGCCTTAGGAATGTAATTGTTGACCAAACGGCATCAGATGTAGTTGGCCCAGGTCGTTATAAAGCTCTTAGTCGTCTTTTACGACTTCCACGAGCAAAGTAAGGGTTGGTAGTATTCGTAGCCGCTACCACACAGCTCACACACCACAAGTAATTGGGATAAGAGGAGAATAATAATGATTATGCTAATAATGATTTTTAATGATTGTATTACATATATAAAACGAAATTATTTTTATGGACTTTCAGCGTTCATACATCACATTTGAAATTAAACGCGTAAAAATTCGTAAAAGTAGTTTAATTGAGTTTTTATTTCATAAGAATAGATATGTAGATATTTGGATTTTGGTAGGAAAGTGTAAATGTCATGAAGTAATTTTGTTTTACATTTATTATTGTAGTGTAATTATTATCATCTTAGTTTATATAAGTATCACATTTGGGCTCAAGCTTCCTCCACAAAAGGAGGGAAATTATTCTATTATACAATACTGATCAGAAGTGATATAAGATGATGCAGAGAATGTGAGCATGTAAATCACTATTTTTTCAAATTCACTAAACTTTAGTACGTTTTCTGTATAACATAAATTACTACTAAGAATAATTGACTTTAATATAATGCACTAAAACTTTACTGTGTAGTGACGGATTAAGAATACAATTCAACATCCTCTTTTTCACAAGCAAGTGTTTTCCGTGTGGTGACGGAGTAAGAATACTATTCACCATCCCATATCTTACCCGTGGGTAATCGTACGAGACGACTAAGGGATTTAAAACGCATATAACATCTATGCGAGAGAAGGATAACTCGAAACACAACCCTATACCAACACGTCTGACCAGCGCGGTACAGTAGGTTAATTTCTCTCTCATTACGGAGGAGGCACGAGCCCAGCAGTGGGATATTTATGGGCTGTGATGATGATGATGATGAAGTGTTTTCTTAAAATACGAATAGCAACTTGAAAAAAAACTTATCATGGCATCATATCTGACCAACGTGGTATAGTAGTCCAATTTCCTATCCTTTGTGGAGAAAGCTTGAACCCAGCAGTGGGACGTATGTAAATGAGCTAAAGATGTTGATTGTGATAATTAAAAAAAAGTGCGTTTATAGTTACCTGCCATTTTAGTCACGTACCTACCCGTCGGAGCTGATAATAATAGTATCTAGTAAATGCGCTAAGATATATTTGCTTCGAGCTATATTTGAATTTGATATCAATACTTATATATCTTTAGCCGTAACTGTAGGAAACAAAATGTTTTGCGTTGAAAGTTTAAGCGAAACAACTTGATACAAGTTCTTGCAAAAAGATCGACGGAATGCATACGAGATGTGGCTTCACTGTAAGCTGAGAATTATTTATACATCTATTTTTTATATATAGAATCATTTTGTTTTCATACTGGCAATGAAATTGTATTAAAATGTGGCTCAAAAACTGACACTGTAGCGGGTAGATATAAAATCTCTGTAATAACACTTATTGGACGTGAGACACCTCAGTCCTCCCGTGACTATGAATGCTGTAAAGTGTTTGAAACGCTTTGAAGTTTAAAAATCAAATACAAACGCGATAGAATCCGTAAAAATAGTTTATTTCAAATGTAAACTTACGTAAACATCAGAAATAGTTTAAAAAAAATGAGATTTATTTTGTTTAATACTTGCTTAAACATTTGAATTCGAAAATACGTAGTTAATTATACATATTATAAGTTTAAATTGCTTATAATTCTCAATTTCAGTTTGAAATAGAAATGTATAGTGCACTGTAATATTACTGAATGTTGGAGTCCACGTTAGTGTGGGGTCATTGAATAAACTCTCCACGCTGCGCTTATACAAAGACGGTAATATCAATAAATATATATGTAGACGTATAGATAAAGAAAATTAAATAAAAAACCGGTAAGTGCGAATTAGATTTGGGCATGAAAGTTTCCATACCATAATCTATAAAACGGCAAAAAAACTCACGTTGGTGGTATGGGAGCACTTTCAAATATTAATTTTATTCTGTTTTTTTTTTGTATTTGTTGTTATAGCGGCTACAGGTAATACATAATTTGTGAAAATTTCAACTATTACGATTTCAGATACAGCCTGGAGAAAGACAGACGAACGGACAGTGGAGTTTTAGTAATATGATTTCATTTTACTCTTTAGGTGTAGAACTCTAAAAAAAAGAAAAAAAAAAACTAGATGACGTGTGACATAAATACGTAATAGAAGCGACACTTTTGTAATACAAAGTCGATGGGAAATATTTTAATTATTCATTATTCATTTTTAAATAGCATAGTTTGCGTTTAATATAAAGTTATGAAAGGTAGAATAGTGCACGTCTCACTATTCCTAAATTCGTCAGAAAATAGCTTAAGTGACGTTTACATCGCATAGTTTAGCCTATTCGTCACAAATTTTGAAGTGAAAAGTACATAATATGAAGTACGCGAGATAACAGTTGGACCGACGAATTAGTAAGGATTGCTGGAAGTCGTTGAATGCGGGCGACACAGAACCAAACTTTTTGTCGAAATATGAGAAAGGTCTACGTCCAGCAATAGATGGGAAAAGGCTGAATGATTACACGAAATAGCAGTCACCTATACTTTATTTTTATATAAAAATATTTCAGTCCAAAATTTCAAAGTCCTTCCATAAATAGATTGATTTCAAAATGACCGCTAACATTCGCGCCACATCCTTAGTTCTTGAAACTATTTTCTATTAGCGTGCACAGTTCAGCTGTTACTGTTCCTCAACTCGTCCCGATATAAATATAATCAAATATTTATATCTGCTACAATATAGTTGCACGTATAGTTGAGATGCTATTATTTTGAACGTGATCGTAAAACTGTATTACTAGATATGTATTGGTTACTGTAAGCGCGTGGAGTAATAGTAAAATAGTTACTATTTCTTTCTTTAATCGTTAAAATACGATTAAAAAATTCAAGGACATAAAATCAATATAACAGAAAGGAAGAAATCTAAATAAAGTCTCAGCTTATTGCCGTCCACTGCTAGATGTAGGCCTCCCTCATGTAACGACACAGAGTGCGGTCCTGTGCCGCTTGCATCCAACGACCTCAGCAACCTTCATAAGTCCGTCTGTCTAGTGGGGGCGCGTCCTACACTGCGTCGTCTGGTCCGCTCTAGAACCTTTTTTCCCCAGCGGTTGTCGCCCTGCTCAAGTTGTACATAATGAATTTTAATATTTACACGAGTATTAATAAATATTGGAAATAAAATTACTTTTAATGACTTTAAATTTTTGTACTGGGAATGAATTTGTATTAAAAGTGTGGGTCAAAATTTAATAACTGAACTGTGGCGGGTAGATATTAATTTCTGTAATAACGATGACTTATTAGACCTGAGACACCTTAGGTTTCTCGTGACCATGATGATGAAAGTAGTTTTAAAATTCTACCACAAACCGTCGAGCTAATGCGGTATAGAATGTGTTAATTGCATGCACGATCATGTAGTTACCAAAAAGTTGATTGTGTAAGATAATATTTTTATAATTCACCAAGTGCTAGGACCACGCTGTTGACAGGTTTCTGTCAACAGCCGCGGGCCGGTCCGTCCGGGATAGTACCACACTCTCGTAGTAGATCGACGTCTGAGTAATGACGTTAAAGTGTGTTAGGCAATGTATTATTGCGCTTCGTTCGGTGAGCGAGAGAGCCGGACACCTAATTGGGTGGGTTTGGGGCTTGTATCGGTAGGCAGCGGCCTAGCTTTATACACCCTTATTATTCCAAAGGCCCATGGGCGGCGGTAACACTTACCATCAGGCAAATGCGACGTAGTTATTTCAACTTATATATGATGTCGAATATCATCAATTACATAAATATGTTATCCACGCAAGCGATGCTGTTGTCATAACTAGAATATACATGCCTCTTTTTGATGATGATAGTATTTGAATACAGTGTTATAAAAATATTGACGCAATACAAAAAGGTTTATATAAAATTGTATAATAACTTAGAACAATGAATTATTTTAAAGTTATTTCTGTAAACATCAAAGATATTATATGTTTTAATGCGATTATAAAAAGAAAATTTTAAAATTGTTTCCACGTCAAATAGATGTGCTACGTCAATGCTAAGATTTTTTTACGGTTTTTTTTAATCACGATATTATTATCTACTTGAGTCTGTGTGGTAGCGGCTACGAATACTACAAACTCTACTTTGCTCGTGAATATCGTAAAAGACGACTAAGAGCCTTATAACGACCTAGGCCAGCTCCATCTGATGCCGTTTGGTTAACAATTACATTCCCAAGGAGGGTTGACGTCTGGCAGGCGGCTGGTCATAGAACTATTGCCAATAACTTTTACAATATGTACTATGAAAGAAGAGTAGCTACATATTGTATCGACCCCAAGTAATTGGGATAAGAGTAGGAAAATGATGAATATTACTAATTATACTATGTTTGAAACAATAAATAGTAGATAGTTCATGTTTGTTATCGTACATTTTAAGCTTAAGTAATTTGGGGTGAGCTGTTTATAGTTTACAGGACTCTCTTTTAGATTCTGTATTGATCTGACTCGACCTAGCCTGGGATTTTATGGGAATCTATCTATTAATAAGACGAATTTCCGTTATTATTTACTTAATCTGCGTGTGGAGACAGGTTACCCGCGAGGGTAAACCGCCGGGCGGGCCACCGAAGACAAAGATCGGGTACCGGTGGCCCGCTCGCACGGCGAAGAGAGGAGTTTGCATGGTAGGTCTATGGGGTCACGCGCCGCCTCTTCCGTCACCCCGGACCGAACTGGCGAGGCCAGAGGCATCCATAGTCCACCGCAAAAAAAAATGTAGAGACAGGTTAAAAATAGAATCTTTTATTTAAGAACTGCATGAGTGACTGTCCTATGGTGTTCATAAAACTAGCTGACGGGTTACTAGAATTGGCTGAAACAACTTGTCTATCAAGCGTAGGGATTATGGCATTCATATCTTTGAGATATTTGTCTTCGATAGGCTAGGGATGAATGGAATTAAGTGCTTATGTAATAATTTTGCAAAGTTACCTGTTTGTTAATAGTTTTATTAATCTTTATATTAATAGTGGTAGGACCACGCTGTTGACAGTTTTTTTATCTACAGCCGCGGGCCGGTCCGTCCGGGGTAGTACCACACTATCGCAGAAGATTGATGTCTGAGTAATGATAATGTGCTATTGCGCTTCGTTCGGTGAGCGAGAGAGCCGGAAGCCCAACAGGGTGGGTTTGTAGATTTTATTGGGAGACAGCGGCCTAAACTATACCCTTGGTATTGCAAAGGTCCATTTGCGGCAGTGACACTTACCATCGAGTGTGCTGCTTGCTCGTTTGCCACCATAAGCAATAAAAAAAAATATTATTTTGATATCTTTTCTTGTAAGTCAAGTAAAAATGGTCAGACGTTAGGAATTTTAAGTTCGTTTTCCAGCAGTATACTTGCAAATAAAGCAATATGTATGTACTACATATTGAAAAAAATATTGGTAATAGTTTTATGACCGACCGTCTGACTGTCATCAATCCTCTTTGGGAATGTAAGGTCGATATAAAGTTCTTAGTCGTCTTTTACGATATTCACGAGCAAAGTGTTAGTAGTATTCATAGACGCTACCACACAGCATTACAAAACTCTTTATTACAAAATCCATTCAATATTTGCATCGGTACTACTTACAATAAGATATATGTATCTAATAAAATGTATGTATATAAAAGCATCTAATGGATCCCATGTCTTCACTAACATTTTTGTTCATGCCTCATTTCATAGCACACGTGGTTCATTTTACGATTTAACGATCGTAAATCCGCCGTAGCGTCAAGAAAAATACAATAATTTCGTAATGTTGTTAGTTGAGTCGTTAAACTAAGAAAATTCATTATTTGGTTTTACTTGCAGTAAAAATTGGCACTGTTTACTTGAAATACGCTAGACATTGATATAAATATTGACTTAAAAAGAGTTTTATAGTGTTTCTTTTTTAAGTTATTCGTGATTGTTCATGATAACAAATGACGCAAATCGTTTCCCGGGATGATATTGTATGATATCTAAATTTAAAACTAGGGTGTTTATTTAAGATCGCGATACTTACCAGCGAGTACATTGTTGTTAGGCGCTAACTTTCTACAGAGAACATAAAATCAACGGCCAATAGGTAATTGTTTCAGGAATTATATTTCGTCGAAAATTTTATGAATTAACCTTAGGTATCTATGATTTAATATTAGATTCTTAAAAATAAAATATATTACTGGCTTTTCATTGTTGGGTAAAAAATTATACTGTGCCCAATATTTTTAAAAGATAAATCAGTTCTTTTCATTATAGGTTCTATCACTGTCATTTCAAACAAAAAAAAATCAATCTCATGTCATGTATATCTTGTCCTTCTAGCAAAAAAAAAGCAATCTTATGCTATGTATATTACTATTTTCAGTAACCTTTGTTGATGTATAACTGGTAAAAATGACGATACATTAAATCGTAGAGCTGTGTGAAAATTTTCTTTACATCGGCCATCGATATGTCCAACAAATAACTTCAAAAACGACAGCATTTCGATTGTCGGACATATTATTTACATATATCGATAGTTTAATACGTCATTAGGCCGCTCTCTAATCCACCAACGTCGATGTTTTACATAAATATATGCACGCAGGTGCACATGCACACTTGTTTCTAAGAAGCTTTTCAACATTATTGGAATGCATACCGTTTAAGTACCTAAATACATATAATCTTATTTGCAAACATTCTGCATTCCGCTTACAATAGGATTTATTGTAAATTTACGTGCTGCGTACGATAATCGCGTCTGTACGCATCACCTGTTGCGCGCCAAAACCGCGCGTGGCAAGATGGCCGACCGCGCGCTTTTTTTTCACGGCGTCTTTCCGCGTGTTCTGTGATTTTGGCCAGTTCTCCTGTGTGACGTCAACGACCCAGTTAGGTACGCCAACCGGTGCCACGGCCAAGTCCACCCGGGCATCCCCAATGAACCAGAGCCAATGTCTATAAAATAAATTGTACGCACGGAATTAAAAGAAAAAAAATTATAATGAAGTAAACGTCAGCTACTGATTTGCCGCCAAAACCTGGGTGAACGCACTCCAGTGTTTTGGCATGGTTCGTTGGATCTCGTCCTAATAGTTCGTTTATTTGATTAGATGTTTTATATTGGGTTACGACCTTTCGATCAGCTGTGATTGTTTTACGTATGCTGCCATTCATTTTAGGTTTAGTTTTGTCGATATGCCAACGACAAAAAGCGAAATGTTTTTCGTAGCAGCATTGACAATGAAAACTTTTGCATCTACTTATAATGGACAAAACGTTCGCAAAAGTATTTTAAAATCGTTCAGCGTTAACTCGTGATAGATTTCTAAATGTTAGTAATCAAACTATTTGTGAGCGGTGGATTTTATCATCAATGTATGCTTCGTCTAAAAGTATAATAACATGAAAATTGCGTTTACCGTGTATGATATCATCATAGTAGTAGACCGACTTTGTACCGAGAATCCACTATGAGCAAGCCTTTGCCAACAATCTTACTATTCTGCATTTGTTGTTCTTATATTTGCCAAATATTTGCACCTTATCGCTGGCGTATTGTGATAGTTTTACGAGCGCCATTTTATATTTTTATTTCGCGCGCATTTTGGCCATGCGTTCAATATGATGGTTGTTTGTTTTAGAAATTTTGGTTATTATTTTAGTTATTAAACTTTTAATGGAAGGATATTTCTTGATTCATAGATGCATCTGACGCAGGATTGACTGATGCGATGTTTCTTTGCCCATTAGAGACATTATCTATATTGTTACAATTCACAAAATCTGAGTAATATTAATTATTCTCTAGGTTATTTTTATTGTCGAATGTTTACAAAACAGTATCAATTATTTGAATAACTTACCCATACATATTGTAATTTCAAATATTTACTTTTCATTCACGTAGTATCCAAAAATAATCCAATATTTTCGAACAAGTAAAATTTCACAGAGGCTATTGACACAAAACTCTTTTGGCATCATGAGGTTGATATATTGGCTTTTATAACACAGGGGGGATTCCGACCACGTGTTTCCATGGATCCTGCCAAAGGGAACCTGGCAATTGTATTAGACTGCTTACTGGCAACGACTAACAAACAATCAGTTTTGTCTACGACCGTAGCCAACTGAATGTTTTGACTAGAACTTTTTGTTTATTTCTGTCCTAGTATGTTTGGATTATTCAATCATTGACGTTATAAAGAATGTCTATTACAAAGTGTTATGTGTATAACTGTATATGAAAGATTGGAGTTTTTATATAAGTAATATGAATACTGCCCATATAGTCACACGTTAAAAATACAATGCGTCGTTACCCAATTTTTTTTTGTTACTAGGAGTCGTAAGAACCAAGGGAATGTGCAGCAGTGTTATCGACATTCATCACACCAACTATGATTGTTATCTTGCCTGATAAGGACGACGATTATGGCAATATTCTCTCTTTTTGGGGAGATTTATGTCCAAACGTGACCGTCGATTGGCTGGTGGATGGATAAAATAACATTGCTCGTATTATATATCTCATCTAGGGGTATCTTATAGTTACAAATACTACCACACATAAATTTGATCATGGGTGTCGCAAAAGCTGACTAGAAACAAGTGAGGTTAAGTCCTCTCTAGTGAACGATAATATTGCTAAGAGTGTTTGATCTTAAGTAAAATTTTAACTTAACCGCAAATAAAATGCCGTAAGAACGTTGATGCTGTAGAAAATTCATCTTCATTTCTGTTAATATTGTCTGCGTTAATGGCATGTTTGTAAAGTCCCCCGCAATACAAAGATTATTTCCTTAGTGCAGAGTGGCGTCTTTACGATGCCCCGACGATGAAAGCTGTCGGGGCATCGACTCGAGAGGAACCCGCGAGGGTAAACCACCGGGCGGGCCACCGAAGACAAAGATCGGGTACCGGTGGTCTTCTTCTGTCGCCCCGGACTGATTTGGCAGGGCGCGACCATATCCATAGTCCACCGTAAGAAAAAAATTAAATAAAAGGGGGGTGTCTTTAAAAAAAAAAGTCCCGTTGTTGGGTTCTGGCCTCTTCCGCAATAGGAGGGAAATTGATTTATTATATCACGCTAGTCATTCGTCTACGTCTGATCAAGACATCTTACTATTTTTTGTGTCGAGTTCTCCTTCACTTGCAATGATTTTATCTGCATATTATTATATCTCTTATTCATATTTTACGATGCTCACGGCCAAGAGAGGGGGTGACGAATTACATTCTTATTTCATCATCATCGAAATATATTATGATTATTCGCATATTTCTTCTCAACTCTGAGATGAATGTTGATATCGAAAAAATTTTTTTTTTTTTAATAATTTAAAAGTCAACTTTATTACTACCGTTTTATCGCTATTATTATCGCCGTAAAGTATTCGAAACTTCGGGAAATCAAAGATCAAATACAAACGCGATAGAATCCGTAAAAACAGTTTTATTTCAAGCTTTGGTAATTAAAATTAACATACATACATACATATCATCACGCCATATCCCTTGCAGGGTAGGCAGAGAGAACAGAGTGCCAGATTAGTAGATTGAATATGAGCCGGTTATATGCCACTTGAGCTATCCGGGAGTATATATAAAGTATTCGAAACTTCGGGAAATCAAAGATCAAATACAAACGCGATAGAATCCGTAAAAACAGTTTTATTTCAAGCTTTGGTAATTAAAATTAACATACATACATACATACTATCACGCCATGTCCCTTGCAGGGTAGTCAGAGAGAACAGAGTGCCAGAGAACTCTATCCTTGCATACTTCACTCGCTTCCTTAACATTCATAATTCTCTTCATACACGCTCGCCGGTTTCGGAGACTCTTGCTCCACCTTCCTTCAGTACATGACCGATCTGGTCTAGGTAGGTAAGTCTCGGTCGCCCCCGGTACCTATATCCTTTCACTTTCGCATTGTATATCTTCTTAACCAGATGCTCGGCATTCTTTCCACGCGTCCGAACCATCGGAGCGTTCCCTTTCGCATCTTTACACCAATATTCTCTTTCATAACTACACGCTCTCTTACGTCGTCGTTACGAATAAAAATAAAAATATATTTTATTAAAACAGTTTTATTTCAAGCTTTGGTAATTAAAATTAACATACATACATACATACTATCACGCCATGTCCCTTGCAGGGTAGTCAGAGAGAACAGAGTGCCAGAGAACTCTATCCTTGCATACTTCACTCGCTTCCTTAACATTCATAATTCTCTTCATACACGCTCGCCGGTTTCGGAGACTCTTGCTCCACCTTCCTTCAGTACATGACCGATCTGGTCTAGGTAGGTAAGTCTCGGTCGCCCCCGGTACCTATATCCTTTCACTTTCGCATTGTATATCTTCTTAACCAGATGCTCGGCATTCTTTCCACGCGTCCGAACCATCGGAGCGTTCCCTTTCGCATCTTTACACCAATATTCTCTTTCATAACTACACGCTCTCTTACGTCGTCGTTACGAATAAAAATAAAAATATATTTTATTAAATTTAATGCTTAGTAGATGGAGTACTTTTAAAATTATATACTTAAGATATACAGACTTAGAGGTAGTGGTAACTAAATATTATAAAATGTCCAAATTAGGTTTGAATTATACAAGAATCAATTATCTGTTGGTAACCACTTATAGAGTTCTGTAATACTAGGGGCATATCCAGGCCACTGTTTACCGTAAGGTAGATTCAGACCTTTTCAGCTCTCAACTAATCAAAGCACAGTAATTTGCTATTATTAAGACGTTAATTTTTAACGAGAGTTTAGCACTGCGCGCGATCAGCTCGCGCGCAGTGCTAAACTAATTCATAATTGCAGACTGAAAACTTATCCGTCACTACATGACGGAGTAAGAATATAATTCACCAACACCTTACCCGTGGGTGATCGTAAGAGACGACTAAGGGATATGTATACAACATACATATGTTGTATACATA
This sequence comes from Lymantria monacha, assembly GCA_905163515.2. Lineage (NCBI taxonomy): Eukaryota > Metazoa > Arthropoda > Insecta > Lepidoptera > Erebidae > Lymantria > Lymantria monacha. The sequence goes on along the minus strand of LR991107.1, from coordinate 18,388,493 downwards.
GCCCTTAGTCGTCTCTTGCACATGCAAGAGAAGGCAAAACACGAAATAAAACCCTGTACTAACACGTCTGACCAGCGCGGTATAGTAGGTTAATTTCCCTCCCATTACGGAGGAGGCCCGAGCCCAACAGTGGGGCATATATGGGCTGTGGTGATGATGATGACTGAGAACTGTTATCAACGTGACTCGGGGACAGAAGGGCGGCCCCATAAAAAATAACTTGAGTGAAAGAAGTTCATAACCAGTTTCTCTACATCGCGTCATATAATACAGAATGAGTAGGAGATACCATGTATTAATGTATTATTATCTCTACTTATATACATCCCACTGTTGGGCTCGGATCTCCTTCACAATAGGAAACTAATTGTTCTAATATATCACATTGGGCAGGCGTAGTAGTAGTAGTAGGACATTTAGTATAAACTTTCATTTGGACGTTTCATTCTCTTGCATATATGTTATATGTACATATTATATTCTTTAGTCGTCTTTTTCGACACGCACGAAGTAAAAAGGGGGACGGTGAATTATATTCTTACTCCGTCATCAAACTAAATGTATATAATTTAATGTAAGTATAGATATAATAAACAGCCAGCTGTACAGGCATTGAGCTAACATCTTGTTGCTATTTATATCATAATGCTAACTCCGAATCTAATTTTATTACACCGGCCGTCAACTGAGCCGTTAGAAGAAGGTTGACACGACAAAACGGTGAATTCGGACGGCTCGGCTGAACGATTTATCTCTATAAAATATGGATATTTATTTATAAAAACCCGATTACGAGCGAAAAATTATGTCAATAGTGGGATTCGAACCCATACCTATTGGAAATCCGTGGAAATGGTTTTTTGGGCAGTTAATTTTTTGCTTGCACGGCGAAGAGAGGTGCTTGCAGGATGGGTCTATGGGGTTGCACACCACCTCTTCCGTGGTTCCGCCCTGGACCGATATGGCGGGGCGCGACCACATCCATAGTCCACCTTAAGAAAAAAAAGTAGGATGGTTGGTGACTTTAAAAAAAATATAACATATGTACAAGAAAGGGAAAACTCGATATAAAATCTTATAACAACCCATCTAATTAGTATGTCGAAGATGTTATTTTCTCTCCCATTGTGATGAGTGATTAATCACGGGTAAACCTTTGAGCGGATTTGGATGAAAATAGCCACATAGATAGACCATTTCTAGGATTAACACAAAGGATATACATATGTATTAGATTATGTTATAACAATTCAACATAATAGTTTAATTTTAGAAAAGTTTTTTACGCAGACGAAGGTAAACGTTAGGAATTTTATAAAATTGTAAATTTTAAAGTTACATTCTTGAATCTCCAAATAGCAACTAATAATTATTATATTTTCTAATAACTCTAAAATACTTCTGACTTTACTTCTATTGTAAGACAAAAATAAGGTTAATGTAAGAAAAAAAGCAGTATGATAATTTTGACCTAAAACTTTCTTGAGTTCACGGTTTTTGCTGGTAAATTACTATCTGTCGCGGACACGCTGGCGATGGCTCCAACCATAATGTTTTAGGGATAAATGTGCTATTCCTTTATTCTTTTACTATTGAAAGATTCAGTTGCCTTATATTTATGACTTCAGTTTTCGAATAATAGCGACCGGCCCATTGTATGGCTGATACATGTGACTTATTGATCGATTAATTTCGATGAGAGTGTGGTACTACTTCGGATGGACCGGCCCACTGCTGTAGAATGAAAACTGTCAACAGTTTGGCCCAGCCCCTATTAATTTCTTCAATTAGTAGGAGAATCAAGTTTATTGGCAATTGTACATACATACATATCATCACGCCATATCCCTTGCAGGGTAGGCAGAGAGAACAGAGTGCCAGAGAACTATATCCTTGCATACTTCACTTCTTCTTCCTCAACATTCATAATTCTCTTCATACACGCTCGCCGGTTTCGGAGACTCTTGACTCCACCTTTTTCAGTACAATTGTATTGTAATAATAATAATCTGCTTTTCCGTGTGGTGACGGAGTAAGAATACTATTCACCACCCCATATCTTACCCGTGGGTGATCGTACGAGACGACTATGGGATATAAAACGCATATAACATCTATGCGAGAGAAGGAAAACTCGAAACAAAACCCCGACACGTCTGACCAGCGCGGTATAGTAGGTTAATTTCCCTCCCATTACGGAGGAGGCCCGAGCCCAACAGTGGGACATATATGGGCTGTGATGATGATGATGATGAATAATCTGTTATTTAAAAAAAATATTTATGTGGTTGCGTTCATATACTTATAGTAATAATTTTTCGCTCTTAAGTTTTTACAATTGACCTAGCATTCTAGATGCCAAATTTAAGTAATTTAAATATGCTTGCGGTTGAACTTCCTTTTGAAAGTAATTCCGAATCTTGACATTTGCCTAACATATGTAGAAACTCCGTTTCTAGTTACTTATAGTTTTAAACCACTGATATAGAGCGAAGAGTGAATGCGGGAAATAGAGTGAACGGAGCGTTGGTGCAACTTCTCGGCAGCCACCACCTCGGCCAGAAGGCACGTGTAGCAATACATAACGCAGTGCTTGTCCCAATATTACTGTATGGAAGCGAGAGTTGGGTATGCAGAAAAGAGTATGAAAGTAAAATTAATGCGGTTGAAATGCGATCTCTGCGGAAAATTTGTGGAGTTAGGCTAACCGACCGCATTCGTAACGACGACGTAAGAGAGCGAGTAGGTATGAAAGAGAGTATTGGTGTAAAGATGCGAAAGGGAATGCTCCGATGGTTCGGACATGTGGAAAGAATGCCGAACGAACGTCTGGTTAAGAAGATATACAATGCGAAAGTGGAAGGATGTAGGTACCGGGGGAGACCGAGACTAACCTACCTAGACCAGATCGGTCATGTACTGAAGGAAGGTGGAGTCAAGAGTCTCTGAAACCGGCGAGCGTGTATGAAGAGAATTATGAATGTTGAGGAAGCGAGTGAAGTATGCAAAGATAGAGTTCTCCGGCACTCCGTTCTCTCTACCTACCCTGCAAGGGATATGGCGTGATGATATGTATGTATGTATGTATGTACTATTATTCATAAAATTTCTACTAAATGTTCATTACAATAGGAATAATAATTATTACAATTTTGGTTCATTACGTGTCACTGCTAGGTCTCAAGTCTTTCTCCATAGTGGGAAGGAAGTTCACATACTACCACGCTGAATAGACAGGTTGGTTGGTCTTGCATAAGTCTTACATGTATATTATACTCTTCAGTCGTCTCTACGACACCCACAGGCAAAATAGGGTGGCAATTGTATTCTTATTCCATCACTACAAAACATTTTTATTATGTATTTGCAAAGAAATCTGAAAATAGCACCGGTGAAGTGAAGAAAATTGAGGAACTTGTGGTTATCTTGGTAGATATAATGAGGAGAGGTGTATGGCACGTTACAAGAAGGCGTGTGAGACTAAGAAAGATAAGATGGTAGGATTGTAATGTGAATGACTAATGATATAGGTTTGAAAGAACTTGTAAGTACTTATGACGGCTGATAAGTTGACTTTTAAATTAATTTATTATTTGATTTTGCATAGGATTCTAGCACTTAATATCCTTTTAGAAAGTAGGTCAAAACTAAATTTTGTGAGTTGTATAAGGAAAATATATAATTGTAAGTAGCATTAGGAAAATCCTAACCATTATAATACACAATAACTGCATCTTGACACGTAATGCCAGAAGAATACTTAGTAGGTTCATTATGGTATTTCAGTTAGGATTTAAAAATAGTGATACAATCATGATTTTTATCTCCCCGCAGTGAAGATGCATTAAAAATCATTTCCTATATATAAATACTGCGGTTGTACTTAAATATTGACAATTTTACGTTTTGAATAAAACTACTTTTACGGATTGTATCGCGTTTGTTTTCAACCGACTTCAAAAAGGAGGAGGTTCTATGTTTCATTGTATGTATTTTTTTTATGTATGTTCAGCGATATTTTTAACCGACTTCAAAGGGAGGAGGTTCTATGTTTCATGCACCGACTTCAAATCGTGTTAGTGGATTTCTAGCATACATTGTAATTATATTTTATAAAAATTAATACGTAATTGGAATTAGACAAGAATTAAATAGTTCGACTTATTTTTCGGTTTTTAGTGTTTTATGTAAGTATTGTTTTTGGCTAATCTTATTTTGAAGTCGGTTTACATTTTTTTTCTAAAAAGTTTAATTATTGATTTTTAATTTCCCGATGTTTCAAACACTTTACAGTAATCATTTTACGTTTTACTTTAAATTAATCCTTATTTCGACTTGGGCCAACTCCACCTGAGACCGTTTGTTCAACAATTATATTCCCAAGAAGTACTAATGTCAGGCAAGCAGCCAGTTATAAAATTGTTGGCAATAACTTTTGCAATATGTAGGAAGAGGAGTAGGAGTACATATTGCGTTGACCCCAAGCAATTAGGATAAGAGTAGGAGAATGATGTAGACCTTAAATTAATCCAATAAATTACCATCAGATTGATATCGAGACTGCTATGTATTTTAGTAGATTTTCAATAAATTCCATGTTCTGACTCCAAATTCCTTGCGTGTTAATAATTCCTCGCTAGCAAATTAGGTTTTATAAATAATTTTGTTTTTGAGGCAGGCTATAGTTCGGTTACATCTCACCCAAACTGTCCAAGGTGACAAGAACGTGCAACCCCATAACCCTCTGTACTGTACCTTTCTATCATTGTTTGGGCAGATTGTTGGTACTTTTCCGTGTGGTGATGGAGTAAGAATACAATTCATCATATTCTTTCTCACAGGTGTTATATCATATGAACCCAAATAAAACACGTCTGATCAGCGTAATATTATAAGTAAATATCCCTCTTATATGGAGGAAGCGAGTCCAACCGTCTTCGATGGTATCAAAATTACTTAGCATATCATATTCTAAATGTTTGTAATTTAACTATTGAACATCATCATATTCATCTTGCTCCTATCCTAATTACTTAGGATCGATGTATATATGACCTCTCCTTCTATACAGCTCTATCAGACGTCATCTCTGTAGTCACTCTCCGTCCATGTAAATTGAAATATTCTTTGGTCTTCTTTAGAGCATTCAACATTCATTCATAGAACTTTTCTCCTAATGTTACTTTTATCCCGTCTGATCACATCTTCTTCTTTTTTCTTCTCGGCTCATATATGTCCCACTGTTAGAATCGAACCTCCTCCATAACGGGAAGGAAATTAACCTACTATACCACGCTGGTCAGACGTAGTAGCATAGGGTTTAGTTTCGAGATGTTTATATATGTTTTATATCCCTTAGTCATCCCTTACAATCATCTACGTGTAAGATAGAGGGCGGTGAATTGTGTTCCTACTCCGTCACCACACGGAAAATCCCTCTCTTAAATCACATATCCATACCATATTTTACGTTCATTCTTTAGCTTTTCTGTCACCGGCGCAACTTTTAAACTTCCTCTAAAACGTTCATTCCTTATTTTATCCATTCTCGTCACACCACACAATCTATCTCAACAATCGCATCTCAGCTATATGCAGCTGTCTTCCATCCGTCACTTTTAGCTATGGAACACGTTACCTAAATCGGTTTGTCAGTAAATCAAGCGACATTAGCATACATAGGAATATGATTCAACGCTATTACAATACAGTAGGTATAACTGCGCGCGCGCATCGCATACTATATTCGTTAGGCTTTAGCACGTAGCATGTTTTTTTTTTCTTTTGTGTATGACACAATTAGGTGTACTGATGAGGAATATTAAAAAGGTAGCTTAGAATATAATGCTTGACTTATAATATATTTGTATATATGTTAGAGAAAGTATTTCTTGCTGTTGTGACAGGTATGAGTCAGAAGACTGAGATTTATTTATTTACTAGCTTCTGCCCGCGGCTTCGCCCGCGTAAAAGGTTACTTTCCTAAAGTTTTTGATCCCCTATTTTTATTTTTGACTGTCGGTAATACAGTGCAACGGTATTACAATACTCAGGGTTGGAACTGCATTATTGGACTGCTAGGTGGCGTTGAAGAAGCTAGATTTTGAGATTTTTTGACAAACAATTTTTTTATTTTTCATATAAAAATTTTGATTTTTTTTTAATAAAAAGTATCCTATATTCAAATCAAATCAAATCAAATCAAATCATTTATTTTGCATAAGCCCCATAGGGGCACTTACATATTGTCAATTTTACATTGTTTTTTTATAATTAAATTTAATTAATCTACCACCGGATCGGAAAGCAGCCACATACTGAGAAGATCCGGCAAGAAACTCAGTGGGCTCGTCATTTTTTTTTATTATATTTTGTCACAAAAGAGTTTGGTTACATGTTTAATTTATGTTAGCTCCAGTGATATGCCCTTCGAATAAAGAATCATTTTTAAAATTTTGTATATAATACAAAATTAAACTAAGAATATTTATAAAACAAAAAGAAAGAAAAATGGCTGGACCAGATCCCATTACTTTTAATACCTCCAAGAATATGTGTACAATGTTTCATGATGATCGGTTGAGTAGTTTTAGCGTGAAAGCGTAACAAACAAACTTACATTCACATTTATATATTAGTAGCGATAGGGATTTTTAGAATTACCAACGAAAAATACACAAACATACAATATAGTAAAAAAAAGAATCACATGGATCATGTTTTGTGCTCTTTCATTTACAGGAAAAGAGATAGGGAAAACCTTTTAGGGGAAAGATGTTATTGAATTGCCTCTTTTGGTTAATTAATAGATAGGACATCTGATAGTAACTGATTACTGTTGGCTTATGGAACTCAGCAGAGTTACAGCTAGGCAGATGACTATCGTGAAGAATGTGTGTATGATGGTAGAGCCACACTTCAGACAGTCTTCTGTCTACAGGGCAACGTCTGAGTAGTGGCAATATGCTTTTGCGCTTCGTTTGGTGAGCGAGAGAGACGGATAGCGCAAAAGCCCAAAGTCAGTTTTGGTTGGTAAACAGCGATCTTGCTGTACATACCCCTAGTATTGCAAAGCGAGTCTATGAGCGCCAGTAATACTTATCATCAGGTGCGATGCTTACTCGTGTGTCACCATATGCAAAAAAAAAGAGTACTTTTCTTAAACTTTGTTTTCTTCTTCTTATTTTTATGTATTGGCAATCAGCTACTTAAATGAACCATTGTTGCCAGTGTCGAGTTATAATTATCTTCAAGTTTTTAGTGTCTTCAGATTAGTCATGTCCGTCAGTAAGTCAAATTGTCGCCATCAACAGTGCTATGGCCACACTGTTAATGGTATCTTGTGAGAATTTTGATGAAAAACGTAAACGTTGTAAAGCACTTTTATATGATATTCACTACATCCCAGTAGTTCTGTCACATCACATTACATAAAATGCCATCAAAATTATCTAATATAACACGTTAAAACACTAAGATATCGAATATAATACAAGAGCACCACATGACGTTTTAGATTCCCGCCAAAAACTCTAAACTTTGTTTAAAGAAAGACGTGATATTGCTCAGGAAAGTGCAGTAGGTAATTCATTTCAAATCCTGCAAGTATGTGAGGGAATATAATTACTAAAAACGTACAATTTATTCATCATTATAGGAATAATAATGTTATTCCAGACTATTGTCAATAAACTTTTGCATTATGTACGAAACGAGACATATTGCGTCGATCACGTAATTAGAATAAGAATAGCAGAATGATGATCTGTCTTGGTTGCTATAAGTGGACAGTGTTAACAGAAAGTATTTAATATAAGATTATTCATCATTTAAATTATTAGGAAATGTATGGTTATTTTTGAAAAAAATATTTTACTAACCAAAAATAAGTGCCGCACGTGGCAATGCTTGCCATCTTTTTTCACTGAAATATCGGATATTGATTGTTAATAAATGCACCCTCATCATTCTCCTACTCTTATCCCAATTACTTGGGGTCGATACAATATGTACTCTTTTGTTATAGTACATATTGTAAAAGTTTTGTGACCGGCCGTCTGCCAGACGTCAACCGTCCTTGGGAATGTAATTGTTGACCAAACGGCATCAGATGGACCATGGTCCAGGTCGTTATAAGGCTTTTAATCGTCTTTTACGACTTCCACGAGCAAAGTAAGGGTAGGTAGTATTCGTAGCCGCTACCATACAGCTTATTTATTTAATGCCCCCTATACAATTAATTTTATAAACAAGAATTCGTTCAGAAATTTCAGCAACAACTCTATAAATTTACCAATTTATTCGCTCTTGATTATAATAGTTCCTAGATTTTGCCAAATAAAAATATGTTCAAGTAAAAAATACAATTCGCAATTGATGGAATCATGATTGAGAAGGTTTAAAATCAGCCTATTTTACATTCAATTTGCTTGGGAATGTAATTGTTGATAATACTGCAGTAGATTAAATTTGAATAGGATGGTGTAAAGAAGGAGAGGTCGACATGAGAGGAACCCGTGAGGGTAAACCGCCGGGCGGGCCACCGAAGACAAAGATCGGGTACCGGTGGCTCGCTCGCACGGCGAAGAGAGGTGCTTGCAGGGTAGGTCTATGGGGTTGCGTGCCGCCTCTTTCGTCGTCCCGGACCGATTTGGCGTGGCGCGACGACGTCCATAGCCTACCGCAAAAAAAATCATGTAAAGAAGGAAGGTGGAATCAAGAGTCTCTAAAACCGGCGAGCGTGTATGAAGAGAATTATGAATGTTGAGGAAGCGAGTGAACTATGCAAGGATAAAGTTCTCTGGCCCTCTGTTCTCTCTGCCTACCCTCCAAGGGATATGGCGTGATGATATGTACGTATGTACGGTGTAAAGATCTTAGTAGGCTTTTTTGACACCCGCGATTAATGACAGAGTTTTTAGCACTTATAGGTCTCGTTATACCTTAAGTGAATTGGATAAATATAATCAAACATTTAGTTTTTCTTTGGAACCAATTAACCAATAGGTCACAATTAACCCAAATCGTCCGAGGCCGCGGAAGGTACGACATCTATTCCTATAAAATCTTTCTTTATCTGTCCTGCTGTTGGAATGGATTTACGTATTATATCCCACCGATGAGTCCAGTTGGGAAGGATTTGTGAGGAACTCGCCCACCATTGGGTGACCGGAATACCGCTGCACCCACAGCGACCTCTACCGTGCTTTTACGAGTTGCCGGAGTGATCCTCAGATGACATTCAGTCCCCGAATTCCCATAACATCTGTAACTCTATCGTTAATGCAGGGTTATTGTTGCCTTTCCGTTATTTTTATTTAATCACTCTATAGACATATTGACGTGAGTTGATATGACGGTTTCAGAATACAAAATTGTCAATCCCTTTATTGCCTCCATATTTATATGAGGATACTCATGTTTAAGCTGAGCCTCAAAGCAGTTTTGAAGTGTATTTTATCATCAAGTACTACGTATTATTAGCTATTGAATGTAATCGTACTAATATTATAAATATGAGCGCTGTTTTTAGAGTTTTGGAGCTCAATCACGCATAGATGAAAATTGCCATATAAATAGAACATTTCCTGGATTTACATATACGATACTTTCCCCCCTAGTGATGTGTTCCCATGGGATACTAGTTCAACTTAGGGAAAGTTATTATTAATATATTATGATTTTTATCAATTTATACGATGTCTTTAAGATGTGTGCTTTTACTATTTTCTTATAAAAACGGCTTAATTTAAAGTTGATTAGAATCCTCTTAAAATAAGCTTGATATATACAACCTTAGATATTTACACATGTAAGATATTGCTTTAAATGTACAAATGTATTCAGTGCAACTATGATATAATCAACATTTACATAAAAACTTCAAAATTTATCTATGTTTTTTATTATTGGAGGGATATAAGAATTGCTGTTATGTGAATCTTATTACTTAATATAAATCTCTGATATCTTTTTAACAATGCTATTACTTTTGTTAAAATTAAAAAAAAAATAGTTAAAAGAGTTCCAATCTGCTAATAAATTATAATCCCATTTTTAAAAACTAGATGGAATTTAAAAATAAAAATATACTGATTTTCTTTGATACATGCAATACGTTTATATGCTGCTTGATGGACTAAAAACTTTCTCAATATATATAATTCAATATATATACAATATCAATATATATACGTAATAAAAAATATGATTAAATATCAATTTTTTGGGGGCCACAATAAGTCCCACGTTGGGCGCCAATCAAACAAATCACAATAGCAAAGTTAATACCTGTTTTTAACATTTTCCTTGTTCACAGGACGAGTTCCATCCGTTCATAGAGGCCCTCATGCCATTTGTAAAGTCATTTTCGTATACTTGGTTCAATTTACAAGCGGCCAAACGAAAATATTATAAGAAACACGAGAAACGGATGAGTCTCGAGGAGGAGCGCAACACAAAATATGAACTACAGGTAATTATTCATGTTTATTAAATTCTTAATATTATATATCACTGTGCGACAATTTAAATAGCGATTTCATATAATATTGGTCATTTACTGGTTCATCATCATCTCATATATGTCCCACTGTTGGGCTCGAGCCTCCTCCACAATGGAAGGGAAATCGAACTACCAAACCACGCTGGTCAGACGTGTTGGTATATGGTTATTTTTTCGAGTTTTCCTTCTCTCGCGCATCGCATTTACTGGTTATTAGCTGATAAAAAAAAGATAATTGGTCTATTTATAGTTCCCTTTTTGAAATTTCTTCGTCTAATCGTTTTTCGTCGTACGATCTATAAAGTTGTCCGTTAACTATAGATTTGCAAAGTGCCATGCAATACAAACATTATTTCCTTAGCGCAGAGTGTTTTTTTTTTTAAGAAATAAATACTGCTATTTGTAACCTTTTTATGCGCGGCACTTGTCATTGTAATTTTTTTAAAGTAATTTTCTGACATGGTCACTAAGACTATTTGGTGTAAAAGTATTTATTTATAAATTATCACTTAATTTAAAAGCATTATGCAAAGCATTATGCGTTATTAAGTGAAATCGTTGGTCTATTTTTTTTTTATAAATGGCTTTCAAAAGATTTATATTACTAATACTCAATTTAGATTAACAGTTATAGGAGTTAGGAAAGTAAATTCACGAGTTAAATTTTGTTGTCGGCTTTCGAATTTTCGTTAGTTGGATTATCCTAAAAAGCTATATATATATGGAATGACATATTCTTAGACACTACTAAACTTGGGTGACAATCTACAACAAAAAAAAAAACAAAATTAGAACAAAAGAACAATGACAAATGTTAACCGCTTGACGCTTTCACATTCCCGCCAAAAATCTCGTCCAGTCACAGAATAAAAATCGTCATAGATTAAAAATATAGTGCATATTTGACAGATGCGCGCCATAATTATAAGAGAATTAATCTAAATACTATATAATTACATGTACAAACCGCCTGTACAAATAAATATTTATAGGAACTTAGTATATCTAAGTTAAATAAGTAAAAAATAACACGATATTGTTCAAAGACCGTATTGAACTTCTTAACCCCGTTACCATTACGGAATGTTAGTGGATCGCTTCTATAGGTCGATTGTATACTCGTAACGTTTGTATTCAAGTGTGTGAAGGAGCTGATATGTATCTAAGTCGATGCCGCCATATCTCTTTACATCATCTTTAGTTTTACTAATGCATGAAGGCATAGATTTGCACACAAACAGTTTAAGAAAAAAAAAATTGCTCCTTCACGAAGGTGCACAGAGCACTCTATATTTTAATAATAAGAAAAATACTACTTATCTTCTCAACTCATATATGCCCCATTGCTAGACTCGAGCCTCCACCACACTAGAAGGGAAATTGACCTACTACACCACGCTGGTCAGACGTGTTGGTATAGGGTTTTGTTTCAAGTTTTTCTTCTCTTGCATAAATGTTATATGCATATTTTATCCCTTAGCCGTCTCTTTACGATCACCAACGGGTAAGATAGGGGCTCGTGTATTCTATTGTTACTCCGTCACCACACGGAAAAAAAATACAATAGTTTAATAATATTAAGTACTACTTAACAAAGTAAATAAAGGAAAAGTATATAAAATCTTAAAAAACTATGAGTTAACTAAACAAGATAATACAATAACAAAAATAAAACGAAAAATAAAAATTTAAATGTCAGTGGCGCTTCCTCGGAAAATAAGAAAAAAGATGGCTGTTCAGCTTAGTCTTATGGTATCGATTATAAGATACCATAAGACTGAGCTGAACAGCCATCTTTTTTCTGGCCACAGAGGTCAAGGAAGCGGTACCAGTGGCCGGTCCAATTGCGATGGGGAGGGAATACTGTGGGTTTATAGGCCCACGCGCCGCTCTTCTGTCGCCCCGGACGGAATGGACGGCGTGTATCCAGACCATTGCCTACTAAAAAAAAAACAAAAAAGAGAAACGCAACATATAAAATAAAAATAAATAGAGTAGGTTTTTATAACGATTAACTCCGTGGACTTATATTACGTAAATCATTACTATCGTAGTTATATTATTATGTCTGCACAGATGGCGTAATGGTTAAGGTACAGACCTTCCGTGTCTGTCAGGGTCAGGTTAATTCAATTTCTACGCAGAACAATACTTTGTGCGATCCATAAAGTGTTGTTCTGAGTCTGAGTGTAATTTGGCTGCGTTAACTATATGCTTGTAAAGTACCCCGCAATACAAGGATTATTTCCATAGCGCAATGGTCTCTTTAAAAAAAAGGAATATCAAATAAAAAATAAATTAAAACTAATAAAATAAAGTATAATTACTCAACAATGTACATGTATAAAAACATGAACAACCAAAGACAAAATCATTTTTTTTTCTATAGCTCTTGGTGGAAAACGAGCAAGCAGCACATCTGATGGTAAGCGCCGCTCAGGGGCCTTTGCAATACCAGGGCATAGCTGGGCCGCTGACTACCGTGAAGAAAATGCTCTTCTTAAACCTCGTTTAAAGAAGGACATATCATAGCGAAGTTTTATTATTGTCTTCAGTTTGTCTTCTGTTTTGTCTTCTAAAGTTCCATCATCTTATTAATATCTTAGCTCATATATGTCCTGATATGGCTGTGTGATAGCGGCTACGAATATTACCAACCCTTACTTTGCTCGTATCGTAAAAGACGACTAAGAGCCTTATAACGACCTACGTCAACTCCATCTGATGCCATTTGGTTAACAATTACATTCCCGAGGAAGGTTGACGTCTGACAGGCGGCCGGTCATAAAACTATTGCCAATAACTTTTATAATATGTGCTATGAAAGAAGAGTACACATTGTATCGACTCCAAGTAATTGGGATAAGAGTAGGAGAATGATGATGATGATATGTCCTGCTATTAATTAAGTTTTCTTCTATTATGGAGGGGAATTGACTTATTATACTACACTGGTGGTATTTGTATAGTGTTATATTGAGTTTTCCTTCTCTTGCAAAGCTATTATTTGCATATTCTTTAGTTTCCTTTTATAGTATTCACGGACAAGAAGAAATAGTGAATTATATTAAAAGTTTAATCTTCTATATCTATAAAACAGGATGTTTGTATATATGATATTGTTAAATTCAGAAACTATTTGACCGATCATTATGAAGTTGGTATACTTATATATTTTTTCACGGAGAAGGTTTATATGCTATCTTTATTAATGTAACTCGCCACCAGGCGGTGCTGCGGTATATTGACTTCTACAAACCTACAATGGGTTGAGTTTGATAGTATTTTTTAAAATTTCATTATCATGATCTTCATCTCAGCTTATATATGTCCTAGTTCTGGGTTAGAGTTCTCTACAATAGGCGGGGGAAATTGACCTACTATCTAACGCTGGTGAAACAGGTTGGTATAGGGTTTTATTTCGAGTTTTCTTTTTCTGCTTCACTGTTTTGAACGTATTATATCCCGTAGTCATCTTTTAAGACACCAAAGGGTAAGAAAAAGTGTAGATTTACTACATAGTATTCTTATTTTATTCCCGCATGAGGATATGAGTATTATGTGGATAGTTCTTCACATTGTATTTTAAGTGCGTCAATAAATTACTACATATCCAAGCTATTACCGTACTACCAAAGATAAGGATCGGGTACCGGTGGCCCGCTCGCACGGTGAAGAGAGGAGAGTTGCATGGTGGGTCTGTGGGGTCACGCACCGCCTCTTCTGTCACCCCGGACCGACTTGGCGGTGTGAGACCACGTCCATAGTCCACTGCAAAAAAAAAGAAAAAAAAGCTATTACCGTACCAAACATTATAGCAGTATTTATAGCGACCAATATTGAATATCGAGATTAACCTAATTCATTTTAAGCCTCGGGGCAAATTGTATGTTGATGAAGTATGAATATAATATATCACCTCTTTTTTTATCCGTGAACATTGTAAAAGACAACGAATGCAGTGCTTGTCCCAATATTACTGTATGGAAGCGAGAGTTGGTTATGCAGAAAAGAGTATGAAAGTAAAATTAATGCGGTCGAAATGCGATCTCTGCGGAAAATCTGTGGAGTTAGGCTGATCGATCGCATTCGTAACGACGATGTAAGAGAGCGAGTAGGTATGAAAGAGAGTATTGGTGTAAAGATGCGAAAGGGAATGCTCCGATGGTTCGGACATGTGGAAAGAATGCCGAACGAACGTATGGTTAAGAAGATATACAATGCGAAAGTGGAAGGGTGTAGGTACCGGAGGGAGACCGAGATTTACCTACCTAGACCAGATCGGTCATGTACTGAAGGAAGGTGGAGTCAAGAGTCTCTGAAGAGTGTTTGAAGAGAATTATGAATGTTGAGCAAGCGAGCGAAGTATGCAAGGATAGAGTTCTCTGGCACTCTGTTCTCTCTGCCTACCCTACAAGGGACATGACGTGATGGTATATATGTATGTACAACTAAGAAATATAATATGTAAAACTGAAGGAAGGTGGAGTCAAGAGTCTCTGAAACCGGTGAGCGTGTATGAAGAGAATTATGAATGTTGAGGAAGCGAGTGAAGTATGCAAGGATAGAGTTCCCTGGCACTCTGTTCTCTCTGCCTACCCTGCAAGGGATATAGCGTGATGATATGCATGTATGTAATATGTAAAAGTGAACGAAACATTGACGTGAAAACGTATGCTAAACTATCTCACCAGCGTAGTATGGAAGTTAAATTTTACTCTCATTGCGGTGGAAGACCGAGTCCAATAGTGGGACACATATAGGTAGAAAAGAAGAAGAATTTGTAGTACCTACCAAAGACATAATGTTATATCTTTTATTTTTTTCTTAACGTTGTTTTATTCAATGGACCTCTAAATCTTTTGAACTTCGAAAATCTTTAATTAATTTCGTCAAGTAACAATATTTATACAACTAAACTTAAATCATTTTGATTTTTTTTTATTGCTGTTGTTGGCAGACGAGCAGATAGCTGATGGTAAGTGTCACTGCCGCCCATGGACCTTTGCAATACGAAGGGTATACCTAGGCCGCTGCCTACCAATACAAACCCCAAACCTACCCCAGTTGGGCTTCCGGCCCTCTCGCTCACCGAACGAAGCGCAAGTAGCGCAACAGCACATCGCCATTACTCAGACGTCGATCTTCTGCTCAGTGTGGTACTACCCCGGAAGGACCGGCCCGCGGCTGTAGACAGAGGACTGTGCACAACGTGGTCCTATCACTATTGAAACTAACCTACACTATTGATCCTTAGAATTTAGATAAAAAGAAAAGAAGAATGAAGAAGATATTTACAAAATGAAAATATATATTATATTAAAAATAACATTCAAAACTTTTCAGAACGAGAAAGCAGAAGTGAAACAAAAATGGGCTTCGCGATTATTAGGAAAATTACGCAAGGATATAACGCAGGACTGTCGGGAAGACTTCGTGCTGAGCATCACGGGGAAAAGACCAGCGGTATGCGTACTCTCCAACCCCGACCAGAAAGGGAAGATGAGGAGGATAGATTGCTTGAGGCAGGCAGATAAAGTAAGTTCTTATGTTTGTTACTTCACGTATTTAACTGACTTACGAAATTCGTCGTTCGACTAAATTTTAACTGACATCTAAGGCCGTATAGCACATAATATCAATAGTATGTGTTGTTTATTATTGCTTTAGGTAAGTGTTACTTAAAATATGCGAAAACGGGCATTAGTATTTCAGCTTTATAAAAATCCTGCTCTTATCTTAATTATTTGGGGTCCACGCAATATGTTCACACATATGGAAAATAGTTTTCGCAATAGTTTTGTGACTGACCGCCTGCTTGACATCAACATTCTTTGGGAATGTAATTGCTGATCAGACGACTACATATGGAGTCAGCCGAAGTTGGTATAGAGGTCAAAGACGGCTAGTCTTTTGCGTGGGTGCTCTACGAGCATTGTAAGGATTGATAGTATTCGTAGCTGCCATCAAACAGCAGATCTGTTTCAACTTAAATTCACTTAATGAACAGCGATTTTTATTATCTTCATCATCATCATCATCTCAGCTCATATTTGCCCCACTGTTGGGCTCGAGCCTCCTCTATAAAGGGAGGGAAATTGACCTACTATACCACGCTAGTCAGATGTGTCGGTATAGGGTTTTGTTACGAGTTTTCCTTCTCCTGCATAAATATTACATGCATTTCACATCCCTTAGTCGTCTCTTACGATCACCCACGGGTACGATAGGGGGTAAGGAATTGTATTCTTACTCCGTCACCACACGTAAATATAATACAAATACGAAATCGTATCTGTCTACATATTTACTTATACATAAACAAATATTTCTTTGTATTTATTTTCTTTGATCCACTATCTGTATGCACTGTGTCAGATTGCAAATTTTGTTAGTTTCTTATTAAAAATAACAATGTCAGAACATAAAAAGTCCTCTCCTTGAAGGAGAGATCTATTTCTTTTTAGAATTACATAATATACTTAAACGTAAACATATTATTCTAGTATTTGTTTTCTTTGATCACTATGTGTATGCATTATGTCAGATTAGCAAAATGTTAGTTTTCTATTTAAAATAATTGTCAGAACATAAAAGTTTCTCTACATCATGGAAGGTATTTTCTTTTGAGTATTTAGGATCAAAGCTAAATGTATATCATCCTCGCAGCCCATATATGTCCCACTGTTGGGCTCGGTCCTCCTCCGTTATGGGAGGGAAATTAACCTACTATACCGCGCTGGTCAGACGTGTTGGTATAGGGTTTTGTTTCGAGCTTTCCTTCTTTTACACAGATGTTATTTGCATTTTATTTCCCTTAGTCGTCTCTTACGATCACCCATAGGTAAGATAAGGGGGTGGTGAATTGTATTCTTACTCCGTCATTCATACATCCACTTGCTCTAGTACATCATTACCTATTGTTACTCTTACATCTGTTCTGGCTTCATCTCTTTCAAAGACCATTATTTTGGTTTTGCTCACATTCACGCGTAGACCCCTTTTCTTACAATCTTCTGTCATTGTGTCGACTAGGGTCTGCAGATCGCAGATGTTTTTGGTTCTGAATGCGTAGAGTGAAGGAATGAAAATATAATTTACCAAATTTTGCCTTGGGTATCGTGAAGATGATAATAAGTACCCTTTGTAATAGTAATTTGGTACATAAGGGGACTTCCATTAATTACGTGATATTTTTAGCATTTGTAACACCCCCCTCTCCCTTGGTGATAAGTGGTGAGGTTTAGGACTATGAGCCCTCTCCTCCACCAACATCACGTTAATTTTTAATACCTACAAAGAAGTTGCCCACGGCTCATTATATTCTCGATTTATTTGCTTTTTTATACTTCGCAAAAAGGTCTTTATATAAATCATCTACTTTAAACTTCGTTCGTAGCCTGGCAACGGCAATTCAAAGTCACACTACACATCGCTTTTCAGTTTTGAAATCGCAGTCTTTGACGAAAAATAAATACACGTGATATCTTCTACAACCCTCTTGTGATATTTCGTGAGTTTTGTCAAACCTTTCCCCGTCACGTTCAAACCTCACGTGATTAATGGACGGCCCCTAACATTGACTGACTGAGAGAAATTTGAAGCAAATCTTTATAACAGTCCATCTGGCAAACCTGGAATCTTTACACTATTTTCCCTCCTACTGTAGAGGAACCGCGTATCCATTTGAAATATACGGAAAATATATTCGTTAATATAAATAAATCTAATTAAAATATGTTTAACATTTCAGGTATGGCGTTTAGACCTCGTTATGGTGATCTTGTTCAAAGCGATACCCTTGGAGAGTACAGACGGTGAGCGGTTGGAGAAGCATCCAGAATGTACACAGCCGGGGCTGTGCGTGAACCCGTACCACATCAATGTATCGGTCCGGGAACTGGACCTGTACCTCGCGAACTTTATAAACAGCTATGGTAATGGGAGCGACGGTCTACCAGGTCTCTCGCTCAATTCTCTATGTGATATGCTTATAATCTTCTTCTCTATTTTATACTAGTTAGCATGAATTTTGATATGTCTTTTCCTTCTTCATAATTCTTTTTCTTTTGATATAAGTTATATTAAAAATAAGTAATTTTAATTGGAGTGGGAGTTGGTCTCCTACTTTCTGCTCGAATGGCTCAATGTGTGAAAGAGTATGAATGTGTGAATGCTAGATTAGTATGGATAAGGATGAAAGTAGGTCTGACTCGTATTTTTATTGTGGGAGTATATGCTCCTGTGAACGTGGGATTACATAACAATAAATGTGAACAGGATGCAAGAGAGAAATTTTGGGAGGAATTGCGGGATGTTTTGAGATTATGTAATTTGAATGAAAGGTTGATTTTGTTAGGGAATTTTAATGGATGGGTAGGAGTAAGCAGAGAAGGATTTGAAAAGGTTTTAGGAAGGTTTGGTGATGAAAGCGTGAATGAAAATGGTCGAAGTCTACTAGAAGTGTGCTTGGAATGGAATCTTTGTGTTACAAACACTATGTTTGAACACAAAAAGATCCATATGTATACACGTGAAGCAAAGAATGTAAGAAAGAGTATAATTGATTTTGTAATAGTAGATGAAAGGCTCAGAAAGAAAGTACTAGACACTAGGGTATATCGCGGTATTGGTATTCATACAGACCACTTTCTAGTAATGACTAGAATAAATGGTCTTATGAAAACGTGGCGAAACCGGATACATAACCCGAAAAGTGTGCTAGAAAGAATAAAAGTAGAAAATTTGCAAGATGAGTATATTAGAGATAAATACAAAAGTAAACTAAAGGAAAAGTTTTTTCATGCGGCTGATATTTGTGGTATGGAAGAATTATGGAAGATTTTTAAAAAACAGGTGGTAAATGTTGCTACAGAAATATGTGGTGTGACTAGAAGAATGAAAGTAAACAAGGTGAAGAATATATGGTGGGATAAAGATGTGCAGAGTGTAGTTCGTGAGAAGAAGAAAGCTTGGGTATATTGGCTTGCTGTCAGAGCCAATGAGAGAATGAAGAAAGCAACGAATGAAGACATAGATATAGCCAAAGAAGAATATAAGAGAAAAAAAAGAGATGTGAAAGAAATTTGTTAGAAGAAAGAAAGAAGATCAAAAAGACGAGTACGATAGAAGATTATCGAAGGATTTCCAAACTAACTCGAAGATTTTCTGGAAGTCCATAAGATCGGCTCGAGGCAAAGCGCAAAATACAGAGCTAGTCTCGATCAGCGATAAATGTGGAAGGACAGTGTATGGAGAAGAATGTATACTAGAGAGATGGAAGGAATACTTTGAAAGCTTATTTGAAAGAGAAGAGCCACAAAAATTATCATTTGTGAATGAAAGAGATCTGGAGGAAGGAGAATGCATAAGTATGATAGAAATTACAAATGCATTGAAAGGTATGAGAGCGGGTAAGTCTGCAGGATACGACAGGATTACAGTTGAAATGCTGACGGCTGGAGAAGATATTACAACTAACATCCTATACCAGCTCTTCAATCTTTGCTGGACTAATGGCCGAGTACCTATAGACTGGTGTCAGGCGGTAATCGTACCTCTCTACAAAGGGAAAGGTTCACGGCAAGATTGTAGAAACTACAGGGGCATAAGCCTCCTTAGCATTGTCGGATACAGTTTGTATGCGAAAGTGTTGATTGAAAGAGTGAAAGTGACCGAAAAGAAAATATGGGATGCACAAGCGGGTTTTTGAAAGAGTATGGGTTGCACGGATCAAGTTTTCTCTTTACGATGCATGGCGCAAAAATTTTTGGCTAAAGGGCAGAAAGTCTTTTGCGCTTTCATTGATTTAGAGAAGGCTTATGACAAAGTGAGGATGAACTGTGGTCGGTACTATCTATGTATGGGGTAAATGGCCATCTTATTCAGGCGCTGAAATCCATTTATAAGGATTCCAGAGCCTGCGTAAGAATAAACGGGTCTTACACTGAATGGTTTAACATTGATAAAGGTGTCAGACAGGGATGTGTAGCGTCACCGTGGCTGTTTAACCTATTTATGGATAGCTGTTTGCAAGATTTGAAAAATAATGAATGTGGTTTAAGAATGAATGAGTTACTCGTCAAATGTCTTCTTTATGTCGATGATCAGGTTTTACTTGCATCGTCGGCTGAAGACTTACAGGCGATGGTAACTACTATGCATGATGCTTTTGAAAGAAAAGGTATGAAAGTAAATGTAAGTAAGACGAAAGTAATGGTCTTTGAAAAGGATAAATGTATGACGGAATGTAATATTTTTATAAATGGTGAGGGATTGGAACAGGTGAAAGAATTTGTATACTTGGGTGTACTGTTTACTAGTGATGGTAAAAATGATGAAGATGTTGAAAGACGGGTAAATGCTGGTAATAAAGTGAATGGGGCATTGTACGCTTTTATGAAAAGTAGGAATGTATCTAACAAGGCACGCCTAGCTGTATATAAGGGAGTATTAGTTCCCACTCTCATGTATGGCAGTGAAAGTTGGATTTGGCAGGGAAGACATGAAAGTAGTATAAATGTTGTAGAGATGAGAGCTCTTCGTAGTATGTGTGGTGTAAGTCTGAAAGATAAAATTAGGAATAGTGTTATAAGAGAGCGCTGTGGTATGAATGAAGAAGTAGTGACAAAGATAAAAAAGGGTATGCTGAGGTGGTTTGGACACGTGGAAAGAATGAGTGAAGAAAGGTTGACTAAACAAGTATACAAAGCGAGTGTGAGTGGGACGATTACAAGGGGAAGACCACGTCGTACTTTCCTGGATCAAATTGAAGATGTGTTAGTGAAAGGTCAGATTAAGAGTACGCGTAATCGTAGGGCATGCATGAAGACTGTGATGAGCGTGAATGAAGCGATGGAGGTATGTCAGGATCGTGGTTTGTGGCAATCCGTAGTCTCTGCCTACCCCTCTGGGAAACAGGCGTGAGGCTATGTATGTATGTAATTTTAAAAATATGAGGAGCTATCTGATTTTTTTTCCCGAGTCATCTCAGTAGCGACTGCTTTCCGATTCGGTGGTAGTTTATTGGTTTAATTTGACTGCGCAGATCGCGTAGAGTTAAGAGCACCTTCTGTGCCAGTGCCATGCATTCGATTCCTACTTTGTGCGATCCGCATAGTGTTGTTTTGAGTCTGGGTGTAATTTGTCTGCGTTATTTTTAGGTTTATAAAGCTCCCCGCAATATAAGAATTATTTCCTTAGTGCAGGGTAGTCGTCTTAAAAGAAATAAGATATTAGTAAAAAAATAACATAATATCTATTGGAATTAATGTTGACAAGGTTCTACAAGATAATCTATGGCAATTACGATAATATATGGCAATTATTATTATAACTACTATAAAGGAGTTTTAGCGGGAAAGGAAAATCACCATTTTTTATTTTTGTTTTTGTAAATGGTGGCAAACGAGCACACAACAGAAAGATTGTGAAATAATTAAAAATCACATTCAGGCGAGTCTTAAATGATGAATTGACAATTCATCATTTATTAATGACATATCAAAATTCATGATCATTCTATAATGTGTTGGCAAACAAAATTTATTAGTTTTATTAGTATTACAAGAGTAGACTATTTTAAAATTTATTTAGTTACGCTAAGATTTATGAACTGGTTTACGTGATTCTTTTTTAGTTTGGATGCGGAATAATTGCCATTTGGTCTCATAAAAATTTAACACAGTTTGGCCCAGTAGTTTTTATTTTCTTGATATTTTTTACTAGTAAATATAATTAACATACAAAAAAGGAATATAACACGAAAAAATTTTTACTATAATTTTTGAGTTCCGTTTAATAGGGAGCGCTTTCTACTTTGTTCTACAAAGTTATTATTTTATTAAAAGATAAGTAATAAATTTCTCCATCCAAATATGCATTTAAGTTTCTCTTTCAATAAATAATGTTCATCGTAAAATTAGGTAGGCTTAAGTGTCCCTGTAGGGTTTAATTAAATAAGATAAATGATGTTAGTTTTATTTTTTTAATACAAAAATACTCATTTTAAATAGAATTATGCATTTTATATTTTTAATATATTTCATTTCGAAAGTTTTCTTGTTCCAAATTACTGAGATATAGTATTCAACGTGCTAGGCTATTTATAATAAAATGTTTACGAGCAAAAAAAGTGACATGTGGGATTCAGACTTATTCCTTTCCGCCACTTAGACAAGTGTAAGCTATCGTATAACAATCAATTTGTGACTCGTATTATTTTATCGTCTTTATGGGAGATGTGTGCCATCTAACGGACAGTGATTACACAATTTAGGACAGTTCTTTTCTATAATTTTAATTGTTTTGATATACCGCGTTATAAACAAAAAAAAATCTAAATAATATTTAATAAATATATAATATTAAATTACATTAATTTTAATATCACTATTTTATTCAATTTATTATATATTTCGGATTATATATTGCCGTGAATATGTTTATTATATGATCTAACAATGAAGCATAGAACGTCCTCCTTTTTGAAGTCGGTTAATGAAGTCGGTTAAAAAGACTTCACAGCTCTAAGAGTCTTAAACTTTGAAGAGATAACATCTGTTTCTCATCTCATTGTACAACTAAATGATATGATTTCAGATATACTAAGCGGTTCGCTCTCACCACACACGCCTAGGGACAAAGAGAACGAACACGATGCTAAAAGTAAAGGTAACAGAGGATTATGACATGTGTGTATATTCTTTCTACTGAATAATGGCAAATAATGTTTATTGATACGTTAATTTTCTTTTATCATTGCGTGCTAAGATGGATGTATGTCTCGAATATCAATGTACTTCGCAATGAATTATAAATAGAGATTTATAAAGCGATTGATCGTACTAAATAACGTGGGTTATAAATTTTGATTTGGGGTTACAAATTTTGATTTGGGGGTTACAAATTTTGGTTGGGGGTTATAGATTTTGTTTTGGTGGTTACAAATTTTGGTTTGGGGGTTACACGTTTTGATTTGGTGGTTACACATTTTGATTTGGGTGCTACAAATTTTGATTTAGGAATTAAACATTTTGATTTAGGGTTAAAAATTTTGATTTGCGGGTCACTAATTTTTGTTTGAGAGTTATAGAATTTGATTTGAAGGTTACACATTTTGATTTGGGGGCTACAAATTTCAAATTGGGGATTACAAATTTTGGTTTGGGGTTACTAATTTTTGTTTGGGGTTTACACATTTTGATTTGGGATTTACAAATTTTTGAACAGGGCAATCATCGTGTATTCTTATAAAATATGCCGGATGTTATTCTTGGTCAAAAACCTCTTACTGAATTTTATTTTCAAATACGTTATGGTGTATATAAACATATATTTTATTTTGATCGTTGTGACACGTTCAATTTTTAATGAAACTACATTCAATACTAATCTTAGGGAATTAGGGTTTTTATTTTATAAATCTAAAGCAATTATACATTTATTCTAAATGCGATCTAATATAAAATTTTAAAGGAAATATTTTATAGAATTAACGTCCAATATGGAACTTAAAATCATCATCATATATGTCCTATTGTTGGGTTCGAGCCTCTTACATAATGGGATTGAAATTGATTTACAGAGGAGGCCCGAGCCCAACAGTAGAACATTTATGGGCTGTGATGATGATGATGATGACATAAACTTTGTGAAGGTTACCATTATTCTAAACTTTATAATATAGACGAATAAAATATTTTCTTGATTCAGGAGTTATTTAAATATCTTTGAGAAAGAATACATATAAGTGTAATTCTAACGCATGAAGATATATTTTAATTTGTTTTAATATCTATTATTATGCTCGTGGATGTTGTAAAAGAAGACTAAGGACCTTATAACGACCTAGGCCAATACCACCTGATGACGTTGGTCAACAATTACATTCACAAGGAGGGTTTAGGTCTGACAGGCGGTCGGTCATAAAACTATTGCCTATAACTTTTGCAATATGTACTATGAAGAAGCAGTACATATAGTATCGACCCCAAGTATTTGGGATAAGAGTAGGTGAATAATGATCTATTATTATAATATTTCGGAGTATTACATATATTTAAATTTTTTAATGCGAACTACGCAGATCTCAATATAGTTGAAGTATCATAAAACTTTTCTTCTAATCAGAGATTGAAACCTTATTTAACTGTAATAAAAACGAAATTTTAATAGTGTACTTTGTGGACCGAGTGGTCCAAAATAGAAAAGAAAAAAATACTTTTGATTTTTTTTTAAATCTTATTAATGTGTTTATACTTATTTATTTACTAATTATTAGCCATTTTCTTTCAAATTATAATATATATGGTAACTACGAAACTGATATCGCAATATCATTCAAACATTATTTGCCACAAAAAAAAACTTGTAGAAAGAATATTTAAATGTGATTTGGTTTGCACAAAAATTATTTGAATTAAATTTTTTAATTTCTTTTTTTGAATATGATTTTTTTGCATTTTCAAAAAACGACTTAATCCTTGCATTGGCTTGCACTTACACTTTTCATGCTTCTATTGGTATCAAAATTTTAAAAGAAATCACATTTTTTTGGGATTGCCTTAAAAGTGGTTGTGTATGTTGTCTATGTATGTAGTCGGTGTTCCTTCTCTTTCACACTTTTTATATTCTATATATCGATGCATTTTTAATATTTCTCATAGTTTAGCTAAAATAAAAAAAAATATTGAAAATTAAAAAGAATAAAAATTCGAGTCACCATTTTTAAAAAAGCATCGGTTCTATTTAATTATTGTCTATGTCGTTGCACCAACTATTAGCTTGAGTATAAATAAATGGTTTATGTTTTTATTTTATTGTCAATGATTTAAGTTCACATAATGACAATTTTTAAAATGGTTCGAGCAAGAGAGAGTGGGTGTCCTAAAAGACGCCTAAGAGCTTCACATCGACTGGGGCCAACTTCACTGATGCTATAGATTGCATTTCTAAAGAGAATTGACGTCAGGCAGGCGTCCGGTCATAAAAATATTTGCTAATAACTTTTGTAATATGTACTATGGAAGAGGATATTGACTCGACCACAAGTAATGGGGACAAGAGCAAGAGAATGATGATGACCATTTTGTAAAATAATGATCTTTTTACTATTGTTAGTATTAAAATTATTAGTCAACCCTTTATTATTACTCAATGTGGTTGCAATATAAATTTACATATTTTTAGTATTATGATCCAAATAATAATAGAAATATCAATGATATGAGCTATCAATTGAAAGATATTTATTCTCCAAAAAATATTATACATTTTTTGTAACAAATGTTTAGTATTTTATTTGTTTAATAAAATATTAAATCAATATACTATGTATAATACATAGCTGGGTGTCGTAAAAGACGAATAACAACTTTATTCCCAAGGAGGGTTGACGTTATGCAGGTGACCGGTTATAATTTGTAAAAAATTGTATAGTAGTACACACTATAATAGTAGTTCTATTCTTTCTATCTATCAATCGCTATAAAAGCGAACCATCGGTATAGTTTGGTATGCCTCAAGTTTGTAGTTTATTTTTTTAACCGCTTTCACGAGATTTCGTCAAAAACAATATTTAAATATCTTTCAAGTGACAATTGACAGTTATCTGTCAATTTTCTAGTATTTCTATTCTTATTTGGATGGTATAATATCAAAATGACATAGCAACACTGCAATAAATGTTGTAGTAGGATCTTGGATTTTTTAAATATTGTCAATGTTTGGTGTTGTGGCTTCGTTTATTTTAAAAATCCTGTGAATAAAATACAGGCGAATAGTTTAAGTCGGATTGAGAAAATCTATTTCACCGGTGAACTGTTTCTTTTAGTTTATCGTATGTAATTATGAAGAGGCTTATCAAATATTTCCTATATCTATAGTTAGGTAATGATAAATTCTAAATTCTATATCTATAGTTAGGTAATGATAAATACTAATCATTATTACCACTTTATCAAGTGAACTTCTGAGAGTAACACAGGTCACACTTACATCAATAAGCTTTGGCTATTCTTATATAGAGTGTTCACCAGATTAATGATGGATTTGAATTTATATAAATTAAAAAATAATGTTCATTTCATTAATGATTGCAATTATTTCTGATGTTTGTGCGAGTATTACACATAAAATAATACTATATTTATAGATTTTATTGCGTTCCAAAGATATTTTTTACTTTCCCGACGCTGCCACCATTTTTTAGCGTTTTCCTATGTACCAGAAACTCTGAAAAGTGTACAAAAGCGACAAAATAAGTAAAAGATAATTTAATTTCAAATTATTTCAATATATCGATGAAATAGATTTTACTATATATATTTATTTGAATATCGATGTTAGTCACGTAGAAACTTTAGATTATATATACTGGTCCAAATTTATTAGTATATGTCACACGTAAATATTCATAAGTACTGATACTTGAAAATCCAAATGATTGCGTTTCAATTTTCTTTTCCTACAATAATATACATAATAGACGCTTACATATCTTTATTAACCGATGTTTTTAAAAATAATCGAGCTGAATCACCAGCACGAACGAAAACAATCAAGCGCACTTTCCAGCGCTTTTGAAATCAACCAAGCACGAATAACTTTGAAATCACCCAAATACGCTGACTCGTGTGATTGAAATCAAAGAAAGTGATTATAACATATTAAATGTCGATTTTTCTACTATTTTATATAATAGAAAAGTGTTTGAATATCATATCAATATCATATTTTTACGTTAGATAATTCTTGCACATTCTATTCATAGGGTAACTATAATTTAGATCAACGAACATTGGCATATTAACTTATCTCTAACTGTAATTTTAATATTCTTTAGGAAATTATCACCCATCTAGAGAATATGTTATCTCTAATGAATTCATTATAAAACTAGCTAGATATTTATTTATCGAATCGTAATAAAGAATTCATGGGGAACAAAATGATAATGTATATACATAATTAAATAAACGAGGCTTTCTATGTTGAGATTTCTTGCTTTGTTTAAAAAAAAATAAAAAAAATTCGACAACACAATTGTTTCACAAATTTGTGTCTATAAAATTCATATTTATAAAGACAGCATATAATTATTTATTCTATATTACGGGCTTGTTCTTTAAAAGAATTCTCTAAAGAAATTCTCAGCGAAAGTCGTTAAGCGATTTGGCGAGAAATGAAACGTCAGCCAAAAGAATTGAGACTAGATAATGTCATGAGTTAAATAAAGTATTAGATATGATTAGTTATCTCACATAATCATGAGATCATAACGTCTGAAATGGGTGATTTCAGGCTATAGTCACAATCCATTCAACGGTGTAATATGCAACGATATTATTTTAGCGACCGGTGTCTTCTCGTCCAAGGAGCTATGGAAGCTGTCAAAAGGTGAGACAATAGCTTCTATAATGATTTCTAATGTTTACACGAGTATTACACATTTGAAATAAAACTAATTTTTCAAAAAATAAATATATGAATACTTCAAAAAAAAATAAAAATTAAATTACGGTTTCTATCGCGTTTGTATTTGATTTTTAATTACCCGACGTTTCGAACACTTTACAGTGATCAGTTCTCCCATGACCATGATCACTGTAAAGTGTTCGAAACGTCGTGAAATTAAAAATCAAATACGAACGCAATAGAATCCGTAAAATTAGTTTTATTTCAATAGCTTCTATTTTTTTTTAACCGTTTTACTAATATGAGTATCGTTAGCTGTAATGTCAGGCCTATACTTAAGACAGGATATCGTATGAACACATCTCATTCGAATTGTCCAGGACAACAGAAATGCGGGGTACGGCCCCATAATCTACCGTGTTACCAATATCATTTGGACTACTTGAATATCTGTGGTGTTCTACAATCATCCTTCTGTTGACGCTGGGGTAAAATTGCTGTCCAAGAACTGTGAAATCCGTGACTCGCAGAACAAAATTAAGATTTTGGTATCTTAAATACTTATATAGATAGAGTTCTCTGGCACTCTGTTCTCTCTGCCTACCCTGCAAGGGATATGGCGTGATGATATGTATGTATGTATGTAAATACTTATATCAGTCGATGTGAAGAGTCTGTTAATTAAATATTAGGATTTTATCATTTAGTCTTTATTATTGCTTATGGTGGCAAACGAACAATAAATACCCTTGATGATAAGTGTTACTGTCGCTCATGGACCTTTACAATATCAGGGGTACAGCTAGGTCGCGGCCTACCAACCAAAACCCACCCAAAAATTAGGTTTTCGGCTCTCTCGCTCAACGAACGAAACGCAACAACACATCGACACTGTTCTGACGTCAATATATGATATGAGAGTGTGGTACTAACCCAAACAGACTGGGCCGCGGCTGTGAACAGAAAATTAATAGTGAGGTCTTACCAATACTTAAATATTATAGTCTTAATTGTCTTTTATGACCTCTTCGAGAAATTAAGACACATTTTTTTTTACGTAATCACTATTAAAGAATCAAAAATATAATTAGAGTTTAAAATTGATGATGTATACTTTATTACAGCTTCGATCCTCCAAGAGACCGGTTCAGAGTCACCTGGCGGTTCCAGTGGTGGGATTAAACTGGAATCCGGTTACTACTGCGGATACAATAGCCCGGCGCCGCCGTTTGATCCACCTCCTGAGAGAGCCACACCTTCCGCCATGCTCGTCAGTCAATGTTATAGTAAGTATGGAAGATTTTTATGCTTTATGAAGGGAAAATTCAAGTTTTATTTAGACTGTAGTCATTAAATCATTCGCCGAACTCTGTTGGTACATCTAACACAAGTGAGGGGTATAGTGTTAAAATCGCCACGCTTGGTAGGCGCGTTGGTTGTTTCTACGTCCTCGCGGATATCTAAAGGACTACCCCTTAATAGTTCTGTTCCCATTTTATTGCCACACACATAATGTTAAAATTGACAATATTTAAGTGTCACGTGGGGTTTAACATTATAAAATGATTGATTATGATGTAAAGATTTATTCTTTAGAGTGGGATACAAGACGTCTTTTCTATAACAATAAATGTAGAGTCGGTTTTTTGTTCGATTATACTGAAAAATCTACTGAACCGATCGGAATAATATTTATACTATAAGATGCAGTGTATTTTAGAGAAGTTTTAATATATGATGTGTTGGTGAATATTTATCAGGAAAGGAGGGAAGGGGGCGTGAGACAGCTAGTAATAAAATTATACTTTGACGTCATTTAAGAAACTTTATTCCTCAAAAAATATGTTTTCTCAAGCAATGCCTCTGCTCATAGTTACGGTATCGATCGAGTTTACTATTTTATCTTAGGATTATGGCAGTGACATCTGTTTTTTACGGATTTTTCATATGACGCGATTTTAACTTGAGGCTGACATTTTTAGACAGTACAGAAAGACTGATTATTCACTATCTTATTTCAATTACTTGAGGTCGTTGCACTAAGCACTCTTCCATTGTACATATAAAATTCTCTGTCACTCTGTTCTCTCTGCCTACCCTGCAAGGGATATGGCGTGATGATATGTATGTATGTATGTACATGCCTGCTTGGCGTGAACCTTTTTTAGAAATAAGAATTGTTGACCAAACGGCATCAAGCGGTGTTGGCACATGTCGATATGAAACTCTTGCTCGTTTTTTACGATACCCACAACTAAATTAAAGGTGTGTTCTCTGTGTCTCTCTCTCGTGTGGTGACGGAGTAAGAATACCATTCACCATCCCCTGTGTTACTCGTGGGTGATCGTACGAGACGACTAAGGGATATAAAACGCATATAACATATATGCGAGAGAAGGAAACCTCGAAACAAAATCCTATACCAACACGTGTGCCCAGCGTGGTATAGTAGGTCAATTACCCTCTCATTTAAGGAGGCTCGAGCCCAACAATGAGACATATATGAGCTGAAATGAAATGATGATATTAAGGGCTAGACATCTCAATAACAATAAAAATAGTAACGAATGTGGTATATTAAATTAAATAACATTGATATTAATGTTAAATGAATACGTAAGCATTGCACGTGCGACAAACAGGACATGGCGTACGTACTATATTTAGCTACAAACGCGCATATGCTTTGTTTGTGAACGTATGTCTGTGAATATAATGTAATTACAATTTATGGTTTTCCGTGTGGTGACGAAGTAAGAATACAATTCATCATCCCCTTATGTCACTTGTGGGTGATCGTAAGAGACTGCTATCATCATTTTCCTACTCTTGTCACAATTATTTGAGGTCGATACAATATGTACTCTTCTTTCATAGTATATATTGTAAAAGTAATTGGCGTTAGTTTTATGACCGGCCGCCTGCCAGACGTCAACCCTAATTGGGAATGTAATTGTTGATCAAACAGCATCAGATGGAGTTGGCCCAAGTCGTTTAAGCCTTTAAACTTAGTCGTCTTTTACGACATCCACGAGCAAAGTTAGGGTTGGTAGTATTCGTAGCCGCTACCACACAGCACAAGAAAAATATATCACCACGTGAATTGAAAATAAAGTTCACCCCACTTGTATTAATTATGAATATTTCTTTTTATTATCAGGTATTCCGCACAGCTCATCGGGTCTAAGCGGGCAGTCACCATTAGTACCATCAAATACCATCTTCTACCAGCATGCCCCACCACCATCAGATACCCATCCCACCAGTGAGTGTGACGGTATTTATTAATTTTTGTAGCCATTTTTTTTGTATCAAAAGTTAAAAACTGTGTACCTTTAAGTTAAAGATTGTACCGTGCTCTTATGGTTTTAAGAATTTATCAGATTTTCTTATAAACCTTTTTCCGTGTGATGACAGAGTAAGAATACAATTCACCATCTCTTATCTTACTCGTGGGCGTCTTAAAATTCGACTAAAGAATACCTATAATATGCAAAAAGGTAGATGTTCTAAGCCAGGGAAGGAAAATTCGAAATAAAATTCTATACCAACATCAACATCTATACCAACAACTGCCGGGCGGGCCACCGAAAACAAAGATCGGGTTCCGGTGGCACGCTCGCACGGCGAAGAAAGGCGCATTATAGGGTGGGTCGGTCTATGGAGTCGCACGCCGTCTCTTCCGTCGCCCCGGACCGATTTGGCGGAGCGTGACCAAACCATAAACCACCGCAAGAAAAAAAACTACGAACACAGCTGCTCGGTATGGGATGATAGATCAATTTAGCTCCTATTATGAAGGAGGTTTAAACCCAGCAGTGGGATATATCTGTGCTGAGAAGATGACGGACGCGAGAACTTCACGGGATCACTTATTATTAATATTACATTGTACTCGTATGTTGAGTTAATTAAATAATCTAGTAACGAATCGGAACACGCCTGCTAGTTTATGGTTTGGACACACGCCGTCCTTTTCGTCGGGGGCGACGAAAAGGCGGCACGTGGCCCCGTAACCCACCGTATTCCGTCCCTATCGCCATTAGGCCGGCCCCTAGTACTGAATCCTAGTCGTCCGTGGCTAGCTCGGTGGGTTACCCTTTCGGGTACCATACCTCAAACTATTGCCTTATCTTATTTTTTTTATATTATCTACACCTTGCTTAGTAAAGAATAGCTGCAGTGTTGCCTTTTAGTTAGGTTAGTTTTTTTTTTTTTGGAAATTAAGACCAAAAGTTGTAACGACACTTTTTTCTATAGTTGTAAGCCGTGCATATATATATATATATATATATAACTTGGGACTTCGTTCCATCCGGGTGTCCCTTTAACCTGGGGCACCTCTTTATTTTATTTTAAATATGATGCAAAAAATTACGGCTGTATTAGAACCCACAAGTGGCACCCAATCATGAGTTCAATTACTTAAACAGTCATCATTCTAATTATATTAGAGGGATAGCAGACAACTGCTATACGTGGATGTTGATCTCTCAGTGAGCGTAAGCAAAAAATCCTGAATCCGAAAAAAGTATCATAAATTTTTTATCATCATCATCTCAGTTCATATACGTCCTACTATTGAGCTTGAGCCCCTCGAAAATAGGAGGGCAATTGACCTGATAATATTGATATAGGGTTTTATCTGCTTGCATTTATTAGTCATCTTTAATAATCCCTTACGGGAAAGCTGAGAGTGGTTAAGCATTAAAGCCCATCACACCATTTTTTTTTTATTTTATAGAAATTTTGGCAACGGAGCCATCAGTTTATAAATTATAGAACTGTATCATACAGTTTTTCATATTGAGTAGTTTATTGATATTCATTGTCTATCAATAAGTCGGATCGTTACCATTAATTGAGCGCTGATAGCCAAAGTTACGATTCTTTTGGATTTATTTTTCTTTTTTTTTATTGCTTATTGTGGCAAACGAGCAAGGATCACACCTGATGGTAAGTGTCACTGCCGCCCATGGACTTTTGCAATACCAAGGGTATAGCTTAAGCTGCCTACCAATAAAATCCCCAAACCCACCAAGTTGGGCTTCCGGCTCTCTCGCTCACCGAATGAAGCACATTAGCATATTACCATTACTCAGACCTCGATCCTCTGCGAGAGTGTGGTACTACAGAAAATTGTCAACATTTTGTCATTTCATTGTCACGTGGTCCTTCCTACCACTATTGATTTTAGAGTCTGAAATTATACCCAAACTATTACTGTATTGGACTTACTATAATTACACTAATTTTTTTTTGTATTACATTAAATAAAACACCAGCAAAATTATTCAATATAACACAATAAAACACTAAAATATTGAATAAAATTTAAGAGCGCAATATGTCATTTTTGTATACTTTCTAAAATTCCAAAAAAAGATTAAGAATGTGACTATAAGCTACAATTGTCCGTTTTGAGTACACCAACGAGGCGAGTCTAGTTTTAATTGTTATGAAGATATAGGCTTACAACATCGTATTACATACATACATCCATACCATCACGCCATGTCCTTTGCAGGGTAGGCAGAGAGAACAGAGTGCCAGAGAACTCTATCCTTGCATACTTCACTCGCTTCCTCGACATTCATAATTCTCTTCATACACCCTCGCCGGTTTCGGAGACTTTTGACTCCACCTTCCTTCAGTACATGACCGATCTGGTCTAGGTAGGTTAGTCTCGGTCTCCCCCGGTACCTACATCCCTCCACTTTCGCATTGTATATCTTCTTAACCAGACGTTCGTTCGGCATTCTTTCCACATGTCCGAACCATCGGAGCATTCCCTTTCGCATCTTTACACCAATACTCTCTTTCATACCTACTCGCTCTCTTAAGTCGTCGTTACGAAAATTTGTAACGTCGTATTAAAACTCTTATTTACATTGTCAGCCTCAGAAGCCTTAACTAGCCAGCACAACAGCGGTAAATATGACAGCGCACCTCAGGACTCGCTCGGAGACTTCGTCACATTCGTCTGTCAGGATCCTGACGTTCAACAACTTCAGGTATGTATATAGAGTAACTAGCTTTTGAACATCAATACGTCCCCGTAAATTCAAATGTATAAACGAATTTGTTAGTTGCAAGTTGAAAAATATCAAAGTAAAATTCACCCCCTATTCTATTCTCTTAGGGAGGATTATATTCTATGTAAATAATTATGAAAATAAGCTCCTAGATTTGTCTCATTACATTAATTTTTAATTAGAGGTTAGGTAAACCTCATATTTTTTTTAAATTGCCGTGTGGTGACGGAGTAAGAATACTATTCATCACCCCATATCTTACCCGTGGGTAATCGTACGAGAGGACTAAGGGATATAAAACGCATATAACATGTATGCGAGAACGGAAAGGAAAAGAAAAAGGAAAACTCGAAACAAAACTCTATACCAACACGTCTGATCAGCGCGGTATAGTAGGATAATTTCCCTCCCGTTACGGAGGAGACCCGAGCCCAACAGTGGGATATACAGGGTGTAAGGGGACCGGTCCCGAAAACAAAGACAGGTAACCTTGCTAGTCCTACTTGTAATGATAGGCTAGAACAAAAATCAATTCGGTGAAAAAAACAATTTTTCTTTCACCACGCGAGGTCGTTGAATTCTTGAACATATTATGATCGTGAGTTTTGAATAGATTGCGTCTTTTCTCATCTGAGTATAGTTACGTATTTTTTATCGAGTTATCGTTACATGGCCCTGTCCTAATACGATGGAATGTGAAAAAAACTTAAAAATAATTGAGAAAAAATATTTTTTTATTCATCCTGATCGATTTTTTTCCTAGCCTATCATTACAAGTAGGACTAGTAGGGTTACCTGTCTTTGTTTTCGGGAGCGGTCCACTTCCATCCTGTATATGAGTTGATATGATATGAAACGTCATAATTCATCATCATTCTCCTGCTCATTGCCCAATTACTTCGGTTTGACGCAATATATATTCGTTGATATTGCAAAAGTTATTGGTGATAGTTTTAATACCGGCCACCGAACTGATGTCAACTCTCCTTGTGAATGTAATTGTTGACCCAACGGCATCAGGTGGAGTTGGAGTACGATATAAAGCTCTTAGTCGTTTTTTACGTCATTCATAAGCAAAGTAAGGGTTTGTAGTATTCGTAGCCGCTACCACATAACACGAATTGCAAAATTTTTTTTTTTATTTTACACCTTACAGATGAATATAGAATGAAAATTGCACAATGCTTTCTTAGCTAGCTATATATTACAAAAATAAACTACTGTCTTAATTTCATATTTCTAGATGGCAATTGCCTTTTTTTTTTGGTCAATAATCTATTTTTTTACTCGCATATATTTTGGATGCATCTTGAATTTACGTAGGTCTCATAATTTGCTACGTGTCCTTTCTACGATTATAGGGCGTGTTATTGATACCGCTGCGTTCACTTCAGCTAACTTGGCCTTCAGAGACAGCAGTGTAACCATGCGGAATTTTGTCATTTCCAGAGCAGCTTGTGGGTGCATTCAATAGAATTTATATTTTAGTAATCATCTTTCAAAATTAATTTATATATTTTCAGGTTCATAGCTTATCAAGGAGTCCGAAGCCCCCATATTTTAGTAGCTCAATGTTGCCACCTCCTCCTCTACCGCCGATGGCCAGACCCGTTGCCATCATCAGATCAACAGGTAAATGTTACGTAGAGAATTCTAGAATATTTATACTTTACATCATCAGGCCTGAAAAATTCCACTTTTAATTGTATATTGGTGATTCGGTATACTAGTTAAACTGACTGGTATACTAGTTAAACTAGTTAGGCTGACCGACCGCATCCGTAACGACGACGTAAGAGAGCGAGTAGGTATGAAAGAGAGTATTGGTGTAAAGATGCGAAAGGAAATGCTCCGATGGTTCGGTCATGTGGAAAGAATGCCGAACGAACGTCTGGTTAAGAAGATATACAATGAGAAAGTGGAAGGATGTAGGTACCGGGGGAGACAGAGACTAACTTACCTAGACCAGATTGGTCACGTACTGAAGGAAGGTGGAGTCAAGAGTCTCCGAAACCGGCGAGCGTGTATAAAGAGAATTATGAATGTTGAGGAAGCGAGTGAAGTATGCAAAGATAGAGTTCTCTGGCACTCTGTTCTCTCTGCCTACCCTGCAAGGGATATGGCGTGATGATATGTATGTATGTATGTGTACTTATTTTTAAATGAGGAATGCTAGTTTCCTTACAATAATTTATTTTACCATATGTAGAAATCATGACAGATTGTATTTTTAGTTCGTCACCACGTGTAAAAATTGTGAGAATGTGTATTTTTAGCTCGATACAATACGTAACGTCTTAATCATAATGATGTGTATTTTTAGTTTATCACACACGAAGTGTCTGGTATATGTATTTTTGAAATTAAACTACTTTTACGGATTCTATCGCGTTTGTATTTGATTTTTAATTTCACGACGTTTTGAACACTTTACAGCATGCTTTACCCATGGTTATGGGAGGACCTCCAGTCCTACGTGCGATAGAATCCGTATAACTAGTTTTATTTCAAATGTGTAATACTCGCATTAAATCAGAAATCATTAATTGTATTTTTATTAATATACTGAAAATTAAATATCTTTATCAGCGAGTGAGTTGGTGGGAAGTAACGTGGTGTCAGGTGGAGGCACACCCCCTGCGTCCCCTGCCTCGCGTTCACCACCGACGTCTCCTCGTCGTAGATCACCACACTATCGCTCCGATTGTCCACCACCACTAACGCACTTCAACCATTTTCACCCACAACAGCAGGTAATTAATTAAAATTATATGTAAATAGTTTAATATTTCTATTTTATTCACCATTCGATTTTCTTTTATATTTTGTAAAAAGTTAATTGAGATTATAATGCGAGTCAGAAAATCTTACAGTACCATCTATTGAGCTTTGGGTGTACTAAAATAGTTATATCATAAGCCACGATCCGCTAGATAGTTCTATTTTAAAAACATAGTAACATTATCATATTTGAAAAGGATAAATATCACCTTACATAAGAGCTAGCTTTCCTTTTCTTGAAGTTAGGTTATCCCTTAGTCATCACTAATAGGAAGTTTTTAATATAATTCATTACCTTATCAATTCAGCGACGAACATTTGTGTTAGAATTCAAATTAGTGTCATAGATCTCTCTTGGTCGCTTTTATAAGCTTAACATACCTAAAGGCCTTTAGTAAGTTCTGTTAATTTAAGGGTTATTTACACTAAAAACTTTAGGCTCCTTAAGTTCTGTCATATCCGTGGTGCTGTACTGCTACGCTTCTCGTAGCTGTATATCCTCTTATTTATTGGATTACTGGAAAAATTGTTTCTAGTCACTCTCTTTACGTAGGAAGAAAGTGGATTGAAAAAGGTTCTCCAACTCCTACTGCTTCTATTTTCTAATTAAATTTATTTCTGGTCCCAAAAAAATTAAAAACGTTTCCCGGGACTTCTTGAGGGTCAAACCACAGTGTTATTTATGGAGAACGTAGTGGATCTTGGCTTACAAAAGCTAAAATGATGAGAATGTGTGGTGGGATTAGTTTCAAAAAATCACTTTAAGGGATACTTAATTTAAGGATTACTTTAATGGTTATATGTATTTTTTATCAGATAGAAAATAATCAGAGGTTTATTTGTAATGTGAGAAAATGACTGTATTTCCAGGTATTCAGTTATGCCAGTTCACTTAGCGGCGTAGGGCTTGGAGGTGCGTCGGGCGGTGGTGCTGTGTTGACGGGGGCCGGTGGTGTGTCACCGCCGGGCGGGCTGGGGCTCTATGCGCCGAGGGCACCTCCACGTACTGCTCCTAGGTATTATAGTACTACATACATACATACATAGCATCACGCCATATCCCTTGCAGGGTAAGCAGAGAGAACAGCGTGCCAGAGAACTCTATCCTTGCATACTTCTCTCGCTTCCTCAACATTTATAATTCTCTTCCTACACGCTCGCCAGTTAATCTCGGTCTCTCCCGGTACCTACATCCTTCCAAAGTATTATAGTACTTTATATCATAAATCCGGAATCGAAGACATAAATACATCGGGTAATGGTGTCCCATGCCGATTTTCCATCAGTCCGGACAGTTGAACAGAGGTTGAATGGATAGGTCGCAGCCGGCTGAAAAAGAGTTAGTTTGGATATAAAGACCGTTAAGGATACCGACTTCCTACATAGACTGCCTTAAATGCTTATGTCACCTAGAAGCGACGGGTTAATATTTTCTCCAAGGTGTTGGTTTCAAATATCAACATTCTCCAAATATTTTTATTCACCATTAAAGTGAAGTACCTATTCCATGGTGTGATGACGGGATAAAAATAAAATTACCGCCACTCCATTCTTGCCCCTGACGACGTAAAAATCGGCTAAAGGTTTCACCAGGAGAACAGGCAGCTGTATTCTTTGACGTTGGTCATTCTGTGTACTCTTTGTTTTTTTTTTTGGTAGACTATGGTCTGGACACACGCCACTCGTTCCGTCCGGAGCGACGGAAGGGTAACGAGTAACCCCATAACCCATCGTATTCTCCCCATTGCCATTGGTGCTCTGAGTAACTGTTTGACTTGGAAGCACCATCACTGTTTTACCACCGTACCACTCGATACCGTAGGGTTCATCCATGTCACCTGGAAACGAAAATCCTTGATTGTACGTTTTCAGCGATCATTTCTCCCACGTAAGTTCAAGATCAGAAATGAACTATCTGCTGCTGTGTTGCCCAAGCACTATGGCATATTCTTCTACAACCGAGGTTTAAGAAGAGAACTTTCTTTACGGTAGGCAGTGGCCTGGCTCTGTCTCTAGTGTTGCTAAGGTCCACGTGCAGTGGTATCTTACCATCAGGTGTGCTGCTTGCTTGTCTGCCACCAGAGACGATAAAAAAAAGCGGCTACCCACACTTCTAGTGAACCTTTAATTGATTTTTATTATTCCCGCGGGCTAGTATTGAAAGGCGTCAAATATATTCATATCCTTTATCAGCTCATCATCATCTCAGCTCATATATGTATGTCCCACTCTTGTGCTCGAGCCTCCTCCATGATGGGAGCGAAATTAACCTACTATACCACGCAGGCCTGTTGGTATAGGGTTTTGTTTCGAGTTTACCTTATCTTGCATAACCGTTGTATGCGTTTTATATCCCTTAGTCGTCTCATATGATCACCCACGGGTAAGATAGGGGGTGGTGAATTGTATACTCCGTCACCACACGGATAGACATATCCTTTATGTCTTTAACTAAGATAATAATTTATGGTTTTAGATGGAATGCTCCTTTCCCTACTTTGGAAGAGGAGTTCAACATAATGACAGCACCACCTGGACCCGACCACGTCGTACTTCTGGACGATGGTGAGCCACCATTGCTGTGTAATTTAAGAATCATATATCTTTAACAATGATTATGTCAGAATTACTGAGAGACTAAGCATTGGACAAGCTAGGATATTTAAAAACTTACTAACTTTTAACATTTTTTTTGTCGTTTATGTCATTATTGCACATAAGAAGTAGAAACTACAATACTTTTATAACTATAATTGTTTCTACTCATCATCATTCTCCTACTCTTATCCGAATTACTTGCGGTCGATACAATATGTACTCTTGTTTCATAGTACATATTGTAAAAGTTATTGGCAATAGTTTTATGACCGGCCGCCTGCCAAACGTCAGACGCCTTGGGAGTGTAATTGTTGACCAAATGGCATCAGATGGAGTTGGCCTAGGTCGTTATAAGGCTCTTAGTCGTCTTTTACGACATCAACGAGCGAAGTAAGAGTTGGTAGTATTCTTAGCCGCTTTGGGGCGTTGGGGATCGAATGTCAGTAGACGATCTCTCCGGCGCCCCGTAAAAGCGCGGAAGGGGGCCGCTGTGGTTTTAGTGGGTATTCCGGTCGGACTAGCCGGCTGGCGAGTCCCACACTCCCTCCCGTCTCGACATCGGTGGGAAGGGGTTAGCGGGTAAAAGCATTTCCATACCGTCAAAAAAAAGAAAAAAAGTATTCTTAGCCGCTACCATACATCGAAATAGTTAAAGTAAAATTGAAATTAGTTAAAATTCGATTTTTATCTTTAGTATTTTTTTATTAGTTGTGAAAAATGTGTCTAATAACGAAACGAAATCCAATGGTCACGCTCAGTGGGCGGGTTGACGACCGCAGTTGCAGGTAAGAGTTTCCTAAACGAGCTTTGCTGCAACAATTTGATATACAGATAACATCTATACAGGCTGAAGGAAAACTTGAAATAAAAACATGTCTATGTTTTTTAACCAGTCTGACCAGCGTGGTATAATCCGTCAATTATTCTCCTGATGGGAGGGAAATTGATTTACTCTACTATTCAACTAGTTTCATATAAGGTTTGTTTCGAGTTTTCATTCTTTTGCATGAATAATTTCTGCATGTCATACCGTTTAGACGACTTTTACAACATCCACGAGTAAGATGGGTATTGGTGAATTGTATTTTTACTTCTTCATCATCATTTCAGCTCATATATGTCTCACTGTTAGACTCGAGCCTACTCCGCAATGGAAGGAAAATTGAACTACTATACCACGCTGATCAGACATGTTGGTATAGGGTTTTGTTTGAATTTTTCCTTCTCTTGCATAGATGTTATATGCATTACTTTGTTTCATATTTTTTAGTTGTCTCTTACCATCACCCATAAGTAAAATAGGAGATGGTGAATTGTATTCTTACTACGTCACCACACGAAAAATATAATTTATTTGTACCCTCAATCTATTAAATCTTGAACAAAGTTATATTACTAAATCAGTTTACCAATTCAACTCCACAGAGCGGTTCTTCCAATCTTCCGTGATCACCTCCGAGGGTACAGCCATGGATACCACGGGTTCATCTGTTGGTGCCGTTGTTGATACCTCGGATGATATTGCGCCAGATAAACCGGCACCGGACCTGAGGTCACCGTGATCCTACGCTGATACGACACCCGTAGGGAATGTCGGAACAATCGGTTATATGCCAAGTGTCGGATGTGTGGCTGTCGGATCGGTCGGTCCTGTTCTATATGTCGGATCGGCTGATAGTGTTGAACCTATCCCGGAGCCCCAAACAGTGCTTCGTTGGACACCGGCACATCTTCCACATTGGCGACCCGTCACACATCGGACTGTTTAATTTTCTCAACCGTCTCACTATCGAGATAATTTAGTGTAAATAATAAATGATGAGAATGAATGAATGAAATTGTAGTTGAAATTTAGATTTTACAATTTTTAATCTGTGCCGGTCAGCCGTGCTTGGCTGCATGACGTGACTTTGTTGCGACGTTCGCATTTTGACAGTTGTGTAAAGCGCGGTCGACCGACACCGGTTTTCATTTATTACTCGTTAAGGCGATAACAAAATACAATACTCCAACGATAATTATTATGTAAAAATAATAATAATAATAAAATATTAAAGCTACTACGAAATTAAAACAATTATTATATTCTAATATTTTTATAGAATATAAAAATCATGTATGATATGATCAAAGCCTTCCAGTAATTTAGTGAAATGAAATGTTAAAGGAAACTACAGCTTAAAATTATGATTTGCTGAGCTGTGAAACAGAAAAGGCGTATGTATGCTTCCATTAGCGAGACAAGTTTTTTTGACGAAAGTGTGATAATATAAGTTGTTTTTTTTTTGTTTCGTTGTTGTGTGTTTTGTAATGGACATAAAAACATTAAATAGACATAAGTCAATTTAGATTAAAGTATTTTTTTTTTATTTATTGAACGAATATAAAGACGAGCCTTGCTTAAGATTAGCTTAGTTGTAATTAGTAGCAAACAGAGTAGATGGTTTATTGTACTTTCGATCAAGTAATATTGGCATCATAATAATTCATATGCCTCGGTGGAGAATTTTCATAAGCTGAGAATTATTGGCTAACTTACTATTTTACTACAGATACCGGACAAGTCTAAATATGTTTTTATTATGAAACTTCCTTTTACCATAATGATATTAGTCATTATTATTTATTTAATTAATCTCTTAGTCATCTTCTTGAGATATAAAATGTTATTAAACAGTATATATTAAATATTGGTATATTTTTTTTATGATTTACTAAAATATGAAAAAAAAAGGAAATTGTTTTATATACTTAGCTTGGGTACAACACTACATCTTAATTGATCTCAGTGAAAAAAAAATAATACCAAGATGTTATTTTTTTAATGTTTATTTATTTTAACATCGAAAGCGACAATAAATCATAGTTAGATCGATATAAGTCGATGGACATTTTATAGGTGCCTTTCATAAAAAAAAAACGTAAAATAACATACTTTATTGAATATTTGTAAAACTGTAGTGTTCTTTTGAAAATCCATCCTAACATACATGTAATAAAAATGTAATTGAATTATCAATCAAAAAATTATGTGATTAGTAACCAAACATATTTGAATTATTAATTTTCTATTTATATTTAAGAAATATTAATATTATATTAATTAATATCGTCATAAAAATTTATTATCATCATCATCACAGCCCGTATATGTCCCACTGTTGGGCTCGGGCCTCCTCCATTATGGAAGGAAAATTAATCTACTATACCGTGCTGGTCAGATGTGTTGGTATAGGGCTTTGTGTCGTCTTTCCCTTCTCTCGCATAGATGCTATATGCGATTTATATCCCTTAGTCGTCTCATACGATCACGAACGGGTAAGATATGGAGTGGTGAATAGTATTCTTACTCTGTCACCACATGGAAAATGTATACATGGTTCATTTTATTAATAGTTATTTCAGGTAATTGAGAGCTAAACCCTGAGCGGAATGAATACCGTCATTATTTTGTTATATTTTCTCTGTTATAATAAGACTAAACAAACTTCTTGCAAAAGAAAAACTATTACAATACTGAAACGGATAGAAAGTTTTATTACGAGTATTTCTTCTTTGGCAGTAGGTAACAAAATCTGGTAGATTTATTATATTAACTTTTAAAAACCATGATATGATAATGAATGGTGATTTTTTTGGTTAGTTTATTACCACGCAATTATAATTTTGGTTACGAATCACATAATTAAATTAATATAATCCCATATAACTAATATATTTCATTCATCGAAAAAAATAATTATTATTTCGCAATAGTGGCCATACGAGGAAAGCTAGTCATTAGAATTACAACGTAAATTTAATGTTACTTAAAATAAAAAAAAAAGATATTTACAATTATTTAAAAAAAAATACCCTTACATTTATTAGTAAGGGTTGTGAAACTAAAAAATGTGGCCAAATTACAATTAATGAAATATAAAATATATATACACGATTTTTAATAGATTTTAGAATTATAAGCGAGGTATAATTAAGTTCATTCGCAAAGCAATGACGTGACTAATACGATTCGATTGTAAAACCTTTTTGAACAAAATATAACCAAGTCACATTTGTCATAAATTTATTTTCAGCTTACTTGAGTCATTTCGTAAATAATTTATTTCTGATCTTTCTTTTAACGCCTTTTATAATATTTTTTTAAATTTCTAGACACATAGTACATAGTCTATTAGGGAAACATAGCAATAAAACAAAAGCAATAAATTTAAAAAAAAATATATTACATATAGGTAAAAATATGGCTTTAGTGAAGCTAGAAGTTGGTACTGAAGTAGTTAAAACATTTATAATAAAAACATATAATATAATGTGATCTAAATAACAAAAGAAATGTCGTCCTAACCTATCAACTAACATTTATTTTGATATCAAACTTCATAATTTAAGCGCAGATATTACAGCTATTATGTGCAGAAGTGTAAAAAACCAGGGCTCGAAAATATCCGATATTTATAATAAATATCAAAATATCGGATATTTATGATATATATGAGATATATATCAAGTTTGATATATATCAATTTTGTATGAAAGCCATACTATTATTATTTTATTGCATTATTTATGATTACTACTTCTTTATGTGTTACATGAACATGCTTAAATTATAAAAAAAAATCATTTTTTTAATGTTCTATTTATTGAGTTATTTACTTAAAAT
Source organism: Lymantria monacha (assembly GCA_905163515.2). NCBI lineage: Eukaryota > Metazoa > Arthropoda > Insecta > Lepidoptera > Erebidae > Lymantria > Lymantria monacha. The sequence goes on along the minus strand of LR991107.1, from coordinate 18,344,494 downwards.
CAGTTGAATAAAACAAAACATAAAATCTTCATCTAGATAAGGCAAGCTCTACTAAAAAAACATAACATCTTTTATATTAGGAAAAATCAACAAATAACAATTGTTGCCATCTATCGATTAGAACTTTCCACTTCCCAAGCCATCTAGATTTAATTAGTAAAAAACAGTAACAAACGTAAAAAAATATTTTTAATAATATATATTTTTAAAACCCTTTTTGTTTTGGGATATTTATAAAAAAATATATATATATATCGTGGAACCCAGCTTGATATATATCCGATATATATCGGATATATATCTTGATATATATCCTCGAGCCCTGTAAAAAACACTTCGCATTTCATTATTAGTGGCAACTTTAGTGCAAGACTTGTTAGTGATAAAATTGTTGAAGTGCCGCAAGTAATACTTGCAGCTGGTGCCTTTATAGGCGAGGCTGAGTATATCGAGCCTGCTGGCTTAGATTCGATGTTGCAAAAGTCGAACTTCAAGCCCGTCAGTTGTAATAAAGGTTTTTTTTTTAATCTGTGGTCAAAGAATTAAATTTAGTTCTTGATTCAAGCTGTATATAACTTTATTAAGAACACGTTTGCCAAACTTTAAACACCGCACAGTACCTGTTAAACGAAGTGCCCGATTAAAAAGAAGACTTGGCTTAAAGGTCTAAGCAACCAAGCCATAAACTCAAAAAAAAAAAAAAAATTTAGTTCTTGATTAATAAGCGGAGATCATATTTATGCACGAACTTTGTCGCGTAAAATATATTTAGTTGCTTAATTCCAGTAAAATACGCCTTCGTGTCTTATCCTGTATGAGGTAATGCTGTATACAGCTTTTAAGGCATAGTTAATAAATTTCTTTATAAATCGTAACAGTTGATAGGTTAAGGATGTTGAATTACCTATTGATTTAGATTGCATTATATGCAATATTTTTTCTATAGAATGAATGGCAAGAGGCTGGGTACTATGTAAAACTAAATTTAGTGCAGTTTGGTACAATAAAATAACTATTGGAAAACAAATTATTAGAATTACAGCTATAGTCGAAATAGGCAAAAGGCGGAATTAGTCAATTGCTAGCTATAGAAAATGTTATTATAGAATAAAAAAATAAACATTTAGAATAGTCATGTCATAAGGCTTGGTTGGACACACAAGTTTCGTCATTGAAAATCTGAATGAGTTAACCTAATAAAGTGGTAAGGCAATATAATATAATTGGTGACGAATTTAAAAGCTCGTTGGTGCCGAAAATTCTAGACTGTGATTCAATTGTTCATTCTGAACGTGTCTTATATTGAAATAGTTGTTTTTGTATGATTGGCAATGCACACTATGTGCTGATATAATATAAAGAAAAAAAAATTGTATTGTAAAATGACAGAAAAGGGAAACCCATGTTGTATGAAATGCATTTGTTATATAAAGGTGTCATTTTTTTCACAGCATAATTAGTAATGGTAGATTAATTTGAATAGCTTTGCAGTATGTCAAGTATGCAGCTAATACATAATTTAGTGAAATGAAATAAAGCTTAATTATAATTGGAATGTAGTGAGAAATTATGTATTAGTAGCAATATTATTGATTTGTTTTAATTATTAGCACCATTATTACGATATGGAGTAATAATTGAAAGCCTAAACATTATGTGCCTTAGATACAACAATATTGTATAATATTTATGATGCGTTCTATACAACGTGCTAACTAGAAATATTAAAATATAACGTTATTTTGAACGGCTGAACTTTGGATGATAATCTTCATTGTTAGAATTCATTTCTGCAAAGGCTTGTACGTACTCCTATTGATTATATAAATCTTAAATTTTCTGTTGTAATATTAGGCTCAATATTTGGCAGTCCTAATATGTTTTATGATATAATATATTATTGTTTCAATCTTGTTAATTTTCCCCTATTTTTTTTTTAAATATAAAAATTGTGACTGGACACCCAACATTCTGGAAGTTTGTTTCGAATCCAGAAATATAAATTATAACCCCCTCTATGTAATTTATTGTACAATTAAGTAACGCTTATATGCGTAGTTTTGCTGAAATATAAAAAATAAACTACTTCTATATTATATAATTTTAGTAAATACCAACATTGTATCCATTTATATACTCATATAGTTTACTGTCATGTATATCCTTAATCTATGCAAGTGAAGGAAACGTAGGCACGCTTTTTTTACCAATTAAATCCAACCTTGATTCTCGCATGGCTTTTTCATATAACAAAATAAATAATTATCGAAATGTTCTTTTAAACTTAATACTTTGTGTTAATTTTTCCCTTATTAATAAAGGGAAAAAAGAAAATCCATCTTATGAGTTATTATGGATTTCAAATTTAAATAAATATACGTAAATAGAACAAAAATAATACTTATAAGATAAAATAACCCATAGAATATACTCTTAGTTACGATTTTTTTTTTAAGTTTAACTACTTATGCTAATATGAAATAACTGTTTTTAGCGAATTTGTTAATTATTAATTATCCATGACCATTGTATATAAATAAATGCTAGTATGTATGTATATATCATTTAAAATTTTTAATTAACATTAGAAAGTTTTCATATTATTTTTCGTCACAGTCATGTCCTCCACGCTTTTATATAACTAGCTTTTTTATTATATAATTTTCTTTACTTGTTTAAAATAGATAATCGTAGATCAAATAATGTATACCAAAATTAAAGTTAATTAAACTTTTGCTTACAGATAAAGTTGGAATACATTATTAGATTATACAATAAAACTAAAGATAGACTTGTAAAAATGTTATGACATGTATTTTTAACCTATACATAGTAAGATATTTATAGTATTTTAGTCGTTTAATTATTTCGAACGACTTGTTATAAAGAAAATTGGTGCTTGAAGCTTAAAACAAAATATGAAACGGCACTTTGTCGTGTGTGTATTGTCATGGAAGAGGTCAGAGCATTATGACATAGCATGCGTTGTTATGCTCTCGTGTGATACATTATCGCTTATTATACGAAATTATATATTATAATTGGGCGACGTCGCTGCAAGATTAGTGCGTGCGGATTGTTCTTTTTTTATTACTTTTTTTCATATAGCTGTACAATTTTTTTTTGTTTCTATTTATTTATTTTAATCTATAAAATAATCGATGATGTACCACAGTTTGGGCAGTTATAATAATGTAGGTAAACTTTGCTCAATATCGATGAAAAAAAAAAACTGAAAGTGTTACAGTTGATGCAATACAAACAAACAAACATAATTGAGTTTTATTTGACGCTGTTCATATGAAGATTTTTGGAAATAACAAAAGGTAGAACATGTTATACGGTTCTGGATTAAACTAATGATGATATAAACATTAAGAGTGTCTGTAACCCTTATCCATGTGGTGACGGAGTAAGAATACAATTCACCACCCCATATCTTACCCGTGGGTGATCGTACGAGACGACTAAGGGATATAAAACACATATAACATCTATGTAAGAGAAGGATAACTCGAAACAAAACCCTATATCAACACGTCTGACCAGCGTGGTATAGTAAGTTAACTTCCCTCCCATTATGGAGGGGGCTCGAGGCCAACAGTGGGACATATATGAGCTGAGATGATGATGATGATTTATAAATATCAAGAAGGAACTTAATAGGGGCACTCTGTTGACAGTTTCCTGTCAACAGCCGCGTACCGGTCCATACGGAATAGTACCTCACTCTAGCAAAAAATTGACATTTGAGCAATGGCAGTCGCTTTGTTCGGTAAGCGAAAGAGCCGGAAGCCCTACTTTCGGGGTGGGCTTTGTTTGATAGCCAGTGGCCTAGTTGTACTTCTGGTATTGTAAAGGTCCATGAGCGGCAGTGACACTTACCATCAGGTGTGCTATTTACTCGTTTGTCACCATAAGCAATAAAAAGTTATATGACAAATAACATCTGATGTTGGTACGAGTTTTGACTACAAACCAATATACCCTTGTTAATAGTATTGTATACATACATATCATCACACGATATCCCTTGCAGGGTAGGCAGAGAGAACAGAGTGCCAGAGAACTCTATCCTTGAATACTTCACTCGCTTCCTCAACATTCATAATTCTCTTCATACACGCTCGCCGGTTTCGGAGACTCTTGAGTCCACCTTCAGTCACGTGGCCAATCTGGTCTAGGTAGGTTAGTCTCGGTCTCCCCGGGTAAGGCCGGTACCTACATCCTTCATTATTGTTCGAGTAATCTTAGTGAACTATCCGTGTAGTAAGTATGTAGTAAGTGTGCAGTAAGTATACAATTCACTATCCCCTATCTTACCCGTGGGTGATCGTAAGAGACGACTAAGGGATATAACGCATATAACATCTATGCAAGCAAAATTCGAAAAAAACCCTATAGGTACCAACACGTCTGACCAGCATGGTATAGTAGGTCAATTTAGCTCCACATATATAGAAAGTTCGTACCCAATGGTACATGTACCTATGAGCTGATATGAAAAATATTTTATGAGATAGATAAATATTAAAGATTTTTATCTGATAAGAAGATATCGACTGCACAGGTGGCGTAGTGGTTAAGATACCGATCTTCCGTGCCAGTGTCGAGGGTTCGATTCCCACGCAGAATAATACTTTGTGCTATCTACAAAGTGTTGTTCAGAGTCTGTGTGTAATTTGTCTGCATTAATTGCATGTTTGTAAAGTCTTTAGATTATTTCCTTAGTGCAGGGTGGTGGCTATTAAAAATAAAAATAAAAAAAGTGTGTGTGTCAGCTCCGACGCACGACTGGAGTTTACTTCTTAAGTACGATGATCAAAACAGGCGCAAAAAAAGCTCATTTGACTAAAAATAATTTATATATTTTTATTTACATTTATTAAAACTGTTCAGTGAAGTATTATCTCACGTCAGAAAGTGGAAGGTGCGCAGAATAGGTTGCGCACCAAACACGTAACGGGGTCATTCAATCACTAGATTTTACACCTCAATTTTTTCTCGTACCGGGCGCTTTATATGAAAATCGATTCTTAAGGAGTAAACTCCAATAAATTTTTTAAACCTATAAGATATAGAACAGCGCCATCTAGCATTTTTTTTATTTTTTAGAAGTTATTGTCAATCTAGTTTTTTAACTTTCGATTCTATACTTCGTGCCTTCGATAATGGCGAATAAATGGCGGGTTGGAAACGTATAAAATATATATTTGAGCCATTTCAAAAATTACATAAAAATTTTAAGCTATGCAAAAAACAGAATCGCGAGATCTACACTTCACAAAGCAACTACCTACTACAAAAATCTTGTTTGATAAAGTCTGCTGTTAGTTAATCTACGTGATGATAGATGGCGCTATGCAATATGTGCATACTACAATACTGTGTATCTTATAACGAATGAAAAAGGGTTTCTTTCCAAAGGTTATTGATGAGTAAAAAGGAGAAAAGTCTAGGTAATCTCAAGCCAGGTGTAGGTAAGTATCCAAAAAGGTGATAGATAGTTGTTAAGACCTATACGGAAAGTAAAGAGGCGGTGTAAATACGCAGGGACTATATATATAGAATAAAGTTTTTGTTTGTGTTATGTTTGTTTCTATATATATTTCTTCTAAACTCACAATTCGGTCTATACTTTTATGTGATGTTCTTTTACACAATTTTTTGCACGAACGGCATAGTGATCTAAGTAGCCCTATGTCTTACCGAGTGTCATTAGTTCGATCTTCACGCAAGACAGATCTTTGTGAAATTTATAATAGATATATATTTATCATATCTTACCCGTGGGTGATCGTAAGAGCCGACTAAGGGATATAAAACGCATATACTCTTAACATCTATGTAAGAGAAGGAAAACTCGAAACAAAACCCTATACTAACACGTCTGACCAGGGTGTTATGGTAGGTCAATTTCCTTCCTGTTACGGAGAAGGCTCGAGCCCAACAGTGGGACATATATGAGCTGTGATGATGATAAGAGGTTAAGATACAGTCTTATTGTTTCCAGTGTCGCGGGTTTGATTCAAATGCAGTGAAATGCTTTGTGTGATTTACAAAATGTTGTTCCATTTCTGATTGTAATTTATGTTCGTTAATTATATGTATTATTATTGCTGGAGAAGAAAGTTTCAAGAGTAAAGACCACGTACCGGAAGACGCAGTGTAGGACGCAAACCCCCTCCACTATGTGGACAGACGACCTGGTGAAGGTTGATGGGCGTCGTTGGATGCAAGCGGCACAGGACCGCACATTGTGGCGTAACATGAGGGAGGCCTACGTCCAGCAGTAAACGGCAATAGGCTGAAATGATGATGATGATGAAGTATATGTTTGTGCTGGGTGTAGCTTTTTAATAAAATAGTTTTACCTCAATACAAAAAGAAGTGTTGTTTTTTTATTTTTTAAAGCATTCACTTAGAAATACATACATACATACATATCATCACGCCATATCCTTTGCAGGGTAGGCAGAGAGAACAGACTGCCAGAGAACTCTATCTCTGCATACTTCACTCGCTTCCTCAACATTCATAATTCTCTTCATACACGCTCGCCGGTTTCGGAGACTCTTGACTCCACCTTCCTTCAGTACATGACCGATCTGGTCTAGGTAGGTTAGTCTCGGTCTCCCTCGGTACCTACATCCTTCCATTTACGCATTGTATATCTTCTTAACCAGTCGTTCGTTCGGCATTCTTTCCACATGTCCGAACCATCGGAACATTCCCTTTCGCATCTTTACACCAATACTCTCTTTCATACCTACTCGCTCTCTTACGTCGTCGTTACGAATGCGGTCGGTCAGCCTAACTCCACAGATTTTCCGCAGAGATCGCATTTCGACCGCATTAATTTTACTATCATACTCTTTTTTGCATACCCAACTCTCGCTTCCATACAGTAATGTTGGGACAAGCACTGCGTTATGTATTGCTACACGTGCCTTCTGGCTGAGGTGGTGGCTGCCGAGAAGTTGCCCCAACGCTCCGTTCACTCTATTTCCCGCATTCACTCTTCGCTCTATATCAGTGGTGTACCTTCCATCTCGGCTAAATCCACATCCAAGATATACAAATTCATCCACTTGCTCTAGTACATCATTACCTATTGTTACTCTTACATCTGTTCTGGTTTTATCTCTTTCAAAGACCATTATTTTGGTTTTGCTCACATTCACGCGTAGACCCCTTTTCTTACAATCTTCTGTCATTGTGTCGACTAGGGTCTGCAGGTCAGTCGCTGACTGTGCCAGCAGGACTGCATCATCTGCATAAAGCAGAGCAGTGACCGCTGAGTCGCCCATCTGGACTCCCACATTCATATCGTTCAACCTTTGGAGACATTTATCCAGATATATGATAAACAGCCTGGCTGACAGAACGCACCCCTGCTTAACGCCGATATTGACGTCAAACCAAGGCGACATTCCATCATCCAGCCGCACACAGGCTCTACAGCCCATGTAACTGGACTGCACAGCCTGTAGCAGTTTACCGCTAATACCATACTCCGGTAAAATGTCCCAAAGTTCCTTTCGTACAACCGTGTCAAATGCTCTCTCCAGATCCACAAAACTGCAGAAAACCCTCTGGCCTAGAGCCAGATGCTTCTCCACAATGTTGCGCAGAGAGAACACTTGATCCATGCATCCCCTTCCATTCCTGAAACCTCCTTGTGTCTCACACAGTAAACCATCGGACACCATCCTCATTCTCCTTTCAATAATTTTACCATACACTTTTGCTGCCAAACTGGTCAAGCTTATGGCTCTGTAATTTGCGCAGTCATAACGTGAACCCTTGTTTTTAAACAAAGGCACGATGACTGCGCTATTCCAGTCCCTGGGAACCATTCCCGAGCTCCAACATAAATTGAGGAGCAACAGGAACGCCTCCCAGACACAAGAGCCACCAAGCTTGATCATCTCGGCAGACACCATATCAATGCCCGCTGCCTTACCATTTTTCAAACTTCTTATCGCTTATATTATATTATATCTTTATCTTTACTTAGAAATTATCAACATATTTATTTTAAATTTTTAAAGGTATGTATTTAAAAGTCACCACCCAGCACTAAGGAAATAATCCTTGTATTGCGGGGGACTTTACAAATATATAATTAACGCAGACAAATTACATCCAGACTCAGAACACAATTTATGGTTTGCACAATTTATTGCCCTGCGTGGGAATCGAACCCTTGGAATTTGCAGAGTAGATCGGTATCTTAACCCTTACACCATCTGTGCATTCAAGACTGTAATATAAAAGTTGCTTATAATTTCGAATAGAGTCGGTGTTTCTTTGAGTCACGTTATTTTTTTCTTTCAAACAATCGAACTGACTTTCCCGTGTGGTGACGGAGTAAGAATACAATTCACCCACACACATTCATCTTACCCGTGGGTGATTGTAAGAGAAGACTAAGGGATATATAACGCATATAACATCTATGCAAGAGAAGGTAAATTTTTAACAAAATCCTATACCAACACATCTGACCAGCGTGGTATTGTAGGTTAATTTCCCTCCCAATATGGAGGGGGCTCGAGCCCGGCAGTGAGACGTATATGAGCTGAAATGATGAATGAATGATGGATCGAACTGATAGCCTAAACGTAAGCCTCTGTTAGTTAAACTGATAGCCTAAATGCTCCTTCAAAGGCAAATAATACGATAATCACCACACTTAGCATTTTCCTTGAACTATTCCTTAAAAATAAAATATTCATAATTGAAATTAGGTATCTGAAACTTATGGATAATCGGAAATCATTTCATATCGATAGCTGTATCCAAATCGGTATAAAATTATCTAAGCGCATATACGTCCCAATGTTGGGCTCGAGTCTCCTCCACACTAGGAGGTGAATTGATCTACTACACCACGCTGGTCAGACGTGTTGGTATAGGGTTTTGTTTCGAGTTTTTCTTCTCTTGCATAGATGTTATATACGCTTTATATCCTTTAATCGTCTTTTACGATTACCCACGGGTAAGATAGGGGGTGGTGAATTGTATTCTTACTCCGTCACCATACGGCTAGAATATATCTAATATATAGTATCAGTATAATATAATCGTTATAATATATAAGCTATTAGGAGGATTATCTCGTCTAATATTCCTTAGTGTCTGAAAATAAAGGTTTATAACCAGTGTGTGTTACCAGCGATGACTTACGCCACTGAAACGTGGTCTCTAAATGTCGGCCTCATAAAAAGGCTAAAAGTCACTCAGCGTGATATGGAGAGGGCTATGCTCGGTATTTCTCTACGTGATAAAATCTGGAATACGGAAATCTGTAGAAGAACGGGTGAAACTGACATAGTCCGAAGAATTAGCACGTTGAAGTGGCAATGGGCAAGCCACATCGCTCGATGAACCGACTACCCTTGGGAAAGAAAGATTCTAGAGTGGCGACCACGAATCAGACGATGCAGCGTAGGACGATCCCTCAGTAGGTGGACTGATGACATCATCAAGGTCACAGGAAACCGTTGGATGCGGGTGGCACAGGACCGTTGCAAATGGCATTCTCGTGGGGAGGCCTATGTCCAACAGTGGACGTTTACGGGCTGATTGATGGATGGAATATATAAGTTCTTCGAATATCCATATCCAGTATCGAAACTTCATAACCGCAACATTCGTATTATTTATTATCCAGCGGTAGGACCACTCCATCGACAACTTTCTGCCCGCAGTCATAATTCGGCTAGCAAGTCTAGTCTCTATCTTACTTCGACAGATAATTAATCGGCGTTTAAAGGCAGGCAATTTACACTTTCCGTTGAACAAGAGTCAGTCGAAGTCTCAAACCTAACTTCATGGTTGGTAGCGACTTTCAAATCGTTATATGTTTTTTTTTAAATAAATCTACAACCAGATTGGAAAGCAGCTACAAACCGAAAAGATTCGGCAAGAAACTCATCGGACTCGTAATTTTTTAAATTACATATTTTATTCAAAATGATTGGATACATGTTTAGTAAGTATTAGCTCCAGTGAGATGGACTTCGAGTAAGGACACATTTTTTAAAGTAATAAAAACAAAAAAAAATACATAAAACAAAAATGGCTGAACCAGATCCCACAAGCGGCAACTGATCACGAGTTAACTATTAGAGCAGCCATCACGCCCTTCAACCACATTGGAGGGAACGGAGAGATCCACTCTACATAGCTGCCGCAGAGACCTTTACAGTGAGCATAACCAACCACACCGATTTAGATTTTTTTGTTTTTTTTTTGTCGATCTTCTGCGAGAGTGTGGCACTACCCCGGATGGACCGGCCCGCGGCTGTAGACAGAGAACTGTCAACAGCACGGTCCTACCACTAATAAAATTATATATCTATGGAAGTCCATGGGAGTTATTACTTGACATTGCGTAGGTTGCTTGCTCATATGCCACAGAGGGCAATAAAAACAAAAAAAAAACAGAATTAAAAAAAATACATTAGCTTTGAGCCTGCAGGAAAGGAAGGAGTGAGAAATAGTGTTTTAATTTCTTTTTTATTGCTCATATATGATGGTAAACGAGCAAACAGCACACCTGATGGTAAGTGTCACTGCCACACATGGACCTTTGTAATACCAAAGCCCCAAAGGTATAGCTAGGCCGCTGCCTACTAATACAAACCCCAGACCTACCCCAGTTGGGCTGCCGGCTCCCTCGCTCACCGAACGAAGCACATTGCCATTACTCAGACGTCGATCTTCTGCGAGAGTGTGGTACTACCCCGGACGGACCGACCCGCGGCTGTAGACAGGGACCTGTCAACAGCGTGGTCCTACCACTATTAAATTTAATATCTCTGATTATTTATCAATTGCTTAAAATAAAAAAAAATATTAAAATAAAAATCACTGTAAATCGTCGTGATCTGAACTCATAAACGTCCCCTTGCTGGGCTCAGTCTCCTTCATGATGGGAGGGAAATTGATCTGCTATACCATATTGATCTGCTATACGCTGGTAAATTTCCTGCGCTTGCAGTGATGTTATCCGATTGTATCCCGTTAGTCGTCTTTTACGATCACTCACCGGTAAGAAGGGGGTGGTGAATTGTATATATACTCCATCACCCCAAATACCCAACGAGTTTTGTCGTAGTAATTTTGGTAGGTTACCATAATCTCAATTAGTTTCTTATATTTCCTTTTCCATTTTTAAAAATTAGGCTTTTCTACAAAAAAAAAAGAATAATCTAATTTGGTTTATTTAAAAAAAAATATTTATTCCCAAACATCCTTAAATAATCATATTGTGACTTGTTTATTTAGAAAAAGATTATTTAAGTCATCATCTCAGCTCATACATGTCCCACTGTTGGGATCGAGCCTCCTCCATAACGGGAAATTGACCTACTATACCACGCTGATCAGACGTGTTGGCATCGGTTTTGTTTCGAGTTTTCCATCTCTTGCATAGATGTTATATGCGTTTTAAATCCCTTAGTTGGCTCTTACGATCACCCACAGGTGAGGGGTGGTGAATTGTATTCTTACTCTATCACCACACAGAAAATTATTTAAATATTAAAGAAAATATTTAAACCACAAAATCTAATAATTATTTTAAATAGCGTCAATTTTATATGTCTACTTAATGAATACGAGCAAAATTGTAATCTGTAATCTGCTTATACTGTTATAAACGCAAGGTTGAATATAATGATGTCAGCGTAACAAGCTTCTATTAAATAAACCAATAAATCGAAATACAGTGGAATCATTGGTAAAAGGGATCATGAAAATCAATAGTCGATGTCGGTACTGAGTATCCAACCGGGCCACTGAAAGCCTAACGTATTTAAAAGTTATATATACAACCTTCTTTATTACGAAATTATACTTTATTATTATGGTATTAAAGTGTAGGTTGCTCTGTAAAAGCATACATATTATAACGTTATTGTATTATCGAGCAAAGAACAGATAATCGACGCCTAGCCTTGTGCGATATCGATTTTGACAATGGCCACTTTCACTAGAACGCATAGCGATTCTTATTGCTATCTCTTTTGGTCTTAGCAGAAAAACCAGCGAGATGGATAGAGATGGTTATATGTTTTAGCGTGGCGAAAGTTGGGGTTGCCGTTGCGGCGTTGCTATGGCAACAGGTCACAGAGGGTATGATTTCCAAATCGTAGTTCGATATTTTTAGGTCGAAATGACGGAGTTAGTTATAAAATTATTTATGAAAAGTAATAAATTAGAAATATGCACGGGTGAAGAAAATATGGTTATGTCATTAGGCAATATAGATTATATTAAAAATGAAATGGTAAGATTTTTTTTCTAGGAATTACGATGGTAGCGTAGCTTTAAACAAAATGGCGTCACAATTTAGATAACTTTATTGATTTTTCGGCAACATCGATAAACAATTAATTACAGATATTACTATAATTATGTTTTAGTGTAGATAACAAGTTATTTCAGTAGTAAATATTATCGAAAATAAAATTTAATTATTTTCAAAATCAAATTAATAATCCTAATTTAGTGTTTCTATATTAATTCAATCATTGAAATTCTAAGTATAAACTTATTGAACACCTGAACGAACGTAAAACTGTACAAGTAAGGCACTGTCTATTTGTAGTCTGGAAATTTCCAATGGTAGTTAAATGCCTTTCTATAGATATAAAGAGTGGTTTATGTAGAAATTTGTGGTTAGTATTTATTTCAAAACAACAGTCATAAATCCGATATGGTAGTTTTATTTAACAATTTTATTTCAAATTTTATATTATATCTATATCTAAAACTTATCTAAACACTTTTACATCGTTTTATTAAATTGTTCATAAAAAAAATAGTTATGGTATATAATTTTTCTTTAATAACGTTTTTAAACTGGTATCAACTAATTTATCTCCGACTAGCTTATGAGCGAAATTTCATCCACGTACCCGATTAGAAATTTTTTCGTCTTAGCAGGACCGGACTGGGCATGCCCGATCTGGACCAGATAAGGTATGTAACGCAGAAGATATATCTGGACCCGATCAGGAAAATCATATCGGGTCCTGATCGGGTCCAGATCAGGCATTCCTGATCGGGTCCAGATTAGGCATTCCTGATCCGGGTCCGGATGAAATTTTACTGATCGGATCCAAATCAATCATCTACGTTATATATCTTGCCTGATCCAAAACGAGTATGCCCAGTCCGGTCCTTTTAAAAACATGAATATCTTATAAAACATGTTTAATAAATAAAAATATAAGTTAATATATATAATATATTATATGACTTAGGCAGCGAATGCAGTGCTTTATTCTTAACATAGAGAGTAGAGAGTCTCAGTGAGCTGTATCAATTAGAGCGCAACCACCAGATGCTAACGACTTCTATCGTCGCCTGAATTTCTCATTCATGACCTGATCGATCTGTTTTGATCTGATTCGATAACAACTAATTTAATAGTAGACGATGTCATTACGCTTCGGAGAATCTCAACACCGCGATTCAGATAATGACGTCATTTTACAAACGCCATCAACAATTTATTATAACCAAATACAAACGCGTTGTTACAATATTATTATAATTATTTCTATATATCTATGTTTTTACTTATTATTTATTTTTGTTTTTACTTTAAATATAAATTATTTTTATATTATTAATTAAACATTATTATTAAATAAATATGATTAATTAATGATTTCATATTAATCTCCTCTACCATACTTGATGATATTTCACATCAGGCTATCCTTATTTGGTCCTGACCTGGTCCTGATCCGGTATGCCTTACCATACTTGATGTTATTTCACATCAGGCTATCCTGATCTGGACCAGACCTGGTCCTGATAGGGTTTGCCGGATCCGGCATGCCTCATTCTGTCCTGAACGGGTCCAGATACATGATCTAGTTGAACCATACTTTTTTTCTAGTCGGTTAGAATACTTGTGTGAACTCGTTAAATAAGATTTTTCACATTTGTGCTATAAGGATTTCAAACAAATTTCATCCCCTATTTAATACCCTTTGGAAGCATTATATCTTCAGTCTAGTAGGTACTCATGTTTATTTATTTTTAATTCACTTAGAAATTAAGTAAAAGTAACAGCACAAAATTTAATCTGCTATTTTACACCCTTAGTGGATGAAAGTTGATATGTACTGAAACAATTGTTTATTTATTTATACCTATGTAGATACTCGTGACGAGATGAAGCCAGAACAGATGTAAGAGTAACAATAGGTAATGATGTAATAGAGCAAGTGGATGAATTTGTATATCTTGGATGTGGATTTAGCCGAGATGGAACCACTGATATAGAGCGAAGAGTGAATGCGGGAAATAGAGTGAACGGAACGTTGGGGCAACTTCTTGGCAGCCACCACCTCAGCCAGAAGGCACGTGTAGCAATACATAACGCAGTGCTTGTCCCAACATTACTGTATGGAAGCGAGAGTTGGGTATGCAGAAAAGAGTATGAAAGTAAAATTAATGCGGTCGAAATGCGATCTCTTCGGCAAATCTGTGGAGTTAGGCTGACCAACCGCATTCGTAACGACGACGTAAGAGAGCGAGTAGGTATGAAAGAGAGTATTGGTGTAAATATGCGAAAGGGAATGCTCCGATGGTTCGGACATGTGGAGAGAATGCCGAACTAACGTCTGGTTAAGAAGATATACAATGCGAAAGTGGAAGGATGTAGGTACCGAGGGAGACCGAGACTAACCTACCTAGACCACATCGGTCAGGTACTGAAGGAAGGTGGAGTCAAGAGTCTCCGAAACCGGCGAGCGTGTATGAAGAGAATTATGAATGTTGAGGAAGCGAGTGAAGTATGCAGAGATAGAGTTCTCTGGCACTCTGTTCTCTCTGCCTACCCTGCAAGGGATATGGCGTGATGATATGTATGTATGTATGTAGATACTCGTGTATTTGTGCTTAATTTGAAGACAACGGATAAACATTTTTTCTCCCTATAGGTACAAAATTTACTACTGCGTTTCATTCCCTTTGATGAGCATAGCCCGCTCCATAGCACGCTGAGCGACTTTGAGCTTGGTTATATTCATTGGTAGCACACACCAGTCGTAAACCTGTGTTTTCAGACCCAAACCGTATCATATCGGCCAATATTTTGAGCCATGAAAGTTCTATATCTAAAAGAGATATTTTGATGTAGGCCGAGCCAAGCTGTTTCGAAATGGGAAATTATTTCTTCAGTGATATGATATCTATAAGTAAAAATAAATATACAATTTGAAATAAAACTATTCTTATGGATTCTATTGCGTTTGTATTTGGTTTTTAAATTCCAATTTAAAACTATTCTTATGGATTCTATCGCGTTTGTATTTGGTTTTTAATTTCCAATTTAAAACTATTCTTATGGATTCTATCGCGTTTGTATTTGGTTTTTAATTTCCAATTTAAAACTATTCTTATGGATTCTATTGCGTTTGTATTTGGTTTTTAATTTTCCGACGTTTCGAACACTTTACAGTGATCATGGTCACGGGTGTATTCAACGCTGTAAAGTTCGGTTTTTTTGTAGAGAACGTTCGGTGTGCGATAGAGCCGAAAGTCCAATTTGAGTAGTTTTTGGTTAGTAGACTGCGCCCCAACTAAATTCCTAGTACTGGTGGTCCTTGGACGCTACTATCGCTTAACATCAAGTGTGCTACTTGCTCGTTTGCCATCATAAAGCAATTCTGAAAAAAGATTAAAATTTGCTAAAAATATTTTATAGTTTTTTTTTTTATGTATGGTCCAGATACTAGATGAATTTTACATTTGCGTTTTCCTTGAACGGTTAGGTAGAGATGTAAGGTAAATAAATTTAAGAAATGATTTTTTATTTAGATGTCATGGGAGTCGAGTTCATTAACATCTCCTTTTTTTTTGGGACTAATCCCATCACACATTCCCACCATTGTAGCTCCTGCAAGCCAGGATCCACAATGGTCACCATAATTGACACCGAGGTTTGACCCTCAGGTAGTCCCGGATAATGATTTTTTGTTGTAGGTACAGTTACGAGGGGTACTATCCCAGAAACCTCCACGCGGTGTACCCTGGGTGCGGGCGGCGGTCCCCAGTTCTTCTGTTGTACTGTCGTCCGTAGCGAATATCTGCGCGATTTCGCTCCTTACTCTACTACAGTCGTAGTAGAGGTTATAGGACGCGAAATATCGGGACGGGCTCAGTCACTCATTCATTTGAGGGCTGGGCAGGCACTTGCCACCGCCCACACATCGTAAACCTGATTCTTTGCTTGTCTTAGTTTCAGGAGCGAGGGTCTTGGCTTAACCGCCCGGACCGCGAGGAAGACAACCTCTATAAAGAGTTCGAAGTAACATTCGGACTCGGAAATCACCCAGAATCTTAAGTTCTGGCGTGCGGCGAGAAGATGCATGGCAGATGGGTTGTTCTGTCGTTAGCACGCTCCAGCCAGGGCACCGGCTGACCCCCTGGTTGGTAAATGTAGGCTTGCCCGGGTATAGGGATCTCTGCCCGGGTCGACGTAATGTATCTCCCATTCTCGTGGGATTCACAATGGATACGCAAACTTTAAAACATTTAAAAACCGACGGGAATCCTTGTGATTCTCACACCACGGCCTTGTCAAGCCAAAGAAAAACTGACAACGACGCCTCGTCCTCAGGACTTGAGGCGTCCGCCAAGGGCCCGGCACAAATCGTGGAGGCCCAAAAAGTGAAGCGGAAGTCGCCCAGGAAGAGCCGGGGGCAGGCTTCCAGCTACAAGAGGAGGATGGAGGAGCGGCGTGCGCGGAGAGAGGCTGCCGCCGCTGAAAAGGAGGACGGTGGCAGAAATGCTGCAGAGCCGTCTACGGACGAGGGCGACAGTGACGTCGCAGAGCCGTCCGTGGATGAGGGCAGCAGATCTGCCGCTAAGATGGACGAGGGCGGTATATCCGCAGGGCCGTCCAGAGGAGACAGCGGGTCGGACGCTAAAGCCCCTGCTAAGTCGTCGCCGCGTCCTGTGGCGGCGGCTGAGAAGACCAGGGAGGAGGCCCTCCCCTCGCAGGTGCGAAAGCGCCCCCTGAGCAAGGGAGGCAGCTCGGGCGCCGACTCCGAGGGGAGCGGGACCATCATGCCTCCACCGAAGGTGCCGGCTTCTCGCAGGGGGCGAGGGGCCGCAGTAGCAGGAAGAAGGTCGGTGACTCCTCGGCGTGAGGCGGCGCCTGCTGCGAGCGACGGCCCCCTGGACCTGCAGGCTGAAAATGCCCGCCTTAGTGGCGAGGTTTCAGGCCTGCGGGACCTGAACCGCCAGTTGGGGTCCGAGCTGGAGTCGCTGCGTCAGGTAAACCGCATGTTGGCCAAAGACATGGCCGACCTGCGGGCCCAGATGGCGCAGTTCCTACCGCCTGCGCCAAAACCGTCGGCCAAGGCGCTCAAAACAGCTGCCGCGGTGAAACCCGTCCCTGCGGCGAGGAGGACGCCCCCCGCTGCGGAGGGCACGCTGCCGGCTGAAGCCGTCACGGCCACCGAGCCGACACCTGTCCCGGTAGCGAGGAGGACGACTCGCGCCGCGGCGAAGAAGTCGCCAAGCGTCTCGGAGCGGGCCCCGGTGGAGGCTCAACCGGAGGCGCCGACCCCGCTGCCGACCCCGATGCCAACCCCGCTGCCTGCGGTGGAGGGATTGCCGAATGAGTCCCTGCGCGCGATAATCGACGCAGTGGGCAAAATTGTCGATGCGCGCTTCACCGTTCTGGAGGCAAGGCTGCCTCCAGAACCACGTGTCCGGCCGCCTCTTGCCGCAGATAAGCGGCCACATACGGCACCAGCCCCCGCCCCGCTGCCTTGTCAGGGTGGCCGCGTGGGGAGCTACGCCGCGGCCGCGGCCGGGCCTAAGCCCAAAGGCCCCGGCCCCGCTCCGAAGGGACCTGCCCTGAGGAGGAAGACGGCGCTGGCTCCTGCCGGACCGCTGAAGCCGCCCGCAACGAAACCGCCGGCGACGACCAGCGAGGCTGCGACAAGGCCTTCCGCGTCTGGCACGACTACCGTACCCGAAGAGGGTTGGCAGGTGGCCGAGCGCGATAGAAGGAGTCGCGGCCAAAGAAGAAGAGCGGAGGCCAAGCGCGCCGCTGAGGTCTCCGCTCCCAAGGCAGGAGCTGGCGACAAGAAGAAGAGGTCGCGCAAGGGGCTCAAGCCGCCAAAGACAGCCGCAGTGGTGATCACTGTGCTGCCTGAGGCGGCCGAGAAGGGCCTCAGCTACGAGGCCGTCTTGAGGAAGGCCCGGCGGGAGCTAGACGTCTCCGATATTGGAGGCGTCGAAGCCAGGACCCGCAAGGCCCGGACGGGAGCTCGAATCCTCGAGTTCCCAGGGGCCGAGGGCACCAAGACGGCTGACAGCGTAGCTGAGAAGCTGCGAGGTCTGTTCGCCGAGGAGGGTGGCATCAGGATCGCCAGGCCCGTCAAGTGCGCCGAAATGCGCATTTCGGGTCTGGACGACTCCGTGACGGTGGAAGACATCCGGGAGGCTATTGCCTCGAAAACCGGGTGTCCCATAGACACCGTCCGGGTCGGTGCCATTCGTCCCGGTCCGGGTGGCGTAGGTGCTGCCTGGGCGCAGTGCCCGGTGGAGTCGGTCAGGCAACTGGCCGGCTCAGGCAGGCTCCTCGTGGGCTGGAGCTCGGCGCGGGTAACCGTGCTTGAGCACCGGCCTGCGAGGTGCTATAAGTGCATGGCGGTCGGACACACTCGACCGACATGCACCAATTGCTTCGACTGCGGCGGATTGTGTTTCCGCTGCGGTCAGACCGGGCACGTGGCGGCATCTTGCGCCGCCCCGCCCCACTGCCCCGCGTGTGCGGCGGGCAATACGCCCGCCAAGCACCGCATGGGTTCTGGGGCGTGCAGACCTCCTGCTTCGGCCCCAAAGGGGCGGGGCGGCCTTTCGACCACGGCCGCTCCCGCTCCTAGCGCGGCCCGATCACCCACTGGCGAGGCGGAGGTGATGGATACGGCCCACTAATGGCTGCAGAATCCATTCACCTCCTGCAGGCCAACACCAACCACTCCGCCGGAGCGCAGGATCTCCTCCTTCAATCCATGGCGGAGTGGTCGATTGGTGCAGCCGTAGTCGCGGAACCGTACGTCGTGCCTGATCGCCCCAATTGGGTGGTCAGCCGAAACGGAACTGCGGCAATCGTCGTCTCAACGCGGCGGCACTTCCCGTCCCTATCCCTTTTGAATAGGGGCGAAGAATTTGTCGCTGCGGAATGGGGAGGGGTCACACTCTACAGCGTTTACCTCTCCCCTAACAGGAGAATGGACGATTTCAGGGCCTCCCTCACCACCTTGGAGGCTTCGATACGGCGACTGGCACCGGGCCTCGTCCTGGTCCTGGGGGACTTCAACGCCAAATCCACGGCATGGGGGTCCCCTATGACGGACGACCGCGGACGGGCGGTCGTTGAGTGGGCGGCTTCACTGGGCCTCTGTGTTGTTAACAGGGGCTCAGTGAACACGTGTGTGCGGCAGCAGGGCGGGTCGATAGTGGACTTGTCGTTCGCTAGCCCCGCTGTCGCGCCACGGGTGAGGAACTGGAGTGTCCTGGAGGAGACGGAGACCCTGTCGGGCCACCGGTACATCCGGATGGAGGTCTCCCCCCGGGAACCCGGTAGGGGTCACAGGGCGGACGGAGCTCCCGCGTTTCCGCGGTGGGCTGTGGGTCGTCTTGATAGGGACCTACTGGCGGAGGCGGCCATCGTTCACACGTGGCTGTCCTCACCGCCCCAAGCGGACGGAGTGGACGCTGAGGCTGTCCGCATCCGCAGTGCGTTAACGCAGATCTGCGATGCGGCCATGCCCAGGGTGCGGCGTCTACCTCCGAGGCAGGGGGTCTACTGGTGGTCCCCAAGACTGGCGGACCTTCGCGCGGCGTGTATCAGTGCCCGAAGGTCCCACACCCGCAGCCGGCGGCGTCACCGCGACGCTGAGCGGGAGGGCCTACTGTACGAGGCGTACCGCAGTGCGCGTACTGCCTTTCGGCTGGCCATCCGAGCCGCCAAGGATGCGAGTTGGCAGGAGATGTTGGACGGTCTCGACCGTGACCCCTGGGGTCGCCCGTATCGCGCGTCGCTGAACAAGCTTCGCGCGCAGGGCCCCCCCCTCACCGAGACCCTCCAGCCCGACTTCCTCTGTAGGGTGATCGAGGAGCTATTTCCACGGCAGTCGGGACACACGCCCCCGGTCATGGCTTCGCCAGATCAAGACCGGGAGGCCGACGACGAGAGTGTTCCACCCGTGACGGAGTCGGAAGTGGGGGCGGCAGTGGCGCGGATTCGCTCCGCCACCACGGCCCCCGGCCCGGACGGAATACCAGTACGGGTGTTGACGTCGCTCCTCGAGCACTTCGAGCCTCGCCTCAGGCAACTGTTCAACGCCTGTCTGACGTCTGGACGGTTCCCTGAGTGCTGGAAGGAGGGGAGGTTGGTTCTCCTGCCAAAGCCGGGACGGCCCCCAGATTTGCCGTCGGCCTACAGGCCCATCGTGCTTCTCGACGATGTGGGTAAGTTGCTGGAGCGTGTCCTCGCTGCTCGCATCGTCCGACACTTGGAGGAGGTGGGGCCCGATCTGTCGGACGCTCAATATGGGTTTAGGAGGGGGCGTTCGACCATCGGGGCCCTGCTACGCCTGAGGCAGACGGCCGCGGAGGCTGTCGCCGGCAAGGGAATGTTGTTGGCGGTGTCGCTGGACATCGCCAACGCATTCAATAGTCTGCCATTCAGCTGCATCAAGGAGGCGCTCCGGTTCCATGGAGTGCCCCTGTACCTCAGGCGGCTGGTGGCAGACTATTTGGAGGGGCGCAGTATTCTCTGCGCGGGTCCCGCAGGGGACATTGTGCGAACGCCCATGTCGTGCGGTGTTCCACAGGGGTCGGTTCTGGGGCCGACTCTGTGGGACGTCGGGTACGACTGGGCGTTGAGAGGGAGTCTCCCCCCCGGGCTGAGCTTGGTGTGCTATGCTGACGACACGCTCGTCACAGCCCGGGGCAGGACACTCGAAGAGGCGGCGAGCCTGGCCACTCTCGGCACCGAGGAGATGGTCAGGCGAATCGAGGCGCTGGGGCTCAGGGTGGCCTTAAATAAGACGGAGGCCCTACTATTTCATGGGCCACGCGTAAGGCTGCCAACCGGCGCCTCGTTAGTCGTCAACTCCATCCAGATCAACATCCAGGCCCATATGAAGTACTTGGGTCTGGTGCTCGACGGGCGATGGTGGTTCCGGGAGCATTTCCGACAGATTGCTCCCCGGCTGGTCGGCGCGGCGTCCGCCCTTTCTCGGCTTATGCCGAATGTGGGCGGACCCAGTTTCGAGGGCCGACGGCTGTATGCGGGGGTCATCCGCTCGATGGCCATGTACGGCGCACCCGTGTGGGCGAGGGCTCTGAACGCCCAGCTCAGGGCGGTTCTGTGGAGGCCACAGCGAGCCATGGCGGTCAGAGCCATTCGCGGGTACCGCACGGTGTCGACAGAGGCGGCGTGCCTATTGGCCGGGACACCCCCGTGGGACCTAGAGGCGGAGATGCTCTCCGACCTCTACCGGCGGGTTACCTCAGTGCGCGAGGAGGGTGGCTCCCCATCGTTGAGCGAGATAGCCACCTGGCGCGAGGACGCCCGCCGAGACGTCATCGCCCGTTGGGTTACGCGGCTGGAGAGGCCTAGACACGGTATCGTGACCGTCGAAGCCTTCCGGCCCGTATTGATGAAATGGATGGAGCGGCGGCACGGGGTCCTCACCTTCCGACTGGTGCAGGTGTTGACGGGGCACGGGTGCTTCGGGAAATACCTGCACACGGTCGTGTACAGGGAGTGGACTCCGGGCTGCCATCATTGCAGTAGTGACGAGGACACGGCGCAACATACGCTCGAGGAATGCTCGGGCTGGGACGGGCAGCGCCGCGACCTCGTCGCTATTATCGGTGCCGACCTGGCGCTGCCGGCTGTCGCGAGGGCGATGGTCGACAGCGTCAGGAATTGGGACGCGGTCGCCGCCTTCTGCGAGGCTGTCATCTCGCGGAAGGAGGCGGCGGAACGAGTCAGGGAGGACTCCCGCGACCCGGGCCGCCGCCAGCGGCCGGGGCGGCGCAGGCGCGAATACCTGCGCCTGATGCCGCCCTAACCCAGGCCTCGGGTGATCGGACCGGGGAATTGTCCGGTCACCCGACGCGAGGCCACCGCGTGAGGGCGACGCCCCGACGGCGAAATCTGTCGGGGCGTCGACGAGAGGAACCCGCGAGGGTAAACCGCCGAGCGGACCACCGAAGACAAAGATCGGGTACCGGTGGTCCGCTCGCACGGCGAAGAGAGAGGATTTTACGGTGGGTCTATGGGATCACGTGCCGCCTTCTCCGTCACCCCGGACCGATTTGGCGGGGCGAGACGCACCCATAGCCCACCAATAAAAAAAAAAAAAAAAAAAAAAAAGGTACAGTTACGATAAGCGCAGCAGTAGGGCACCACGGATACGGGATAACTTAACGGGGCCTATATGTGAGCCTTAAAATTGATTGCAGCAGAAGGTAGGTATGGCAGAAGCGCCTAAACGCAGGGAAATAGCATCCACTTGGTTAGATTCTTTTTTTTGTTTGAACTTTGGATGTTAGCCTCGGATGGCGTTATACCTTATGTTCTCGTGGTTCTTTTTTATGAGCCGGTTCTACACTATGACAGCATTTCGAGTCATGAGAAGGGCTTGAGGTTCCATGACCCATCATTAGTCTTTACACTTTTATAGTGGGCCAACCGCACCGCTACTTTAAAGTCGCTGGTGTACCTGTTTGGTTTATATTATCTATTTGGTAGTCTCTGAATAGAAAAGACTCATTCAATACTGTTTACCCGGGACCTAAATTGACCGCAGAATCTTTTTAGTACACTGAATGCACTTTACTTTATTTATGCAGATATACTTATGCTGTTAGATAGGGTGCTGTGTGGTAGCGGCCACGAATACTACCAACCCTTACTTTGCTTGTGGATGTCGTAAAAGATGACTAAGTACCTTATAACGACCTGGGCCAACTCCATCTGATGCCGTTTGGTCAATAATTGCATTCCCAAGGACTGGTTGATCAGGCAGGCGGCTGGTCATAAAACTATTGCCAATAACTTTTGCAATATGTAGGAAGAGGGGTACAAATTGCGTCGACCTCAAGTAATTGGGACAAGAGCAGGAGAATGATGATGATATACTTATGTTGTTAGACCAAAGAGGCCGAAATTGGTTTGTTGTTTAATACATTAGGCATTTTAAAAATTTCGCAATATGAAAAAAAAATAGATTCCTATTTATTAACTAGGTACTTATGGCGTTTTTATTTTGTTTTCGCTGTATTGCAGTATAAAATAGGTAATATTACGTCGGTATATATTTAGCCGATAACATCGGAACAGTAAAACATAAATAAAATACAATAAAATCCATAAAAAATAATAATTTGATATATAACTTTTACACAGACACACAGACAGAAATCTAAAAAAAAGTTGCGCCAGTGACGGAAAAAATAAGGAGTGAAAGATTGACATGGTATTGACATGTGATGAGACGGGATGAAAGTAATATTGTGAGGAAAGTTTTAAGTATGAATGTTGAAGGCTTAAGGGGTAAGGGAAAACCGAAGAAAAGATGGATGGACTGCGTGAAACATGACATGGATAGACAAGGAGTGACCACAGAGATGTCGTCTGATAGAGTTGTTGGAAGGAAAAGACATATTGCGTCGACCCCAAATAAATTGAGACAAGAGCAAGTTGATGATGACAGACATCTAAAAAAAAATTACACTTTGGTTATATATTTATACATCGATATGGGATCATCATCATCATTTCAGCTCATATGTGTCCCACTGTTGGGCTCGAGCCTCCTACATAATAAGAAGGAAATTGATCTACTATACCACGCTAGTCAGACGTGTTGGTATAGGGTTTTGTTTCGAGTTTTTCTTCTCTCGCATAGATGTTATATGCGTTTTATATCCCTTAGTCGTCTCGTACCATCACCCACGGGTAAGATACGGGGTACTGAATTGTATTCTTACTTCGTCACCACACGGAAAGTATATCAAGAATATTTCAAACACTATACCGTTGAAATATGATTTTGAATCGCCATAAGGAATATCTCAGGCGTATATTAAACTTGGCTACACTATAAACCACACTCAATTCGCATACAAAAGGCACGCGACCAGTTTTCGCTCAGAGTTCAACCCCCTTATCAAAGCTTGACTAAGTGTATGTTAAAAAAGGGGTCTAAAAACAATATAAAGTTACCTTGGGTATAGTATCTGTACCCTACCATTCGCCCCTACATTTACAACGTCTGACCACGAAGCCATAGATATTGTAAAAGGATATTAAAAATGATTAAACTAGCAGGCTTTGTATGTGTTCGCAAAAGTACTTATGATCTGTGATTCTTGAAGGAGCCATTTATAGGATGGCTATATCCTCACTCACAATCTTTTTTTAAATTTATTATAAGTTATTCCACAGACTTTTTGTCCGTGCTCTTTTTATGTATAATTTAATTTTTATGGTGGTTTGTTTATAAATGTATAGATGGATGTACGGCATGACGAGAATGGATAAGATAAGGAATGAGTGTATAAGAGAATGTTTGAAAGTAGCGCCAGTGACGGATAAGTTAAGGAGTGAACGTTTGAGCTGGTATGGACATGTGATGAGACGGGATGAAAGTAATGTTGCGAGGAAGGTTTTGAGTATGAATGTTGAAGGCTCTGGGGGTAAAGGGAGACCAAAGTAAAGATGGATGGACTGCGTGAAGCATGATGAGGATAAACAGGGAGTGACTACAGAGATGACGTCTGAGAGGGCTGTATGGAAAAAGGGACATATTGAGTCGACCTCAAGTAGTTGGGATAAGAGCATGAGAATGATGATGGTGGTTTGGTTATAAAATTAATTTTCTTGATGTGGCTTTCTCACACTCACAATCTTTTAAGGACAACTACATATTGCAAAATTTTTAGGCCAATATTTGGCCATCAGAAGGAGTTAGGCCAGATCTTTTATGATATTTCTAAGGATAGTATTTGTAGCCGCTACCATACATCTATTTGTATTATGAAGAATTAAAAATATCATTTGTCGTGATCTGCTGCATGCTAGGCTCAAGCCTCTTCCACAATAGAAGGGTAAAGGGTGTTGACCTATTACACCGCACATATATTTTTTTTGTGTGACTTAGTTGTTAGCCTCAGATGGATATGACAACTTTACCCGGACTGTGGGTGAGCGTTGAGGGTTCTCAACCCGAACCGCACTGGTCAAACAGTATAGGGTTTTATCTCGTTGTGGGCCACCGAAGACAAAGATCGGGTACCGGTGGCCTGCTCGCACGGTGAAGAGAGGAGTTGCATGGTGGGTCTATGGGGTCACGCGCCGCCTCCTCCGTCACCCCGGACCGATTTGGTGGGGCGAGACGCATCCATAGTCCACCAAAAAAAAAAAAAACTCAAACCTCTTCTACAATAGGAGAGTGAAGGGTGTGAACCGTGCTGCCACTTATACCATCGTTGGTTGGTTGGGCCGGATTCCCAATAGGTGCGGGTTCGAACCCCACTTATGACATCATTTTTCGTTTCGTAATCGGGTATTTATAAATAATTAAGCGTATTAAATGCTAAAAATTTCAGTAATTTAAATATTAATCTATTTAAAATTTTCCAAAATGAACCTCAACAATAACTGTTCACCCCCTTACGTTATTATGACATCCCTAAGTGAACAGGTCAGTGACCCCGGAAGATAGTGCGTGGCACGAGCCACAGGTGTGCCGTTCGATAATATCGATTTTGTTGGAGTGATCGATAATGACGTCACAATATGGCCGCCGCGCGCGCAGCTGTCGCCTTATGTTAATGAAGTAGGGTCGAAAAATAGGGGGCTATATGAACAATATCAGTTATGGAACACGCAAATGTATTTTTTTTTCAAGTTTTATTATTAGTTTTTTTTTTTCGTTTTTTATCTGTAACAGCGCGTGCTGGTTTCTGAACTGGAACTCGTTCATTAATTATGCTACAGAAAAGCTTGTAATTATTTAAAATTATATCAACACAGATGGTATTGTATCATTAAAAATGTTATTTGCGTTCGATTCTCATATGGCACCATATGTTTCCTTTTTGTATAGTATTGAAATATGAGCGAAAAATGATGTCACGAGTGGAATTCGAGCCCACACCTATTGGAAATTCGTCTCAATCATGCTGCCACTTACACCACCGTGAACATAATTTTTCGCTCGTAATCGGTTTTTTAAGAATAATTAAGCATATTAAATGCTAAATTTCAGTAATTTGTATATTTGTTTAGACTAATTTTTTTAGAAACATAACGCGTAATCACATCGATCGTCATATTGCCTTCCACCGTCCACTACAGGATATGGACCTCCCCATAGAATGCCATATTGGCAGTATATAGCCGAACCGCCCTTGAAAGCTTTACTGGCATTCCTCTATTATCCTTACTAATATCCTTACTAATATTATAAATGCGAAAGTAACTCTGTCTGTCTTTCTTTCACGCCAAAACTACTGAACCGATCTAAATGAAATTTGGTACACAGGTAGTCTAGAGCCTGATGAAGGACATACTAATGTATAATAAATACTTTTTAATGCAAAAAAAGGTTGTAAAGTTGTAAGGAAGTATCGTCATTTTTAAAGCCAGAAGCTTTAAACTTATTTTAGGCTATTGATTAGATATGAATAAATATGACATTAACATGTTGTAAAAATTTACCCTTAAGGGGTAAAAATAGGGGATTAAAAACTTTAGGAAAGTAACCTTTCACGCAGGCGAAGCCGCGGGCAGAAGCTAGTATTACATAAATATAGAAGCTATTAAGCTTCACTGAACATTTGTGGTTAAAAATATATGCAAATGTGAATGTCAAATATTTTAAATGACACTTAATAAATCAACAAATCAAAGCCATAACAAAAAAATAACTCTAAAGTCCCCTACACCATAGTAAAACGAGGTGGTATAAATTCTTAGACTACATTGTATAAAAGTTATCCTCAATGGACTATACTGATTAAATATAAATAGAAGAATAACTCATCACTCTCTTATAAGTATACTAGTGCTTATGACGTAACGCAAAAACAAAGCAGGACGTGGCATGGGGGCTGTATAACTTGATAGTGATGCTCGAATAGTCATATATCGATATCATTATTGGTCCGTTGCTTGTTAATTTACCGGTGATAATTATTCATGACTTTAATTGTTTTTGTATATATATATATAATGTTATTAAAAAAACCAAACGATCATTTTCTAGATAGGTATTATCTGTAATGCATGAATTTCGCGAATAAGCCCGCGTGAGCTTTTCCAAAACAACACATTATTGGGATAAAAGTATCATATGTGTTATTCCAGGAAAATTATCTATCTATGTGCTAATTTTGATTCAAAACTATTTAATGATTTACGCGTGATTGAGTAACATCCAAAAATGTTCACAAACTTATAATTATAATATTAGTAGGACTACCTGACGCCGTCAGTTTCGCGTGGCATATTGTTCTAGTATTACGTTGTTCGTATGTAGAAATACGAAAATAAAACTTAAAGAAAACTGTTATTGATCTGATTGCTACTAAACTTAACAGGACTACTTTATAGTCTAAAGATTATCTGAAAATTTAATCAAAATCGGTCCCTTCATTTTGAAGTACATAGGGCACATACAATGTGTGTATATGATACACATTGTTTTTAAATATACAGAAAATGTTTCTAAAGAAACGCGTGTGCGTCATTCTTAGTTTAGTAAAATAGGATAAAGAATCAAAAAGGGGGAATAGAAATATTTCATTTAATCATTGTAAGTAATATTAATAAAAATATGTGTGCGTTATATATTTTTAAATATAGTAGCAAAATAAAAATTAGGGCCTTTGGCTAACGCTAACTGGATCGTTATAGAAAGAACGTTATTAATTAAGTAGCTTCTGCTCGTAGCATCGCCTGCGTAATAAGTAACTTTTTCAACGTAGAACTATTATTCCAAGGGGATACATTACCGAGATGAAGAGTATCGCATAGGTTAATCCAGGACGTTAGTCATCTCCATGCAAAATTTAATCAAAGTTGAGAAACAAACCACCAAAACCAATAACAACCAAAACCAAAACCAATAGATCGTGAATAAGTAACAAACATACAAACATTTGTTTAGAGTATTAGTGTAATGTGATAATAAGTATTTTTCAAATTTTAAAAGCAAGTTTATAAGATCTCAACGTGAAAATCGACGTCTAAGTATTGTAATATGCCGTTGCGCTTCGTTCGGTGAGCGATAGCCGGCAGCAACTTTCTGGGTGGGTTTGGTGTTTCAGTGGTAGGCAGCGGCCTAGCTGTACCACTGATATTGCAAAGGTTCATTGGCGGCAGTGACACTTACCATCAGGTGTGCTGCTTACTCGTTTGCCACCATTAGTAATAAAAAATATCCGTACTTACCTATTAGTCGAGTTTTGAAGGATGCTTGATCGAACGTTATCAAAAATTCTCTTTATCCCAACCCTCGGCAGTATTTCTCTTGTATTTGACATGTAGAGTAAGACATGGCAATAGTTATGCATAGTCAGATCCATGTTAATTTACCTTCACACACCATTATAGATTTAGAATAATAGATTTCTCTTTATGTGTGGTGACAGAGTAAAAATACAATTCACTATCCCCTTTAGTTGTCAGAGTGTATCGTCTCATCATCATCATTCTATTCTTCTCCAAATGATTTAGGGTCGATTCAATATGTCCTCTCCTTCTATACAACTCAATTAGACGTCATTTCTGTGATTCACTTCTTGTCTATCCATATCATGCTTCACGCAGTCCATCTTTCTTTTCTTTGGTCTGCCATTATTCTTAATCCTAAAGACTTCAAAATTCATGTTAGACTAAGATATTATAAAGTGGAGATAATCATCTATGCAAGAAAAGGAAAATTCGAAATAAAATTCTAGGGCAACACATCTGACCAGCGATGTTATATTAGGTAAACTTCTCATTGTGAAGGACGCTCTAGCTCAGCAATGGGACATATATGAGCTGTGATGAGGATGATGATGAATAGATTTTTACTGTATATCATTTAATTTAATATCATCTCAGCTCATGTATGTCCCACCGTTGGGCTCGAACCTCCTCCGTAATGGGAGGGAGATTGACCCACTATACCACGCTGCTCAGACGTGTTGGTATAGGATTTTGTTTCGAGTTTTCCTCCTCTCGCATAGATGTTATATGCGTTTTATATCCCTTAGTCGTCTCGTTCGATCACCCACGGGTAAAATAGGGGGTGTTTTTTTTTCCTTTTGGGGTGGGTTATGGTCGGCGCACTGCTCGCACCACTTCGTCCGGGGCGACAGAGGGGCGTACGCACGCATACCCGTAACCCACCCGTAAACCTCGCCTTAGTCGTTGGACCGGCCACCGGAGCAGCGTGAACTTGTCGTCAGTGGCCGGCCCGACGGAATACCCCCTGAGGGGTACCCTCTCTTTGAGCGACGTTGAAGGGTGGGCGGACATCGGTCCCTCCACGCGTGGTCAGCCTCGCGGCGGGTGACAGACTAATTACCCGGTCCAGTCACCCGCAAAATAGGGGGTGGTGAATTGTATTCTTACTCCGTCACCACCCGGAAAATAATATATGAATAATTTAATATATATCTCGTAAAAATAATATACTACTGTAATTCTTTGAAACGTGTCGATATCGAATTGGACAGCCCTTTGTCGTAAGCCAGGTGTCAAGCGCGGGTCATTTCATGCAACCCCTTAAGTATGTGTGAGTTTACTTACATGTGTGTGGTTCTGTCTGCTACACTTAAATAGTCGTATTTTTTTTTTTTAACTACCCGTAACTGTATCACACAAACTTACTATTTCTGAGTATGGCTGTGCAGATTGATTCATACTAAATATTATTTTTTTATAAGACACCACTCTGTACCATGTAGCTGTGTGGTAGCGGCTAAGAATACTACCAACCCTTACTTTGCTTGTAGATGTCGTAAAAGACGACTAAGAGCCTTATAACGACCTGGACCAACTCCATATGATTCCGATTGGTCAACAATTACATTCCCAAGGAGGGTTGACGTCTGGCAGGCGGCCGGTCATAAAACGTGCGGCGGGCAATAAGCCTGCCAAGCACCGCATGGGCTCTGGAGCGTGCAGACCACCGGCTTCGACCCCAAAGGAGCGGTCCGTAGTCGCGGAACCGTACTGTGTGCCTGATTGCCCCAATTGGGTGGTCAGCCGGAACGGAACCGTGGCAATCGTCGTCTCCATGCAGCGGCACTTCCCGTCCTTGTCCCTCTTGGATAGGGGCGAGGAATTTGTCGCGGCGGAATGGGAAGGGGTCACGCTCTACAGCGTATACCTCTCCCCTACTAGGAGAATGGACGATTTCGGGGTCTTCCTTACCACCTTGGAGGCCTCGATACGACGATTGGCACCGGGCCTCGTCCTGGTCCTGGGGGACTTCAACGCCAAATGCATGGCGTGGGGTTCCCCTATGACGGACGATCGCGGACGGGCGGTCGTGGAGTGGACGGCGTCACTGCGCCTCTGTATCCTAAACAGAGGCTCAGTGAACACGTGTGTGCGGCAGCGGGGCGGGTCGATTTGATTGTCGTTCGCTAGCCCCGCTCTCGCACTACGAGTACTGGCGTGTCCTGAAGTAGGCGGACACCCTGTCGGACCGCCGGTATATCCGGATGGAGGTCTCCCCCCGCCGGGACCCCAGCAGGGGTAACAAGGCGGACTGAGCTCCCGCATTTCCACAGTGGGCTGTGGGGCGTCTGGATAGGGTCCTACTGGCGGAGGCGGCCATCGAGAACACGTGGCTGTTCTCACCACCCCCAGCGGACGGAGTGGACGCTGAGGCTGGCGGCATTTGCGATGCGTTAACGCAGATATGCGATGCGGCCATGCCCAGGGTACGGCGTTTACCTCCGAGGCAGGGGGTCTACTGGTGGTCCCCAAAACTGGCGGACCTTCGTGCGGCGTGCATTAGTGCCCGAAGGTCCTACACCCGCAGCCGGCGGCGTCGTCGCGATGCTGAGCGGGCGGGCCAGCTGTATGAGGTGTACCGCAGTGCGCGGACTGTCTTTCGGCTGGCCATCCAGTCCGCCAAAGACGCGAGTTGGCAGGAGATTTTGGACGGTCTCGACCGTGACCCCTGGGGTCGCCCGTATCGCGCGTCGCTGAACAAGCTTCGCGCGCAGGGCCCCCCTCTCATCGAGACCCTCCAGCCCGACTGCCTCTGTAGGGTGGTCGAAGGCAGCGCAGGTGCGAATATCTGCACCTGATGCCGCCCTAACCGAGGCTTCGGGTGATCGGACCGGGGAATTGACCGGTCACCCGACGCGAGGCCACCGCGTGAAGGCGACGCCTCGTACTCTTATTGCAATCACTTGGGGTCGATACAATTTGTACTGTTCTTTCATAGTGCATATTGTAAAAGTTATTGGCAATAGTTTTATGATCGGCCGCCTGCCAGACGTCAACCCTCCTTGGGAATATAATTGTTAACTAAACGGCATCAGATGAAGTTGGCTCAGGTAAATATAAGGCTCTTAGTCGTCTTTTACGACATCCACGAGCAAAGTAAGGGTTGGTAGTATTCGTAGCCGCTACCACACAGCTCTTATTAGTAAATATATTTAATAAAAATATGTTGTGTGTTATTATGGAATATAATATTTAAACTTAACGGCTGTTGTCATAAAATTTGACAAAAAGAATAAGTCCTAAAAACCATGCATGTCTACTTGCATATAATAGATTACTTGATTAATGGCTACTCTAGCAGTTGTACCTACTAGTAATAATAATTACTACCGGCAAAATTATTCCTTAAAATGGAATGATGGAAATTTTTTTGCCAGTAACAAATCACATCACAAAATTGTCCCGTGCGGTGAAGAAGTGAGAATCCAATTCAAAAAAACGACTAAGAGCTACGATATGCAGATCACACATAGATTCAAAAGAAATCTCGACATATAATGCCCCACCAATCCTTGTGACAAGTGTGGTGTAGGGTCAAATTTGCTTTTCGTTATGAAAGAGGCCTGAAAATAACAGCAGGCTGTATAAAAACTAACAAAGAAGGAAGACTGAGTCATAAAACTTAAACCAAAAATCATAATGGTGTCTTTCCGTCCACCTGTGTTTAGTAACAAAACACGTTGAGCCGGTCCCATATAAAACTTAACAGGAGAATGAGTTAAAAATAACATTTCAACCTTTGTAGCGTTAATTATTTCGCAGTTGGAAATTTCACCATGAGGTAAGCCTGGCTAGCGAGTAGCCAAGTGACAGCAATACTCGAAAGAGGGCATAACATTTACCAAAACAAAATTTCATTAACTATAATACAATAATATTAATTCCCAATGCCGTTTTAATAGTGGAGACATTTAATGAAATTGTTAAAGACCCAGCAGTGGTTGTAAAACAATACATTTCAATCTAAATCGGAATTATACAACGACCCAGGGTACGGTAAGGGTGCATTGTATACAGCTAACGTCAGATAGCCTGACAAAGAATCAAAATTTTGACAAAATTCAACTCTGTTTATTTGTGATAGAGTTGAGTTTTGTCCGGCTAGGGGAATAGATAGGTTGTTTGAAACGAGGGTGAAGGAACAGGGGTGTTTGCAGGCAGAGGGTCGCGGAGCAGGAGGGGAGGGCAGGGTGCGTCGCGCACGCGTGCTCCAGTCGGCCGCACGACGCCGCTGCCGTCGGCCGTGCGCCATGGACGAGCCACGACCGCGCGAGCGTGTACCGCTCACAGTCATAGTTGCCCCCAGCAACGCTTCACCGCCGCGACTCTCACCAGCCGACCTCCTACCGGACGGAGATGCCGCATTCCACCCTTTGTCCGCAGTCAATGGACGACTCACCCCACCTGGATTAGAACCGGCGTCGTACGCAACCCTAACTCCTTTACTCCCCTTACCTCCTATAAGTACAGTCTCGGATAAGTTTGCGTATCATGCTGGAGGGACCTTTACTGTAATTCAGCAGCAACAGTCATATGCATCGCTGTCTCCAACTGGCTACAATGAACCCCTATCACCACAATCGGGTTACAGTAGACGGAGTGCTTCACCTAGTTCATTCGAGAGGCGGTCGCCTTCGCCGCCAATACCGAGCCCCGGATTAGATCTAAACGCTGCATTACTTGCAAGAGAAGAACAGCAGGCGGCAGCACACCAATCTCATGCTGATACAGAAGAAATAAATACCAAAGAATTAGCCCAAAGAATAAGTGGAGAATTGAAGAGATATTCAATTCCTCAAGCGATATTTGCTCAGAGGGTGTTATGTAGGTCACAAGGAACACTTAGCGATTTGCTAAGGAATCCAAAACCATGGTCGAAGCTCAAGTCGGGTAGGGAAACGTTTAGACGGATGTGGAAATGGCTACAGGAGCCAGAATTTCAAAGAATGTCCGCATTAAGACTGGCAGGTACGTTTTGCATGGTTGAGAAGTGTTTGTAGTTGTGTAGAGTATATTTTTCTAATTAGAAACAAGTAAGCTTGCCACTAATATGCCTCGTGTCAAACATAAGAGAAAATCTAATAAATATAAGATTTGGGATCATTCTGGGTGAGTGAATTTTGATGCTTTAATTGAAACTTACAGAAGGTATTTAATGACGAAATTAAAACTAAAAAAAACGGAATGTCAGACTTGTTCAGACAATTTTGGCCAATTCAAATTCTGTAGGGACTAAAAAAGTTTGTAAATAAACTTTAGACAGTTAATATTTGAGAGATATGGGTTTGCATTTATCTTTAGTTACTCCTAAAGCAATAATACATTTACAGAGAAGTATTTTATTTGAGGAAAAAATTCAGGCAGGATCATTCCAATTGGAACACTCGTAAGAGACTTAGGTTCAACAATGTATGTTTATACATTGATGAATGCATAGTTGGGTTTTACTTGAATTCTAAAGCTTTTGCTGGAGGCAATAGCCATTTACGAACTTAATTAGTCTTCCAAGAATTACCAAAATTAATGCTCTTGTACATAAGTTCGTGTGGTGATTTAGTACGAATACAATTCATCTTGACTGTAAAAAAGGATAAAGGGGTATGAAATGCCTGTAACATCTGTGCATAAGAAGGAAAACTCAAACTAAAATCCTATACAAACCAGTCTGACTATGGTATGGTAGATCAATTTCCCTTGCATTATGGAAGAAGCTCGAGTCAAGTCCAGAGAATGATGACATAACTTAAGATACTAGAACTATTTTGGGAATATGTGCTCCTAATATAGCTTTAAAATTGCCTCTATTTTGTCAGAAGTCATTCAGAGTATATTTTAACACATAGTACCTGCATTCGAATAGATCATCATACTTCATTCACCCTCATTTGCATAATGTGGGTTGACCTCGATTTTCACGTGGATATTTAGATTATACTCAATTTATTTAATGAAATTTTTATGGTTTAATTAGGGCTCT
Organism: Lymantria monacha; assembly: GCA_905163515.2. Lineage (NCBI taxonomy): Eukaryota > Metazoa > Arthropoda > Insecta > Lepidoptera > Erebidae > Lymantria > Lymantria monacha. The sequence goes on along the minus strand of LR991107.1, from coordinate 18,309,923 downwards.
GATGTTAAATTTAAGCAGTGACTTTCTGAAGTAATTATTATTTTTGGTTCTATTTGATATGGGGCTATTATTTGCGACTGGAACTACCTAACTTTACAATGAAACTACAAACTATTACTTAGGTTTTCTTGGCTCATCTACGTCCCATTGTTGGGGTCGAATTTCCTGAAGGACAAGACAACAGGAGGGAAATTGATCTAATATACCAAGCTGGTCATACGGGTTGGTATTAAGTTTGTTCAAGTTCCTTCTCATATATAGCTGTTATATGAAAGACAAAATATGAGGCTACATATTATATTTATTACTTATTAATAACTTTTGATTAAAGTAGTGCTTAGATTAAAAATTGAGTAGATGGCGCTGTTATACAAAGAAAGAATCCCTTACAGCTGAATATTTTGGTGTCTGGGGAGATAATGGGTAGTTACGAATTGTCTGGATTAATATATATATGTTGGAAATCTTCTAAATAATAATCATGCATGAGAATTTACCATAAGTTCAGTTTAGCCACATTTCTCATTACTTGAATCTGTCATCTACCAATCTAAGTACCTCTAAATCGGTCATCTTACCAACTTTGCAGCTACGCGGGCATTCAATGTGCATTTGAGTACTACATGAAGCCTCACATTTAATGTATTGGTAAATACAATATTTGTGGTATGTTTGTGTTTCTCCATCTTTTCTTCAAATCCCTTGTCACATTGGGTCTTTCCCATAAATGGAGGCAATATTTGTTTTTTTTTGTCTTCAACCTATTTTTTAACCGTATGTTTTTATTTTCAAACCTTATTTAAAGTATATTTAATTATTTGTCTAAATTGTAAACATTTGTCACTATATACTATGCTTGGGCGGATTTCAATTTATATCTGTTTTAATCTTTAGTCAGTCTAATACTTCTAAAAGAGGAATACTTATATATTCCTTCATATTCAGAATCTTGACAACGGCTGCAACGAATTCCATGAAATTTAGTATACAGGAAGTCTTGGGAGCAATAGATTGATCTAGCTTGCATTTATAGGAAACTTTATTTTGTGAATGTTTTAAGACAATGAAAAAATATATTTAGAATTTGATATAATACTTATTGCTGTGTAGAGGACGGAGTAAGAATACAATTCGTCACCTATCTTACCCGTAGGTGATCGTAAGAGACTACTAAGGAATATAAAACATACAACATATATGCAAGAGAAGAAAACTCTAAACAAAACCCTACACCAACACGCCTGACCAGCATGGTATAGTAAGTTAATATCCCTACCGTTTAGAGCAGGCTGGAGTTCAATATTGGGACGTGTAGGAGCTGAGATGAATGAAAAATAATACATTTTGTATTATATCAACAATGAAAACGGTGGGCCACTTGTTCTTTGTTTATATATATATACTTATGGTGATAAGTAATTAAAAAAAAAAGATTAAAAATATGTTATGTATTTTTTTTATATTCATAAAATGACTGATGAAGGTCCAGATGAATTCCATTTTTTGCTTTTTACTCGAAAGTTAGTTATTGGCAGGTCTAATCTCGCCTACTGCTTGAATACTTGAGTCGAATAGTAGAATATATATAAGTTGAAATTATAAAGAAAAGGTACATGTTATAATACATTGTAATTTTCTTTATGCCTATACATAGATATAGGCGGGAAACTTTCGCCTATATCTGATATTTTTTTTATATTTTATAAAAAAATATTAAATATAGGCGAAATTTTGTTTACAAAAAAAAACCACACTCTACACTAGAAAAAATAATTTTATAGTGTGTTATAAACGTGCAATTAACGTAGGAACATAAATTACACACAAAACCGAGACAATAATTCATATATTATACAAAGTAATAGCCTTGGGCAATCGAACCTATGGTATAGTAAGTGGCGTATATTAACTATTACGCCATCTTTATAGTTTTAAGTATGCTCTGTTTTTTGTTTTATCTAGAGGAAGAACACATGCTGTGACGACTTCCTTTGTATTGCACTGAACAGAAATACAGTCCTGCTGTATGTCGAATTCGATACAATAAATTGAGTACTTATGTATGTAGGTAGTTATGGCTGTGTGGTAGCGTCTACGAATAATACCAACCCCTACTTTGCTAGTGAATGTCATAAAAGATGACTACGAACTTTATCGCACCTGGGTCAGTCAGTACCACCTGATGCTGTTTGATCAACAATCACATTCCCAAGGAGAGTTGACACGAGGCAGGCGGTCGATCATAAAACTATTGTCAATAACTTTTGCAATTTGTGCGATCAAAGAGGAGTACGTCGAACCTAAGTAATTAGGGTAAGAACTGATGATGTTGATCTTACTATTAAAAGTCATGGGGTTGGCATATTTTTAAAGTGATTAATTCTCTATTATCATTGAATTGTTCTGAATGAATTAAAGAAATAATAAGAATAAGAAATTCTTTGAGACGGTTTAAGAATATAATGTCACCACCCTTACCAGAACCGTAACTAGCTTTTTAAGCGTTTGATTTAACTTGCCATAGTTTACTATTCGGTCTTCTAGCTCGGTCATATTTGCATACCAGGGCACCTTGGACCTGTTTACGGTTCTGCCAATTATTATTTCATTGCTTTTATAAAAGCTAATTATGGTATAACCAGGTGAATAGGTGGATGTAAAATACCTTCATTCTACTAGGAACATAGTTAATGAAAATATTCACAAATCACAGTAAAAAAGAAACATGTTTATCCATCAGTTCATTCACTTTACACTTCTGAACATTCCTCAATGACAGATAAAGAAAAGAACTCTTCGAGGATTATTTGTTGATGGCATTTTCTCTTAATAACTTACCTATAGTGCTCGTGTTTTTTCTCCTGGTGGTCTCTCAGACACTTTTTACGCCTTCCACTGAAAAATAAGGGGTGGTGACACCTTGTACACTCAACTCGTTATCGTAAGGAATAATTCTATTTAAACGCATTTATATCGCATTTTAATAAGAATTAGTTTATTTTTGCAATAAAGGTTATTATTATTTTTTATTTAGTTTTTTTGTTAAAAACATTTTTTTTGTAATACAGGTTACCATAGTGTGCTATTTTTTTTTTGTTAAAAGAATACAGACGAATTGAGAACCTCCCCCTTTTTGAAGTCAGTTTTTTTATGTTTGTTACCTCATAACTTTCCACTGGGCAAAGCGATTTTAATGATTCTTTTTTTATTTGAAAGCTGGTGCTTCCCGTGTGATCCCATTTTTCCAATTTGGTCCAGTTCTGACTATGGTATTCATGAGAAAACCATATAAGTCTAAAATTAGCATTAAGTACAGTACAAATACAGACGAATTGAGAACCTCCTCCTTTTTTGAAGTCGGTTAAAAATAGTTTTTGCAATACCTACAGGTTATTATTGTGTAGATTTTTTTAATAGTTTTTGTAATACAGGTTATTGTGCAATTTTTTTTTTAGTTTTTTTAAATATTTTATTTGCAAATACTGAGTATTATTATGTAGTTTTTAAAATTTAGTTATTTTATGTTAAAATATTTCTTTACAATACAGGTTATCATTGTGTACAGACGAGATAAAACGTATAGGGTTTACAAACAGCCGCGTCAGCTGCTCCATCGATTCTCGGCTCGATGTGGCGGGTCAGAGCGCGGTCGATGTTATACGTCACTAAATAGGGTCACCATCACGCGAATACAAAATAGGACAATCTCAACAATAGACATTTTTGAATTTAAACTTCTTATGTTGTGATGAACAAGAATCAAGATAACACATTATTGCATCTCTATCTCTATCTCTGCATACTTCACTCGCTTCCTCAACATTCATAATTCTCTTCATACACGCTCGCCGGTTTCGGAGACTCTTGACTCCACCTTCCTTCAGTACATGACCAATCTGGTCTAGGTAGCTTAGTCTCGGTCTCCCTCGGTACCTACATCCTTCCACTTTCGCATTGTATATCTTCTTAACCAGGCGTTCGTTCGGCATTCTTTCCACATGTCCGAACCACATGTTCGAACCTAAAGTATGTAACTGATTTTAATCAAATTTGCACAGAATGTGTACTTTGATCCAACTTAAAAGATAGGATAGCTTTCTTCTCAATTTATAGTAATATTATTTTAATACAAATTATTTGTTTATTATTTGACATTATCTGTTATCTCCAAACGATTCTAACAGATGGCGGTATCTGTTAACCGGATTGAGTAAGTATTTAATGGATGGCGCTATGTTAAACGTACAAACGTTTCATATAAGCTACAATTTATTGGCATAACCACCACGTGTTACTGAGGCTACTTTAGCCACAGCAACGCGTGGCCAGGTCTGCTAGGAATTTATAAACTAATGATGATCAGAGGATAAATCAGAAGTAATAAATTAGCGATTAATCAAATTAAGATTAAAATTTGGCTGTCTAATTTATATTTATTTCGCAAGAGCAGACAGAATAACAATTGAAAATATAATTGTTAGCAAATGGACTGTATTCTATTCCACGGAATAAAAGTTATTAATATTTTGTTTTATCGTTGCATGCATAATATGATAGGGTGATTCTTAATATAATTCTCTATTACCGGTATTTTTTACTTAGAAAGAAGGAAAAATATTTTATGGAGACATAGATTGCGAATTTATAGACAAAAAACATAAAAAAAGTAAATTTTTTAATCCTAACTCCTACTACTAAATTTCTCATTACTATGTGAAAACCTTTTGATGTTTGTTATTCAATCATGCAAAAACCGTTTAAATAAATTTGGTTGAAAATTGGCACACAAATAGAACATTTCCTGGATTACCTTAAAGGATACTTTTCATATTGATATAGATCACGTTCCTTTGCGATAATTAAGTGATAAAATTTATGAGGAAGCAACTTCTTACGCGAGCGAAACCGTGGGTAGAAATTAGTATTGCATAAACAAAAATGGTTGGATGGTTGGACATGGTTGATGGTTGGTTGGTTGGTTCGGACATGTGGAAAGAATGCCGAACGAACGTTCTGGTTAAGAAGATATACAATGCGAAAGTGGAAGGATGTAGGTACCGGGGGAGACCGAGACTCACCTACCTAGACCAGATCGGTGATGTACTGAAGGAAGGTGGAGTCAAGAGTCTCTGAAACCGGCGAGCGTGTATAAAGAGAATTATAAATGTTGAGGACGCGAGTGAAGTATGCAAGGATAGAGTTCTCTGGCACTCTGTTCTTTCTGCCTACCCTGCAAGGGATATGGCGTGATGATATGTATGTATGTATGTATAAAGAAAAATAACACAATAATATTATTAGTGTCAAATGGGTAATCAGCTTAGATGAAGTTTCCACAACGAATTATATTCTTCTGGAAGGGATTAATCATAGTAATCCCCTATTTTATGCCATAATTGTGGGTACTACTAGATATGTGATGTACTCATCATCATCATCATCATCATTATCCTGGTGCTCTTACCCTAATTACTTGGGATCGACGCAATATATATTACTCGTCCATCATAAATTTTGCAAAAGTTATCGATAATAGTTTTATGAACGGCCACCTGTTTGACATCAACTTGTCTTCGGAATGCAATTGTTGACCAGGCGGCGTCAAATAGAGTTGGCTCAGGTCGATTTAAAGTTCTTGATGGTCTTTTACGACACCTACGAGCAAACCCTACCTACAGCGCGTGATGTAATGTACTCGCATATACAAATAAAAAACGCAAAAAATATACAAAAAGCGCTCCAATGGCTAATATTAGCTTTTTTAAGGAATTTTATAGCATGGTATTTTGTATTAAGCCAACAGTTTCTTTATTAATTATGAAAATAATTCTACGTTAGTAACTCAAATCGTTGTCTTTAATATAGTAATGCCTCACAGTAAATAGTATTCTCTGGGAATTTCGGTGGAACTCGAAAACATATAGCACTAATATAATCTCTACAATTTAACACTTATTCTGTATTACATTAGATAAAATGCTATCAAAATAATTTAATACCTTAAACATTAAAGTATTACATATAATATGAGATTGACATATGACGCTTTCACGTTCCCGCTAAAGCATTTTAATTACATACATACATACATAGCCTCACGCCTGTTTCCCAGAGGGGGAGACTACGGATTGCCACAAACCACGATCCTGACATACCTCCATCGCTTCATTCACACTCATCACAGTCTTCATGCATGCTCTACGGTTACGCGTACTCTTAACCTGACCTTTCGATAATACATCTTCAATTTGATCCAGAAAGGTACGACGTGGTCTTCCCCTTGTAATCGTCCCACTCACACTCGCTTTGTATACTTTTTTAGTCAACCTTTCTTCTCTCATTCTTTCCACGTGGCCAAACCACCTCAGCATTCCCTTTTTTATCTTTGTCGCTACTTCTTCATTCACACCATAGCGCTGTCTTATAACACTATTCCTAATTCTATCTTTCAGACTTACACCACACATACTACGAAGAGCTCTCATCTCTACAGCATTTATTCTACTTTCATGTCTTCCCTGCCAAATCCAACTTTCACTGCCATACATGAGAGTGGGCACTAATACTCCCTTATGTATAGCTAGGCGTGCCTTTTTAGACACATTCCTACTCTGCATAAAAGCATTTTAATTAAATTTTATTATAATGTAGATTTTATTACTTGTTGATTTTCAAGAAAATTTATTTAATAAAAAGATCAAATAATAACACGGTCCCTTAATAGGAATAGTTAATTGTTTAGTTAACAGTTTATAATAAAGTTGTTGAATAAAGGTTTCCATGAATATATACTGTACTTATAAGTTAACTGACCTAGTTTTACATTAGATTTGATATATTTTACGATATAACTATGTTGCGTGATTTGCTTTTTATATCTTATGTTTGTTTTCTAAGTAGTCAAGCGCCACCATTATATGCATTAGCTACAATTAATGTACGTCTTTGTGGAGAAATGTATCTTACGATGAAAATACTAGCTTTTTTTATTGCCTATGGTTGGCACCACGAGCAAGCAGAACACCTGATGGTAAGTGTCACTGCCGCCCATGGACCTTAGCAATACCAAGAGTATACTTTAGGCCGTTGACTACCAATAAAATCCCCAAACCCACCCAGTTGGGCTTCTCGCTCTCTCACTCACCGAACGAAGCGCAATAGCACATTGCCATTACTCAGACGTCGATCTTCTACAAGAGTGTGGTACTACCCTGGACGGACCGGCCCGTGGTTGTAGACAAAAAACTGTCAACAGCGTAGTCCTACCACAAAAAGCAGTTAAAACAATTAATAGTAAAAATAGCAACGTTATTAAATATCTGTAGTTGGTAATAGTAGAATTGAGGTGCAGGCTTTGTTTTGAAGATTTTATGCATTTTATGTCTTGTGTTTACGATCAAAATTTGCTGTTAAAGTTGTTGCGAAATATGAACATTTAAATATCTGAAAATATTACGAGTATATTAGATTTAAATTTTTCCAATTCTGCTTCTGTACAACATAATATAAATGAATATTATAATTAAAACTAGACATAGAAGATAAATGAATATTTTCTCAAACATTCTTGAAAATATGAACATTATTTTGACAACCTTCTTCGAGATAAATCAAAATTGCTGTACTAACCAAATACAAGCGAGCAGCGGCCGACAAAAAATGTATGAAAATCCATATCTCTCGTGTTTTAGCGGCCAAATATATATATATATATATATATATATATGTAAATTCATATCTATCGTGTATTTTAAAAATGGAACGATTTATTACTTCAAAATATTGCAAGCAAATATTGGCAACTTATCAGAGTTTTATTTAAATTTCGAACTGGCTTAAAAAAGAAAAAAGATAATGAAAAAAAAATTAATGAACCCTGTAGCACGTGAAACATTTTTCACGTGCTACCAGGGTTCATTAGTTTTTTAACGAACAACAAACCACATTTGGTTTGTTGTTCGTTAAAAAACTAATGAACCCTGTTGTTCGTTATGTAAACAGTTCTACTTAGTACTACTTAGTTTTAATTTCCGCACATTATTTGAGAAAAGCACTATTCAAGCCTTGGCCACAACTAGGAATTGATGGACTTACGTATGTGTGCCTCGGCCCACATTTACACGTTCGTCCAGCAATGCCTCTTTTGCTGGCCGCTGCAGTAATGTACTATATAATTAAAATTGGACTATACGGTAATAGAATCAAGTCCTCAAAATTTTGTATCGACATCCAGCGACCTGGCCCTCTTTTAGTATATTTTGACTTCTCTATGACTAGAAATATAGACAACTAGCTTTATCTTTAATGAAATTATAGAGACACCCAATACGTCCTGATTTTTTTCGGGAGAGGTATGATGAATTTGCAATATCAGTGACAGTATTCGGTACAAGAATTAGTTCCTTAGTATACCGTATTACCTTTAAAAAGTACTGCTTATAGGTGAAAAAAAACATGTTTGCAACTAGAATAAATGAAATTTAGTCTCATCATTCTACTACTCTTATCCCAATTGCTTGGGGTCGAAACAATATGTACTCTTTTTTCATAGTACATATTGTATAAGTCCTTTCTTATCGGATGCCTGCGATCCACAAAGAACACACCCTCGAAGTTTCAGGTCTCTACGATCAGCGGTTTAGGCTGTGCGTTGTTCCATCATTCAGGACAAAGAATTTTATATATATATATATATATATATATATATATATATATATATATATATATATATATATATATATATATATATATATATATATCTATATATAGATATATACATCTATATCTATATAGATGTATGATATATAGATGTATATATCTATATCTATATATAGATATAGATATATACACTAGAAACTTCAGCGGCATTTATTTAGTGTTCGAATGAAATTGGAGCTTATGCAGGTATCATCATTGTATATCCTTCTCTTCTATCGTACATATTGTAAAAGTTATTGGCAATAGTTATATGACCGGCCGCCTGCCAGACGTCAACCCTCCTTGGGAATGTAATTGTTGACCAAACGGCATCAGATTTAGTTGGCCCAGGACGTTATAAGGCTCTTAGTCGTCTTTTACGACATCCACGAGCAAAGTAAGGGTTGGTAGAATTCGTATCCGCTACTAAACAGCTAATAAACAAATAAAAATAAATAAATAAAATGTCTAAAATTGATAAATGACCGTTACATATATCTTATTTTATATTAGCCTATACAAAAGCGATGGATGAGAGACGATTGCATGTAGCGGAGATGCAAATGTTGAGATGGATGTACGGCGTGACGAGAATGGATAAGATAAGGAATGAGCGTATAAGAGAAAGTTTGAAAGTGGCGCCAGTGACGGATAAGTTAAGGAATAAACGCTTGACCTGATATGGACATGTAATGAGACGGGATGAAAGTAATGTTGCGAGAAAGGTTTTAAATATGAATGTAGAAGACTTTAGAGGTAAAGACCAAAGAAAAGATGATGGACTGTGTGAAGCTTGACATGGAGAGACAAGGAGAGACTACAGAGATGACGTCTGATAGGGCCGTATGAAAAAAGAGCGACATATTGCGTCGACCCCAAGTAGTTGAGATAAAAGCAAGAGAATGATGTTCTTTAATTAGCCTACGAATGTACCACCGAAAGGGAATCAAGTCAAATATTCGCGTCTAGGAAAGTAATATCGATCGAGTTACACGTCATATTTACACATAGCACTAGTTGATTAGCTGCACGATAAAGGGCCGATCGATGTATATGTACGAGATAAAATTGCACAGGTTTTAGATATAGTACGTCAGCTGCTCCATCGATTCTCGGCTCGATGTGGCGGGTCAGAGCGCGGTCGATGTTATACGTCACTAAATAGGGTCACCAAGACGCAACAAGAGAAAAAATAGGACAAAGAAAACGGCTAAGGTTTCCTTTTCTTGATAGTAACATTGCAATGAAATATTTTTGTATATAAATTAATACAAATCTGTAATAAATAGTAATGTATAATATCTAATGTAAGCAAGGTTTGATAAATAGTTTTAAAAGTATAGATAAACTAAAGATTCATTTTACAGGATTGCAATCTATTATTTTCATATCATAATCATCATCAACCCAGTTCATATATGTCCCGCTACTGAGCTCGAGTTTCCTCCACAATAGGACGGCAATTAACATATTATAACATGCTGGTTAGACAGTTCGATAAAGAGTTTTATTTTAAATTTTCCTTCCCTTGCATAAATCATCATCATCACAGCCCATAATTGTCCCACCCTTGGGCTCGGGCTTCCTCCGTAATGGGAGGGAAATTAACCTACTATACCGCGCTGGTCAGACGTGTTGGTATAGGATTTTGTTTCGAGTTTTCCTTCTCTTACATTTTTTCCCCCCCGCAAGGTGGACCATGGATGTGGTCATGCCCCGACAAAAACGTCCGGGGCGACAGAAGAGGCGGCACGCAACCCCATGGACTCACCCTGCAAACTCCTCTCTTCGCCGTGCGAGCGGGCCACCGGTACCCGATCTTTGACTTCGGTGGCCCGCCCAGCAGTATACCCTCGCGGGTTCCTCTCTTGTCGATGCCCCGACAGCTTTCGCCGTCGGGGCGTCGTCCTCACGCGGTGGCCTCACGTCGGGTGACCGGACAATTCTCCGGTCCGATCACCCGTCCTTCTCTTACATAGATGTTATATGCGTTTTATATCCCTTAGTCGTCTCGTACGTATCACCCACGGGCAAGATATGGGGTGGTGATTAGTGTTCTTACTCCGTCACCACACGGAACTGAATAGTATTCTTACTCTGTCACCACACGGAACATAAATGTAATCTGTATATTATATTATTCAGGCGTCTTTTACGATATCCAAGGCAGATATAGGGGTTAATAAACTGTATTCTAATTCCGTCGCCACACGGAACAAATCATTTAATAATAATGAAAGGTCTTTGTATTAATGAAACATTTGGTTTCCCTACTCAGTACGTAACACGTGCACGCATTCCCGCACCGTTCGATATCTATTGCGTTTTTCAAAGCAACGAGTAATTGCATAGTCACATAAAAAAGTTCGATGTACGGGGGTCAATATACGGTGTGGATGCATAAGTAATGAGTTCATTGTATTTCATTTATTATAATTGCACGCGTCATAAGCGAAGCGTTGAGGTCTCGCAATTTTCTCACATTGCACTTATAGGATAATATTATAATACATATATCAAGAAAAAACAATCGTTTAAAGGTATTTGATATTTTTAAAAAGTAATTATTTTGTTTAAAGTAAGAAAATAGTTAATTAAAAAAAATATTCGAGGACGTCGGATAAAATGTTTTGTATCTGGCAGGATTACGACAGTAAAAATGAATGTATCGAAGTTTTCTTTTATTAAAAGCTTCATAATCGCAACGCGCTGTTTCCTTTCGAAAATGGCTTGGTAATTCTTTGTCGTTTAATTATAATTCATAAAAAACTAAACTGCTTAATCTTTACTGTATGTATACCTTATGAAAATTGGGTTCATTTACATTTTTTTGTTCGTCCATTCGGACAGGCAAAGGAAATAAATCCCATTCAGCCTATACAGCTATGTTTTTTTTTTATTTTTATTATGAGTATGTTATTCCACAGACTTTTTGTCCGTGCTCTTTTTATGTTTAATTTATTTGTTGTAGTGGTTTGTTTATAAAATTAATGTTCCTGAAGTGTGGCTTTATTACATTTGGATAAAGCTTGAAGAGCGCAATTCATGTGTCATAGATGTTGAGCGACAACATATCTTTTAGGGTTTCTTCTTGGCGCTGGTGGTCGTGTTGTTGGTGAAACCCTTCTATTTGTAGATGTTTCTGTCCTCTGTGATGTTGTATTGATGATAATATACAGCTATGTTTAGCTCTACGTCGAGAATGGCACGAAATTTCAAAAGTATTTCTTTTCTTTCATTACAAGCTTATATTTAGTTTCACCTGTCCCGTTGTCTGTAATCAAATCTTGCAAGTTAAATTTGATCCACTTCCCGATTTCCGATTGAGCTGAAATTTAGCATGCATAGACAAATCGGATGACAATGCAATATTATTGTGACATATAGCTTATCTGATGATAGATCTGGAAGCTGGCCATAGGAACTCCGTAATTAAACGACGCAACCCTTTCGAGTTTGGGCTCATTTGATTTGTCTTGACGATTACTTTAATACTATATGGTAACCAGGCTCTGACGATGGACCTGGAAGCGGGCCAAAGAAACACCGTAATTAAACGACGCAACCTCATCGAGTTTGGGCTCGTTTGATTCGTCTTGACTAGTACTTTGATAATATATGCTAACCAGGGTCTGACGATGGACCTGGAAGCTGCCCATAGGAACTCCGTAATTAAACGACGCAACCCCATCAAAATGGGGCTTATTTGGTTCGTCTTGGCATGTACTTTAATACTACATGGAAACCAGGGTCTGATCATGGACTTGGAAGCTAGCCATAGGAACTCCGTAATTAAACGATGCAACTCCATCGAGTTTGGACTCGTTTGATTCGTCTTGACGAGTACTTTGATACTATATGGTAACCAGGGTCTGAAGTATGACCTGGTAGCTGGCCATAGGAAAAAGAAGGTGCTATATGTTCTTAATCATACCATCAAAATATAACACGCTTTTATTTATGAAATTGGGACTGTGATAGAAACGGGCAGATTTAATAATTATGGTGTAAAGTTTTAGTGTTAAAAAAATATAATTATGTACGATATGGAATTATTTTGTAGTAGACGAAGAAGCTTAATTATTGTTAAAGGTTACCATGAACTTATAGTGTCATATATTATATTATTAGAGTTAATTTATTTTTAACGTTTTATTTTATTTTATTAGCAAATAATAAAAGCTTGTTTTTAAAAAGGCTTTTTCTTTATTTTTATTTTATTTCTGACATTGACTAATAGTAAATGATAAATAATATGAAAATTATGAGGCGTGCACTTTTGGATTTACCAAATTTTTTATACTTTATTAGTCATTACCCGCGATTACGTTCCTATTAAATATCATATTTGTTGTAGGACATCAATTATAAAAGTAAAAATTGGGGGTAACTCCTATTTTATATTCTCATGGAATACATCGAGGAATACATCCTGGAGAGTGTGATTTTTAGAATATACCAGATTCTCTACATCACACAAGTCAGTCGCTGTATGGTAGATAGGTACTTATTTCTGCAAAATTTCAAATCAATAAAAAAAATGAAGTAATAGTTTCAACGTAAAATTTAATACCCTATTTTAGACTTGAAAAAGATGAAAATTGACAAATGTTGATACACTCGTTTATTTACCTTAACTAAAAAATATTTATGCTTAATTTTAAGATAATGGATAAAGATTTTTTTCTTTCAATATAGATTTTGTAACTGCACTCATTCTTTGTAAGGTTGAAATTCGTGAAATCCTTTTCTAGTAAATCTTTACATCATAAAAAAAACTACTGTAAAATTGTTATGTTTCTAGTTTCGCCTCGGTGCTGATAAAACAGTCAACGAGTTTCTAAATTTATTTCGTAGATAGAGTCAGAATAAGTCTTGGGTTAAGCCTTGCCTATCCGTAATCTTTTTATAATAATGTCCAGAACAAAAATAAAAAATAGATATAGGTGTTATTTATTATCAGATTTTATTTCAGGTGTTATTTAATTTCGTAGTTTATTAATTGCTATAAGATTTTTTTTATTGCTTATGATGGCAAACGAGCAAGCAGCACACCTGATGTTAAGTGTCACTGCTGCCCATGGACCTTTGTAATAGGGGGGTATAGCTAGGCCGCTGACTACCAATACAAACCTCAAACCCACCCAGTTGGGTTTCCGGCTCTCTCGCTCATCGAACGAAGCGCAATAACTCATTGCCATTACTCAGACGTCGATCTTCTGCGAGTGTGGTACTACCCCGGACGGACTGACCCACAGCTGTAGACAGAGAACTGTCAACAGTGTGGACCTACCACTAAAGAAAGGAAAGATTACCTTCCATTATCTATCTAGTCATTTCAGACTGGTTCTCTATCTCTCCATTTGCAAGTCGATATCCACTGTTAGACATAGCATTCTGTATGAAAATGCCATTCAGAATGGACTTATATCATCTGAATCTAACGGTCACCTGCGATTTCTCCTTAGTCTACTCTGGTCGTTTTATGGCACGTCATCTGTGCTAAGCATTATTGGATTTCCATATGATCATGGACACTTCAGTGTCCTTATTCTTCGGGCTATGTCGGTTATATTCATTACTTTACTGATTGCCGTATTTCGGCTTTTTATTACTTAGAAAAATACCGAGTACTATAATATATATATATATATATATATATATATATATATATATATATATATATATATATATATATATATATAATAATATACCGAGTACTATAATACTTTGCTCGTAGATGTCGTAAAAGACGACTAAGAGCCTTATAACGACCTGGGCCAACTCTATCTGATGCCGTTTGGTCAACAATTACATTCCCGAGGAGGATTGACGTCTGACAGGCGGCCGATCATAAAACTATTGCCGATAACGTTTACTATATGTACTATGAAAGAAGAGTACATATTGTATCTTCCCCAAGTAATTGAGATAAGAGGAGAGGAGAGGAGAATGATGATTATTTTTTTTATTTCATATGTTATACTGCTGATGACGAGGTTCCTCTATATCTCTATATAAATGAATATTGTCTTCCGACACGGTTGTGTATCAACCGTGTCGGATTTTATATTGCCTTTACTACTCTCTGTAAGGTGATGTGCTCAAGTGCCTTGATCGGCATTAAATGGGTAGATTACAAACATTTTATTTTGTCATTCAGTCTTTTGCTATCCACTGCTTGAGGCTGCAGGAAACTGCTGGGTTATTGATTGATATGATCCTATATTTACTACAGAATACTATTCACCATCCCATGTATTACCCGTGGGTATCGTAAAAGATGACTATGGAATATAATATGTTAATAACATATATGCAAGAGAAGGAAAACTCGGTATAGAATCCAATGCAAACTCGATTTACAAGCGTGGTATATTAGGTCATCTGGCCTTCTAGGTACGCAGAGATTTGAGCTCAGTAGTGGGTCGTACATGAGCTGAGACGAATGAATAAATGAGAGAGATGAAAGTTTTAAATTTGGTAGCAGTTTTATAAATAATTGCCGAACAATGTAACAAATAAAAATTTTAAAATCTCATCAGAATATGATCTGTCATTTTGTCTTCCACAATCATAAATATCTTCTTACAAATATCTGTAATGTACAGATATTAGTTTCTCCATTGCTTTATTAGAAATATTGATTGTGCGCTAAAAACACATGCATTAAGAACTGTATACAAATCAGCGTGGTGTAGTAGCCATATTTCCCTGCTATTGTGGAGAAGGCTGGAGCCTAGATTAGATTATTACATTAAAACAACACAAACCCACTAGCTATCCTAAAAGAAACTCCTCGAAAAAAATAAAAGAAATCTAAAACGATACAATAGAGTAGTACTGTGAACGGAGCTATGTAGCGATGTTGGCCCCTCTCAACCCCCGCCCCCGTGACGTCAGGCCGCCTCATTTTATCGATCCACTTGCGGGGGGGTAACAACACCCGCGGACGGCAGCTAAACCTACATAAAACGGGGATTTCTTGGTCATTTTTACCTATGTATTAATGCTTAAAGATGATTCTCTATAGTTTTTACGATTATCATGACTTATTTTGTTACTTTATCAGTATTGTTTTGTAATTAAATTTATACTAATATCCATTTGGTGGCTAACTGGACTGGTGACGTAAAATTTGGATTTCCTTGCTGGACTATAACTATGTGTAATCCATTAATACCACAGTTAATCACGAGCATTCACTACATAAGGCAACTGGCCTATAACTAAACAAACGAATTGGAATATGGTTTTATTTTGAATTTTCCTTCTCTTGCTATCTATTTGTATCTATTAACCAATTCTTTCTAAACATATGAGAATAAATACCTATTATTTAATTCTTAATTCAGCATTATACTGATGTTTATGAAGAAATTAAATCCGTAAATTGTTTACGAGCGTTGAGTTGTCAGGATAGTAAGAAGATTCGTCATTATCATTTAGTATTATTATCAACTCGGTACGGTGTGAAACTGCTGTCAGATGGTATCTATTCTAGGTGATAGTTTAATTTTTCCGTGTAGTAATGGAGTAAGAATACAATTCATTACCCCATTATTCCTCGTGACCTTTCCACTTTGTTATATTAATAGGCGACTAAAATGATATAGATGATATGCAATTTGTACAAGACATATTCTAAATAAATCCCAATATCAAATCATCTGAGAAGCAAGGATAGTAGAATAAATTTCCTCTTGTTTTGGATGAGGTCCGAGCCCAGCACTTGGACGTATATTATCTAAGATGATTATGATAATCTAATTATCTTTACGATTAAGATGATAATGATGATAATTATCTTGGTCATAAGAAACAACTAACTGCGAGATTATAGCTGTAAGCAACAAATGCAACTGTTGCTTTCCTTTTTCGATAAATCAATTTTCAGAGTTCCTTAATTTTTTAACAAAGCGTCAAAATTTGACTAGTAGAATATTGACTTTAGCTGTACAATAGTGTAAATTTAAATAGGCATTAACTTTGGATCCTTGAATAAAATATTACACATATACTTATTTAAAAGAATTTACTCAAAAGTCTGTTTAGAAATATTATAGTACTAGAGCCGCACTGTTGATAGTTTACAGTTTACAGCCGCGGGTCTGGAGTAGTAGCATAAAACCGATGCCTGAGCAGTGGCAATGTGTTGTTGTGATTCGTTTGGTGAGCGAGAGAGTCGGAACCTCAACTTTCTGGGTGGGTTTGGCCTTTTTATTGGTAAGCAGCGGAATAGCTGAACCCCTTGTATTGCAAATGTCCATGAGCGGCATTAACACTTATAATCAGGTGTACTGCTTGCTCATATGCCATCAAGACATAATTAACAAAAAAAAATATGAAACAAATTGATTATAATTATCAGTATTTATGAATTTATCCGTTGAAGTTTGATTAAATCTTGAATTAGTTTGTAGTTTCAGGCAGGTGTGAAAATATCCATTTTTAAAGTTAAAATAATAGATCCCATCAATTTTACTACTTTGCACTGTTGATTGTTAATCTTATGATTCCATCCATCATCCCGTAAACATCCACTGTTGGACATGGGACTCCCTATAAAAATGTCATTTGCAACGGTCCTGTGCCACCTTCATCCAACGGTTGCCTGCAACCTTGATAATGAAATCTTATGATTGACATATCTATATTTTGTTAAAATACAGGAAATTTTAAAGATATATTAATGAATGGATATAAATTATTCTCAGACTCAGAATAATCATTTGTAGATGAGACATACAAAGGTTTGTCCTGTATGGGAACCGAATCTGCGATTCGCGACACGAGGGGCAGTACTTAGATAAAATCGATATTTGTGCAGTCAAAATCTATGTAGTATTAAGCCAAACAGATTTTATATTAAAATATTATTCTATTTTATAATATGTATAATGAATAATATTCTTATTTTATTGTTGTTCAAATACTCCCAACTCTGACTTTGCTTGTAGACGTCGTAAAAGACGACTAAAAGCTTTATATCGACCTGGACCAACTCTACCTGCTGCCACCTGATCAACAATTACACTCACAAGGAGGGTTAATGACAGGCGGACAGCTGGTCATAAAATTATTGGCAATAAACCTTTGCAATATGTACGACGAAAGAGTAGTAGTTAAGGAGAAAAGTACATATTACATCGACCTCAAGTAATTGAAGTAAGAGCAGAATTATTTATTTATTATTCTATTTTAGTATTTACGATCATCTTATTTATTTCATAAATATAATTACTTATATTCAGCTGTATGATGAAGGATATCCAACCTGTCACTACCCCTTAATTTCCAGTGAAAGTAGTAAAAAAACGGTAGAAGAACCACATGCGTTATGGCCAGTAGCGTTCACTTGGTAAAATTATAATACTATTCCACCAACATCTTCAAAGAACGGTGATTATGAATTTGTTCTTGTTATGAGCAGGCCTATCTCCAATAGTGGATATTGAGAGGCTGCTGTTGATGATGATGATAATTGTTAGAAAGATGATTAAGATGCCTATCATGTAGTAGAAGTCATATTCGTCACACCATCATTCTACTCTTATCCCAATTACTTTGGGTCGATACAATATGTACTCTTCTTTCTCTTCTTCTTAATATGTATTGTACATATTGCAAAAGTTCTTGGCAATAGTTTTATGAACGGGCGCCTGCCAGACGACAACCCTCCTTGGGAATGTAATTGTTGACCAAACGGCATCAGATGGAGTTGGCCAAGGTCGTTAGAAGGCTCTTAGTCGTCTTTAACGACATCCATGGGCAAAGTAAGGGTTGGTAGTATTCGTAGCCGCTACCACACAGCTCATATTCGTCACACCATGATTGGATAATGAATTATTAGAATTTCAGACGGCAATCCGTCTGACCAGCCTTATACCAATATGAATACCAATATAATATAATAAAAGTATAAGGTCATATTTTGAGATATCTTTTTCTTAATTGTTGCTTTTTATGTAATATTTTATTCAATAAATTATTATCTTTTTTAATTTATTTCTTAATAAAGTTTTGAAAGTGTAATAATGTCTAACAAAAAATTATGTTAACAGAATTAACATCATTCCAGCATCAAAATATTTTTAGCGAATAAAGAGAATTCCAATTTTTTTTTCGTCTAAAATTATTTCAATATTAGCTGTAGACTATTGTTGGGTGAAATAAAATGAACTGAACTTGAACATTTGACTTTAATTTTGCATTTTTCTAAAGAATTAGATATTAAAATAGTAATGAATTTTGTTGTAAAAGAGAATAAGTCAAACACAGAATCAACAAAATTTACAAAAATTTTAATTTCCAGATACGTCAAGTCAACATCAAACGATAAAAGGCGACAATGTAAACAACATGCTTCATCAACCTTACTGCCAGCCTCGGGACTACCAGGGTGCTCCATCCGCGCCTCCGGGTACCGCAGTGTACCCTGGGCCAGCACCCTCCTGGGATACACCCTACGAACCAGCAGGCGATGTATCTTGCTTGTGAGTCCTCCCCTCATCTTGGATTTCTCTCATGGTTTCCACCAGATCCCTATTATCCTACTTGTCTTTTTTATTCTATTTCCTTGTCGCTTTTAATCTTTTTTTTTCTATTTTTCGTAATAATATTATCTCTATTAATGAATTACAACATATTGCGTTTATTAATAATAATTATAATAAAAAAATATTTAGATGTATTTGAATTAAATTTATTATTATAATAATGCTTAATGAGATAATGGTAAAATCACACATTATATTGTAAATAAAATAAAATAAAAGGGAAATACTATCTGTTCTATTATATAAAAACGTTTTGAAATATGATTGAAAATAATTTTATTACTATTTTATTGTGTTTTTTATTGCTCTGTCTGTTTACTTAGATGACATAATTGTCGTCACACAGTTCTCATCATATGTTACAGTGTTTAAGATTTTATTTTAAGCCAACCTTTACCCTTATCCAATCCTCCTACCTCCTATCCGTGGCTGCGTAGCAGTGGACTTGGTTCTCATAGGTATTATAAATATGTAAATAGCTTGTCGCAAAGGTAAAACTAACACATTTTACTATAGATTACGTAATTACTAATTATATTTTCATTCGCAGACAACTTTGTGACAAGGCAACTTAGATTGAAATAATAATGTCTGAATGAATATTTGTTTTCTGTCAATCAGATGTGTAAAATGTATAGAGATTTTGCTCATAGATGTTATTTTTTTTCTATATAGGCAGTATCCTTGCTTGTTTTGGCTCATTTAGCAAAGATACTGTCTAATCATTGTTTATTAGAAAATGTTTTTGAAACATTACTTTTAGCTGTAGGTAAGTGTTATGTTGTTAGCTTGAAGAGGCCAAGATGAATGTTAGACTGCTACCGCGCCCTAATCCCTCCCTTTTTATTTTCCTCCGCGCCCGGGCTGCTATAGTTTTTCATTATTTTATAGGTGCCTGCGAGATATCAAAACCCTTTGTTAATGTTGTTTACATTGTCGCCAGGTATGCGTTTTTATATATTACGTTTGGAGTATAGTATACTTTTTTGTATATGCTGGAATTAGAAGAGATGTGAGCATAACAAATCATCATTAAGAAACATATTTACTATACCAAGATTTAGACTTTAAACAATGGTATAATTCCAACATATAATAAATTGAATATTAAAAAATCAGTGATACTGAGTAGATTTCATGTTCATGCAGAAATATGAATAATATTTTAAACGTGTCTGAATAAAAATAAACTAAGTGTCTACACTGATAAAAATTTAAGCTTGTATAGCTCTGGATCATACATAGGGGTGCTACTTAGCAACCTACAGTGCAATGAATATATTCGTCAATATAAACAAATATATCCTAATATCATATTTAAAATATATAGCTTTTACAGTTACTATTGTATTATTTTGATTATAATTGGATTTTTTAATTTGTATTAGATATTTGAAAATCGATATAATATCAATAGTTAATGTAAAGGCTATAAAACGTGTAGTAATTATATGTTTAGA
Organism: Lymantria monacha; assembly: GCA_905163515.2. NCBI lineage: Eukaryota > Metazoa > Arthropoda > Insecta > Lepidoptera > Erebidae > Lymantria > Lymantria monacha. The sequence continues at coordinate 18,289,207 of LR991107.1, read as the reverse complement.
GCATGTTTGTTGTTTATAGATGAGAAGCTTGATAGAAAGCAGTCAAGCGGCCTACAGGATTTTCAAATTTGATCAGAAAATTTTGAAATGACTAATGGTAAATATTTTCTTTTGTTGCAGCGGCCCAGATTCCTCAGAGAGGCAGTAAGTATTATAAATTTTAAAATTACATTATTACATTAAAAAGCTGAAGGTTTATTTAAATATTCTGATATTGGTAAACTATTTGTAGAATTGCCAAATATTCAATAGCAGGTTTGGGTCTTAATAATCTAATAACGTACAGTAATTGATGAGAATTAGAAATTTAGAACAAAATAGAAAAGGATAAATTTGTTATGTTAAAGGGACAGTAAATAAACAAATTACGTCTTTAGAAATAATTATTAAAATAATACGTAGAACCTATTTTTGTGACAACCCGGTCCAAACTATGTTGGCTATAAGTAACCAATTAACAGAATTGCCTTGTGTACTAACATATATATATATATATATATATATATATATATATATATATATATATATATATATATATATATATATATATATATATATATATATATATATATATATATATATGTATATATGTATATATATATATATATATATATATATATATATGTATGTATATATGTATATATATATATATATATATATATATATATATATGTATATATGTATATATGTATATATATATATATATATATATATATATATATATATATATATATGTATATATATATATATATATATGTATATATATATTTTGTTTTATTTCTTCAGAAATCTTCTGTGTCGCAGATTCTATAATTCCTTGACATAGATATATTATTGACTAAAATTAGAATTGGTAGCGTTTGTGGTCGTAAGCATCATGGCGGTATCGTGACTTAAGAACAAAATAAAAATAAAACTCCTTACTAATATTATAAATGCGAAAGTAACTCTGTCTGTCTGTCCGTCTGTCGCTCTTTCACGCCAAAACTACTGAACCGATCTAAATGAAATTTGGTACATAGATAGTCTAGAGTCCTGATAAAGGACATAGGCTACTTTTAATGCAAAATAAGGGTTGTAAAGGCGGATGAAAAGTTGTAAGGAATTATCGTCATTTTTAAAGCCAGAAGCTTGAAACTTATTTTTAGGCTATTGATTAGATATAAATAAATATGACATTAAAATTTCGTAAAATATTACCCTTAAGGGGTAAAATAAAAATAGGGGATAAAAAACTTTAGGAAAATAAGCTTTTACGCGGGCGAAGCCGCGGGCAGAAGCTAGTATTGTTTATATAATTAATAAAATTTAGATGGTAAAATAAAAGAAAGTAGAATGTAATTAATAACAATAACTAATAAAATATATACATATATAGTATTATAATGGAGGGATTTTATTTTGTTCTTAATTTGTAGATCTGATGCTATTGATAATAAAGCCTAAAGCTCTCTAAGAATGTCAATTATGTCACTACATATTATATTTACAATCATGCTTAATTATTCTAGTGATTCAGTAGCCTAATAATGAATAAACAAAGAGAATACAGAACGAAAATGTAAATAAATTTTTATTTAAACAGTTAGTTTATTGGACACTGAAAGATATTGACATTTTTTCCTACTCTTAAAAGTCACAACTTATATATTTATTGTATAAGTAAATAGCCACAAAAGAACTGCTTTATGTGTATTATTAAATTGTAGCTGCTATGATTATTATTTGCAGACAGTGAAATTCTTCACAGTTAAGACAGGATAAGACAATCCCGAAGCATTTTTATTAAAAATAAATATATATATATTATATATATATATATATATATATATATATATAGATATATATGTTTCGAAATATCCTCGTTTAATTTAGCAAATGATGGAAAACATTTCAAGTGTAGGTTGTATCTTTGCAGGCTGCAAACGCAAGGAGGACATGGGTTCGGATACCATGCCTTCCCCGAAGAAACCGCGTTTGGTTTTCACAGACCTTCAGCGGCGTACTCTACAGGCTATTTTTAAGGTAAATTATTTAATAATAATATTTTTATTTTATGTAAATACACTTGACTGACAGATATATATATATATAAATTTACCCAGAATCTTTAATTTATTTAATCTTTAATTATATAAGGAAATTATTTGAGATAAAATAAGGACAAATAGTCAACGTTTAAACAAGTCTAACAAACCTTTAAATAAAACTCCAATCAAAACGCACGCAAGTAGACATCACAACTGATGGTATGTGCTACTACCGCCTAAACCTTTGCAATACCAGGTGTATAGCTAGGCTACTGCCTACTAATGAAAATAAACCCAAACACACACATAAAGTTGGACTTCCGACTTTCTCGCTCATCACAGCACCATATGCAGTGGCATACGGCGCTGTGAAAATCGTTTTTCTGCTAGAGTGTGGTATTACCCTGGATGGAGCGGGCCGCGGCTGTAAACTGAAAACTGTCAACAGTGTAGTCCTACCACTATTAAGTTTAATTAATATGTTATTTATAAACGTAAATTAAACCAATAGTTTAAATTTATTAGATAATTATGATTGATTATCTTCAATTATATTTTGTGGATGAATTTGTATATCTTGGATGTGGATTTAGCCGAGATGGAAGGTACACCACTGATATAGAGCGAAGAGTGAATGCGGGAAATAGAGTGAACGGAGCGTTGGGGCAACTTCTCGGCAGCCACCACCTCAGCCAGAAGGCACGTGTAGCAATACATAACGCAGTACTTGTCCCAACATTACTGTATGGAAGCGAGAGTTGGGTATGCAGAAAAGAGTATGATAGTAAAATTAATGCGGTCGAAATGCGATCTCTGCGGAAAATCTGTGGAGTTAGGCTGACCGACCGCATTCGTAACGACGACGTAAGAGAGCGAGTAGGTATGAAAAAGAGTATTGGTGTAAAGATGCGAAAGGGAATGCTCCGATGGTTCGGACATGTGGAAAGAATGCCGAACGAATGCCTGGTTAAGAAGATATACAATGCGAAAGTGGAAGGATGTAGGTACCGAGGGAGACCGCGACTAACCTACCTAGACCAGATCGGTCATGTACTGAAGGAAGGTGGAGTCAATAGTCTCCGAAACCGGCGAGCGTGTATGAAGAGAATTATGAATGTTGAGGAAGCGAGTGAAGTATGCAGAGATAGAGTTCTCTGGCACTCTGTTCTCTCTGCCTACCCTGCAAGGGATATGGCGTGATGATATGTATGTGTATTATCTTCAAGATTTATTTAAATAACAAAGCCTTAATAAATTTCAGGAAACAAAACGACCATCAAAAGAAATGCAAGTCACAATAGCAAGACAGCTTGGTTTAGAACCAACAACAGTTGGTAATTTCTTCATGAATGCTAGAAGACGATCCATGGACAAATGGAAAGATGATGATGCACCTTCTACAGAATTAGATGGACAATGCGACCCTCATGATTTGGATAGAGTACCTAGCTTAGACTCAGCCGAATCTGATGAAGATCATGACGAACACGATGACCATCTATTGTGACGCCGTATCCCTCAGCAGCAGCTCTTAGTGCTCTGAGAAACGGTTCTTGTGGGCTCTGAATGTACAGTTTCTTCATAGAATGACCCTACCCTCGAGGCTGTAATTAGTATGAACTTTTACCAAAGAGTTGTGAACATGTTGCAATAATTTCATATCCTTTGAAAATTAATAAACTGTAATACATGTTCTTGATGTAGATTTTATGGGTGAAAACTGCAAAAAGTTATTTTTTCTATCTACAATTTTTTTTTATAAAAATTTAGTTACAATTTTTGAAATACAGCTTATTTAATTACAATTATTTAATATTCGGAGCCCGTAGTGGCAGTGACTGTACAGTTGAATTAACATAATTAGTGCGACGCTGATTTAGGGAATGTTTTAGCTGTTAGCCACTGGGGTGTTGATTATATCAACTGTCGATAGATGTGTTGATAAATACGAATCAAAAATAAAATTGATTCAAAATGACAGTGAGATTGATTGTGTAAAAAGTCTAAATATGAATGTATGATCAGTTAGCTTGTGAAATAGATATTGCTTTGATATATCTATCGACATAGGTGTCCTGTTGTATCCCTAATTGATCTCTTTATCAAACGTCACTAGTCAAACGTGATAACTTCACGTTATAGTAATTTTAGTTTTATTTTAGAAAGACAATATTTTAGTGTAATGCAATTGCTATGGATTCGGCTCTCTGATTGATGATTCAAAATTATCAATCATTTTTGAATCAATCAATTTGTAATAGAACTGTATGCGCGGTGCAATAATGTATTCATATTTTAAATGATTATATCATTTTTATTTATTTTACATTTTTTGAGTGTATGTTATTTTTTAATTTTATATAACGCCGAATTCAAAGTTGATTGATAAATTAGATAATTCTAAACGAGATTATCATCTCGTTTGTCATTCGGATGTTTTTAAATTAGTAAAAATATCCGATGAGATCGGATTTTTATACGATTTTGTTTGTCAAATACGTCACATGATTTTATTAGTTCTTATAAACAAGTTCAATAAATCTATTTGGTGATAGATGACCTAGTAACGCAGCTGGTAGACCACCTACTCATAGAGTAAACAGTATGATAAATAATTCATCACGTAAGTCACTTATTTATACAGTTTATATTTTTTATACGACTAAGTTTCTTTTATAAAGATAACAGATAAATTCTAGTATCGCTGTAAATTTTAAATAACCGATGCAAAAAAGTTAGAAAATCGACTTGTGGGTTACAAAAATTCCTAATTGTAACTACACGACACTCATCACGGGAAAACTTAAACAATTACAAATAAATAAATAGTGATAAAAATATAGTCCTGTTGATATATTAAATTTTCTTCCTCAATGCCAAACGACTTTTATAACAGTAATACAATGTGAAAATTACATATATTGTACCGACTTTAACATTTATATGTTTGAGATAGATAGTTGTAACATAGTTAAGATAATATTGACGTCGTAAAATATGCAATATGTTTAGAGATATTACCAAGTTTAGGCAATGAAAATTTTAAAAAACACGATTGGGGTGAATATTATAGAATTTGGGTAGAGACATATATCTTATGAAAGAAGCGAATTGTATTTATTTCGCCTTTTATACAGAAATGTTACTGAATTGCAGAATGTTAGCAGTCAATGCGTTTTTTTGTTTCATTTAGGTAATGTTAAAAGAGATAATTACAACAATATCTACTCTTTGGACTACAATGAAATGATTTACCATATTAATTATGATTCAATCATGATTGATTCAAATAAAATAATCTCTCAATAGTGTTTGTATTTTTGAAGAAGTAAAAAGAAATCATGTGACGTATCAACGCCTAGTCAACAATTTTAGTCATTCCATTTAAGTTATGGCTGATGAAACTTAAAGCAAATTTGTGCGTGATATTATATTAGATGTAACTTAGACATAAATATGTATTTATTTAAGTTAATTGCTTCAATAAAAGTCTAGTCAGGTTTATGTTAAACATTCTTAGGGAAATTATAATGTGTTCTGTACTTATAAACATTTGGAAATGGAGATCAGGTATGTTAAAATGATCATAATTATGCACCATATGTTCGTTATCCCTTTAACCAGGGCTTTTGCTTTTAAAATGTTGCCTAGAGGATTTAGTTTTGAGTTCAGAGGATTTGGTAGGTACTAAATTGTATCTTGTCAAAACTGACCCAATATTTATCGCTGTAAGAATAAGAAAATTCTAAGTAAAACCATATATTATATCACTTAATTGCTCAAACACCCTTAGCTTTATAACTTAAAAGTGGCTACCACCGTATCTTATAGCAGATTTGTTTCAGTTTTTGCAATGCAATTACGTGTTATGAGGTGAATCATATTAAGATTAATTTTTCATTGAAGGAGCTAAGCAGTTTTTAGGATACTTGAAATCGTTTATGCCAGAAAGATTGAAACGGAGCTAAAATATTGTATAAAATAATTCCTTTGTATCATCCTCCAATATAGCAGAAAGAGCAAGGTTCATTTTATAAGAATTTGATTTTAGTGTTTATGATAAGAAGTTGAATTAGTGACAAGGCTGCTGTCCAAAAATTTAACTTTTGGATTTCATTATCAAAAGTTCAATTTTTTGGACAACGAAAATTGTCACTAAGTTTTGCTGGCAGGAAATTCTCAACATTATCTGAAACTATAACTATTATATGATAATAGATTTATCCACTAATCAGATGCTCAATAAACTAGTGAATTTGGCGTAGGTATATGTCTTTTTCCATCTGCTTTCTCCTTCATGAATTAAAGTGAGAGACTAAGTATACTTAGCCATTTTGTAATGCTTCGCTGATTGCTCTTCTTTGTGTGAAATCTGTGGTCAGAAATAGAATGTATAAAGTTGTCAATTTTTTTGAGGTACGATAATATGCGTTCATATCTTCCTTCTATGGCTCGACTCCATTCTTGGTATTAAAACATAGCCTTGCAAATTTGAGTACATATTACGTTGAATGGGCGAAGCTAATATTTATAGAATCAGAAACATTCATGATATGTGTCGTTGCCATATTTTTTGAAAATGGTGAATTTATCATATAATTCTTGAGTTTATATTTTCATTTATTTGTTAAACCTGATACTTTTTTAAATAATACATAGATTTTTTCTATGCGGGCTATTCTTGAGTAAAAGCATAATTAAACACCTTTCCGTTTTCCATAACTCTTTTGAAAGACGACTCATTGATTTAAGTAGATAAAATCAATGTAAAAGAATGAGAAACTGAAAATAAATCCTGTATAAATGCTTCTGATTCCTTTATAACTATTGTAAAATTTTTGACAATAATTATAATCGGTCCATTGCCAGACGTCAACCTTCATTGGGAATATAATTATTGACCAGATGGCATTAGATGAAGTTATCCCAGGTCTGTATCAAGCTTCGTCGTTGTTTACGACATCCAAGAACAATATAAGCGTTGGTAATATTAGTAGCCACCACACAGAAAAATCTCTTTATGTATATTTAACAACACTCTACATCCTCGTTATTTTATATCCAGTTATTTGTACCTAACTGTGAATGTAATATTGCTAGTAAATAATTATTTTAACATTTATCAGTTGCTACTTTAATTATTTCTATATTATATTAACAGAGCCGGCCACGTGTTGCTGTGGCTAAGGTAACCTCAGTAACACGTGGTGGTTATGCCAATAAATTGTACAATAGCTTATATGAAACGTTTGTACGTTTAACATAGCGCCATCCATTAAATACTTAATCCAGTCAACAGATACCGCCATTTGTTAGAATCGTTTGGAGATAACAGGTAATTGTGACTGTCAAATAAATAGACAAATAATTTGCAATAAAATAATATTGCGATTATAAATTGAGATGGACGCTATCCTATCTTTTAAGTTGGGTCAAACTACACATGCTGTGCAAATTTGATTTATATCGGTTAAGTACTTTAGCAGTCCATCGCGGACAAACAACGTGACGCGTAATTTATACATATTAAGATATAGCTTCGCTCGTACATTGTATTATGTTCTTAGGCAATTTAAAAAAAATATTTTACTTAAAATAATTTAGTTAAAGAGTATATGTATTTTAAGTTGAGCACTATATTTATTAATTTATTTTTTATATTTAATTGCTAATGTATAATATTTCACCAAAGAGTATTTAAGTGCAATTTGTGTTTTATTTTACTGATAATTTTAGTTTATGGTCTACATCTAGAGACTTTTAGTGACCATAATTATAACTAAAATTAATTAACAAAAACTTCTAATTTATTATGACATCCGTCTGAAAACCAGAAATTTAGATATATTTAATAAAAAAGAAAAACGAGTGTAATTTAGACTACACGACTGAAGTGTAACTTCTTGAGCTCCATCTATATATAATATACGAAACGTAACTGGTTAAAAGAGAAAGAGAGACAGAAAATGTGTGCTCGAGCCTCTCTTTCTTGTCCCTACACGAATATTCATATATTCGTGTAGGGAACGTAATTTTTTCTCTTTCTATCTTCACGAACGTACATCTACTTCTCAACTTCTGTTCGCCTCGGTCGATCACACTTTTCGTAACGCTCTCATCACGCATTCACCAGCTTACTCCCTAAGTTAAGCGTGTGCAATGAAGTTTCACTTCCAAACGTGTTATTATTATTACTCAAATGATTCATCTTAATTACAAATCTAACATTGTGGCAATTAAAAGTCGTATGATTTAAGCGAAAAATGTAAATATATTGATACCCCTTCCCTTTTAAGTGTCAGAATATACTTGAAGTAATTACTTAAAATTCTCCTCTTATTATGAAGTTACAGCCACTTTTAATACAAAAGGAACTTGATACAATTCTATACTAAATATTGAATTTATTTTCTAGTAAATAAATAACACAATCTTTTCTTTTTTTTTTTTGGGGTGGGCTACCGTCGGCGCCCTCCTCGCACCACTCCGTCCGGGGCGACAGAGGGACGTAAGTAAGCACGCACACCCGTACCCCACCCGTGAACCTTGCTTTCGTCGTTGGACCGGCCGCCGAAATAAATAACACAATAGAGTTATGCTGATATCGTTTATATAAAATCGTTATATAAAAAATGATTTCAAATATCGTTTATATAAATACGTATGGATTTCTGGTTTTAACCTAAAAAAAACTTATGTTCTATATTGTTAATGTTAGTCAAATTTATAATTTTACTTAATAAACTACTGGTTTCTTTTGTCAATGAACTGTATTAAAATTCATATCGACACAATTCTTCACTGTAGTAGTGATTTCTCGTCACAAAATTTATGAAGAATTACTTAGTAGTTTATAGTATCAATGAGAAACAATTTTAATAATACTGATTTGTGAAAATGTAATCTGGATAATACATTTCTTATATTAAAAGCAATCTGAAATAATTGTAATGCACCAAAAAAAAATTTGATTGCAAGTATTCTTAAAATATCTGTTATTAATTAAAACATCATTATCATTCTCTTTATCTTATCTCAATTACTTGGGATCGATACAATATGTACTCTTCTTTCATAGTACATATTGTAAAAGATATTGACAATAGTTTTATGACCGGCCGCCTGCCAAACGTCAACCCTCCTTGAGAATGTAATTGTTGACCAAACGGCATCAGATGGAGTTGGACCAGGTCGTTATAAGGCTCTTAGTAGTCTTTTACAACATCCACAAGCAAAGTAAATTATTAAATAAAACGTTTTCAATCTCCGTCTATAGCGATCCATTACTGGTTATGGTCTTCTTTTAATTTTCACCATAAAAATTAATCGTGTATGTTGAGTTTGATAGATTTTTATCATCTTTTTTCTTCTTCTTCTTCTTATGTATTGGCAATCAGCTACATATACGAGCTATTGGTGCCAGTGTCAAGTTATAAATATTTTCACGTTTTTAGTCTTTCAAGTCAGTCGTTGTCTAAGTCAAATTGTCACCATTAACAGTGCAATGGCTACACTGTTAATGGTATCTTGTGGGAATTTTGATGGAAAACGAAAACGTTGTAAAGCAATTTTATATGATATTCACTACATCCAAGTATTTCCGCACATCACATTACATAAAATGCCATCAAAATTATCTAATATAACACGTTAAAACACTAAGATATCGAATATAATACAAGAGCACCACATGACGTTTTCAAATTCCCGTCAAAAGTCGGATCTTTTTTCTATTTCTCTATTCATCAATCATTTATTCTGTCAGCAGTCAAGTTTTTTTTTCTTCAATAATAATATGTTTTAACAAGACCAAATAATAGACAAGAATAAGTTTAAAAATTCGAATATTCTCATAGATATTTTTGTTTTTAGAAAGAAAGAAAGAAAAGAAAGAAAGAAAAGATTTATTGTAACGAGCTATTTAACAAAAGTAGGTATCAGTAACAATTACGAATAAATAAATGCTCGTCACAAAACGACTCCAGCTCAGTATATTGCAGCCAGAAGACTGCACTGATCTTCCATGGAGTCGTAGTGATGACGTCACGAAAAACAAGCGAAATTACACAAATTTACAGAATCAAAAGGACAAAACTATAAATAATTATAATTAAACTCAAAACAAAATAAAACAACAACTCGTGACACTTTTGGCAATAGAGTAACTTATAAAATAAACTTATAACTACCGAGCGTATTCTTACCAAACGGACATTGGCAGAATCATTTATGTCCTAAGCCACTATAGCCATTAAAACAGAAAAAAAAGAAAAAGAAAAAAGTCAAGTCAATTGCACATTTATAACAACGCGGCGCCATTTATGTTTTTATATTTGTTACTATGAAATTATCGTAGATCTGATAGCATAATTATAGTCTTTTTGTAGGTAAAAAAAAATGTTTTTAAAATTAATGTTTTTAAACACGTGTATAGCTTCATATATTCCATTCATCCATGTTGGACATAGGATTGAGAGTGTCACTCAAAACAGTTCTGTATCACCTGCATCCAACGGTTTCCTGTGACCTTTATAATGTCGTCAGTCCACCTAGTGGGGGGCATATATTATAACTTTAAAGTTAATCCAAAAAATGATAAGTTATGTTTTTAGCGTTATGTTTTTAATATAGGTATAATAATGGTTAGAGAAATATCCCTTTTTTTGCGTTGGACTATCCCCGCCAAATCGGTCCGGGGTGATTGAAGAGGCGGCGCGTGACCCCATAGACCCACCATACAATACTCCCCACTTCGCCGTGCGTGCGGGCCACCGGTACTCGATCTTTGTCTTCGGTGGCCCCTAGAGAGATACCTGGATATCACTTATAACAGATATTTTAAGAATAACCTGAATTTAACAGTATTCATACCTTAAAAGATAATTATATGATAATTTTACGAATTGTTATATATATATAGATATATATATACTTAATAATTTCTTCGAAAAAGATGTTTTGTCGTAAATACGTTTTAATTTAATGCTTAGCGTTTCGATTTTCAAATAATTTTAATTAAATGTTTTAATGATATCTTCAAGATTATTATATTCTTTTCGGAAACAAGCTCAACGATAGTTATTATTATAAAAAAAAAAAACAGCTGATTGTCTGTAAAGTTGGTTTGCGGATGATAATTTTACGTGGTAATTAAGAAAACATTGATGAAAAAATGCATACTTTTATAAATTGAACAAATATATCGTGTCACTCTACTGTACCGCGCTCTCGCTTGCACGCTCGGCTCAGACGGAACGTGACACTTTTTCGTGCGGACAGTCGGCGTTCATCAATTTATAACATGTTATCACGTCAAAAATAACCAATAAATACGATAAATAGAATACTTTATTGTGTATATATTTGCTACTAGCTTCTGCCCGCGGCTTCGCCCGCGTAAATGGTTACTTTTCTAAAGCTTTTCATCCCCTATTTTTAGTTTACTTCTTAAGGGTAATTTAGATACAATATTTTTGAATGTCATATTTATTTATATCTAATCAATAGCCTAAAAATAAGTTTCAAACTTCTGGCTTAAAAATAACGATATTTCCTTACATCTTTTCATCCCCCTTTACAACCCCCTTTTTTCCATTAAAAAGTAGCCTATGTCCTTTATCAGGCTCTAGACTATCTGTGTACCAAATTTCATTTAGATCGGTTCAGTAGTTTTGGAGTGAAAGAGCGACAGACAGACAGACAGAGTTACTTTCGCATTTATAATATTAGTAAGGATTATTTATTTTAAAAAAAAGTGAGAGAATGACAATTTTCATTGGTTTAGAGTATTAAGTGTAATTAAATAAGATACAAATATGACAAAAAGAATTGTATTTGTAAAGAGATGCTGTCAATATGCGTTGTTTAAGAATGAGATTCCAATATGAATATCACAAATATTTTCAATTTGTTCTAACTGCATCACATTGCACGTATAAAAATCATTTGAATTACACAATCGTGAGGAATATTCTCATAAAAAATAAATTTAATTTTTCTATGCGACATTTATTTTTAATCATAAATCTATTTGTTTTATTGTATAAACTTATTTCATGTTGACATAAGTTGTTATAAATTTAATAAGTTTCATAAGACCCGATTACGAAGCGAAAAATGATGTTACAAACGGGATTCGAACCCGCACCTATTGGTAGTCCGGCCCAATCGTGCTGCCACTTACACCACCGTGAACTATTATAGAACATTCAAATCTCGCTTCGTATCATATTTACGTCTTTAAGGTGACGTGCGCCATCTACCCGACAATGTTTACACATTGTAGGCTTAATACTTCAAACTTTGCAGTTAGAATTGTATTAAACGATGACACAACCTTGTTATTCAAAGGCAGCACGATTAGGCCGGACTTCCAATAGGTGCGGGTTCGAATCCCGCTTGTGACATAATTTTTCGCTTCGTAATCGGGTTTTTATAAACAATTAAGCATGTTAAATGCTAAATTTCAGTAATTTGAAGTTTCAAAAGGTTTTTGGTAAAATTTGTTAATTTTATTAAGACACGATTTGTATGGAGTATTAAGACAATACTTACTATAAGGCGTCCATCTTGGAAAATATTAAGTAGACAGGTCGCCGTAATGATAAACATATTTCATGAAAACATCCCACTCTATACATTCCAAATTATAAATATAATATTTATTTTTTAAATTTGTAGCAAATGGATGTATACAAATTCGATATACCAACAAATTAAATATATTTTTATTATCATCATCTCAGCCCATATGGTCCCAATGTTGGGCTCGGGCCTCCTCCATAATGGAAGGTTAATTGACCTACGCAAGAGAAGGAAAACTCTAAATAAAACCCTATACCTACACGTCTGACCAACAACAATTTCCCTCTTCATGTGTAGGAGGCTCGAGCTCAACAGTGGGACATATATGAGCTGAAATAAAGATGATAGATCCTGAAAATCATTATAAGTACCTGGATAAAAAAAAACAAATTAAAATACGATAATCCATAAAAAAACTAAGTTTTATTCTAACTGATCTAAATTAATTAATTGAGAAATAGTATCAACGTGTTATTCCTTGATATTTGAAATTAATTCGACTATTAAAATGATAAGGTAAAAAGTTAAAAGTTGTCTTTGGTTTCAGTTTTTTAATTTGTTGGTCTATCAAATATGTTAAAAATAAAATATGAGTTATGATTTTTTAAATATAAACCCACTAATTTATGATATAGTGTTTACATTCCAAAAGTTGACTTTAGGGATTTTTATATAGCAACTTTTTGTAACATAAGTGCCGTTCCTATAAGTTGATATTTAAAATCGTTTAAATTTCATTAAAAATATTATATTATATCTTTTGATGTAATATTTATTGAATTTCAACGATTTAAATTTTTAAATGATTATTAAAAACAGTGCTTGTGTTGCCGTATTGTCAAGTGTTGCTATATGAAAAAAAAAAACAATTAAAACAATGTAAAATTTTAAAAATTGCGCACAAGGATTGTTATGATACATTAAAAATTCTGAAACATTTTTTGATAACGAAAGCTGTATCGCTTTAAATTTCAATTGCGTTAAGAGGAAGACATTAAAAAAAAACAAATAAATGCAAAATATTTTTACGCATGTATAGTAAATATATAGTAACGCTTTCTGATGTAAATAGTTCGTGATTAAATGTAAGATTATATGTACATTTTATATAAATATTTTAGTTTTTTTTTAATACCCAGAATTAGATCATAAGCATCTTATCCGTGTGGTAACGGAGTAAGAATACAATTCACCACCTCCTATCTTACCCGTGGGTGATCGTAAGAGACGACTAAGGGATATAAAACGCATATAACATCTATGCAAGAGAAGGAAAACTCGTAACAAAACCCTATACCAACACGTCTGACGAGCGTGGTATAGTAGGTTAATTTCCCTCCCATTACGGAGGAGGCCCGAGCCCAACAGTGGGACATATATGGGCTGTGATGTTGATGGTGGTGAGATTATAAGCATAGGTAACTCTCTGACAAAGTATTTAGAAGAAAACTAAGTCAAGTAAACAAAGACCAAAGTATATAAAAAGATATTTGGCTGCACAGATACCGTAGTGGTTAAGATACCGACCTACCGTGCCAGTCCCGTGGGAGTGGGGAGCCAAAAATACAGATAAATAACTAACACATGTTTAGATTGAGCAAATAAAACGACTACACTAACGCCATCTCGTAACGAGTACCGGCGACTATGTTAAAACTTTTTCAAGACTGCATTTTTATAGGTCCCTGATATCTCAAATATTTTGTCATGATTTAGAACTTTGAAGAACGCATAGCATGCGACATAAGCTATCTTTGATTTGACAGTATAACAACTTCTGTAGCTATATTATGTACTGATTATGTTCGCGATTTCATTTGTATTAATCTAGATTTGTTAATCATTTTTTTATATCCTGGAAAGGGTACCTAATATTAGTTAAGGTTAATTAACCATATTTATGGGGTGGACTCGTGCACAATACAGGTTGCAAACCTAACAAACATGTATTGCAGATTTTAACTTCTTGAACTGCGATTTTATGTCTAGATGAATATATGCTTCGTCTAATAGACGTGATATAGTAAGTCAATTGTCGTCCTATTGTGTGTTATCGCCCATCGAAAGGTGGCGATTCTGACTTTGCTCTGGCAACATTAACGTTACGGTTGAGTGGTATCGTGGTAAACAACGGGTATAAATATCGGATAGGAACATGGAGAGTTCTGCTTCCACCAGATCTTCCGCGGTCCCTCGTATTGTCACCCTCTGACCGTCACAGCGGTGTGAAGCACTAGGATGATCGCGGATCATCAGTCCCAATGACAGATGGCACGTAAGCCATTGCGAAGAAGACCGCAGTCAGGGGGCTCACCAGCGCCGAAACTGGTTTCACGCGCCCCATAAAGTGTGCTCTGAAGACTTGAACGTGTAGAGTTCATTCAGTTGTAATATCTAATCTGTGGTAGAAAACCTGTTAACAAGTTATATCTAGGTAATTATGGAAGGTTAGGTGTATATCTATACCACAAGTTTGTTGCTAATCTTATATGTGAAGAAGGTTCGAGTCCAGTAGTGGGACATATATGAACCGAAATATTAAAAAATAATAATCAAATATACGAAGACAGAGTAAGAATATAATTCGCCACCCCATATCTTACCAGTGGGTGATCGTAAGAGACGACTAAGGGATATAAAATTCATATAATATCTATGCAAGAGAAGGAAAACTCGAAACAAAACCCTATACCAATACGTTTGACCAGCGCGGTATAGTAGGTTAATTTCCCTCCCATTATGAAAGAGGCCCGAGCCCAACAGTGGGACATATATGGGCTGTGATGATGAAATATCACAGGGAACCGTTGGCTGTGAGCGGCGCAAGATAAGTGGTATTCTTTTATGAAGGACTATTTTCAGCAGTAGACATCTACAAGCTAATGGATGGATGAATAGAACTAAATACAAAAGTAATTAAATATTCAACAAATTAGGACTATCATGCGGAAGATATTCACAGCTGGACATAAGCCAATTCGGTCGTCAAACCGCACACCGAGACGTAACATACTCTGAATTAAAATAGGATTTATACAAAGTAAAACTATTGATACAATCTGTGTTAATGCTATTATAATTAAATACTTATGTTTTTGCCAGCCTAATGCTGTTTATAAGTATCCTTGGTTTCTGTCATTCAATAGTTTAGTACATTAGTTAATGTTGGTAGTATAGGGAACGATATTCTTTTTTAAATCTTTTTTAATGAAACTATGGCAACGGATCAATTTAAATTATATTTAAAAACTCATAATTGTTTTACTTTTTTTTTTGCGTGGTGACAGAATAAGAATACGATCTTATACGTGGGTGATCATAAGAAACGACTAAGGAATACAAAACGCATATAACATCTATGCAAGTGAAAGAAAACTCAAAACAAAACCATGTACCAACACGTCTGATCAACGTGTTATAGTAGGCCATATTGCCTCCCATTATGAAGTAGGCTCGAGCCCAAGAGTGGGACATATATGAGCTGAAATGATGATGATAATGATTGATATAATACTATTATTGAGCAATATAGTGTATTCATCCATTTATCAACTTGTAAATGTTCACTGTTGGGCAAAGAGCTTCAATCGAGAATGTCATTTAGGTCGGTCCTGTGTCACCTGCATCGGTCCACCTAGAGGGGATTTGACCTACGCCACGTCGTCCGTTTCGTGGTTGCAACTTGAGAACCTTCGTTTCCCAATGGCTGTCGATTTAGCGAGCGATATGGTCTGCCCATCGACACTTCAACGTGCTAATACTTTGGGCTATGTCGGTTGTATCCGTTTTTCTATGGATTTTCGTATTTCGGATTTAATAACTTATAGAAATATCGAGCAAAGCATGGAGAGCCTTCTCCAAGTAGTAGGACCACGCTGTTGACAGTCCTCTGTCAGCAGCCGTGGGCTGGTCCGTCCGGGGTAGTACCACACTCTCGCAGAAGATCGACGTCTGAGTAATGACAATGTGCTATCGCGTTTCGTTCGGTGAGTGAGAGAGCCAATTGGGTGAGTTTGGGGTTTAAATTGCTAGGCAGCGGCCTAGTTATACCATACCCTTGGTATTGTAAAGGTCCATGGACGGCAGTGACACTTACCATCAGGTGTGCTGCTAGCTCGTTTGCCACCATTAGCAATAAAAAAAAAGCCATAGCACGCTGAGCGACTTTAAAACTTTTATCGGTCCGACATTTAGAGACCATATTTCAGTGCACTAAGTCATCGCTGGTAACAGCACACTGACTTATTTTCAAACACTGCAGAATATTGGATCAGAAGATCGTCCTAAATTAACCAAAAGCTGCCGTCTGAACTGGATTCGAGCAATATAAGCTACAATGATAATTTAATTAGAAATTCCTACGAAAACTTCATTAATGTATATTATGGTTTAAATAAAACAACATATTTCATTTGAATTTGATTTTCATGAAATTTAAAATAAAAGGGGTCTACGCGTGAATGTGAGCAAAACCAAAATAATGGTCTTTGAAAGAGATAAAACCAGAACAGATGTAAGAGTAACAATAGGTAATGATGTACTAGAGCAAGTGGATGAATTTGTATATCTTGGATGTGGATTTAGCCGAGATGGAAGGTACACCACTGATATAGAGCGAAGAGTGAATGCGGGAAATAGAGTGAACGGAGCGTTGGGGCAACTTCTCGGCAGCCACCACCTCAGCCAGAAGGCACGTGTAGCAATACATAACGCAGTGCTTGTCCCAACATTACTGTATGGAAGCGAGAGTTGGGTATGCAGAAAAGAGTATGATAGTAAAATTAATGCGGTCGAAATGCGATCTCTGCGGAAAATCTGTGGAGTTAGGCTGACCGACCGCATTCGTAACGACGACGTAAGAGAGCGAGTAGGTATGAAAGAGAGTATTGGTGTAAAGATGCGAAAGGGAATGCTCCGATGGTTCGGACATGTGGAAAGAATGCCGAACGAACGCCTGGTTAAGAAGATATACAATGCGAAAGTGGAAGGATGTAGGTACCGAGGGAGACCGAGACTAACCTACCTAGACCAGATCGGTCATGTACTGAAGGAAGGTGGAGTCAAGAGTCTCCGAAACCGGCGAGCGTGTATGAAGAGAATTATGAATGTTGAGGAAGCGAGTGAAGTATGCAGAGATAGAGTTCTCTGGCACTCTGTTCTCTCTGCCTACCCTGCAAGGGATATGGCGTGATGATATGTATGTATGTGTGTATGTTAAAATAAAGTTTTCATCATCATTTTAACTCATTTACATCCCACTACTGGGCTGAAGTCTCCTTCATCATAGAGGAAAAACTACCTACTGTTACCACGCTGGTCAGACACATAGGGCTTTATTTCAAGGGTACCTTCTCTTGCATATATATCATGTTAAATAGTAGTAGGACCACGACAGAAAACTGTCAATAGCCGGCAATGGAATGGAATTTTTTGGAGGGGAAAACTTATAGGTTCGTTTTTTTTTTTTTTTTTTTTTTTTTCGTTTCTTACGTTACTAGCGTGGTAAAACCGATTCCTAGATGTTCGATAATATTTTTTATTTTTATATAAAAATTAGAAAATTATTATTATTTCAATTAGTCTTAAGTTAATAGTTTTCACTTCTATCGGCAGTCCCCATGACTGCCTGTTGTTTTTTTTTTTTGTTCAACGTTATCAGTTCGAGGGATGTGGTCAACCCATTTCTTAGATATGTATGTAATATTTTAGCAAATGGGGCTACTAAAAATTTGCCCAGGGTTTGTATACGCCTTGGGGCGTCGGGGATCGAATGTCAGTAGACGATCTCTCCAGCGTCCCGTAAAAGCGCGGAAGGGTGCCGCTGTGGTTTTAGTGGGTATTCCGGTGGAACAGCCAACCGGCGAGTCTCATGCTTCCCCCGTCTCGACACCAGCGGGTCAGCGAGTAATCGCGTTTCCATAGCGTCAAAAAAAAAAGGGTTTGTATACGCTATGAACATTAACCTCTTAATACGATCCATTACGTTATCTTCGCAAATTCTTTGCTACACTGATCTCATTACATTCATCATTATCATCACGGCCTATATATGTCCAACAGTGTTGGACTCGGGCCTCCTCCGTACCTAATGGGAGGCAAATTAACCTACTATTCCACGCTGGTCAGACGTGTTGGTATAGGGTTTTGTTTCGAGTTTTCCTTCTCTTGCATAGATGTTATATGCGTTTTATATCCCTTAGTCGTCTCTTACGATCGCCCAAGGGTAATGTGGTGAATTATATTCTTACAAAATAAAATGATACTTGGGCTTTTTATATATTTTCTTTTTTATTTTCGAGAATTGTTTCAGATAAGATTCAATACCAAAGCCGAAGATAAGAATTGTATTTGTTTTATAGGATTAGATTTTTTTTTACGCTGTGGAAAATGCATTCCCCCTGCAGGTGACAGCAAGGAAGGTATGTAAGACTCGCCGATGCAGGATCTCGTCGCATTACCTATTAAAAACGCACAGCTCCCCACTACCCCGTCCATTATGGAATGCCAAAAGGTCGACTTTCGGGCATGCGACTTCGACGTCGCGACGCTCAATACCTTACAATTGCCTCTTTTAAGCCAGATTAAAAAAAAAGAAGTGTTTTGGTTTATATATCTAACGATAAAAATGTAAAAGCATAAAGTAAAAAAAAAGTAAGAAAATAAAACTAGTTTTCCTGCTTACGTATCTATGTCTTTTATAAAGCGAAAGCTCCAAGGGCAAACTTAAAATAAGTTATTGCTATAAATGTAGGCGTTTGAATAAGCCTGTCGTGTTATTTCAGAATATATTAATTCTCCTTCCTACCCATCACTTTCCAAACCTTGCCATGTGACGCTTAACACTTTATTATTTTTTATGTAATGAAAAACTAGCCCAGAGCTAAATTCAGAGCTTTTCAGTTTCCTCAAGACAAAAGCCTTTTACAAGACTCTTCGGACCACTGAAAAATATACAAAAAGGTCACTAAAGCTTAAGAGTGTACGAGTGAGATAGCAATATGTGTACCGAGGTCAACAAGAAAGAGATAGCTAGCTGAAAATCAATTTATTAGGCAGTGACGTCACGATTCACGCAAGCGCAGTTCAATTGCTCCCGGGAGAGGGTGAGTAACGCAAAAAATATCCCCAATTTGTGGTAAAATTTACCACGAATTCGTAAAACACTGTTAAGTGTCGAGCAGTTTTCTATATTTATAATTTTATTTGCTTATATTCTAGGCACTTTAAATATAAAATTCTCAATAATACCAATTATTTAGATATATATTTACGTAAATATATTTAATAAAACATAATCAATATTGATTTATAATTAAAAATTACTCAGAGAAATATAAGACAAATTATTCTAGTTCAATTTACGTCTTTAATTAAACAGAGATAAATGCAAACTCAATGCAAACGGAAAAAATATACAAAGCGGGTGCAAATGTAAATAAATATAGATCACAGAGCGATGCGATAAGATATTCTTAATTCCACATTGCGTGTGGTAACACTGCGCTCATCTGGGCGGCCCGAAATAGTGGCACGAGGGGGGGACGTCAGTTGTCGCGGCGGTGCCGCTCACGCCGCCCGCGCCATGGCGTCCGTCGCCGCTTGGCTGCCGTTCGCCCGAGCAGCCGCTATCGGATGGGTTCCCATTGCTACACACCCGCTTCCACCTCCACCGGTCCCTAAAGACCGCCGGCGCGCTGAGGACGAGAAACTCCTCATCAATGTCTCCGGACGACGGTTTGAGACATGGCGGAATACGCTCGAAAAGTACCCCGATTCACTCTTAGGATCCACAGAAAGAGAATTCTTCTACGACGAGGAGAGCAGAGAGTATTTCTTCGACAGAGATCCGGATATATTCCGTCACATATTAAATTATTACAGAACTGGCAAATTGCATTATCCAAAACACGAATGCTTAACAGGCTACGACGAGGAGTTAGCCTTCTTTGGGATCCTCCCTGATGTGATAGGAGATTGCTGTTATGAGGACTATAGAGATAGGAAACGTGAGAATGCAGAACGATTAATGGATGATAAATTAAGCGAAGCGGGTGATCAAAGTTTACCGCAACTCACAGATTTGCGACAAAAAATGTGGCGGGCATTCGAGAACCCGCACACATCGACAGCAGCCCTTGTGTTCTACTATGTAACTGGTTTCTTCATTGCCGTATCGGTGATGGCGAACGTGGTGGAGACTGTGCCATGCGGTCATCGGCCCGGCCGCGCTGGTACGCTCCCCTGTGGCGAGAGATATAAAATAGTGTTCTTTTGCTTGGACACTGCGTGTGTGATGATTTTCACAGCAGAATATTTACTCCGACTTTTCGCAGCACCGGATCGCTGCAAATTCGTGAGATCCGTTATGTCAATCATAGATGTGGTGGCGATTCTGCCCTACTATATAGGATTGGGAATCACTGATAATGATGATGTATCTGGAGCTTTCGTCACCTTGAGGGTGTTCAGAGTGTTCCGTATCTTCAAGTTCTCCAGGCACTCTCAAGGTTTGAGAATCCTGGGCTATACGCTCAAGTCGTGTGCCAGCGAATTGGGTTTCCTGGTGTTCTCGCTAGCTATGGCGATAATTATTTTCGCCACTGTGATGTTCTATGCTGAAAAGAACGAACAAGATACCAACTTTACATCTATTCCTGCCGCCTTCTGGTATACTATTGTGACAATGACAACTCTAGGGTGAGTACTAAATTTTTTTTTTGTTTTATATAAACTTATGAAAGCTTAATCGGTCAACTTTGTACGCATTAAAAAGTGATTATACAAACGTTGCGCACATCTGACACCTGTCGACGCCATTAAATATGAACGCGGGAAAATAAGTGTCATGGCGGCGATTTGCCGTTTCAACATCGTAAAATGTTTAACTTGAATTATTGACGTTTTTATGCTCTTTTAATTCCTTTCACCGTTATCCACAGTCATTTGGTTAATTGTTGGAATTTTCAGGCGCGAATGGGTCAACTCCCAAGGGGTTTCAGGTGGCCTGACATCAGTAAATATCGCTGAGTGTGATGTGCGATGTTTTATTAAATTATTGGGTTAGGGCTGCGGATGTTGCGGATATTTTGTCTCTGTTCATCCCTCGAGTGTAATAAACTTCTATATATAAGATGGTTCGGGTTCTCTACAAATGCTTTCTAAAAAGTATTTTTTTTTTCATGAATATTAATATAATTTATTTAGGTGTTGGTTTACTTATGAATTACTTATAGAAGTTTATTTTAGTCTCTGTGTAAAAGAAATGTGTCCATAAGTTAGCGCGGTTAATCCTTTGAGCGTTAGACCTTTTTTCAAAGACTCGCAATTTTTTTTCTGTGAATTGCTAATGGAAAAGGACGTACCCATGTATTTTATTCTTGGTTTTATATAAGATTAGAGCTAAGAATAATTTATTGCGTCCATAATAATATATTTTATTTATGCTGATTTAATAAGATTACAGTATTAAACCTCTTCTTTACCTATTAAATATGACTAACAGATGCAAGCAGATATAAAAGCTATGCCTTAGCATATAGTGCTATAAGAGTAGGAAAATTTATATAAAATTGTTTTATACTAATATGTCTGAACAACATGATATGATAGGTAATTTTTCCACCACTGTGGGAGTAAGCTGATGATGATATGGATAGAATAGTTTTTGATCGGCTCAGAGTTTTGGATAAAATAACACATTTGAAATATTTTTAGGATCGGAGGACTGTGACTATGGTCAGGAATGTCCTCCTGGAAGACTGTCCTCCATGACCATGAATGTTTTAAAGTATTCGAAACTTTGAAAAATAAAAAAATCAAATACAAATACGATAGAATCCGTAAAAATAGTTTTATTTCAAATGTATAATACATACATACATACATATCATCACGCCATATTCTTTGACTCCACCTTCCTTTAGTACGTGACCAATCTAGTCTAGGTAGGTTAGTCTCGATCGGCCCGGTCCCTACATCCTTCCACTATCGCATAATACTCGCGTAAATATTAGAAATCAATGAAGTAACTCGTGTTCAGCAAATGTACTCTTATTTCCACTATATTAAAGAAACAATTACAATATCACCATCATTCTCATGCTCATATCCCAACTACCTGGGGTCGAAACCAATATGTAGGTACTCTGCTTCCATTGTACCTATTGCAAAAGTTATTAACAATAGTTTTATGATATTTGGGTACAATTTTAAGCATTCATGGCTATTATCATCATCGTCATTCAGATTTTCAAAGTCCACTGTTGGACGTAAGCCTTCTTCATGAAGGGATATTGTTGTGATCGCCACTTTTGGCACGCGTGTTTGAAATCGCAGTGAGTTTTTATACGTCTTCCAGCAGAAAGCTGCTGCATATTATCCTGGTGGACCATCAGCTGATTTTTACGTATCCCACAGACAAGTAAGGGGGTGATGGCAATTGTATTCTTATCCAGTCACCATAGGGAGAATACACGTTCATGGTAACGGAAGGACTAAGATGTTTCAAGTTTTTTTTTCGGCCTCGGTCTATAGATAATATGATCACATTCCGTCCAATCCGTCCTGAGCGATAGAAAGAATAACCCGCCCATCAAGTACCTCTCAATGATCCTTAAACGTCTTTTTTATTGGCGGCCGGCTATAGAGTGGTAATATCCCACTAAAACTGTCCGGGGCGACAGTGGAATCGGCGCGCGATTGGGATTAAAAAACGCTAAAAAAAGATCACGTGATTAATGGACGTCCCCAAAGTTGAAGAAGACACATGATGAGTTTTAAAACCTCACAACACCTTTTCATTACTTCTAACGCTTGTAAGGTTAAAAATAATCATCATCATCACAGCCCATATATGTCCCACTATTGGACTCGGGCCTCCTCCATAATGGGAGGGAAATTAATCTACTATACCGCGCTGGTCAGACGTGTTGGTATAGGGTTTTGTTTCGAGTTTTCATTCTCTAGCATAGATGGTATATACGTCTTATATCCCTTAGTCGTCTCTTACGATCACCCATGGGTAAGATAGGGGGGGGTGGTGAATTGTATTCTTACTCCGTCACCACACAGATAAAAAGTATACAATGTAATAATAACTCTTATATTGTATTTACGATCAATAAATAAGCAAAGGTTATGGTTAAAAGTTTACGTCGGACGAAATATGACTATGAAATATTTCACACAACGTTTTATTTTCTTGGTGAAAGACGTTTGCGTGTTGCTAAGATGTTAATGTTACACAATATATACAGTAAGGATAGAATAAATAAATTATTAATCTTTATTAGATGTTGGAATGATATTATTATAAGTTTATTGATGACAAAAGTCTCAAGTAGTTAGATGCAGGTGACTCATGACTAACCTGACCATTTATTTTTTGACTCAAAATGGGACATTTTAGTCGGGTAGCAAATTAAAAAAAACACTTTTTAAAGGTATTCAGAAAAAGTTAGTTTACTTAAAAGTTACGAATTAAAAAATATACGCGAAATGTTTAGTTAACATATTTATCAGAGGAAAAATTTGCTTTAATATAACTGGTGAATTTTTAAAGTAAGAATAAAACTCTTGGCACGTTTTTAAATTACTCAAATCCAACATTTGCGCGGTTGCCGAAAACGGGATTATCCCAGAGTACATCCCGGTGTCCCCGAAATGAACTCAAAGATCCAAAATTGTCCCGTTTTCGGAAATCGTGCAAAAATTTGAAAAGTCAAACCAGTCGAACGTACTCGAGCGGTGTATGAGAATGTTGTGGGTCGACGCAAAGATAGGTGAGAATACTCAAGGCTTCACCCGGGCTTTGTTGACTATTTGTTTGACAGACTTTTCGTTCTCTCATTTCTCGCTATTTTTTTATTAAGAGAAAAAAATTGTAGATATGCGACAAAAACCAATTACATATTTCAGTTCTCAAGGTCATGTTTATAATTAAGGTGAATATAAAAAACTAAGGTGAATTTAAAATTCCTACTTAAAACCTTCACAGACTATTTTAAAGCAAATTTGTTCCTCTGATAAATATAAGTACAACTAAACATTTCGGGTATATTTTTAAAATGTCTCGTTTTGAGTCAAAGAATAAATGGTCACGTTACTCATCCATCCGTACGATCGTTCTGAATGGCATTCTCTTGGCAGTCTACGGGCTGATGGATAGAAGGAAAGATGTTTACGTATCTCAGATATTATTATGTTATCGTAGATAGTAACCGGACTGGTAGATTATGAGGCCACGAGCTGGCCTTCCGTCGCCCCGGACAAAACGGATGGCGTGTGTCTGGGCTATAGACTACACAAAAAAAGCCGTAGATAGTAAGAATAGGATAAATTCTTCTTTATTATTTAAAAATAATAAATCTAAATTACTGAGGCTTAGCGTTTAATGTGCTAAGCTATTTTTAAAAACTCGTTTACGAACGAAAATGATTGTCACATGTGGGATTCGAATCAACAGCTATTGGAAATCTGTTCCAATCGTTCCACCATTAAATAAGTGTGAGCTATCGTATGACAATAAATTTTTCTTTTTTTTTTTTCTTTTTTTTAAAGACCAGGAATGATTTTTGTACTGCGGAGGCCTTTACAAACATGCTATTAACGCAGACAAATAACATCCACACTCAGAAAAACACTTTGTGAATCGCACAAAGTATTGTCCTGCGTGGGAATCGAACCTATGCCACTGGCACGAAAAGACGGTATATTAACCACGTGTGCTATCTGTGCAGACAATCAATTTGTAGCTCGTATTGTTTGGTCATTTTTATGGTTTGTCTCATCGTTTAATACAATTCTAACTGCCAAGTTAGAGTATTAAATCGATACAATGTGTTTTAATTGTTCGGCAGATGGCACACATCTCTCATATAGATGATAAAATAATACGAGGCACAAATCAATAGTAGTACGACA
Source organism: Lymantria monacha (assembly GCA_905163515.2). Classification (NCBI taxonomy): domain Eukaryota; kingdom Metazoa; phylum Arthropoda; class Insecta; order Lepidoptera; family Erebidae; genus Lymantria; species Lymantria monacha. The sequence goes on along the minus strand of LR991107.1, from coordinate 18,263,672 downwards.
GCTTACACTTATTTAAGTCTTAGATCGTTTGGAATGAGGTGATATATTTTCTAATCCAGTTGTGATAAATTAATAGTTCATCTTCCATTTCGTATCATCATCATCATCACAGCCCATAAATGTCCCACCGCTGGGCTCAGGCTTCCTCCGCTATGGGAGGGAAATTAACCCACTATACCGCGCTCGTCAGACGTATTGGTATAGGGTTTTGTTTCAAGTTTTCCTTCTCTCGCACAGATGTTATGTGCGTTTCATATCCCCCAGTCGTCTCTTACGATCACCCACGGGTAATATATGGGGTGGTGAATAGTATTCTTACTCCGTCGCCACACGGATAGGATTTCGTATCATCTCTCTTAATTCTCTATGGGCGATGCCATATACGTGTGCTTGCTAAGTAAATTGCCATCAGCACTTTCGTGGACACCTTATAATACAAACTGCATGGTAAAGATTATCTTCCTCTTGAAAAGGCCTGTATCCAAAAATTAAAGCCGATGAGCTGGTGAAGTGATACATAGCCCATACATAATATTACCAGATTCGAATATCCGACGCAAAGGGAGAAAATTGATATAAACTAGGCTGGCGATTGGTTACAGCATCTCAGGTAAATGCTGGTCATTTACTGGTGATATTTCTATCAGTTTTTGCTACTCCCACAGGCAATTTGGGGGATTTTTTTGTTTATTTTCACATTAGGCTAAAAAAGGGATCACATTTTGTTTTAAACCACTGGAAATAAAGGTTAGATATTAGAAGACCCTTGACAATAGCACCAGTGATAAATAAAATTAGGAGCGCAAAATTGTCTTGGTATGAAAATGATATGAAGAGAGATGAAAGGCATATTACTAGGAAGGTTATCGATATGAATGTGGACGGATTTAAGAATCATGGGAGTATCAAAGAGATGGATAGATTCTGTGAATCAGAATCATCATTCTCGTAGGACCCAAAGTAATTGGGATAAGAGTAGTCTTATCCCAATTAGTTGGAGTCAATATAATATGTACTCTTTTTTCATACTACATATTGTAAAAGTTATTGGCAATAGTTTTATCACCGGCCGCCTGCCAGACGCCACCCTCCTTGGGAATGTAATTGTTGACCAAACGCCATCAGATGGAGTTAGAACAGGTCTTTACAAGGCTCTTAGTCGTCTTTTACGATATCCACGAGCAAAGTAAGGGTTGGTAGTATTTGTAGCCGCTACCACACAGCTTGTCTAGCTCTGTGAATCAGGATATGTGTATGAAATAGGTTAATTCAGATATGACTGCTGCTTACACCTCCTAGGAGCCTATGGAAAGTAAGGACATGGGTCGATTCCACTTAGTGCGTGATGAGCGCAGACTAATAATGATGACCACACTGAAAGTAAATAATAATTCTACGTGATGTAAGTTTGTAAAGTCCATATAAGGATTATTTCCCTAATGCAAGTTGCTTTCAACGTATATCTCACTCTTCTCAAGTTTGGAAAAAAAAAGCTTAAGCGATTGCAGTGTAACGTAATTACACAAGATTTTCACTTTAAAGTGTGTGACAAGAATGCAATATAGCAGTGCCGCAAAATATTTTTTCACGCGAAATTTTCATCACATAAAAGTATCTGAATTTTTTAGGATCAGAATTTCAAAACCCTTCTATAAGAAGTTTCACATTAACACAAAAAAAAAATTAAAACTACTATGAGAAGTTTCACATCAACACAAAAAAGTTCAAAACTCTCTCATAAAAAGTTAAACATCATCACGAAAAAATAATCAACTATATAAGAAGTTTTACATCAACACAAAAAAATATATAATTCTCCACAAGAAGTTTCGCGTTAATACAAAAGAAATACAAAACCCACCTATAAGAAGTTTCACATAAACACAAAAAAAAAACCTCCCATAAAAATATTCACATCCGTACAAAAAAAAACATATTAAAATATTATAAATATGACTTTCGTATCTACAAATATTATTTATATTGAGTATTGATATAGAGATATTATTTCATAAACATATTGACGCATCGAATAATTCGCTATGATTGATGTACATCTCCGCCTTATAATACATTTAAATATATCTGCATGAGTCAGACAACGATAACTTCGTAATGTATATTATAATGTTTTAATATCTACGCATTGATGTTTGATAACGAAATATGGTTTCATAGCTGACCTAGGTATATTTTTTTGTGGAGGGTTGGTAAATATGTTATTTGTAAGGATCTCGGTTCCCTTATTGAATCATAGTGGTTCATATAATGAACACCTGCATTGAATATCATTCAGTGACATTTTTTATTGAATTATTTATGTAGCCTCTTCGTATATTTAAGTTTTTGTATTATATTTTAGATTAGCTTCTTCCTGTAAAAGGTTAATTTCTTAAAGTTTTTCATCCCCTATTTTTATTTTACCCCTTAAGGGTATTTTTTTTTACGAAATTTTAATGTCATATTTATTTATATCTAATCAATAGCCTAAAAATAAGTTTCAAGCTTCTGGCTTTAAAAATGACGATTATTCCTTACAACTTTTCATCCCCCTTTACAACCCATTGATTGCATTAAAAAGTAGTCCATGTCCTTTATCAGATTCTAGACTATCTGTGTGCCAAATTTTATTTAGATCAGTTCAGAAGTTTTGGCGTGAAAGAGCGACAGACAGACATAGTTAGTTTCGCATTTATAATATTAGTAAGGATAGAAAAAGTACATATGTATATAACAATTTCAGTAATTTGAATAACAAGGTTGTGTCATCGTTTAATACAACTCTAACTGCAAAGTTTGAAGTATTAAGACTGTACAATGTGTAAACATTGTCCGGTAGATGGCACACGTCTCCTTAAACACGTAATTATAATACGAAGCGAGATTTGAATAGCCTACAATAGTTCACGGCGGTGTAAGTGGAAGATTGGGACGGAATCCCAATAGGTATGGGTTCGAATCCCACTTGTGACATAATTTTTCTTTAATAATTAAATGCTAAATTTCAGTAATTTGAAAAATACATATGTAGTTCAAAGGGCATCATAAGTGCTAATACTTGCTAAGCTTATAATATACACACAATTTTATTTGAAATACGTAACTTAAGGAAACGATAAGTCCACTGATTTTCTGCTTTAATTACTATGAGTCTAATTATATTAGGAATTTTATAAACAGCGGTTTCGGCGACTCTTGGCTTATTTTATATTATTTTTATTTATTTTAATCGTCTTTTATGATACAGGTAAGCGAGTGGGGGGTGAATTGGATTTTTATTTCACCATCACACATATAAACTGTGGTGGGGTTAGTTACAATTTAAAAAAAAATCTTTATACAACAGGAGTCATCATTGTTCTCCTGCTCTTATCCCAATTACTTGTGGTCGAAGCAATGTGTATTCCACTTACACTGTACATATTCCAAAAGTTATTGGCAATAATTTTAAGACCGGCCGCTTGACTGACGTGAAACCTACTTGAGAATATAATTGTTGACCAAACGGCATTAGATGGAGTTGGCATAGGTCTATGTAATGCTCGTAATCTTATTTTACGACATATACTAGCAATATGACCGTCGACGCATCATCAATAGCTTCCATGTGGTGACGGGGTAAGAATACAATTCACCACCGATCTTACCCGTGGGTGATCATAAGAGACGACTAAGGGATATAAAACGCATATAACATCTATGCAAGAGAACACTCGAAACAAAACCCTATACCAACACGTCTGACCAGCGTGGTATAGTAGGTTAATTTCCCTTCGCCTCAGGCAACTGTTCAACGCCTGTCTGACGTCTGGACGGTTCCCTGAGTGCTGGAAGGAGGGGAGGTTGGTTCTCCTGCCAAAGCCGGGACGGCCCCCGGATTTGCCGTCGGCCTACAGGCCCATCGTGCTTCTCGACGATGTGGGTAAGTTGCTGGAGTGTGTCCTCGCTGCCCGCATCGTCCGACACTTGGAGGAGGTGGGGCCCGATCTGTCGGACGCTCAATATGGGTTTAGGAGGGGGCGTTCGACCATCGGGGCCCTGCTACGCCTGAGGCAGACGGCCGCGGAGGCTGTCGCCGGCAAGGGAGTGCTGTTGGCGGTGTCGCTGGACATCGCCAACGCATTCAATAGTCTGCCATTCAGCTGCATCAAGGAGGCGCTCCGGTTCCATGGAGTGCCCCTGTACCTCAGGCGGCTGGTGGCAGACTATTTGGAGGGGCGCAGTGTCCTCTGCGCGGGTCCCGCAGGGGACATTGTGCGGACGCCCATGTCGTGCGGTGTCCCACAGGGGTCGGTTCTGGGGCCGACTCTGTGGGACATCGGGTACGACTGGGCGTTGAGAGGGAGTCTCCCCCCCGGGCTGAGCTTGGTGTGCTATGCTGACGACACGCTCGTCACAGCCCGGGGCAGGACACTCGAAGAGGCGGCGAGCCTGGCCACTCTCGGCACCGAGGAGATGGTCAGGCGAATCGAGGCGCTGGGGCTCAGGGTGGTCTTAAATAAGACGGAGGCCCTATTATTCCATGGGCCACGCGTAAGGCTGCCAACCGGCGCCTCGTTAGTCGTCAACTCCATCCAGATCAACATCCAGGCCCATATGAAGTACTTGGGTCTGGTGCTCGACGGGCGATGGTGGTTCCGGGAGCATTTCCGACAGATTGCTCCCCGGCTGGTCGGCGCGGCGTCCGCCCTTTCTCGGCTCATGCCGAATGTGGGCGGACCCAGTTTCGAGGGCCGACGGCTGTATGCGGGGGTCATCCGCTCGATGGCCATGTACGGCGCACCCGTGTGGGCGAGGGCTCTGAACGCCCAGCTCAGGGCGGTTCTGTGGAGGCCACAGCGAGCCATGGCGGTCAGAGCCATTCGCGGGTACCGCACGGTGTCGACAGAGGCGGCGTGCCTATTGGCCGGGACACCCCCGTGGGACCTAGAGGCGGAGATGCTCTCCGACCTCTACCGGCGGGTTACCTCAGTGCGCGAGGAGGGTGGCTCCCCATCGTTGAGCGAGATAGCCACCTGGCGCGAGGACGCCCGCCGAGACGTCATCGCCCGTTGGGTTACGCGGCTGGAGAGGCCTAGACACGGTATCGTGACCGTCGAAGCCTTCCGGCCCGTATTGATGAAATGGATGGAGCGGCGGCACGGGGTCCTCACCTTCCGACTGGTGCAGGTGTTGACGGGGCACGGGTGCTTCGGGAAATACCTGCACACGGTCGTGTACAGGGAGTGGACTCCGGGCTGCCATCATTGCAGTAGTGACGAGGACACGGCGCAACATACGCTCTAGGAATGCTCGGGCTGGGACGGGCAGCGCCACGACCTCGTCGCTATTATCGGTGCCGACCTGGCGCTGCCGGCTGTCGCGAGGGCGATGGTCGACAGCGTCAGGAATTGGGACGCGGTCGCCGCCTTCTGCGAGGCTGTCATCTCGCGGAAGGAGGCGGCGGAACGAGTCAGGGAGGACTCCCGCGACCCGGGCCGCCGCCAGCGGCCGGGGCGGCGCAGGCGCGAATACCTGCGCCTGATGCCGCCCTAACCCAGGCCTCGGGTGATCGGACCGGGGAATTGTCCGGTCACCCGACGCGAGGCCACCGCGTGAGGGCGACACCCCGACGGCGAAATCTGTCGGGGCGTCGACGAGAGGAACCCGCGAGGGTAAACCGCCGAGCGGACCACCGAAGACAAAGATCGGGTACCGGTGGTCCGCTCGCACGGCGAAGAGAGAGGATTTTACGGTGGGTCTATGGGATCACGCGCCGCCTTCTCCGTCACCCCGGACCGATTTGGCGGGGCGAGACGCACCCATAGCCCATCAATAAAAAAAAAAAAAAAAAAAAAAGGTTAATTTCCCTGACATATACGGGCACGGGATATATACGGGCTATGATGAAGATGATGATTACTAGTAATATAAGGGTTGATAGTACTCGTAGCCGCTATCGCACAATATATTCGTACGGAAGTTATAAAAAAATAATATAAAAACATCACTCATTTCAATTGAACTCAAAGCAATTATGTTCTCATCATTTGAGATGTTTCTCGAAATAAAATTAACGACAATTTCATTTCTTTATATATTTTATGATACTTGAAGGCGTAATTTTAATACTCAACTTGCATCAATTAACTAAAAATACTAAAGTTTATACGTTAATTAACTTTTATATTGAGATTGCTGTGTGGTAGCGGCTACGAATACTACCAACCTTACATTAGATCGTGGATATCATAAAAGACGACTAAGAGAACTGGAACCAATGCACCTGATGCGATCCTGATGATCAAAACCTGATCACCTGATGATCAAAAATTACATAAGAAAGTTGATGTCAGGCATGTAGCCGGTCATAAAACTATTGCCAATAACTTTTGCAATATGTACGAAGAGGAATACATATGAGGCTGCTAGAACCAGAGCGGCCTAACTACAAGAACCATGTTTTACAATTTGGAGGGTTTAATTCCCTCCTTTAATTCAATCTAATCGATTTGAACATAAGTTGAAAATGTACTTTTACTGCCATCTATTGTTAGGAGTTTGTAAACAATTTTAGGCTGCTGTAGTTTTGTAGATTAACATTTTTAGATTACGAAATTGCAATTAGGTTAAAAGTTGCAAAGATGCAGTTAGATCACTCAGGTTCTAGTAGCCTCAAATTGCTTCGATCACAAGTAATTGGGATAAGAGCTGGAATATGATGATGATATTAAGAGATTATGAAGTTTGATTTCCATTTCTCAAATACACGTATTTTTTTATAGACAACACATTATAATGTGTTGTCTATAAAATTATATTTTTTTTCGGCGGCGGGCTATGGAGTGTTCGCAACCCGCTAAATCCGTTCAAGGCGGTAGATGAAGCGGCGTGCGATCCCATAGACTCGTCCTACATGTGCCTCTCTTCGCCGAGCGGGTTTGCCACCGGAAAACAGTCTTTTTCTTCGGTGGTAGATTATTGTATTGCGAGGAGTTTTACCAATATGCAATTAATGAATAAAAATTACTCTTAAATACAGAAAAAATAATTTAAACATCCCAATAATTATTGTCCTGTCAGGGAAGGGATATCCGTGTGGTGACGGAGTAAGAATACAATTCACCAATCCCTGTATTACCCGTGGGTGGTCGTAAGAGACGACTAAGGGATATAAAACGCATATAACATCTATGAAAGAGAATGAAAAACCCTATACCAACACGTCTGACCAGCGCAGTATAATAGGTTAACTTCCCTCTCATTATGGAGGAGGTCCGAGCTCAACAGTGGGATATATATGGGCTGTGATGATGATGATGAAGGGAAGTGGATGTTATCTTAACCGCTACACCATCTATGTAAATTAGGAATTGAGGTACGGTTGAAAGCATTTTAAAAATAATTATTTCTGTAAAATTTTTGTATTACAGATTTTTTTAAGATTCTTGGTGTTTTTTTTGTTAATGTTTTCCGTTTGATGTTGACTGATCTATCTACCTAGATTTTACGTTTTGCCGGGCAATTAAGTGGTGGTGTAGAAATGTTATTCTTAATTTTATCACTATACGGATTATAGATGACTAGCTTTATCCTGCGAATTCGTTCGCGTAGAAATAATGTGTAAATAATGATTTCCATTAATTGTATTGTAAGGTTAAAAATATAGAAATAAATTTTTCTCCTATTATAAAACCTTAGGAATTAGAATAAATAATATTAAAAGTATCTACATGGTGACGGAGTAAGAATACAATTGATCAACCCCCGTCTTACCCGTGGGTGTTCGTAAAAGACGACTAAAGGATAAAGTATGCATGTTATATGCTATATATATATATATCGTAACAACGACGTAAGAGAGCGAGTAGGTATGAAAGAGAGTATTGGTGTAAAGATACACATACATACATACATATCATCACGCCATATCCCTTGCAGGGTAGGCAGAGAGAACAGAGTGCCAGAGAACTCTATCTCTGCATACTTCACTCGCTTCCTCAACATTCATAATTCTCTTCATACACGCTCGCCGGTTTCGGAGACTCTTGACTCCACCTTCCTTCAGTACATGACCGATCTGGTCTAGGTAGGTAAGTCTCGGTCTCCCTCGGTACCTACATCCTTCCACTTTCGCATTGTATATCTTCTTAACCAGGCGTTCGTTCGGCATTCTTTCCACATGTCCGAACCATCGGAGCATTCCCTTTCGCATCTTTACACCAATACTCTCTTTCATACCTACTCGCTCTCTTACGTCGTCGTTACGAATGCGGTCGGTCAGCCTAACTCCACAGATTTTCCGCAGAGATCGCATTTCGACCGCATTAATTTTACTTTCATACTCTTTTCTGCATACCCAACTCTCGCTTCCATACAGTAATGTTGGGACAAGCACTGCGTTATGTATTGCTACACGTGCCTTCTGGCTGAGGTGGTGGCTGCCGAGAAGTTGCCCCAACGCTCCGTTCACTCTATTTCCCGCATTCACTCTTCGCTCTATATCAGTGGTGTACCTTCCATCTCGGCTAAATCCACATCCAAGATATACAAATTCATCCACTTGCTCTAGTACATCATTACCTATTGTTACTCTTACATCTGTTCTGGTTTTATCTCTTTCAAAGACCATTATTTTGGTTTTGCTCACATTCACGCGTAGACCCCTTTTCTTACAATCTTCTGTCATTGTGTCGACTAGGGTCTGCAGGTCAATCGCTGACTGTGCCAGCAGGACTGCATCATCTGCATAAAGCAGAGCAGTGACCACTGAGTCGCCCATCTGGACTCCCACATTCATATCGTTCAACCTTTGGAGACATTTATCCAGATATATGATAAACAGCCTGGCTGACAGAACGCACCCCTGCTTAACGCCGATATTGACGTCAAACCAAGGCGACATTCCATCATCCAGCCGCACACAGGCTCTACAGCCCATGTAACTGGACTGCACAGCCTGTAGCAGTTTACCGTTAATACCATACTCCGGTAAAATGTCCCAAAGTTCCTTTCGTACAACCGTGTCAAATGCTCTCTCCAGATCCACAAAACTGCAGAAAACCCTCTGACCTAGAGCCAGATGCTTCTCCACAATGTTGCGCAGAGAGAACACTTGATCCATGCATCCCCTTCCACTCCTGAAACCTCCTTGTGTCTCACACAGTAAACCATCGGACACCATCCTCATTCTCCTTTCAATAATTTTTCCATACACTTTTGCTGCCAAACTGGTCAAGCTTATGGCTCTGTAATTTGCGCAGTCATAACGTGAACCCTTGTTTTTAAACAAAGGCACGATGACTGCGCTATTCCAGTCCCTGGGAACCATTCCCGAGCTCCAACATAAATTGAGGAGCAACAGGAACGCCTCCCAGACACAAGAGCCACCGAGCTTGATCATCTCGGCAGACACCATATCAATGCCCGCTGCCTTACCATTTTTCAAACTTCTTATCGCCCATTCAACTTCATCCATACTGATGCCATCGGAGGACGCCGTTGTCGAATGCTGATCCACTAAACCACATCCAACACCGGCGCCAACCGTAGCATCCGCATACATATCGCCAAAATATTCACTCCATCGGCTTAACACGTCTTGTGTTTGTGTAAGAATGTCTCCACCTTTAGACCTTATTTTATTCATTCTGAAGGCTGACCAACCACCCCGAGACTTCTTCACCTCCCTCCAAAAGAGTTTGGTGTTACCCTCGAAGTTTTTAGTCAGCCTATCTTCTGCACTCATACTTGCTCTATCACGTTTCTCTTTCACTAAGGCCTTGGTGTCATTCTTACATTGCCGATATATTCCTTTCTTCTGTTCAGTCATACTGTCATTCAGATTCAAAGAAGACACATAGTCCAGCCACGCTTTCTTCTTTTGCTCTACGGAAGCTGCCACTTCCGCATCCCACCATGCATCACCATTTGTTTTTCTATGCTTCTTTGAACTTCCACATACTTCTTTCGCTGTATCTACCATACTCTCTTTCAATACTCTCCAGCATTCTTCAATGTCCGATTGCGGCTGGCTTGCCATCGTCAGCCGTTCTCGGACACCCTCTGCATACTTTTCTCTTACACACTCTTCTTGCAACCTTTCAACCTTTATTCTTTCAAGCCCTCCGAAGTGGACACGCTCTCGCCAGTGCCTCCACTTTCTGAACAGACCACTAAATCTCGCAATAACGAGATAGTGGTCCGTGTCGACTGTGGGGCCCCTGTAGGCTCTTGCGTCCAATATTTTGCTTCGGAGGCGACTGTCTACCAAAATTAAATCTATTATGCTTTTCTGTTCATTCCTTCTCCATGTATACATATGGATGTCCTTATGTTGGAAAAATGTGTTTGACACAATAAGGTTTCTCTCCATGCATACATCCGCTATGAGCCTACCTGCGTCGTTCACTCTCTTATCACCAAATGGACCAAGTACGTCCTCATAGTCGGGACGCTTGGTCCCCACCCATCCGTTCAAATCTCCGCATACAATCACGCGTTCACTGGTTTCTGCCATATCCAGAACTTCCCTAACATTGTCCCAAAACTTCTCTAGGTCTGATGCCACCGAGGATCCTACGGGAGCATATGCTACAACCATGAATGCCTTGGTGACACCTAGTTTTATACGGACCCAGAGAAGTCTGGGATCATACATTCCGTAATCCTTCACACCTGAGGCCAAGCGAGAGGACAACAGCACTCCTACCCCCATGCTGGCTCGATCGCTCTGTGGTACACCAGACCACAGAGCCATCCCGCCACCAGGAAGATCGCAGGCGTCGCTGCCCCTTCGCTTGGTCTCTGTTACACAGAGCACGTCTAGCTGTTTGTCCGCCATGACGGATATCAGCTCGTGCAACTTACCTTCCACACAATCTCTTACATTCCACGTGCCCACCCGGCACTCCGTTCTCCTCGACTCGCCTAACTGGGCAAGGCGTGATGGGTGGCGGCCCCCATCGCCGCAACTGCCGATGTTCGTACCGACGGGGGCGGGTCGGTACGCGTCGCCTCCGGGGGACGCCCTAACCCGCATTGCGGTACGCATTTCGAGCCGGATTAGCAGTCTAATTAGACTGGCAGGGGACGCGATCGAGCACGCTCCGGACAATGCTTTTGGTGTAAAGATGCGAAAGGGAATGCTCCGATGGTTCGGACATGTGGAAAGAATGCCGAACGAACGTCTGGTTAAGAAGATATACAATGCGAAAGTGGAAGGATGTAGGTACCGAGGGAGACCGAGACTAACCTACCTAGACCAGATCGGTCATGTACTGAAGGAAGGTGGAGTCAAGAGTCTCTGAAACCGGCGAGCGCGTATATATATATATATATATATATATATATACATACATATCATCACGCCATATCCCTTGCAGGGTAGGCAGAGAGAACAGAGTGCCAGAGAACTCTATTTCTGCATACTTCACTCGCTTCCTCAACATTCATAATTCTCTTCATACACGCTTCCCTTAAAGAATGAATATAAAAAAATTACGAAACACGTGTTTGTTAATTTTTTCTGAACAGTCATCATCATCTTTCTTCTACTCTTATCTCAATTGCTTGGGGTCGATACAATATGTACTCTTCTTTCATAGTACATATTGCAAAAGTTATTGTCAATAGTTTTATAACCGGCCGCCTGCCAGACGTCAACCCTACTTGTGAATGTAATTGTTGACCAAACGGCATCAGATAGAGTGGCCTAGGTCGTTGTAAGGCTCTTAGACGTTTTTTTTATGAAATCCACGAGCAAAGTAAGGGTTGGTAGTATTCGTAGCCGCTACCACACAGCCAATGAATCTTTTTGTGAAGAGTATTAGTGCTTAATTTGTAGATAATGGTTAAATAAGAACATGTTTACTAGCGAAAAATTATTGTTATGGATTCTGTCGCTTTTGTATTTGATGTTTAATTAACCGACGATTCGAACACTATAAAGTATTTAAAACCTCGGGAAAATAGTTTTATTTCAAATGATAGTGATAGTCATACGACAGATCACACTCTCGTCTAAGTGGTAGGACAATGGATAAAATATTTTTTTCTTTCTGTACAACCTTTACCGAAAGAATGACGAACGAACGTCTGGTCAAGAAGATATACAATGCGAAAGTGGAAAGATGTAGGTACCGGGGGAGACCGAGACTCACCTACTTAGACCAGATCGGTCATGTACTGAAGGAATGTGGAGTCAAGAGTCTCCGAAACCGGCGAGCGTGTATGCAGAGAATTATGAATGTTGAGGAAGCGAGTGAAGTATGCAAGGATAGAGTTATCTGGCAATCTGTTCTCTCTGCCTACCCTGCAAGGGATATGGCGTGATGATATGTATGTGTGTATGTACAACCTTTACCACTGCGTTTCATAGGGTTGAATTTCCAAAAGATTATTTCGTTATAAAACAAACTATCAGAATGTAATGTTTTTAATTTCAACAGTTTCGTCTTGCCATTGATGAGTCAGTCAACCAGCTTCTTCATTTATCCTACATAAAAAAATAAAACGCAGTTGATCTCAGACTAAAAACATTAAGGTATTTACAATGTCGCGAATCGTTACCGAACTAAAGCCAATGTTTATATTTTTTTTTTCATTCCCGTATATCTGAATCAACTTTGTTTACTCGAAATGTGGTGACCATATTATATTTGTCCTGTTATTATAATAGGTATTTCGTCTTATTTAGTCCATGTCTGTTTTATTATTGAACGTTTTTTCCCTTCATTATTATCTTAACTTTGATAAGATAAGGTAATAGGTTTAGGTGTTCACTTTCTGACACACTTCGACGCCTCCTTCCGCGAGACGACTGCCTCGTATAAGGCGGCGGCCGTGTCCCAGTTCCTGAGGCTGTCAAGCATCGTCTTATCGATGATCGGCAGGGCTAGGTTAGCACCGGGGATTTCGACCAGTTCACGGCGCTGCTCTGCCCAGGCAGTTCTCGAGCGTATGTGCCTTGCGCTATGTCCTTGTCGCAATTGCAGTGGTGGCAGGACGGTATCCTCTTTTTCCTCAGGACCGTGTGCGCATACTTGCCGAAGCAACCATGCCCCGCCAATCAGAATGAGAAGACCCCGTGCCGCCGAACAAACCACTCCATCAGCACCGGCTGGAAGGCCTCCACGTTTTTGCATTTGCCTTTTTTCATAAATGATGTCTTCATATTATATTCCTTAGTCATATTTTACGACACACAAGGGTAAGATAATAGAGGTAATGAATTCTTACTCCTTCATCACAATTCATAATTTGAATCTTCATAGTTATAATTAATTTAATGTATATGTTATGTGGTGGTTATGAATACTACAAACCCTTACTTTGCTCATGGATTTCATATATGACGATTAAGAGCTTTATATCAATCTAGATCAACGCCACCTGATGTGGCCTGATGAACTACATTCCTAAGGAGATTTGATGTCAGACAGACGGCCGGTCATAAAACTATTGCGATATGTACGATGGTAGAAGAGCAAACAAGCAATTTTATCATCATTATCGTCTCAGCTCGTATACATCCCACTACTGGGCTCGAGCCTCCTCCATAATGGGAAGGAAATTGACCTACTAAACCACGCTGGTCAGACTGTTGATAAAGGATTTTATTTCGAGTTCATCATTTTATATCTCTTAGTCGTCTCTTACAATTACCCACGCATAAAGGGGGGGGTGGTGAATTATATTCTTACTCCGTCACCACACGGATAACAAATAATTTAAGGGTTGCTAATAAAGAATTGGTAATAATTTGCATACAAAAATTACATTTCAAAGCTCAATCTTTCGAACTGGCAACCCGTTATCTCAATCCTGAATTTCCAAACTATCATTGCAAACATTAATTCAAAGATTAAAACAAAGTGAACAGAATTCATAATTTGTAACAATTACAGCTGAATTGAGAAGAAAATATAAAAAAAAAATACAAAAAAGTTTACATTTTTACATCGTTTGAACTTCGAACAAAAGGTTTTAAAAAATACCGTTACTCATATTATGAGTAAACAATATTTCATGGTCACTGCAGTGAAGTGAGCTATTGGCTCCGAGCCAGACCAGTCCAATTCTTTAATACCATCAAATATTCACAGGCGTAATAATCAAATTTGACAATACAAGGACGAATTATGTGACATGCTCTATTTAATTCAAGAACTTTTATTAACCACAGAGTAAGGATCAGAACACAGATTTAATTCTCGGTTTATTTATGCTTTTTTGTACATCGAAGTCTAGGAATTGAAGGTGAAGGATATACGATAGGTTATGGGCCCTTTTTTTTTATTGGTGGGCTATGGGTGCGTCTCGCCCCGCCATATCGGTCCGGGGTGACGGAGAAGGCGGCGCGTGACCCCCATAGATCCACCGTAAAATCCTCTCTCTTCGCCGTCCGAGCGGACCACCGGTACCCGATCTTTGTCTTCAGTGGTCCGCTCGGCGGTTTACCCTCGCGGGTTCCTCTCGTCGACGCCCCGACAGATTTCGCCGTCGGGGCGTCGCCCTCACGCGGTGGCCTCGCGTCAGGTGACCGGACAATTCCCCGGTCCGATCACCCGAGGCCTGTATAGGTTATGGGCCTGGCCCTGGCCTAATCTTGGGCAATCAGCTACTAATGTGAGCACATTGAAGAAATTTTTAACTCTAGCTTATGGTTTTCTTCACAAATTATCAGATTATGCCCATCTTCCATAGGTATTATATACCCTTTTTGTTTTTGGGTAGGCTATGGTCCGGATACACGCCGCCCGTTCTGTCCGGGGCGATGGAAGGGCTGCGCGTGGCCCCATAACCCAACGTATTCCCTCCCCATCGCTATTAGGCTGGCCGCTGGTTTCTTTTCTTTTGCTTATAGTGGCAAACGAGTAAGCAGCACACCTGATGGTAAGTGTCACTGCCGCCCATGGACCTTTGCAATACCAAGGATATAGCTAGTAGTTACAGAAACTTATTATTTTCATTAAATCATTTTGTAGTTTTATTTAATACTAGCGGACGCGGCAAACTTCGCTGCGCATACCATTCAATGTATGAAAAGTAAAAATCCAACAACTTGAACGCAGTGTCACCTACCGAGTCCAATTGCAAATCTAAACCACTCTCGAATCCACTTGAACACACACAATAAATTTCAACAAAATCCGTCCAGTCGTTTAGGAGGTGTTCAGTGACATACACACGTACATAAGAAAGATTATTTTACAGAACAGTTATCTGTTGGGTCAGCTATATTTGTTCTATAGTTGAGTTGGAAATACGAAATTAGAAGTTACAAATGCCTATCCAAAATACCAACAAATTTTCTAAGTAATATTTAGAAACAAAGCACTAAAGTTTTTAATATAGAGAGGTCGGTAATGTCCTTACATTTTACGATCACCATGGGGTATTAAGACAATGACTACACGCCGTTTCAACTGACGCGGAGGGATGGACGATAATTAAATATTTACTTTTAGTATTATTTACTAAATGTTTTTCTTAATGTTGGATTAATTCTTGATGCGGGACATCGTAATATGTTTTAGATTTTGTCTTGAGATATAATATTTTATCCGTGTGGTGACGGAGTAAGAATACTATTCACCACCCCATATCTTACACGTGGGTGATCGTACGAGACGACTAAGGGATATAAAACGCATATAACATCTATGCGAGAGAAGGAAAACTCGAAACAAAACCTTATACCAACACGTCTGACCAGCGTGGTATAGTAGGTTAATTTCCCTCCCATTACGGAGGAGGCCCGAGCCCAACAGTGGGACATTTATGGGCTGTGATGATGATAATGATGATGATAATATTTTATCTCAAGACTTCTTTTTAATTATTTAAGGTATAGATAAAAATGAATTCTTTAGTGTGTTGGAGTTCAGCATCCGGACTCATATGCAATATTTGGACTTGGTGATCGACGGGCATTGGTGGTTCCGGGAGCATTTCCGTCGACTTGCTCCGCGGCTTGTAGGCTCTATCCTAGGTTATGCCGAATGTGGGCGGGCCCAGTGCTACGTGCCGACTGCTTTTAAGTGGGGGTAGTCCGGTCCATGGCCCTGTACGGCGCACCCTTGGGTCCCCGAACATCCGACTTAGGGCTCTCCTGTGGCGACCACAGAGGGCCATGAGGGTCAAAGCCATACGACATGGTGGCAACGGAAGCAGCGTGCCTGTAGGTTGGAACTTCCTGTGTTGGGCAATCCGGCTGGAGAGGCTTTGGTTCGGTGTTCAAACCATCGTGGCTTTCTGGTTGCTGCTGTTGCGCTTTGTTCGGTGAGCGAGAGAGCTGGCAGCCCAACAAGAAAACGCTTCTGTGCTGCCTACGGCAACTAACAAAAACCCCTACGGTAACTTACAAGAACCCTTACAACAATTAACAAAAAGACCTGATGACCTTGAAATTCCTGAACAGATATTCACAAATTGTAGTTAAAAATCATCTCGATCACGTCAGCTTTTAAACAAAATAAAGCACATCGTAATCGGTGGAGTCGTCAAGGAGCTAATACGTCACAGATAGACAGGTAGACACGTAAAATTTATAACACACTTCTTTAAAAGAAAAACTTAAAAGCTTCCTGCACTAAGGATATAACCCTGATATTGCAGGGGACCATACAAACATTTAATTTACAAGCAAAAATTACACCCAGAACAATAATATAATTTATGGATCGTCCAAAGTCAATACTTTACTCTACAGGACAATTTATGTGTGGGATTTTTATTTATTATTGCTTATGGTGGCAAACGAGCAAGCAGCACACATGGTGGTAAGTGTCACTGCCGCCCATGGACCTTTGCAATACAAGGGTATAGCTTAGGGCGCACCAATAAAATTCTCAAACCCACCGGCTACCGGCTCTCTCGCTCACCGAACGAAGCGCAATAGCACATTGCCATTACTCAGACGTTGATCTTCTGCGAGAGTGTAGTACGACCTCGGATGGACCGGTCCGCCCCTGTAGACAGATAACTGTCAACAACGTGGTCCTACCACTAATATTTTTTTGAACCCAGGTTGATATTTTAACCGCTACGTCAGTTGTACAATCAAGTCAAACAGTTTTTGCGTTGAAACATGAAAATAAAGCACTATTGAAATAAACTATTACAGTGTTTATGCCGTAATTGATTCCTAATTCATTGCTTTAAGATAAGAATCACTTAAAACAACGTCATATTACAAAAGACCTTCAAACTGTTATTGTTTTTTGATATGTAGTTCAAGATAACAATACATTTTTAATTTGTTTATTCAATCGATGGTCCAAAAACTTGTTAAATAAAAACTGTCAACATTATATAGGTCAATGTCTGGATGTACGTCATCGACCAAGGTTCGATACCCGTACGATTTATTAATAAAATCTTATATTTAGTTACTAGATACGAAAATAAACGTGAAAAATAATCGCCCTCGTGTGGCGAAAGGATAAAAATATAATTATCGCCACCCTTGACTGTGGCAGTTGACTTGATAAATGTATAACACCTTATTGAGAGTGCCAACCGGTTTCGTAAACATGATTATAACAAATTTCTAATGAATGGGGCAGCAATAAATGGTGATTAAATAAAATATCTTCTCATAATGATGATGATGGAAAAGTAATTTTAATATCTGCCAATAAAAAGTTTTAAGTTTGAAACGTGAAACAGTGCTTTTTTTTTGCGGTGGGCTATGGACGTTGTCGCGCCCCACCAAATCGGTCCAGGGCGACGAAAGAGGCGGCGCACAACCCCATAGACCCACCCTGCAAGCACAGAGGTGCTCTCTTCGCTGTGCGAGTGGGCCACCGCTACCCGATCTTTGTCTTCGGTGGAACAGTGACAGTGAAACAGTGCTCCCGAAGCTACTTCGACTCTACTATCACACCCCAACTCACTAGTGTTGGGGGCGTCTAGATATACTCATTTAATAATGTCGCCAACACGCGACAAATTCTCGACATACTCGATGACACTATCACGCTCGCCCAGATCATGGCATACACAGCCCGCGAAGTTCTGACAATTAAATATCCATGGTTTGACGCTCGTCGTCCAGACCTGAAATAGTGTCACGTTAAAATCCTAAACGGTAGAAACCTGACATTGTCAGCGATTCTACAGGAGATGCCCTCGGGACAAGCCGCTCAGTTTTATCGAGTTGAGAGCCATCAGTATTTAATTAACAGTCCGGGTAAAATTGTCATAGCCATTTGCATAATAACAGTGTCACAAAAAAAAGAGTACAGACACCTTTTGGCGGGAATTTGGCAGCGTCATGGTGGTCTTGTATTATATTCAATGTCTTAGTGTTTTAACGTTTTATTATTAAATAATTTTGATGGCAGTTTACTGTGACCATAGGACTATTGATGTCCATCAATAGTCCTATGGTCACAGTAAACTGCTGCTTACTGATGAACAATTCAAATTCATTTATTATGCATAAACCCTGTGAGGGCACTTACATATTGTAATTTTTTTACATTTAAATTTAATCTCATAAACTACCACCGGATCGGAATGAGACCGCTACTGAGAAGATCCGACAAGAAACTCAGCGGGTTTGTCTAATTATATTTTATCTATGCTATTATTTCATTCTTTATAAAAAAAAAATATGCGTGCGTACAAAGTACAGATATCAGAAGTGAAACTTTGGCAAACTATTTTTAAATCTCTCTCTTTCTCTCTCTTTCTCTCTCTTTCTCTCTCTCTATCTCTCTCTCTCTCTCTCTATCTCTCTCTCTCTCTCTCCCCCTCTCTATCTCTCTCTCTCCATCTCTCTTTTAGATAGTGGGGATGCTACGAAGAGTCGCACAAAGAGGAGACCGGGAACGTCTAATGTGTGCTATCTCATTCTCTCGCCGGCTGAATCCTACACATTTATTATATGTACATGTTTATTATTATATAGTACATGTTTATTATTTAATTAGCTCCAGTGCGATGCCCTTCGGACGCAATAGTTTAAATACAATATAAAAGACCATGGCTGGACCAGATCCCACAAGCGGCACCCGATCACGAGTTAACTACTAGAGCAGCCATCACTCCCCTCAACCACCTTGGAGGTAACGTAACCTTGGGCAATGAAAGGGCTGACCAACTAGCCAAATCTGCAGCCCTATGCAATAAAGTTAAGCCGGCATATGACAAATTGCCACTATCATACGCCAAACAAATCATCCGCAAGAAATCAGCTATAGAATGGAACAAACGTTACACATCCCAAACAACTGCTCAAGTCACCAAAATTTTCTTCCCCGATACAATCACTTCACACCAAATCATTAAACAAATAAAGATCAATTACATTCTAACACAAGTGTTCACAGGACATGGTGGGTTTTCTGCATATCTCGCCAGATTCAAATGCAAGGAGAGCCCAATGTGCCCCTGTGACACATCATCAGATGAATCCATAATTCACATCATTGCTGAATGCCCGATCCACACTATTGACAGACACAACATAGAAAATGCAATAGATACACAGATTACAATAGACACTATACCTACAATCATTGCCGATAATGATACACGGGACCCCTTTTTAGACTACTGTACAAAAATTGCGAAAATAGTCATCAATAGAAATAAAAATTAATTACTAATCTTTTTACTCACTTACTTACCTTTCCTAAAAACAATTTTTATATCTTAGATTTATTTACAATTTAATATTAGTACTTCTATTTCTAAAAGCCTCAATCTCACTTACTTATTTCCCTAAACTAAATGTACTTACTACATAAATATACACTTACTACAATTATAAATTTCCTATTCTCTCTTTCTTTCTTTCTTTACTTTTCCTATATTTTATTCTTCTTAGATTAGATTAATTAGGATAGACCATATTGTATAAATTACCTATTTCTTATTTCATTTCTATCTAACATAATATATTCTCAACAGATGATGCTGTTTATAATTTTATAATTCTTATTGGATTATTACCTTATTATATCTGCTTATTGGATTATAATTCTTACCTTATTTTAGTTATTATTATTGGGGAGATGTATGTGTATGTAAATGTGTGTGTGTGTGTTTGTGTGTGAATATATGTGTGTATGTGTTTATATATATATGCATGTGTATATGTGTATATATGTTTATATGTATGTGTGTATATATATATATATATATATATATATATATATGTGTATGTATGTATATATATATATATACATGTATGTGTGTATATATATATATGTATGTACGTGTGTATATGTAACATATACATACATATGTATATGTATTTCTTTTAGTAATAACCTGTTATTGTTTTTCTATATGTTATATGTAGTTTAGTATAATTTCAAGTACTGTTAACTTCCTCTTTTATATCTTACAATTAGCTACTTTTTACTTCCTTTGTATAATTACTTTAAGTGTTTCATGATTAAACTTATAGTTTTTACTTTTGTTACCCCATCCTTATAATGTCACTATATATTCTCTCTAACTTCTCATACCTTTCTTATGTCACTAGCACTATCCTTTTCTAAAACCAAATGTACATATATTATTAATTCATTTCCTCAACTAACTAAGATTCCTGATAATAAGTATCAACAAGTAGTACTTGTTTTTACTATATCTAAATAATTTCATTATCCTATTAAGTGCTGTTAATTTTAACTACTTTATTACTTCTCTCTTAGCATAATTATTTTTCATATTTCCTTGTTAAATTTATTTTAATTCTTATAATGTTACTATGTATTCTTTCAATTTGTTTTCTACCTTTTATTGTAACTGATAATAAATTATTACAACTAATTTAGGTCCCTGATCAAGTCAGGGGTAATTTAGACTAAGTTCATGATGACTTAGAACAATATAAAAAAAAAAAAAAAAAAACCACCTTGGAGGGAAGGGATGACAATGACTAACATGAAGATATCAAAGAAGTGAAGGTAATTGTAACTCGATACTGGCAACATTGGCTCGTAGAAGTAACTGATTGCCAATACAAAAAAGTAAAAGAGCAGAGTATAAACGAATATATATTCGTATACCCATACATATTACATTCGAACGCATGACCCCTCCTTTGTAATCAGCTAACAGTAATGGAAACGTAATTAAAAGTATGTTTAATACAAACTCATTGTTTACGAAATAAGGCGTTTTAGAGATACAATTAATGGTGTTTATGCGATTAGGTATAAGAGATTTGAAATGAAACAAATTTTAGGGATATTTTTTTTCGATTAAAATTTTCTGTTTACTTTATCTGCTTTGGCACGTCTTGTAACAGGTTTAAAATACAAAATAAAATCCCTTTTTGCCCGTGGTTATACTCACGCTAGTCTAATGATCAGCTTTTATGTCGAGTTTTCCTTTTTTTTGTTGTCTGCCTGCATTTTTTAGACATATTTTATAATTATGATCGATCGCATATCTGTCGTAAAATATTCTTCGTAATTGTTGACCAGATAGAATAAGCTCTGAGTCGTCTTTTATAACACCTACGAACAAAGTAACGTTTGGTAGTATTCGTAGCCTCTATCACACACCTATCTATCTATATAGTGACAGATTTAGGTTTAGTCCTGCGAGACCCGGGTCTAGGACGGCAAATATTTTGGGACACCTAAATTTTTGAAAATAACACATCTTTGAAATCGGTTATTTTTTATTAAGACTTTAAAAATAACAAAATTTAAAAAGTATTTTTTATTGTTCAAATGATTAATCATGTAGGTTCTAAAATTTAAAATATTTAACAAATTGCTACTAAAAATATTTTCGATAAGGTATTATTATTAACTTGGGCCTAGGGCGCCATAGAACCCTAAATCCACCACCGTATCTACAGCGCCATTTTTTTTGGTGAGGGGTTATACAGTGGTCACATGCTGTGAAATCCGTCTGGAGCAACAGAAAAATGG
Source organism: Lymantria monacha (assembly GCA_905163515.2). Lineage (NCBI taxonomy): Eukaryota > Metazoa > Arthropoda > Insecta > Lepidoptera > Erebidae > Lymantria > Lymantria monacha. The sequence goes on along the minus strand of LR991107.1, from coordinate 18,241,785 downwards.
CGCGCGACCCCTTATCTATCTATATCATGCGAGTGAGCCATCGGAACCCGTTCTTTGACAGCGGTTACCTTCACGGGTATCCTCTCGAGTCGATATTCCGGCAGCTTTCGCCGTCGTCCTCACTTCGTTAACCACTTTCCTGGTGACAAGACTAGCCACCGGTCCGGTCACCCAATCTACATCGCCATACGATAAATTGACATACATACATATCATCACGCCATATCCCTTGCAGGGTAGGCAGAGAGAACAGAGTGCCAGAGAATTCTATCCTTGCATACTTCACTTGCTTCCTCAACATTCATAATTCTCTTCATACACGCTCGCCGGTTTCGGAAACTCTTGACTCCACCTTCCTTCAGTACATGACCGATCTGGTTTAGGTAGGTTAGTCTCGGTCTCCCCCGGTACCGACATCCTTCCACTTTACGATAAATTGAACTATCTAAAAAGTCATTTATATTACCATAGCATTTCTAACTTCAATATAGACAACAAAATATATGTTATATAGATAATTTAGTTCTTTGTTTATCTGAACTCTTGAATGAAATCAACGTATTCGATGCATGGTTAATGTATAAGTGTTTTTTCACTTCGTCTAAAAGAATTATGGACATTAAAGAATGCTACGCAATTTTAAATGACTACGAGAATAAAGTTTTTTATAGTACTTGCATATGTTTACGATTACAAACGTGTAAAAATATAAAAAAATAAAACTTAATAAAATAAAACTATTTTTATTTTAGACTAGCTTCTGCCCGCGGCTTCGCCCGCATAAAAGGTTACTTTCCTAAAGTTTTACATTCCCTATTTTTATTTTACCCCTTAAGGGTAAATATTTTACAAAATTGTATTGTCATATTTATTTATATTTAATCAATAGCCTAAAATAAGTTTCAAGCTTCTGGGTTTAAAAATGACGATACTTCCTTACAAATTTTCATTCCCCTTTACATTCTTTTTTTTGCATTGAAAAGTAGCCTATGTCCTTTATCAGGCTCTAGACTATCTTTTTTTTTATACAACATCACCCTGCATTAAAGAAATAATCCTTGTATTGCGGGGGACTTTGTAAACATGTAATTAACGCAGACAAATTACATTCAGACTCAGAACAACAATTTGTGGGATCCACAAAGTTTTGCCCTGCGTAGGAATTGAACCCGCGGTACTGGCATTGAAGGTCGGTATCTTAACTACTAAGCCATCTGTGCAGTCACGAATTTTCGAATGTCATCATTCTCCTACTCTTATCCCAATTACTTGGGGTCGATACAATATGTACTCTTCTTTCATAGTACATATTGTAAAGTCGTTGGCAATAATTTTATGACTGGCTGATTGGGAATGTAATTGGGAATGTAATCGTTGACCAAACGGCTTCAGATGGAGTTGGCCCAGGTCGTTATAAAGCTCTTAGTCGTCTTTTACGACATCCACGAGCAAAGTAAGGGTTGGTAGTATTCGTAGCCGCTACCACACAGCTATGATTTTCGAATATATGTATTTAAAATAAAATAATTTCACAGTTTTTTATTTCTTATATTCTTCACTTGCCGTGTGGTGACGGAGTAAGAATATAATTCACCACCCCCTATCTTACCCATGGGTGATTACAAAGGGATATAAAAACGCATATAACATCTACGTGAGAGAAGGAAAACTCGAAACAAAACCCTATACCAACATGTGTGACCAGCGTGGTATAGTAGGTCAATTACCCTCCCATTATGGAGGAGGCACGAGCCCAACAGTGGGACATATATGGGTTGAGATGATGATGATGATAATGATAGATTTTTATTTCTTTTTCATTTGAGCTTCGACCTCCTTCATAGCAAGCAGAAAATTGATCTACTATACGACGCTGGCCATAATTAAACTTTATTTACTCTCGTATAAATTTTAACAGCATATTATTTCTCTTAGTCACCTTATACAACAACTACGAGCGAAATAGGAGGTAATGAAATATATTCTAACTCTGACTGAAGGTTATTAATGTAGGTGCTTAGAATATTAGTCGATTTAAATGAAAAAAACAACCACCTACATACAAGTTAGCTTCTCATTACTTTATGATAGTTTTTAAGAATTAATTATTATATTGCTTGTGAGTTTTGTAAAAGAACTAAGAGCTTTTTATATACCTAGGCTAACTACATCTGACGCCGTCTGGTCAATAATTACATTCCTAAGGAAGTTTAACATCAAACTAATGAAAGAAAAGTACATATTGCGTCGATGGATAGTATATTACTGCAGCGGCCAGCAAAACAGGGATTGATGGATAAACGTGTAAATGTGGTCCGAGGCACACATACGTAAGTCCATCAATTCCTAGTTGTGGCCAAGGCTTGTATAGTGCTTTTCTCAAATAATTCGCGGAAATTAAAACTAAGTAGAACTGTATACATGACGAACAACGAACAACATTTTTCACGTGCTAAAGGGTTCATTTGATTTTGTTTTTCAATATCAAACAAGTTTATTATTCTAGCCAGTTCGAAATTTAAATAAAACTCTGATAAGTTGCCTATTTGGTTGCCATGTTTTGAAGTAACAAATCGTTCCATTTTTAAAATACACGACAGATATGAATTTACATATATATTTATTTGGTCGCTAAAACACGACAGATATGGATTTTCATACATTTTTGGCCGGCCGCTGCTCGCATATATTTGGCCAGTACAGCAATATCGATTTATCTCGAAGAAGGTTGTCAAAATAATGTTCAAATTTCCAAGCATGTTTGAGAAAAAGTAATTTAAAAGCAGTATTTTTTTTAATAACATTCTGTATTAAGGAAATACTCCTTGTATTGCGAGGGACTTTACAAACATGCAATAAACTCAGACAAATTACACCCACAATCAGAATTACACTTTGTAAATCGCACATTTACATTTTCCGTGTGGTGTATGGAGTAAGAATACAATTCACCACCCTATCTTATCCATAGGTAACGTAAAAGACAATTAAGGAATTATAATATGCATATGGCATCTGTGCAAGAGAAGGAAAACTCGAAGTAATACACTATACCAACACGTCTGACCAGCGTGGTATAGTAAGTCAATTTTCCTCTCATTGTGGAGGAGGCCCCAGCCCAGCAGTGGAACGTATGTGGGCTGAGATGATGAGATGATGATCGCACAAAGTATTGTTTTGCGTAGGCATCTAACCAACGACACTAGCACGGAAGGTTGGTATCTGAACCACTGCGCCATCTGTACATTCGTCGCAGTATTACGATGATTAGTTTCTCTACAATACAGTATTGAAATAAACGAGTTTTCTTTACATATTAAATAATCATGTACGCTTTCCACAATTCTTATGTTTTGTATAAAAGTGACCTTAAGAGTTTAATAATAAACGTTCGTAATGAGTTTATTATTGTATAAACATTTCATATGATCTTTATCTTAAGGTTATTGGTCTTGTCGGCTTTTTTTTGTTAAGGGGTTCGCGTGCGGTGACTTCTATAGAAAAGGATAAATCTTTTCTAAGGGGGTGGAGTTATTAATATAATCGTATTTAATTGTATTCATTTCTATGTGGTAGCAGCTACGAATACTACCATCTTTTAAGTTGCTCGTGGTAGTCGTAAAAGATGACTAAGAGCCAATATACAAAGAGAAGAAGAAGAAGAATGAATAAAAAAACAAACGCGAACCCTTTAGCACGTGAAAAATGTTGTTCGTTGTTCGTCATGTAAACAGTTCTACTTAGTACTACTTAGTTTTAATTTCCTCGCATTATTTGAGAAAAGCACTATACAAGCCTTGGCCACAACTAGGTATTGATGGACTTACGTATGTGTGCCTCGGCCCACATTTACACGTTCGTCCATCAATGCCTCTTTTGTTAGCCGCTGCAGTAATGTACTATTAATTGTATATATAGTTTTAACAATGTTTATTGTCCAAAACGACACAAAAATACTATGACATTCAGATGGAAAAATATAGATATACAAGAGCCGTAGATCTCCAGAAGATTTATTAATGGTGTTTCTAAGAGGGTCTTATAGTATTATTTGATGTTTATTATTTCAACGTGTGTTTTCCGTGTGGTGACGGAATAAAAATACAATTCACCACCCCCCAATCTTACCCATACGTGACCGTGAGAAACGACTAAGGCATATAAAACGCATATATAACATCTATGCAAGAGAATAAAAACTCGAAACTAAACCCTATACCAACACGTCTGACCAGCGTGGCGTAGTAGATTAATTTTCCTCTCATTACGGAGGAAGCTAGAGCCCAACAATGGGATATACGTATATGAGCTGAGAATATTTAAACAGTTTTTTAATTTGCCCAACTGGGGTTGGTTTGGGATTTGTATTGGTAGGCAGCGGCCATGGACGGCAGTGACACTTATGATCAAGTGTGTTGTCCGCTCGTTTGCCATCATAAGCAATAAAAAAAAAATTGGCGTGCGTACAAAGTACATATATCAGAAGTGAAACTTTAGCAAACTATATTTATTTCTTATAACTGTATTTTACATAAATCAACCAATAGCGTGTACTCTCTTTGTCTCTCACCCTCTCTCTCTCTCTCTCTCTCTCTCTCTCCATCTCTCTTGGGGGGGGGGGGGGGGGGGGTCAGATAGTGGGGATGCTACGAAGAGTTGCACAAAGAGGAGACCGAGAACGTCTAATGTGTTCTATCTCATTCTCTCGCCGGCTGAATCCTACACATTTATTTGTTTATGTCTCTATGGACTTATTTTTTCGTTTCATCGAGTTTGAAATCACAACGATTCTAAAGAAGTTTCACTTCAAAAAAAGTTTTTTAATTGCCCTGCGTTTAGTGCATTTTATAGCGTTCATGGTCACACTGAAACCTTGCTTATAACATTGTATTATAAACCAATGATCCATCCATTATAGTGGAAAGTTCTCACTCAATAGTGAGACTTGAGACAGAATAAATAAGCTGAAAAGAAAAAGAAATACTTAGCTATTAATTATAATCAACCTTAACGATGTTTCCTTATGAATAATATGTGTAAGATTGGTATATATTTGGTTAATGAATTGCCGAAGGGGATGAATTTAATTATGACCCTACATCAAGGGTGAGACGCTCTGTAATTATATTTCTATACTATCAAAATATAGGTATACAAAAATAATAGTTCAGTACATCTATTAATATTAACTCTAAAATTGCTTGTCGATATCATAAAATATGGCTAAAAGTTGTACATCATTCACCTACTCTTATCCCAATTACTTGGGGTCGATACAATATGTACTCTTGTTTCATATTACATATTGTAACAGTTATTGGCAATAGTTTTATGACCAGCCGCCTGCCAGACGTCAATCCTCCTTGGGAATGTAATTTTTAACCAAACGGCATCAGATGGAGTTGGCCCAGGTCGTTATAGGTCTCTTATTCGTCTTTTACGATACCACGAGTAAAGTAAGGGTTGGTAGTATTCGTAGCCGCTACCACACAGCACATAACTAAAAGTTGTACATTGACCTTTATTTTTATCACTGGTCTGATTAATCCACCTCTCCCAATCATCATTAGGCTGACTATTGGTACTGATTCCTTAATATCCTTATCCGAGCTGATGGGTTACCCTTTTGAGAACTCTCTTTTTTTACCAGGGTATACCCTGGTATAGCAAAAGCTAGGCCGCTGCCTACCATTACAATCCCCAAACCCACCCAGCTGGGCTTCCGGCTCTCCCGCTCACCGAACAAAGCGCAATAGCACATTGCTATTACTCAGACGTCGATCTTCTGCGAGTGTGTGGTACTACCCCGGACGGACCGGTTTTGTTTCAAGTTTTCCTTCTCTCGCATAGATTTTATATGCGTTTTATATCCCTTAGTCGTCTCGTACGATCACCCACGGGTAAGATATGAGGTGATGAATTGTATTCTTACTCCGTCACCACAGGCCTTCAACATTCATACTTAAAACTCGCCTCCTAACATTACTTTCACCCCGTTTCATAGCATCTCCATAGCATGTCAACCTTTTACTCCTTAACTTTTCCTATAATATTCCTATAATATCTACTTAAATGTTAATGTAAAACATCGTTAAAAAGAAACCGAATTAATAAAAAGCTTGTGAAAAAAATAATATATTTCTCTTTATAAAATATTTACTCTTTGTAAAACCAACCCTCTGACACCCTTACACCCTAGTAGGGGTTGGAGTTATTAAGTGAATGCATCTGGGCCGGTCCAATACATACATATTAACACGGCCAAATTAAATTCCAACTTTATTTGCTTTAATTAAACGAAATACTTTCTATACGAGTTATGAGTGTGAATAATTTATTTTACAAATCTGATATTTCTTTTCGAATATGTTTTTTTTTATGTTGCTTGCTTTTTGTAGTAAGAATTTCCGACATTGTTCCGTGGGGTGACTGAGTAAGAATCCAATTACCACCATCTTACCCGTGGCTGGCATTTAAGATCAAATGCAAGAGAAAGAAAACTGGAAACAAAACTCTTTACCTACCAACACGTCTGACCAGCGTGGCATAGTAGGTCAATTTCCTTCCCATTACGGAGGAGGCTCGAGCCCAACAGTGGGACATATATGAGCTGAGATGATAATGATGATGATGAAATTAAATAATTTTTATGATATTTTATGTAATGAAATGCAGAGAAATCGCTAAATTGTTATTAATATAATAATAGTGCTTTAGTGCCCAAACGCAACAGAGCACAGACACATATATGAGCTGCGATGAAAATTTCTGTCATTTTGTTGTGTGGCCGCTGCTACCAGCAAAACGAATACTACTACTATTTACTTTGCTCGTGGATGTCGTAAAAGAGAAAAGAGCCTAGGTCAATCACACCTGATGCCGTTTGGTAAACAATTATATTCTTTTTTTTTATTATTTATTATTAGGCTAGACTTTTATACAAATGTACATGCCAGTCCCATCGTATACCAATAAATTACATACTACTTAAAACGTAAGATAGCAAACTTAATTAACTTATAGACTGCTTCAGAATTAGGTGATTGACAATATGTGATGAAACATCCCTATATCACTCACATTTACATTTAGCTGCATAATTAAATTCTCTCTAGCAGACTGAAATCTAGGGCACTCCGACAATAAGTGGATGATATCTTCTACAGTGTCACATACGTCACAATTCGGCGAAGTACTTTTTTTCATAAGATAACCAAACTTGTTGAGTGGCATGTGCCCAAACCTCGTCCACGCTACCACGACATGTTTCCTACTAAGTTTAGTGCTTATGAACCATGGAACATGAGGAGGTTCTGATACTATGGACTTATACCAAATTCCTTTCACTTTAGATCGATCATTGAAATACTCTTTCCAAAGCTCATAGCATTTATTTTTATATTCTTAAGGAGGGTGAAAGTTAGGCTGGCGGTCGATCAGAAAACTATTGCCAATGACCTTTGCAATATATAGATAATGGGTCGACCACGAGTAATTGGTATAAGATCAGTACAATGATGATGTACTTCCGTCATTTTATTATTGTTCGTTTCAAAATTTGCAAGCTACAGTGAAATTTAGATAACTCGAATATCTTGATAATCGAATAAATGTAAGTAGTCTGTTCAAAAAGAATCACGAATTTGGATTTTTTCAAAATGTATTTATTTATTCATGAATATCTTTTTTGTAACCTTCAAAGTAACCTCCCTCGGATATAATACACTTGTGCCAACGTTTTTACGAATCCTCGAAGCACTTAAAAAAAATCTAGAAGAAAAGCCGTCAAAAATTAACTAAACATTCAAAATGGCCGACCTTGTCAGCATAAGTAAGGGACATGAGTACCAACATAACGCTACAAAAAAATCAAAAATCAAATACACGTAAAATCAAATACACGTAGCCCGCGGAAATTCAAAATTCGCGATATTTTTTGAACAGACCTCGTATGTATGCGTCTTAATAATTACTTCGAGATACAAAGGATTTAATTGTTAAAATATCGACTTAAAAATATACGATATTTAAGTTGTTTTGAAAGTTTTATAAATGTATTCGTTCATTACACGTATACTGCTTATTTAGGAGTTCAACAACGTAACGACTTACTGAGGATTATAGAGTTTCGACTCGGATTGCACTGTATTTTTAACAGTCTTTCTGTGGAATTACCTCTTGAATTTCTATGCAATTTTGCTGCTTAATCAATCCTTTATAATTTTACTGGCAATAGACAAAAAATATCAAAATGGCTGTTGCATAAATTGGAGGAGAAAAAAACTATCGAGTTGACATTGGACCTGCATTCTAATGAAAATACTAATGTTCTCTCATCTCAGTTCATATATATCCCACTGTTGGGCTTGGGCCTTATCTATGGGAGGGAAATTAACCCACTATACCACGCTGGTCAGACGTGTTGGTATAGGGTTTTGGTTCGAGTTTTTCTTCTCTTACATAGATGTTATATGCGTTTTATATCCCTTAGTCGTCTTTTACGATCACGCACGGGTAAGATAGAGGGTGGTGAATTGTATTCTTACTCTGTCACCACACGGTAATGAGCTAATGTTACTTAAACAGTATCGATAATAAATGACAAATTAAAAAAAGGTTAATGCCAAAATGGCTAAAACAAATTAAAAATCAATCGAACTTGAACTGTTAATGATTGCGTGGTTCAATTTTAATTAAAAATCACGCAACGGAAAAAAGCAGAACTGATAATTTTCAAACTGGTATATGTTTATTATGACTGTGGGTGTGGTACTTCTTTTTTGAATAATAAAATAATAGTAGAATATAGTGAGTATGCGTGGTTACACCACGCATACTCACTATTGTAACTCCTATTGGTCTATACAATGGTTTACTTTTAATGATACTTAGGTTCAGGAGCGGCTCTAGCACATGCAGCGCCCGGGTGCAATTAATTACCTGGCGCCCTCTTGTATCAAAATTCGTGAAAAAATGGAATAGGTTGAAAGTTTTTGACACAAAATCAGGTAAACGCGATCGCATTATGAAGTAACAGTGAGCATGGCGACAAAGCAACCTACCCAAACCTGTCAAATAACGCACCCACTACGACTATAGATGGTTAGGCACCCGATGTGGCGCCCCCTAACACCCGGCGCCCGGGTGCACCGCACCCTCTGCACTATAGGTAAAGCCGGCCCTGCTTAGGTTTGACCTTTAAAACCCCGGGATATACCTTTGTTTTGGGACCCGTATCAAATAATTTGATAGTTATATCCCATGTCATTACGGACAAAAAAAATATTAAAATCCCTTTACTTATCCATGGCCGTTATAAAAAACACTTGAGTAATTACTAGAAGAATCGTTAACAGTCTTCTGAGAGACTTCAAAACACTAGCTGCAATTGGCAATTCGCTTGCAAAGCGTGGCGATTATTTAATTAACTAAACTAATTAACCTTCATTATCATCATCATCTTAGCTCATATATGCTGGGCTCGATCCTCCTCCAGAACAGAAGGGGCATTGATCTACGACGCTGGTCAGATGTGTTGTTATAGGATTTTGTTTAAAGTTTTCCTTAGATTGCATAAATGTTCTATCTGTATATCCTTAAGTCGTATTTTAAGACACTTATAAATTAGGGGGCAAAGAATGTAAGGTAAGGTACTTTCTGTAGCGCAGCCTTAATAAGATAATATTCTTCAGGTATAGTAGGACAATTTTTTCAATTGGAAAAGGTTAGTCTTGATTATGCCTAATATATAATAATTTATTTCCCCGAGTAACAGATATTTTAATAAAACATTTTTTACGGATTTTGTGCATTTTTTTTTATTTTTACTTGCTTAATATTTTTAATACTTCAAGGCCACCGAAGACAAAGATCGGGTACCGGTGGCCCGCTCGCACCGCGAAGAGAGGAGAGTTGTATGGTGGGTCTATGGTGTCACACGCTGCCTCTTGCGTCACCCCGGACCGACTTGGCGGGGCCACCTCCATAGTCCAACGCAATCTTCCCGTAATCGTGAACGCACAAAAATAAACGCGGGCAATTTTCTAAAAATATTTTCTTTCTTTCTGTGTTTATTCAGTTAGAGTCCACCACCTCGTGTCGGAAAATATGATTTAGGGATTAATAATATACATATAACATCTACGCAAGAGAATAAATACTGGAAATAACAACTCTTTTATCCGCCGTGGATTATTAGGTCAATTGCCCTACAAAAGTGGAGGAGGCTCGATCCTAAGGACATATATGAGGTGAAACGATAATGAGGTTTATTTAATATAGATATATATATATATATATATATATATATATATATATATATATATATATATATATATATATATATATATATATATATATATATATATATATATATATATATATATAAATAAATATATATACACATATATATATATATATATATATATATATATATATATATATATATACACACCTAGTTTTTTGTAAGTTGTATGGCCTTGTTTTATTGTGTGTTTATATTTATAAGGCTTCTAAAACATTGCAAGAAACCGTATAATGGGAATTGGCACAGAATTACTTTCTTGTATTATTGTTTCAGTTAAACTTGTTGATTTGTTCTTGGAAATATTCCATGTAAAGTTTAGTTAAAGTTTCAGGTGTTTCCGCTTATAATTTACAGCTCAACTGAAGTTCTAACGCTTGGTTACGATGTCACTTTATAGATAAAGCGCTATTGGCTAATTATACCATGATATGGGACTGCCTTAATTCTCCTATAATTGAAAAGTATATGAAGTCATAAGACCGCTTATGTGATTAGCAATCCGATAAGCGATTATCCATGCTTGTTTGTTATCGAAAAAGATTTTAATGATTTCGAATGTTTACACGAGTGTTACACTTTTGAAATAAAACTATTTATATGGATTCTAATGTATTTGTATTTGTAAAAATAAAATGAAAAAGATTTTTTTAATAAGACTGTTTTACAAAACCCTATTCCGAAATTTTCTATTTGTGGATTGTGCCGTGCTATAGCGATTCAAATTTTTAACTATTTTAAGAGTGTTATTTGAGGATTTATCATTCGTCGTCATCATCATCATCTCTGCTCATACTATAGTAAATAAATTAATAATAACTAATAATATATGATGTAATTTGGTATTTTGTTGTTATATTAAATAATTTTCTATTCTATATATCTCTATATAGTATAAATATTTTCTTGTGGTGATAAAGTAAGGATACAATAAAAACTCCCCTTTGTTCTTTAATTTCCTTAAAGATTATTAAGGGTTATAATATACATATATGTTATTTGTAGGAGAAGGAAGACTGGGAAGGAAGACTAAGAAGCTGTGTGGTAGCGGCTACGAATACTACCAACCCTTACTTTGCTCGTGGATGTCGTAAAAGACGACTAAGAGCCTTATGATGACTTGGGCCAATTCCATGTGATGCCGTTTGGTTAACAATTACATTACCACGCAGGGTTGACGTCTGGCAGGCGGCCGGTTATAAAACTATTGCCAATAACTTTTACAATATGTAATATGAAAAAAGAGTACATATTGTATCGACCCCAAGTAATTGGGACTAGAGTAGGAGAGTGATGAAATGATTAAATAATTTTCTATCCGTGTGGTGACGGAGTAAGAATACAATTCACCATCTCTCACCCGTGGGTGATCGTACGAGATGACTAAGGGATGTAAAACGCATATAACATATATATGTTATATGCGTTTGCATATGCAAGAGATGGAAAATTCGAAATAAAACTCTATACCAACACGCCTGACCAGCGTGGTATAGTAGGTCAATTTTCCTCCCACTATGGAGGAGGCTCGAGCCCAATAGTGGGACATATATGAGCTGATATGATGATGATGGTATTAAATAATTTTCACGTTTTTTTTATGTAATGAAATGCAGAGAAACCGCTAAATTATCGCGAACATAATAATAGTGCTTTAAATATGTTTTCGTTCTCCACCAAAATAAATTTGATTTCTTTTTTTAATGTGATTCAATGCTAGATAAATACTTTAATTTAAAGTTATCGCTAAAAAAAGACGACATAATGGTTTATCTAATCTTAGCATAAAATTCCTCCAAATCTCGTAAATGGCGCCTATGATTTTCATGAAATTTAGCATACAGGGAGTTCCATGGCCGATTAATCGACCTAGCTAGGTTTTGTTCATAGATAATATTGTTTTATAAGTATTTTCAGTTAATGAAAAAAATATTTCGTTGGCTAAAAACTATTTAAATATGTATATAAATTTCGACGCTATCATTAAGAATAGACATAGCTCAATTGGAATATTGAGCAGTCTAATCGAGGCAGCTCCGGATCGAATCCTTCGTTTCTTTTTTTGTTACTTTTGCCAACTTTTTTTTTCATTATTTTTTAGATTATTTTATTATATTTAAATATATCATTCAAAACACACAAATACCAAACGAAGCTTGCTCATCTAGATATTATGTATCTATCCATCCATCCATCCATCAGCCCATAAACGTCCACTGTTGGACATAGGCCTCCCCACGAGAATGGCACTCAAAACGATCCTGTGCTAACTGTATCCAGCGGTTCTCCGCGACCTTGATGATATCGTCAATCCACCTAATCGGAGGATCTTCCTACGCTGCGTCGTCCGATTCGTGGTCGCCACTCGAGAACCGTTCTGCCCCAACGGTTGTCGGTTCGTCTAGTGATGAGGCCTGCCCATTGCCACTTCAACGTGCTAATTCTTCGGGCTATGTCGCTTACACCCGTTCTTCTACGGATTTCCGTATTCCGGATTTTATCACATATTATACATACATACATATCAGCACGCCATATCCTTTGAAGGGTAGGCAGAGAGAACAGAGTGCCAGAGAACTCTATCCTTGCATACTTCACTCGCTTCTTCAACATTCATAATTCTCTTCACACACGCTCGCCGGTTTCGGAGACTCTTGACTCCACCTTCTTTCAGTACGTGACCAATCTGGTCTAGGTAGTGAGTCTCGGTCTCCCCCGGTCCACTTTCGCATTGTATATCTTCTTAACCAGACGTTCGTTCGGCATTCTTTCTACATGTCCGAACCATCGGAGCATTCCCTTTCGCATCTTTACACCTATACTCTCTTTCATACCTACTCGCTCTCTTACGTCGCCGTTACGAATGCGGTCGTTCAGCCTAACGCCACAGATTTTCCGTAGAGATCACATTTGAATCACACACTTTTGGTGAGAATTTTTACAAATAACATGTATACAAGTATATATATATATACTTGTATATATATATATATATATATATATATATATATATATATGTATATATATATATATATATATATATATATATATATATATATATATATATATATATATATATATATATATATATACTTGTATACATGTTATTTATAAAAATTCTCACCAAAAGTGGCAAATATACTAGTTATTGTAAATAAAATTGCTAAAATTTATGTTTATTAATAGATAGAGCTGTCTATAAAATGTCTGTACTACTTAAATCGAATACAGTTTAAACAAACAATACATACATCCATTTGAAAAAAAAAATTCACCGCAACGATTCATCACGTCAGCAGATTGCAAATGGATGTCATTTTTTATGCAAAACAGTTTATTAATGGGTACATATTTATGTGAAGGAGAAAAAGAAAACACTGCACGAATATTTCACCACTGTTATTAACTCCTGGGATATTTCAAAAGCGATGAGAAATTTTTGCATCAGACAATTACGTTTCAAACTAGGGTCGACGGATTTACAAACAAGATTATTTTAAATATATTATTCTTGTGCTGATGGAGTACGTATATAATTACTTTTTCTCTCTTGTGGCAGTGAAAAATGATTAAAAGATGGAAGAAGATAAGATTATACAGAAGAAAAACTTGATATAAAATGATTTACTCATCGGCCTAGTTAGTATATTGTAGTAAGACCACGCTGTTGACGTTTCTCTGTCTACAGCCGCGGGCCAGTCCGTCCGGGGTAGTACCACACTCTCGCAGAAGATCGACGTCTGTGTAATGGCAATATGCTATTGCGCTTTGTTCGATCAGTGAGAGAGCCGGAAGCCCAACCAGGGTTTGGGTATTGTGATGGCAGGCAGCGGCCTAACCTATACTTGGTATAGCAAAGGTCTATGGGTGGCAGTAACACTTGCCATCAAGTGTGCTGCTTGATCGTTTGCCACCATTAGCAATAAAAAACAAAAAGTGAAATAGACTAATTTTAATAATCTAAACGACACATAATCATATACGGAGAAGAATAAGAAGGAATATTATATTTTATTACAATGCGGAAGACCACGTCGTACTTTTTTGGATCAAATTAAAGATGTGTTGGTGAAAGGTCAGATTAAAAGTACGCGTAACCGTAGAGCATGCATTAAAACTGTAATGAGTGTAAATGAAGCGATAAAAGTATCTCAGGATCGTGGCTTGTGGTGTGCCGTATTCTCTGCCTACCTCTCTGGGAACCAGGCGTGAGGCTAAATATGTCATCATCATCAACATTCTCTTATTCTTATCCCAATTACTTGGGGTCGATACAATTTGTACTTTTCTTTCATAGTACATATTGTAAAAGTTATTGGCAATAGTTTTATGACCGACCGCCTGCCAGTTGACCAAACAGCATCAGATTGAGTTAGCCCAGGTCGTTATAAGCCTCTTAGTCGTCTTTTACAACATCCACGAGCAAATTAAGGGTTGGTAGTATTCGTAGCCGTTACCACACAGCATAAAAGACGGCTAAGATATTCCCACATAAATGTAAGAGGGGAGAATTAGAAATATTATGTGAATTATATATTTGTCTCTGATATGGAAGGCATATTATGGATAATAAATAGAAATTTATGAGTAAGTTTTACACCCAACAGTGGAAGATATATTATAAGGAGACGAAGATATAAAAAGTAATTTAATCAATAACTTGTAGTATCAAAGTTTATAAGAATCTACAATGCCTCTCGTGACTAATTGAAATTATAATCGTAAATTAATTGCCTGCTTTAATGGCGCAGGTAAATATTATTAAGAACCTACTAGCACGAGAGTTGTGTAAAGTCAAAAAAAATCTAAAAAAAATATTAGAAATCATGTGTTGGAAACTGTCATGAATACCAGTCATTCTAGATCATCATCAACGTCTTCTTGTCGATGCAATATGTACTTCTCTTTTATCGTACATATTGCAAAAGTTATTGGCAATAGTTTTATGACCTGCCGCTTGCCTGAAAACAACTCTTTTTGGGAATGTAATAATTGTTCAGATGGTATCAAATGGAGTTGGCTTAGGTCTATGTAAAACTCTTTTGAGATTTAAGACTCAATACTGGCAACATTGTCACGTATATTTATCTAATTGCCAATATTGAAAAAAAAAGAATAAAAGGGAAGGAATACGTTTAAGTTCTAAGTCTTTATATCACGAGGGACTTCAAAAATATAGAATTAATGGACACAAATTACACCTAGATATATGACATTGTTGTATAATAAGTGTGTATTTTAATACCAAATAATAATTACTTAATTGCCGTGTGGTGACGAAGTAAGAATACAATTCACCACCCCCTATCTTGCCCGTGGTTGATCTTATGAGACGACTAAGGGATATTAAACGCATATAACATCTATGCGAGAGAGGAAAACTTGAAACAAAATCCTATACCAACACGTCTTACTAGCGAGGTATATAATAGGTCAATTGCCCTCCCATTATGGAGGAGGCACGAGCCCAACAGCGGGACGTGTATGAGCTAAGATGATAATGATCAATAACGATAATACTTTTATGATATTTTTTTCCATTGTTAAGAGTTTCTATATCGTTCGCGTGACGGAAAAGAATACAATTCTTTTTTTTATAGCTAATAATGCCAAACTTTCCGTGTGATGACGGAATAAGAATACAATTCACCACCATAAATAAAACGCATATATATATATAGGTATATATATATATATATATCTTCTTCTTTTCCTTTGCCTTATCCCATTTATTTGGGGTCGGCTCTCCTCGTTCTCATGCGCCAGGACTGTCTATCCTGGGTTGTCGTTGACGTCATCTGGGCGCGCTCCAAATCCCTGGACACCGTGGACCACCAGGTAGCAGGTGGGCGTCCAACACCTCTTTTGTTATTGGGGAGGGCTAGCGCTTTTTTGACAACATGATCGTCGCCACGTCTCATGACATGTCCATACCATCTCAACCGCTGTTCCGTGAGTTTTTCCGTGATAGGCGCAACCTTGAAACTTCCTCTGATGTGTTCATTTCTCACTTTATCGAGTCTAGTTACACCTGCTGCCCATCTCAGCATTTTCATTTCATTGGTATGAACTTTCTGTTCGTGCACTTTTTTGATCGCCCAACACTCAGCACCATAAGTCAAGGCAGGTCTTATAGCCGTTTTGTATACTTTCCCTTTGGTTTTTATGGGCATGCGTTGATCACAAAGGACTCCTGTTAAGGCACGCCATCTTTGCCATGCAACGTTGATGCGATGGTTGACATCAAGATCGATGTTTGCATCTGATGTAAGCACTGACCCAAGATACTTAAATTGTGACACCTTTGGAAGTGGTGTTCCCCCCAGACGTATACGTGAGCCTTGCGTATCGGGCTGGTACAGACATTCTAAATGCTCAGTTTTACTTCTGCTGATTCTTAGACCGTTACTCTCCAAAGCATTTCTCCAGGCTTCCAGGGTTATCTCCAGATTTTGTGCACACTTGTCCACAAGCACCACATCGTCAGCGTACAGAAGGCACCAAGGAAGAGGTGACTGAATATCTCTGGTGAGAAAGTCCATTACGAGGTTGAAAAGTAAAGGACTCAATGCCGAGCCCTGATGCACCCCCACGCTCACCTCAAATGACTCGCTGACTCCCGCTGGACTTCTTACTCTAGTATTGATACTATCGTACATATCTTGGACAGTTTTGATGAGAAGTTCAGGTACTCCTTTCGTTCTCATAACATGCCAGACTAGCCTTCTAGGTACTCGATCAAACGCTTTCTCTAAGTCTATGAAAACAAGGTGCAGGTTTTCTCGGTTGGAACGATGTTTTTCCATTAATATTCTGATCGTCTGGATAGCATCGGATGTTGATTTTCCAGCACTGAAACCAAACTGATTGTCCGATATGGATACTATGGCTACGAGGCGCTGGTTTATTATCCTTTCCCATATTTTTAAAGTGTGAGATGTCAGCTTAATGCCCCTGTAATTTCCACATGAGCCGACATCACCCTTGTTCTTGAAAAATGGTACTAGGAAACTCAGGCGCCAGGAGTTCGGGATATTCATGGTCGTCAGTATCACGTTGAACAGCTTTGTGAGCCATTTCCATCCGGTAGGGCCCGCCATCTTCCAAAGATCTGCTGGAATCTCGTCCGGGCCAACAGCCTTATGGTTTTTCATTTTGCTTATTGCCATTTGGACTTCATCTATAGTGATTTCAGGTATAGGCCCGAGAACTGGTGCAGCGTGTTGTAGTTGCTGGCTGGGAAACTCCTCGTTCAACAGCTCCTTGTAATACTGCTTCCATCTATTGTTAATATCTGTATTTGATGTCAACAGCTGTCCGTTAGCGCTACGAATGTATTTATTCATTTTTATGTCCATCGTAGACTTGTTACGCTGCTTCGCAATTTTAAATACCTCATTATCGGTTTTGGCATCATCGAGTCTACGGTAGAAATTTTCTTTCGACTTTGCTATTGATTGGGCCACTATCCGTTTCACCGATTTTTTAGCATTTTTGTAGGCTGTCCGGTCCTCGTCGATTTTTGTCAGTTGCCACTTCTTGAAAAGTTCTCTTTTAGTGCTGATTTCTTGTCTAACTTCCTCGTTCCACCATGTGGGATCTTTGTTCGTACTTACTCCACCTTTAGCGACTCCCAAGATATTAGTTGCTTTCTCCTTACAAGTTCTTTCAAAGTTAGACCACATAAGTTCAGCACTTGAGTCGTCTGTGACATCATTTGCTAGGTAAGCTCTTAGAATTCCTACAAGTTCTTCGCCCTTCTTCGTATAAAGCAGGCGCCATTTAATTTTTGGAGTTCTGTCCTCGTGTATTTTAATAGGTCTTGGTAGCAGGAAGTTTGACACTAATAACCGGTGTTGTGATGTAAGCTCCTCTCCCGGGATTACTTTGCAATCCTTGAAACACTTCAGTGACTCTCTTTGGCAAATTATAAAATCTATTTGAGTACAATTTCCTGAGCTCTTAAAGGTAATTAGATGTTCTGATTTCTTTTGGAAAAAGGAGTTCACAATAACAAGACCATGTCTCAAACAGAAATCTAGTATAGTTTTGCCCTCTTTGTTCTCCGTTCCATACCCAAATCCACCGTGAACTCCCCGATAGGTGTCGGATTTTGCCCCGATGTGTCCATTCAGGTCTCCGCCAATAAACTTCGTTTCCTCTACGGGGATGAGGCCTATAAGGTCATCAAAGTCATCCCAAAAATGCGATTTCTCACCCTCTGAACATCCGGATTGAGGGGCATACGCACAGATGATATTTAGAGGTTTTTGTCCGTCCAAGGCAAGTTTTACTGCCATGAGGCGATCGCTTTTCCTATCGACATTTATTACGCGTTGCTTTAAATTGCCATCTAGAATGATACCCACACCATTCTGAGAGTTGTTAATGCCGTGGTACAACAGTTGATACCCTAGTCCGATGTCCCTGGATTTGGAGCCCTTCCATTTCGTCTCCTGGATACAGCATGCGTTTATTTCTCTTCTATCCAAAACTTTTGCTAGTTCTTGGCTTCTTCCTGTAAGGGTGCCTAGGTTCCAGGTAGCAAATCTTAGCTTGGTTTTAGATATGCGTTCTACATGTTTACTTTTTATATCTATATGTTTACTTTTTAGTTCGTCGCTTCGGGGGAACGCCCTAGCATTTTCTTCTTTACTCGCCTTTGTATCGCATTCGATCAATCTTACGTCGCTTTTGGGGTACGCCCTAGCTGTTATGCCTTTTTCTGAATATTTGTGTTTCATGATTTTGAGGAGAATTTTAATTTGGCTGATGTGTTTTACGGCCGGTTGCCACCTGACACCAAGGTTGTCATCTTGCTCCAAGATGTGAGTGCCGCCGTTGGCCCGTCGAGGGCTCTTCCGCCGCCAACTCTACTGCATACTCCAACCCAAGCACGCAGCACTGTCTACGACCTTACTTCCAAATATGTCCGAAGAGCTCGTAGCAGGGATTTGTTATCGAAGTTTTCATCTCCGGCCTGTTGGTCCGCGGGAGCTATTTTATTTCACTCCAACCCTTCGGGTGACACTTGTACGACACCCGACGGGGTTCCCCTATCCGCCACCTGGGGACGCGTTCTCTAGGGGTGAGGCTCCCCCGAGAATATATATATATATATATATATATATATATATATATATATATATATATATATATATATATATATATATATATATATATATATATATATATATATATATATATATACCTATATATATATATATATATATATATAACCTCTATGCGAGAGAAGGGCAACTCAAAACAAAACCCTATACCAACACGTCTGACCTGCATGGTATAGTAGGTTAATTTCCCTCCTATTATGGAGGAGGCCCGAGCCCAACAGTGAAACATTTATGGGCTGTGATGATGATGAATGCCAAACGAGCAAACAGCATACCTAATGGCTGGGACGTGGCCGCTGCGCCAAACGTTGGGGACGTCAAAGTCGCATGCCCAAAAGGCGACCCTTTGGCATCCCAAAATAGACGAGGTAGTGAGGCGCTGTTGGTTTTTAGTCGGTATACCTACGCCATCTTGCGTCGGCGTGTCGTACATACATCGAACGAAGCGCAAGAGCATATTGTCACTGCTCAAACGTCGATCTTCTGCGAGAGCGTGGTACTATCTTGGACAGACCGGTCCGCGGCTGTAGACAAAGAACTGTCAACAGTGTGTTCCTATTATTACCAAACTCCCTCTCGTGCTCCTGGGTGGCGTTAAAGATGACCAAGGGAATTTATATGCAGATAATATCTATGCATAAGTATGGAAAACTAAAACCCAATACTAAGATTGACGTGGTATATTAGATCAATTTCGCTCTCATTGTGGAAGAGGCTTGAATCCGGTAGGGGGATGTATATAAAATGAGATGATGATAACGAAATCTGATAATAAAATTATATGATGATGAATTTCGAATACAATTTATTACTATCACTGCTTTTCTTGTTCGACTCATAAAAACCGGCTGAGAGATCTCCAGAAAAAAGGAATAGGGGCACTCTCTGAAACTTATAATATCAACGAACCCGCTTCGTCAACCCAGGTGCTAAATAAAACGATTAAGGCCTTGATGGATGGAGGGATGGATGGAAAACCCTATCATTCCCTACGTTCTCATTGAACCAAATACAATACTTAATGAGAAAGTTTTGTATGGTTGTATTATCAGAGCAATTAGACAATAGGCAGTTAGAAAACTACTTTTTGTTATTTTTGCATTTTCTGTGTTTTTTTTTTTACTATGAAATGATGGTCTTTATCTTAACTTTTATGTAGAATAGAGTTGATATTAATTACTTTCTTTCTTCATTATGCTTTAACAAGTCTAATGAACAAGTTGCTTTAGATAATTTATTACTGGAATAGGTCAATAAATTATATATTTATGATTCATTCGCATTTAATATTATATATGCTAATATCTTGCTTGTTTGCTATATTTTTACGCCTAAACCACTAAACCGATTATGAAAATTATTTCACCAATGGCAAGCTATATTATTAAAAAGTAATATATTATATTTTATTCGCCGATTTCCATGGCAAAAGGGCTTAAATTGCAGGATTATGAAATGAAACTATTTTTTAAAGATTTAATCGCTTTTTTCGATGTTTCGAATACTTCAATTCGATGTTTCTTTTTCATGAATGTAAAAGTGTTTTATTCTTCGAAAAATCAAAAAGATATGCTATAAAACCCGTCAAAATAGTAGTATTTTATACTGTTTTTATAGAAATGTCCTGCACTAAAAAAAAATTAAATAATGTGACAGACCATTCTTACATTTAATGTCTTGGGTATGTCTATGGGTATAAATTGATTCATTACGTGGATACGAGATGGCGTTAGTAAAATGATGTCATTTTCTGAATCGCGATGTCAAGATTCTCTGAAGCGTGATCTCTTCGCCTAGCATTAAGTTCATCGGTTAAGAAATTCAGATCAGATCATAACTGGTCCATCAATTTTTCACTTCAGAAGAAATCCAAGCTACCGTGAAGAGTAGTTAGCATGTGGTAGCTGCGTCCTAATTGGAACAGCTCACTGGGACTCTCTACGAGTATTGCGCTGCATTCGCTGCCTACGTCCTAATTGGAATAGGTACGTGAATAAGTTCTTCGTCTATTCTTATCATAGACAATAATTATTCTCTGTAACGCTAACGTTGTCTATTCAAAATACAAAGTACTACAAGTACCCGCTCGTCGTTTCATTCGTCGCTGCGAACCTCCGTGCCGCTACATCGTATTACAATAATCATTTCGAAGCTGGCATAGTAATTTGAATTCTGAACTCTCATACCCCATTATTGTCGACTCTATTCCCATGCACGACAATTAAATTTACTACCCGCAAATTGATTTGATCTGTTCTGCTGGGTGTAGTTTTTTTATTTCTTAGCTTGGAGTACTATCTAAAAATGTTGCACTGTAAATAAGGAATATAAATCGTTTCATTAAAAATTTTTTTAATTACAAAATTAATTCTCCATAATTTTTTAAACATAATCGTATTAGGAGCACCTTTGTAGCTTAATTAGTGTCCATAGATTTTTTTTTACACGAAATCATCATCTAATCTCTGTTATCAAAAATGATTGAGACAATATGAGAGACTCCATAATGACTGTCATAAATCTTCATGACATTTGAATATGAAGGTCTAAAATGCTCTCAGATTTTACTTATTTTGAAGTATAGCTACAGAACTTTATGTTATACAAGCTTTGTGAAATTCGTTTAAAATCGGTATTAATTATTGATGCAACGGAATTATTACAACGGAAACAGAAACGGATGCAGAAGCGGAAGTGTTAATACTATTGTATTTGTCATTTGCCATCGCAAAAGCTTATAATTTTAAATGCAATTTTTTGAAGACATATATTTTTAATATTAAGACTTGCCAAGTTATATTTTATGAAAAGTGTTTTATACGTAATAATTTAAATGGTGGATTCCAATGTTTATAATAGTGAATTAATGATTCATAATGATATAAGTCGGATTTTATTATCATCTTAAACATCGACAGATGCCGCTCAACGGTATAAAACGTGTGAAAACATTAACGGATGTCAAGAAATGTGCATAATTTCCGTAGCTACGAAATCAAAATCAGATATCAATTGTATCACTAGTAATTAATAACAAAATGCTAAAGTCAGACAAGTAAAAAATTCATGGCGTGAAATCAAACTCCTAGACGTGGAGTTTTATAGAGCTCTATAATCGTTAACGATACTACCGAATATCATCATCATCATCATGATACTATCGGATATCCGAAATTATAGCAGTTATAGCAGCGAAGCAGTTATAAAAGCAACGATAAATTTCGGAAGATCGATTAATATCTGTATGAAACATCAGGACAAGTTTTATTTCAACCAACCGAATTAGCAGACTTTGCCAATGGAAATAATACGTTAATCACCATAATTAACATTTTAATTTTACAATTCCTTAAATTTCAATATCCGTAAATGAAACTATGCAAATCTATCCCATAATCCGAAACAATTACAAATTTCTAACCGTATCTGTAGCCGCTATAGTGCTCTTCTAATATCCGAATCCGTTTCGGATCTGAAGTTTCATAATTTATTTTTATTGCTTATGGTGGCAAACGAGCAAGCAGTACACCTGATGGTAATAATACTGCCGCCTATGAACCTTTACAATACCAGAGATACAGCCAGGCCTCTGCCTCCCAATGAAAAGTCTAAAATCCATCTAGAAATTTGGGCTATCGGCCTCAAATCGAAACGCAACCGCACATTACCATTACATACTCGTACATTCTGCGAGAGTGGGGTACTACCCCGGTCGGACCGGCTCGCGGCTCTAGACAGAATACTGTCAACAGCGTGGTCGTACCACTATTAATATATCCATAGCATCTCTTACTTCTACGTAAAAATCTATTCGTATATTTGGCTATCGCTGTAAACTTTTTTAATTGCTATTTTCCAAAAAAATATTATCTACTGTCAGCCCTACTTGAATACGAACATTAAACCACTAACGTTTGAAAAATAGATCTGCTTTTAAAATTAATGCAACGTTTTAATTTGTTTGGTTAATACCTTATGGATTTATGGATTTTTTAAATATTTTGGGGCTGAATTGAAAGAAATTTACCGTATCGTTGTACAGTCGTATAATACTGCCGAATAAAGTGGATTCTATTCGGCAACTTTATATAAATGTTGGGTTAGTGGGTTGATATTTATATATTAAATAGGTGTGCTAATTGTAATCGTTTTAAAATAATATACAGTGATTATTATTTAAATGTTTTTGATAATAGATTTATTTTATCATAGTCTTGCATTTTTTTCCGTGCGGTGACGGAGTAAGAATACAATTCACCACCCATCTTACTCATGAGTGATCATACGAGACGACTAAGGGATATAAAACGCATATAACATCTATGCAAGAGAACACTCGAAACAAAACCCCATACCAACACGTCTGACCAGCGTGGTCAGACGTGTTGGTATAGTAGATCAATTATCCTTCCATTAAGAAGGAGGTCTGAGCCCAACAGTGGGACATGTATGGGCTGAGATGAAATCTTGCACTTATCGTAAGTACTTGGGGTCGATGCAATACGTACCTATTCCACTTTCGTTTTAAATTTTGGAAACTTTATTGTCAATAGTTTTATGACCGGCCGCCTGCCTGACGTCAACACTCTTTGGGAATGTATTTGTTGACCAAATCGCTTCAGGTACGACACGACACATATTAGAGGAAGTTTAAAAAGTTGCGCCAGTGACAGAAAAATTAAGGAGTGAACGGTTGACATGGTATGGACATGTGATGAGGCGGGATAAAAGTAATGTTGTAAGGTAAATTTTAAGTATGAATGTTGAAGGCTTTAGGGGTAAAGGAAGACCAATGAAAAGATAGATGGACTGCATGAGGTATGACATGGATAGACAGGGAATAACTACAGAGATGACGTTTGATAGGATTGTATGGAAGAAGATGACATATTGCGTTGATCCCAAATAATTGGAATAAGAGCAAAATGATGATGATGATGAGTCGTCTTTTACGACAACCAAAAAGAATGTAAGGGCTAGTAGTATTCGTAGCCGTTATCACACAGTATTAAATGTCGTCTTGTGATAGCGGCTACTTTAAATATCAGCTTTATAATAAGTCGCTTAGAGTACTTATGAAGAGTACATAGTACATATTTGGAATTTTTCTACGTGATACAATCCAGATTACAGAAATCCGTAAAAGAATGTAACTGATATAGCCCGAAAAGCTCTGTCACGTTGAAGTGGCACCTGAACTGATAACTGCTGGAGAAGAAAGGTTAGAATACAATTCTCCACTCCCCTTTTTATTCATGGGTGCCTATTCTTGGGTTGTAAAAGACGACTAAAAAATGTAAACAGATAACATCTATGCACGAAGGAAAACTTGAAATGAAACGCTATATCATCCGGTCTGATTAACATGGATAGTAGGCTAATTTCCCTCCCAATACAGAGCTCCTCATGCAGCATGAGTTATAATGAAGATGAGGTCAAGATTTTATTCTACACTACTAGATGTAGGGCTCTCACGTAGATCGCCAAAAACCCCGAATATTTGAGGTGGTTAAGGTCATAATTACAGTGGACTGTAATACGTTTCATATAAGTCTTAGATAATTTTTACTTTTCCTACAGGTAAGTAAGGAGTAGTGAGAATTGTATTCATATATCATCATCATACAGAGAGTATATAATTATAGAAAGTGATGTCAAAAAGTAAGAAGAGAGATATTATGTTCCTATGTCCACTTTTACACATGTAGTATAGCTACGAATACAACCAACCCTTATTTAACTCGTAGATGTCGTAAAAAATTACCAAGACCAATTACCGTTTTTCATTTCGTAATCGGGTTTTATAAATAATTAAGCATATTAAATGCTAAATTTCAGTAATTTAAATAACAAGGTTGTGTCATCGTTTAATACAATTCTAACTGTAAAGTTTAAAGAAAAGTACATATTGCGTCAACCAAAACTAATTGAGATAATGAAGATGATGTCCATTTCTATCCTACCTAAAATTTAATCAACACTTAAGCTGATATATATATATATATATATATATATATATATATATATATATATATATATATATATATATATTTATATATATATATATATATATATATATATATATATATATATATATATATTTATATATATATATATATATATATATATATATATATATATATATATATATATATATATATATATATATTTATATATATATATATATATATATATTTATATATATATATATATATATATATATATATATATATATATATATATATATATATATATATAACACATAGATAATATTAATAACATGTGTTATTTATATCGCCTTATATATTAGGATAAAGTTTCAATTTTATTTAAACATTACATAAATAAAAAAAATAAGGTTATTATTTAAAATTTCTTGTTGCTTTCGTCAATGACTCCCATTGACAAAAGTGGGCGTTAGACCATACCATATCATACTGTTATTTCAAATTAATTATCTGTCATATCTATAGAAAAGAATAATATGTAAATATGGTTAAAATGAAAGTATAAATTAGTAACGTTAGCATTACAACATAAAACTGTTTGATTGATTGCACAGATGGCGTAATGGTTGGATATTTCGTTTGAGTGCCGTGGGTTCGATTCCTATGTTTGTAAAGTCCCCGCAATACAAAGATCATTTCCTTAAGTAGGGTGGTGTCTCAAGAAAAATAAATATAATTTTATATATATATATATATATATATATATATATATATATATACATATATATATATACATATATATATATATATGTATTGTACGTATACATGGAAAACTTGACATAAAACTCTACTCTATCTTAATTCGTTTAACCTTTTTTTTTATTGCTCATGGTGGTAAACGAACAAGCAGCAGATTGTAAGAGTTACTGCCGCTCATGGCCCTTTCCAATATCAAAGGTACAATTAGGCTGCTGCTTATCCGCTTCAAATCCTGTGAAAACTACAAATAATGTAGCCCTGCCTTTCCAATGTTGACCAGACGGCATCAGATGTAGTCAATATTTAAGCTCTTAATCGTCTTTTACGACACCCATGAGCGATATAAGGTTTGGTAATATTCGTAGCCCGATAGCAGTACAGAATCCGATTAGTAATTATCTCTAATAGTGGTAGAACCACGCTGTTGATAGATTTCTGTCTACAGCCGCGGGCCGGTCCGTTCGGGGTAGTACCATACTCTTGCAGAAGATCTACGTCTGAGTAGTGGCAATGTGCTATTGGGCTTCGTTCGGTCAGCGACAGAGCCGGCAGCCCAACTGGGTGGGTTTGGCGATTTTATTGGTAGGCAGCAGCCTAAGCTATACCCTTGGTATTGCAAAGGTCCATGGGTGGCAGTGACACTTACCATCAGGTGTGCTGCTTGCTCGTTTACCACCATAAGCAATAAAAAAATAGTGGTTATTATCTTTAAAAAAAGTTTTGTATTACATGTATAA
Organism: Lymantria monacha; assembly: GCA_905163515.2. NCBI lineage: Eukaryota > Metazoa > Arthropoda > Insecta > Lepidoptera > Erebidae > Lymantria > Lymantria monacha. Next base: position 18,214,907 of record LR991107.1, on the reverse strand, counting down.
AAAATCATTTCATCATCATCATCATTCTCCTGCTCTTGTCCCAATTGCTTGAGTCGACGTAATATGGTACTATTACGTCGACCCCTCTTCCATACATATTGTAAAGGTTATTGGCAATAGTTTTGTGACTGGCCGCCTGCCAGACATCAACCGTCCTTGGGAATGCAATTGCTGACCAAATTGCATCAGGTAGTATTGGCCTAGGTTGATATAAGGCTTTTCGTCGTCTTTTATGACATCCACAAGCAAAGTAAGGGTTGATAGTATTCGTAGCCGTGCAGTAAAAAATGCCCTACCATGCAGTAAAAATATAAAATTATAAAAGTAATTTATCAAACAATTTATATAACAGGTAGAACTTGACGTCAGCCCGTGATATGACCGAGTGACTGGCTCTCCAGCGAGCGCTCTAAACTGTGACCTACATCGGTCTCTAAGTTAATTGGTGAACCAGCTTGCTACCGTTAATTTCGTTATTCCTGGGCTTTTAGTAGACGGGTCGATTGAATCGTTTGCAGTAGTTTTATATACCTAACACTTAATTGGGTCAAACAAGGTGACTTCAAAGGGAATGGGTTCTGGTATTTGTTGATATTAATCAACAATTTTCTAATTGTTACATAAAATTTAGATATCTGCCCTGCCAAATATTGCCTTCAACTCCATGCAGGACAATAATTCAATCGACAAATTGTATTTTATTGCGGGGGACTTTACAAACATATAATTAATGGACACAAATTAGACTTAAATTATTAATACGGTATCAGAAGAATTTATAAATTGCACAAAGTATTGTCTTTTTTTTGTTTTTGGGGGGTGGGTTACGGTCGGCGCACTCCTCGTACCACTCCGACCAGGGTGACAGAGGGGCGTAAGCACGCATACCCGTAACCCACCCGTGAACCTCGCCTTCGCCGTTGGAGCGGCCACCGGAGTAGCGTGAACTTGTCGTCAGTGGCCGGCCCGACGGAATACCACCTGAGGGGTTCCCTCTCCTTAAGCGACGTCCAGGGGGGAGGACGTCAGTCCCTCCTCGCGCAGTCAGCCCACGGCCTCAGCTAAGCCGGCATCAGGCGCAGGTAATCGCGCCTACGCCGCCCCAGTCGCCGGCGGCGGCTCGCGTCGTCGAGGAGACCCTCCTCGCGCACGCGGTCCACCGCCTCCTTCCGCGAGACTACTGTCTCGCAGAAGGCTGCGACCGCGTCCCAGTTCCTGACGCTGTCGAGCATCACCCTGGCGATGGTCGGCAGCGTCAGGTCGGCACAGATGATTGCGACGAGTTCACGGCGCTGCTCTGCCCAAGCGGCACAAGCCTCGAGGTGGTGGCAGGACGGTGTATTCTCCCTCCTGACGACCGTGTGCAGATATTTGGCGAAGCATCCATGCCCCCTTAAAACCTGCACCAGTCGAAAGGAGAGCACCCCGTGCCGCTGTTTCAACCACTGCATCAGCACTGGCCAGAAGGCCTCCACGATCCACACACCGAACCGAGGCCTCTCCAGCCGGACTGCCCAACGGGCAACGACGTCTCGGCGGGCGTCGACGCGCCAGGCGGTGAGCTTCCTCAATGAGACCACACCGCCCTCCGTTCGCACCCCCGACACCCGCCGATACAAATCGGCGAGCATTTCCGCCTCCACAAAGTATTGTCTTACGAGGGAATCGATTTTATGACACCCAGCATGAAAGATCGGTATCACAACCACTAGCCATCTATGAAGTCGTGAAATATATTATATATTTGGTGGAATTAGGCAATACATGCCGGCAATCCATTATTATTTTAAAGGAAGGAAGACCCACCACTTGCCCACGGTTAATCAATATACCGCACACTTCAAGAAAGGTAGGAATATCGGATACGATCAAGGTGGAATAGGATATAAGGAAATCTTACTCCTGTGGTGAGCAGTATACAATCGCGTGTTCGCATTATTCTGCAAAAATGCGAATAATAATTCGACATGTGTTTCGCCTTTAAACGAGGCATTCTCAAGACGGTTTGGCTTCAAATGCGCCTTCCTTTCTTTCATTATCTCTTAGCTAAACATCATCTATATACATAAGCGTAATTTGGAAAAGTGTTTTCCTTGCACTCCAACATAAAGCACACCTACAGTTTTCGATGTTCCCACAAATGCTACTGATCTACTTCGCTCATTATAGCTATGCGTCATGTTGCTTATTGGCGAATTTATCAATTTTGCTTTACATCTCTCGGTTTGCGTCGGAGGGAATTAGATATTTTTCAACTGCTCCTGTCCTTCTTGTTTATTTAAAATCTGTTACAAGTTCCAAAACAAAAACATTTCCCAAGGTCTAAGATCCTGGAGAGTAATCCTGGCGTACAAAATGAAGTTACAGTGGTGAATATTTGTAATGAAATTAGCACCAAAAAAAAGACAAAACATTTTGACAACAAAGTTATCACGGTTATTAATATTTTATTAAAGAAACGGCCTCTAACGTTATTTGCATTTCTTATTTGCTCTTACAAGCTTTACTAAATTAGTATTCCAGTCAAATTTTTCTTTAAAAATATATAATGTCGAAGAAACAATTTATTTTTTATACCTAAGAGCAACCGTGCATTAGGCCGTTAGACCGCGCGAATATGACCTTGTTAACTCGTTTAAAATAAGCAAGATTATTGGACAATCACGTATAAGTGATGCATGTAGCGACTGGATACGAATACAATTATCGTCCCTCCTTACTTGGCCGTAGAAGTCCTCAAAATAGACTAAGGTATTCATTCATTTCGTAATCGGATTTTATAAATAATTAAGCATATTAAATGCTAAATTTCAGTAATTTAAATAACAAGGTTGTGTCATCGTTTAATACAATTCTAACTGTAAAGCTTTAAGTATTAAGCCTATAACAATGTGTGAACATTGTCGGGTAGATAGCATACCGTCACCTTAAGACGTAAATATAATACGAAGTGAAATTTGCATGTCCTACAATTAGTCACGGTGGTGTAGTGGCAGCACGATTGGGCCGGAATCCCAATAGGCGCGGGTTCAAATCCCGCTTGTGACATCATTTTTCATTTCGTAATCGGCTTTTATAGACTAAGGTATTACCAGGAGAATCAAATCAAATCAAACTAGTAGTAGTAGACGACAGTGTTGACGATGTTCTGTCTACAACCGCAGTCCGTCCGGGTTAGTACCATACTTTCGCAAAAGTCAAGGTTTGAGAGGAGGCAATGTGCTATTGGGCTTCGTTCGATGAGAAAGAAAGCCCGAAACCTAACGTGGGTGGATTTTGGTTGGATGACAGCTATACTCCTAGAGTTGCAAGAAAAAATGGTCTAGCTATACTCTTAGTGTTGCAATATCAGGGATGATAACATTTACCATCAAGTATGTTGCTTGCTCGTTCGCCACCATAAATAATAATAATATGTTTTAAAATGACTATGAGGGCAAATACATATAAATTTTACATTTCAATTGAAATTCATCTAATAATACCACCAAGCATGGAGTTAATCACCACACAAGAAATAAGAAGAAAACACAAGAAATAAATCACACCATTATCATCATAACTACATCACAGAGGACAACAACATCTGTAGAAGGGTTTCACTAATAACAAGACCACCAGCGCCAAGAAGAAACCCCAAAAAGACATGTAGTCACTTAACATCTATGACACATGAATTGCGCTCTTAAAGCTTTAACCAACTGTTATAAAGCCACTTTAAGAAAATTAATTTTGTAAATAAACCACCATAAAAATTAAACTAAACATAAAAAGAGCACGGACAAAAAGTCTGTGGAATAACTTAAAATAAATAATAATAATAATAATAATAATACCACCAAAACGAAACGCAGTCGTAAACTGAGAAGATGCAATATCGAACTAGTTAGCTCGTCATTTTTTAAGTTACTTCTTTTAAATAAAACTATAGAAATGAAACATGTTTAGTTATATTCATTCTTAAGGAGAGTTGACGTCTGGCAGGCGGCTGGTGATAAAACTATTGCCAATAACTTTTGCAATATTTACGATGGAAGAAGAGCACATATTGCTTCGAATTTAAGCAATTAGGATAAGAACAGGATGCTGATGATTGGAAGTTAATTTGGATCGCGCGTCTGAACCGCCTATTATGTGGAAACTTAAATTTAATTACAGCCCTCCACTTGGGTATTAGGGTTGACACCGTTTATAGTTGAGTCCAACTACGTCTAAAACAGCTGGCGTCGAATTAGAATTATGTTCACCTAACGTCGAATTGGAATTTATTTTTTCAAATATTGTCCATTGATTTGGGTATGTTTGAACAGAGACTATAGAGGTAGTGATTACTCATATTCCAAAGATAATATATACACTAATAAAGGGAGCCGAAGCTACTGAAACTAGAAACACGTGGAAAGCCATGTTTCAGCATTTTAATTTTTTTTTAACATAACATCCTGCGCTAAGGTATAATATATCAAAATAATATACATACTATGAAATTTTATATCTTATAAAAATCTATAAAAAAGTCCATGATGTTTTATACCCTAAGAGTAACTCCCAGGTAATCAAAATGTTTATTTTTACATATAATGAAAAATAATGGATTATTTATGAACTTATTTTTACCATTACTGTATTAGTCATCCCTCCTTTTCCGTGTAGTGACGGAGCAAGAATACAATTCACCCCCACTTATCTTACCCGTGGGTGATCGTAAGAGACGACTAAGGGATATATTATGCATATAACATCTATGCAAGAGAAGGAAAAATCCTATACCAACACATCTGACCAGCGTGGTAAAGTGGGTCAATTTCCCTTCCCTTAGAGAGGAGGCTCGAGCCCAGCAGTGGGACATATATAAGCTGAGAAGATGAGATGATGATGATTAGTCCTTAACCAATTAGATACATCATCATTTTCCTACTCTTATCCCAATTACTTGGGGTCGATACAATATGTACTCTTCTTTCATAGTACATATTGTAAAAGTTATAGGCAGTTTAGTTTTATGTCCGGCCACCTGCCAGGTGTCAACCCTCCTTGGGAATGTAATTGTTGACCAAACGACCAATTAGTAAGTATTAACTATAGTGAAATGATTCTCTCTCTCTAGTATTCAAACCACGATATAATATAATCTTAAATGCAAAAAGATTATGACTGGACCAGATCCAACAAGCAGCCACCTGACATATATTTTAATATCGCTCTCAAATTATTTTAATCAAAGTCAGCATGTTTATAAAACTGTTAAGATCTCTGCTGACTAAAGAAGCACACTTTAAGATAAGAATTTAACGAGGGAATCGATTGATCATTATAATATTGCTAACGTTGATATGATTTCAAGATTTATAGATATAGTACTATTTTTTTGTATTCGAACCTCGTTGTTCTGCTTGCTATAATAAAGTTAAGTCCCCCTAAGTTAAGAGTAAAAATAGGTAATGATGTACTAGAGCAAGTGGATGAATTTGTATATCTTGTATGTGGATTTAGCCGAGATGGAAGGTACACCACTGATATAGAGCGAAGAGTGAATGCGGAAAATAGAGTGAACGGAGCGTTGGGACAACTTCTCGGTCCACCACCACCACCTCAGCCAGAAGGCACGTGTAGCAATACATAACGCAGTGCTTGTGCCAACATTACTATATGGAAGTGAGAGTTGGGTATGCAGAAAAGAGAATGAAAGCAAAGATGCGGTCGAAATGCGATCTCTGCGGAAAATCTGTGGAGTTAGGCTGACCGATCGCATTCGTAACGATGACGTAAGAGACGTGAAAGAGAGTATTGGTGTAAAGATGCGAAAGGGAATGCTCGGATGGTTCGGACATGTGGAAAAAATGCCAAACGAACATCTGGTTAAGAAGATATACGATGCGAGAGTCGAAGGATGTAGGTACCGGAGGAGACCGAGACTCACCTACCTAGACCAGATTGGTCATGTACTGAAGGAAGGTGGAGTCAAGAGTCTCCGAAACCGGCAAGCGTGTATGAAGAGAATTATGAATGTTGAGGAAGCGAGTGAAGTACGCAAGGATAGAGTTCTCTAGCACTCTGTTCTCTCTGCCTACCCTGCAAGGGATATGGCGTAATGATATGTATGTATGTATATATGTATATATATATCACTGTGTGGTAGCGGTTACGAGCACTACCAACCCTTTCTTTGCTCGTGGGTGTCGTAAAAGACGACTAAGAGCTCCATATCGACCTGGGCCAACGCCACCTGATGCTGTTTAGTCAACAATTACGAGTACATTCCCAAGGAGGGTTGACGTCTGGCAGGCGGCCGATCATAAAACTATTGACAATAACTTTTACAATATGTACTATGAAAGAAGAGGGCATATTGTATCGACCACAAGTAATTGGGATAAGAGTAGGAGAATGATGATTACATATTATAGAACAAAGTCACCACCGTTGTACGGTTAGATCTTTTAAATTATGCAACTAACCTTTTACGATATTAACGAGCAAAGTAAGGGTTGGTAGTATTCGTAGCAGCTACCACACAGCCCTGTTCTGTACTACGTATAGATATAAAAGTCTATAAAATAGGTAAAATTATTCTTAAGCTGTCATATCCGTGGTTCTGTGTTGCTACGCTTATTGTAGCTGCACATCCTTTTCTTTATTGGCTAATTGGATAATATTGCTTCATGTTTACCGCTATGTGTTGAAGGAAACTGGAATTTTCCAACTCCTTGTTGTTTTTTTGTAATTATATTTATTGCGGATTAAAAGGCAATTAAAAGTGTTTACTAATAATTTATAAGCTTATTAACGTCTCCCTATTAGATCTGAGTATCCTCCTATATAGAAGGGCAATTAACTTACTATAACAATGCTGGACAGATGTATTGGTAAAATGTTATATTTCGAGTTTTCCTTCTGTTGCATACATGTTATACGCCTATATTATGTCTCTTAGTCAACTTTTCCGATACCCACGACCAAGATAAGGGTCGATGAATTATATATTAACCCATCAAATGGACACCAAACTTACTGAATCAAAGTTTAGTATCATTTCTGGCTTAAAAAAGTTAGAGTGAGTATGGCGAGTGTGTACTAAAAAGACTGAAAGAATGAAAAAATCCATATGGCAAATATATATATATATATATATATATATATATATATATATATATATAGTCCATCCATCTAACTAAGTTTCATCTATAGAAAATATCGTTTGTCAGTGTTTTCAGCCAATGATAAATTATATTTTGTAGAATATGAATGCCAATTTTTAATCTGTGAATGAAAATAGACATATCACGACTTGGAAATCGAGCAGTCTAATGTAAACAACTTCACTTCAATCCAAGATTTCCCTTTTTTTATTATCTTTCCTTTTTTAATTTTATAATAAATTTTATTATTTCTATCAATTTCTAATATTTAAATATATTCACTATAAAACAATAAAAAAAAACCCAAACTAAGCTCAGTCATCCAGATATTTAGACATATATGGGCTAAAAATAAAAAATAAACGTTTGAAAATTGCATTTCACTATTCGCAGACATTACTTTTGTATACAGAGCGGCTGAAAACTTGCAACGGCTCTATATATAAAACATAAAGTTAATAAACGCACTAAATATATTAAGATTGATGATGCCAGGTACATAATATGTATTCTTATGACGTAAAACCATTGAGTTATAATATTAAGAAGGTATGGTATACCATATATCATGATTAGAACATTTACGAGCTAATATATTAACATGGGAAACTTTAATTTCCAGAAACTTATTTGTTAAACAAAAATGAATTACCAAAAGTGGGGAATTGAACTCGCGTATATTGGCAAACAGTTCAAATTACCTTATCAATTAGACTAGTGTTGATATATACGTATGATTATTAAATTGCCGTCATTTACATATTTTTACGATATATCTATTACTAATATCAATTCTGAAAGAATATTATTATATTATCTTATATCTTAATATTATATTAACTTATTCAATATGAATTCTGGTTCGGACATGTGGAAAGAATGCCGAACGAACGTCTGGTTAAGAAGATATGCAATGCGAAAGTGGAAGGATGTAGGTACCGGGGGAGACCGAGACTAACCTACCTAGACCAGATCGGTCATGTACTGAAGGAAGGTGGAGTCAAAAGTCTCCGAAACCAGCGAGCGTGTATGAAGAGAATTATGAATGTTGAGGAAGCGAGTGAAGTATGCAAAGATAGAGTTCTCTGGCACTCTGTTCTCTCTGCCTACCCTGCAAGAGATATGGCGTGATGATATGTATGTATGTATGTAATATTAATTCTATTTATTGCTTATGGTTGCCAACGAGCAAGCAGCATATCTGATGGTGATTATCACAGCCGCCCATGGACCTTCGCAATACCAAGGATATAGCTAGGCCGCTGCCTACCAATACAAACCCCATACCCACCCAGTTGAGGTGCCAGCTCTCTCGCTCACCGAACGAAGCGCAATAGCACATTACGATTACTCAGACGTCGATGATTGAGGCACAATATTCAGATATGCAAGAGAAGGAAAACTCGAAATAAAATACTATATCAAACATTCTCACTAGCATGATATAGAAGATGGATTCCTCTTCTGTTGTAGAAGAGGCTAAATCACGGTAGTGAGACGTATGTGAACTAATGATTGTCATTTATATTTGCCTTTGGTGGTAAATAAACAAGTAGACCATCTGATTATAAGTATTGGCTCTTCATGAAGTTTTTGTACTTCCAGCTCTCTCGCTTTCTGAATGAAGTTTAGTATGTGGTAGGACTACGCTGTTGACAGTTTCTGTCTGCAGTCGCGGGCCGGTCCGTCCGGGGTAGTGCCACATTCTCGCAGAAGTTCGACGTCTAAGTAATGGCAATGTGCTATTGCGCTTCGTTCGGTAGGCGAGAGAGCTGGCAGCCCAACTGGGTGGGTTTGGGGATTGTATTGGTAGGCAGCGGCCTAGCTATATCCTTGGTATTGCACAGGTCCATGGGCGGCAGTGACACTTGCCATCAGATGTGCTGCTCGATCGTTTACCACCATTAGCAAAAAAAAAAAAATATTAACAAATGGATGCTGCTTAAATTTTCATTATTTATAAGAGTATGGTATTACTTAGGATGAGCTAATTTATTTACAGCTGCAACCTCGTAATCTTTATCCCGAAGACAATGGTTTGGTGCCTCAGACCTTTCCAAACGATAATAGAAGCGGGTTATCTGGTTGTATTAAGTCCTTTCCGTGGCCTCCTTGTTTTTTTTTTTTTTGTTGGCGGGTAATGGAGTGGGTCACACTCCGTTCCGTGGCCCCCTACGGTTTCCGGTATGAAGTATATTATTAGCAGCTACCAGTAGTAAACATATTCGCCAAAATATATTCTCCATATGACTCACCTACCTAGACCAGATTAGTCACGTACTGAAGGAAGGTGGAGTCAAGAGTCTCCGAAACCGGTGATCGTGTATGAAGAGAATTATGAATGTTGAGGAAGGGAGTGAAGTATGCAAGGATAGAGTTCTCTGGCACTCTGTTCTCTCTGCCTAGCCTGCAAGGGATATGGCGTGATGATGTGTATGTATGTATATTCTCCATGATTTTAGTTGCCTATAATCTTGTTTATATTATTTTACTAGTGCCCACCCACGGCTTCGCCCATGTAAATTGAAAATTTATTTTCATACTAAACAAGATAGATGTTTTGTAATGTGTATTTTGAATACAGTATCCGATTTCACTACGCAAATGATGTAGTATGTATGATACCTACCGAAATACCGTGCTAATTGTCAGAGGTTCGAATCCCACACAGGACAATACTTTGTGCGATCCAACTGATTTGTTGTACTGAGTCTGGGTATAATTTGTGTCAATTAATTATATGTTATTTATTTCCGTGTGGTGACGGGGTAAGAATACAATTCACCACCACCTATTTCACCAGTCGATGATCGTACGAGACGACTAAGGGATATAAACATAAAACGCATTAATATCTGCGTGAGAGAAGGGAAACTTAAAACAAAACCCTATACCAACACGTCTGACCAGCGCGGTGTAGTACGTCCTTTACACACTCATTATGGAAGAGGCACGAGCCCAACGGTGGGACATAAATGAGCTGAGATGATGAGATGAGATGAATTATATATGGAGGGAGGAATCCAATATTAAAAATACTGAGCTCTATTGCCGATTTGTGTTGAGTTTAATAATCACGTAGAACAAATATATGATTGGTCTGAGACTGGATATAATTTGTATTCGTTTGTAAAATGTCCCACAAATATAGGTGATGTCTTAATAAAAAAAAAATGTATCAATAAATATATTTTATAAAAGTTGCTAACATAATAAATTCTGAAAAAAAGAACCTAAAAACTACGCGAGTATGCAAATGTGTAATTTGAAATAAAATTATTTTTTAAAGGATTCTATCGCGTTTGTAATATACAATAATATTATAGCATATATAATCTAGCTGTAGCCAGGGGCTTCGCCCGCGTGGCCACCGAAGACAAAGATCGGGTACCGGTGGCCCGCTCGCACGGCGAAGAGAGGAGTTGCACGGTGGATCTATAGGGTCACGCGCCGCCTCATCCGTCATACCGGACCGATTTGGCGGGGCAAAACGCATCCATAGTCCACCATATAAAAAAAAAGAGGGGGCTTCGCCCGCGTAAAGGTTTATGCGTAATTGACATTCAAACATCTTCACAAACCTTTACATTTATAATATTAGTAAGATTACAGCGTACATGGTCACGGGCAAACTAATATTAGTCCTTCCGCGACCCTGAACCGGTTATTAGTCCTCCCGTGACCATGATCACTGTAAAGTGTTCGAAACGTCGGTCAATTTAAAATCAAATACAAACGCGATAGAATCCGTAAAAATAGTTTTATTTCGAATTCCGATTATATTTGATAAAAGAGAATTAATTGTGTGGTAGCGTCTACGAATACTAGCAACCCTTACTTTGTTCTTGGATGTCGTAAAAGGCAACTAAGAGCCTTATAATGACCTGATCTGACCAAAGATTCAACTCCATCTAATGCCGTTTGGTCAACAATTACATTCCCAAGGAGGGTTGACATCTGGCAAGCGGCCGGTCAAAACTATTGGCAATAACTTTTACATATATACATATGTATGTACTATGAAAGAACAGTACATATTGTATCGAACCCAATTAATTTCGATAAGAGTAAGAGAATGATGATGATAGAAGAGAATAGTGTAAAAGAAATATTTTGTAATCTGAGTTAATAAATTATTTGGCTGCATAGTTGTACGTTTCACTTGTCCGAACAGACAGGTTGAATATAAAAAAAGAAACCTATGACCGCAACAAAATGATTAATGATTTCACTCGTAACTGATTTCAACCAAAGCTCTGAAAATTTAATAAATTAGATGAATACCGTTGAATTTACGACAGACGAGCCTCTAGTAAGAAATATTACATCTCGTTGAAAGAAATTTATTTAATTTTATACAAAACAATTACCTCTGGATTAAGTACCATAATAGTACCTTACAGATTCAAGTTACATAAATAAAAAGTGTGTGTGTACTTATGTACACGCGTTAGAAGTTATACTTCTTTGACGTACACACATACATACATATCATCACGCCATATCCCTTGCAGGGTAGGCAGAGAGAACAGAGTGCCAGAGAACTCTATCTCTGCATACTTCACTCGCTTCCTCAACATTCATAATTCTCTTCATACACGCTCGCCGGTTTCGGAGACTCTTGACTCCACCTTCCTTCAGTACATGACCGATCTGGTCTAGGTAGGTTAGTCTCGGTCTCCCTCGGTACCTACATCCTTCCACTTTCGCATTGTATATCTTCTTAACCAGGCGTTCGTTCGGCATTCTTTCCACATGTCCGAACCATCGGAGCATTCCCTTTCGCATCTTTACACCAATACTCTCTTTCATACCTACTCGCTCTCTTACGTCGTCATTACGAATGCGGTCGGTCAGCCTAACTCCACAGATTTTCGGCAGAGATCGCATTTCGACCGCATTAATTTTACTATCATACTCTTTTCTGCATACCCAACTCTCGCTTCCATACAGTAATGTTGGGACAAGCACTGCGTTATGTATTGCTACACGTGCCTTCTGGCTGAGGTGGTGGCTGCCGAGAAGTTGCTCCAACGCTCCGTTCACTCTATTTCCCGCATTCACTCTTCGCTCTATATCAGTGGTGTACCTTCCATCTCGGCTAAATCCACATCCAAGATATACAAATTCATCCACTTGCTCTAGTACATCATTACCTATTGTTCTCTTACATCTGTTCTGATTTTATCTCTTTCAAAGACCATTATTTTGGTTTTGCTCACATTCACGCGTAGACCCCTTTTCTTACAATCTTCATCTTCTTCTTCGTTTCTTCTTTGACGTAACAAGATAAAAATCTTTTCAAAAATATTATTTTTCACCTTATTCTTTTTTTTTTTTTTTTTTTTGGTGGACTATGGATTAGCCTCGCCCCGCCAAATCGGCCCGGGGTGACGGAGAAGGCGGCGCGTGACCCCATAGACCCACCGTAAAACTCCTCTCTCTTCGCCGTGCGAGCGGGTCACCGGGACCCGATTTTTAACTTCGGTGGCCCGCCCGGCGGTTCACCCTCGCGGGTTCCTCTTGTCGACGCCCCGACAGATTTCGCCGTCGGGGCGTCGCCCTCACGCGGTGGCCTCACGTCGGGTGACCGGACAATTCCCCGGTCCGATCACCCGAAGCCTCGGTTAGGGCGGCATCAGGCGCAGGTATTCGCGCCTGCGCCGCCCCGGCCGCTGGCGGCGGCCCGGGGCGCGGGAATCCTCCCTTGCCCGTTCCGCCGCTTCCTTCTGCGAGATGACAGCCTCGCAGAAGGCGGCGACCGCGTCCCAGTTCCTGATGCTGTCGACCATCGCCCTCGCGACGGCCGGCAGCGTCAGGTCGGCACCGATGACAGCGACGAGGTCACGGCGCTGCCGCTCCCATCCCGGACACACCTCCAGCGTGTGTTGCGCCGTGTCCTCGTCACTCCTGCAGTGGTGGCAGGCTGGAGTCCACTCCCTATACACGACCCTGTGCAGGTACAACCCGAAACACCCGTGCCCCGTCAATACCTGCACCAGCCGAAAGGTGAGGACTCCGTGCCGCCGCTCCATCCACTCTATCAATACGGGCCGGAGGGCCTCAACGGTCTCCACACCGTGCCTAGGCCTCTCCAGCCGCGTAGCCCAACGGGCGATGACGTCTCGGCGGGCATCCACGCGCCAGGTGGCTATCTCGCTCAACGATGGGGAGCCACCTTCCTCGCGCGCTGTGATAACCCGCCGGTAGAGGTCGGAGAGCATCTCCGCCTCTAGGTCCCACGGGGGTGTCCCGGCCAACAGGCACGCCGCCTCTGTCGACACCGTGCGGTACCCGCGAATGGCTCTGACCGCCATGGCTCTCTGTGGCCTCCACAGAACCGCCCTGAGCTGGGCGTTCAGAGCCCTCGCCCACACGGGTGCGCCGTACATGGCCATCGAGCGGATGACCCCCGCATACAGCCGTCGGCCCTCGAAACTGGGTCCGCCCACGTTCGGCATGAGTCGAGAAAGGGCGGACGCCGCGCCGACAAGCCGGGGAGCAATCTGTCGGAAATGCTCCCGGAACCACCATCGCCCGTCGAGCACCAGACCCAAGTACCTCATATGGGCCTGGATGCTGATGTGGATGGAGTTTACCACTATCGAGGCGCCGATGGGTAGCCTCACACGGGGCCCATGGAAAAGTAGGGCCTCCGTCTTGTTTAGGGCCACCCTGAGCCCCAGCGCCTCGATCCGCCTGACCATCTCCTCGGTGCCGAGAGTGGCCAGGCTCGCCGCCTCTTCGAGTGTCCTGCCCCGGGCTGTGACGAGCGTGTCGTCAGCGTAGCACACCAAGCTCAGCCCGGGGGGGAGACTCCCTCTCAACGCCCAGTCGTACCCGATGTCCCACAGGGTCGGCCCCAGAACCGACCCCTGTGGAACGCCGCACGACATGGGCGTCCGCACAATGTCCCCTGCGGGACCCGCGCAGAGGATACTGCGGCCCTCCAAATAGTCTGCCACCAGCCGCCTGAGGTACAGGGGCACTCCATGGAACCGGAGCGCCTCCCTGATGCAGCCGAATGGCAGACTATTGAATGCGTTGGCGATGTCCAGCGACACCGCCAACAGCACTCCCTTCCCGGCGACGGCCTCCGCGGCCGCCTGCCTCAGGCGTAATAGGGCCCCGATGGTCGAACGCCCCCTCCGAAACCCATACTGAGCGTCCGACAGATCGGGCCCCACCTCCTCCAGGTGTCGGACGATGCGGGCAGCGAGCACACGCTCCAGCAGCTTACCCACATCGTCGAGGAGCACGATGGGCCTGTAGGCCGACGGCAAATCCGGGGACCGTCCCGGCTTTGGCAGGAGAACCAACCTCCCTTCCTTCCAGCACTCAGGGAACCGTCCAGACGTCAGACAGGCGTTGAACAGCTGCCTGAGGCGAGGCTCGAAGTGCTCGAGGAGCGACGTCAGCACCCGGACTGGAATTCCGTCCGGGCCGGGGGCCGTGGTGGCGGAACGAATCTTCGCCACGGCCGCCCCCACTTCCGACTCCGTCACGGGCGGAACACTCTCGTCGTCGTCGGCCTCCCGGTCCTGATCTGGCGGAGCCATGACCGGGGGCGTGTGTTCCGACTGCCGTGGAAACAGCTCCTCGACCACCCTACGAAGGAAGTCGGGCTGGAGGGTCTCGGTGAGGGGGGGGGCCCGCGCGCGAAGCTTGTTCAGCGCCGCGCGATATGGGCGACCCCAGGGGTCACGGTCGAGACCGTCCAGCATCTCCTGCCAACTCGCGCCCTTGGCGGCTCGGATGGCCAGCCGAAAGGCAGTCCGCGCACTGCGGTACGCCTCGTATAGCTGGCCCTCCCGCTCGACGTCGCGGTGACGCCGCCGGCTGCGGGTGTAGGACCTTCGGGCACTGATACACGCCGCACGAAGGTCCGCCAGTCTTGGGGACCACCAGTAGACCCCCTGCCTCGGAGGCGGACGCCGCCGTACTCTGGGCATGGCCGCATCGCAGATCTGCGTTAACGCACTGCGAATGCGGACAGCCTCAGCGTCCACTCCGTCTGCTGGGGGTGGTGAGGACAGCCACGTACTGACAATGGCCGCCTCCGCCAGTAGATCCCTGTCAAGACGACCCACAGCCCACCGCGGAAACGCGGGAGCTCCGTCCGCCCTGTGACCCCTACCGGGTTCCCGGGGGGAGACCTCCATCCGGATGTACCGGTGGTCCGACAGGGTCTCCGCCTCCTCCAGGACACTCCAGTTCCTCACCCGTGGCGCGACAGCGGGGCTAGCGAACGACAAGTCCACTATCGACCCGCCCTGCCGCCGCACACACGTGTTCACCGAGCCTCTGTTCAGAACACAGAGGCCCAGTGAAGCCGCCCACTCGTTGACCGCCCGCCCGCGGTCGTCCGTCGTAGGGGACCCCCACGCCGTGGATTTGGCGTTGAAGTCCCCCAGAACCAGGACGAGGCCCGGTGCCAGTCGCCGTATCGAGGCCTCCAAGGTGGTGAGTGAGGCCCCGAAATCGTCCATCCTCCTAGTGGGGGAGAGGTATACGCTGTAGAGCGTGACCCCTCCCCACTCCGCCGCGACAAATTCCTCGCCCCTATCCAAAAGGGACAAGGACGGGAAGTGCCGCTGCGTTGAGACGACGATTGCCGCAGTACCGTTTCGACTGACCACCCAATTGGGGCGATCAGGCACGGCGTACGGTTCCGCGACTACGGCTGCACCAATCGACCACTCCGCCATGGATTGCAGGAGGAGATCCTGCGCTCCGGCGGAGTGGTTGGTGTTGGCCTGCAGGAGGAGGTGCATGGCTGGTGTACCCATTATCGGGTTGTGTCCATGACCTCCTCGCCAGCGGGCGATCGGACCGCGCTAGGAGCGGGAGCGGCCGTGGTCGTAGGGCCGCCCCGCGCCTTTGGGGCCGAAGCTGGAGGTTTGCACGCCCCAGAGCCCATGCGGTGCTTGGCGGGCTTATTGCCCGCCGCACACGCGGGGCAGTGGGGCGGGGCGGCGCAAGATGCCGCCACGTGCCCGGTCTGACCGCAGCGGAAACACAATCCGCCGCAGTCGAAGCAATTAGTGCACGTCGGTCGAGTGTGTCCGACCGCCATGCACTTGTAGCACCTCGCGGGCCGGTGCTCAAGCACGGTTACCCGCGCCGAGCTCCAGCCCACGAGGAGCCTGCCTGAGCCGGCCAGTTGCCTGACCGACTCCACCGGGCACTGCGCCCAGGCAGCACCTACGCCACCCGGACCGGGACGAATGGCACCGACCCGGACGGTGTCTATGGGACACCCGGTTTTCGAGGCAATAGCCTCCCGGATGTCTTCCACCGTCACCGAATCGTCCAAACCCGAAATGCGCATTTCGGCGCACTTGACGGGCCTGGCGATCTTGATGCCACCCTCCACGGCGAATAAACCTCGCAGCTTCTCGGCCACGCTGTCGGCCGTCTTGGCGCCCTCGGCCCCTGGGAACTCGAGAATTCGAGCCCCCGTCCGGGCCTTGCGGGTCCTGGCTTCGACGCCTCCAATATCGGAGACGTCTAGCTCCCGCCGGGCCTTCCTCAAGACGGCCTCGTAGCTGAGGCCCTTCTCGGCCGCCTCGGGCAGCACAGTGATCACCACTGCGGCCGTCTTCGGCGACTTGAGCCCCTTGCGCGGTCTCTTCTTCCGTCCGGCTCCTGCCTGTGGAGCGGGGACCTCAGCGGCGCGCTTGGCCTCCGCTCTCCTTCTTTGGCCGCGACTCCTTCTGTCGCGCTCGGCCACCTGCCAACCCTGTTCGGGTACGGCAGTCGTGCCAGACGCGGAAGGTCTCGTCGCAGCCTCGCTGGTCGTCGCCGGCGGTGTTATTGCGGGCGACTTCAGCGGTCCGGCAGGAGCCGGAGCCGTCTTCCTCCTCAGGGCGGGTCCCTTCGGAGCTGGGCCGGGGCCTTTGGGCTTAGGCCCGGCCGCGGCCGCGGCGTAGCTCCCCACGCGGCCACCCTGACAAGGCAGCGGGGCGGGGGCTGGTGCCACATGCGGCCGCTTGTCCGCGGCGAGAGGTGGTCGGACACGTGGTTCTGGAGGCAACCTCGCCTCCAGAACGGCGAAGCGCGCATCGACGAGCTTGCCCACTGCGCCGATGATTTTGGCGAGGGCCTCGTCCGATATGCCTCCCACCTCAAATGGGGTCGGCTGAGCCTCCTCAGGGGCCCGTTCTACGGCGCCTGGCGGCTTTGGCGCCGCAGGGACGCTAGCCGGCGGCAAGCGGTCCGCGGGGAGAGGCGTCAACCTCACCACCGGGACAGGGAGTCTCGCCGCGGCGACTGCGCCAGCGTCAGCCGGCGGCGCGCGCTTCGCGGCGGCAGGCGTCTTCCTCGCCGCGGGGACGGGTGTGACGGTGACGCCATCACCCAACGTCGTCGGCGCCGCAGCGCGAGGCGGCTTTGGCGCCGCAGCGGCCGCTGAGTAGCCGGTCTTGACTGGTGGCGCGGCTGGCGCAGGCGACACGAACAGCGCCACCTGCGCCTTGAGGTCGGCCACGTCGATCAGCAACTGGCGGTTTGCCCGACGCATCTCCGCCAGCATGTCGCCCAGGTTCCTGTTTCGGGTCCGCAGGCCTGACATCTCGCCTCTAAGGCGGACATTTTCGGCCTGCAGATCCGTGGCGTCACCGGCGCGGACAGCGACCGCCGCCGCCCTTTCTACAGCCGAGGTCCCTCGCCCTCTTCGGGAGGCCATGATCTTAGGTGGAGGCATGTTGGCCGCGCTCCCCTCGGTTTCGGCGCTCGAGCTGCCTCCCTTACTCAGGGGGCGCTTTCGCACCTGCGAGGGGAGGGCCTCCTCCTTCTTAGTCGCGGTCGCCGGCGGCGTCTTTGCTGCTAGACGCGCCGACGACCTAGTGGGGCCTTCACCAGCCGACCCGCTTTCCTCTTTGGACGGCCCTGCGGGAATATCACCGCCCTCGTCCATTCTGACGGTAGATCCGCCGCCCTCGTCTTCGGACGGCTCTGCGACATCGCTGTCGCCCTCGTCCGTCGACGGCTCTGCTGCGAGTCTACCGTCCTTCTTCTCTTCAGCGGCGGCAGCCTCCCTGCGCGCCCGCCGCTCCTCCAGCCGCCTTTTGTGGCTCAGGCCGTTGCCCCGAGACTTTCGAGGCGACCTCCTCTTCTTCTTCTGGGCCTCCACGGTTTGTGCCGGGCCCTCGGCAGACGCCTCAAGTCCTGAGGACGAGGCGTCGTCTTGGTCAGTTTTTGATCGGCTTGACCGGGCCTTGGGGTGAGGATCGCAACAATCCCCGTCGTTTTTTTTAATTAATTTTCCAGCATCCATTATTGATCCCACGATTATGGGAGATACAATACGTCGACCCGGGCAGAGATCCCTTTACCCGGGCAAGCCTACATTTACCAACCAGGGGGTCAGCCGGTACCCTGGCTGGAGCGTGCTAACGACAGAACAACCCATCTGCCATGCATCTTCTCGCCGCACGCCAGAACTTAAGATTCTGGGTGATTTCCGAGTCCGAATGTTACTTCGAACTCTTTATAGAGGTTGTCTTCCTCGCGGTCCGGGCGGTTAAGCCAAGACCCTCGCTCCTGAAACTAAGACAAGCAAAGAATCAGGTTTACGATGTGTGGGCGGTGGCATGTGCCTGCCCAGCCCTCAAATGAATGAGTGACTGAGCCCGTCCCAATGTTTCGCGTCCTATACCCTCTACTACGACTGTAGTAGAGTAAGGAGCGAAATCGCGCAGATATTCGCTACGGACGACAGTACAACAGAAGAACTGGGGACCGCCGCCCGCACCCAGGGTACACCGCGTGGAGGTTTCTGGGATAGTACCCCTCACCTTATTCTACGTTTGTAGAAAAAAAAAAAAAAAAAAAAAAAAAAAAAAAAAAAAAAAAAAAAAAAACGACACTAACAATAGAGAAAAGGTATTTAATTTAATACATTGAAAGTTTTATTATAACGCATTATCTAGTTATATAACTAAAATAGGGACTATAGCTAACTTCAGCGTGTCGGTTTATCGTGACGGTGTGCGCACGCATCGTAAAAAATTTATCTATCGCGCTAAAAGAAGTATAACGTCAATAATTTAGATAATTGATCTTATTTAATATTGACAAGATGGCGCCCGCAAATTCGTTTGTTCGAAATTAAGAGTTATAAAACATCTATGTTTTATTTTTAACTGATAGTACTTTTCTCACTGATGTCAGATTTCAATGACAGAAAACCCTAAATATTGTTAAGACATACGCTTAATCTGTTTGTAAAAACTGATGAAAAGAAACCGCTAGTAATTTTGGAGATAAAAACATAACAGTTTAAAAATTAAAAAAAAATACATTCTAGTTATCTGTTATCATTTTTTTTGGAGTTTACTCCTTAAGAATCGATTTTCATATAAGCCGCCCGGTATGAGAAAAATTTGAGGAGTAAAATCTAGTGATCGAATGACCTGGTTACGTTCTTGGTGCGCAGCCTATTCTGCGCACCTTTCACTTTCTGACTTGAGATAATACTTCACTGAACAGTTTTAATAAATGTAAATAAAAATATTTATATTATTTATAGTCAAATGTGTATTTTTGCGCATGTTTTGATAATCGTACTTAAGGAGTAAACTCCAGTCGTGCGTCTGAGCTGACACACACGCATTTTTTTCTTTTACACTAATTTTTGATGTAATTTGTACTGCATTAGTAGGTATATGTATATACCCATTTTGAAAGAAGACATTACGGCATTTCTTATAATTGTTTTAACCTCCAATGCAAAAGGACGGGTTTTAGTTTGATGTGTTTGTTTGCTTGTGTATTTGTCTGGGGCATCGTAGCTCTTAAACGAATGGACCGATTGTGATGCCAAATGGTTCTTAGATATCATTTTTTAATATCTTCTCAGATGTTTCAAGGTCATTCTATTTTTATATCTGCCTTAGGGATTTTAGATAGGTACATATTTTACTTACAAATATGTGAGTTAAGGGTTGGATTAACCATCTTTTTTAAGGCAGTTATGGTGCGGTCTCACTACGAATGTAATCAATCTTTACAATAGGAGATATAACATCACGATGGTTTTATATCTAATTTTTCTTCTCTTGCATAGAATTTATATGTATATCATATCCTTAAGTAGTATTGTATGATACCCATGGACACCAGAATGGGTGGCAAATTGTAATCTTTCTCCATCACCATACAGATAACTTATATATGTAGTATACTAATGGTAATTTATCATACAGTGGCGATTGTTTACCGATGACAATGTTTTTATACGAAAGTGGTTCAAGTGTAAATGGACCTTAATGACTGTTGGAGCAAACACTTGATGTTGGTTGCAAATATTGGATAAAGTTGTTAGGGATTTGTGTAATGTTCATATGAGATTTTTTATATCTAATTATTGTACGTATATAATACAAATATTTGTGTTGCATAGTGGCGGCTGAGAATACTACCAATCTTTATAATGCTCATAGGTAATGTAACCAGACGTCCCGTTTTAAACGGAACTCTCCCTTTTTATTATAACGTGTCCCAGTGTCCCCGAAGAGTTCACTCTGGGATGCAAAATTGTCCCGTTTTCAGAAATCCCGCAAAAAAATGAGAAGTTGAACCGGCCGGCTATACGCTAGTGATGTACGAGAGCGTCGTTGGTCGACGCGAAGATAGGTGAGAGTGCCAGAGTCTTCACCCGTGCTTTGTTGACTATTTTTTTGTCAGAATTTTCGTTCTCTTATTTCTCGCTATTTGTTTGATAAAGAATATTTTCTATGAGGAACAAATTGTGGACAAACAATTAAATCCAGTTACAAATTTCAGTTCTCAAGGCCATGTTAATAATTAAGGTGAATATAAAAAAAAACGTGTCAAGAGTTTAATTCTTACTTAAAATCTTTACTAGTTATTTTAAAGCAAGTTTGTACCTCTGATAAATATAAGTCCCAACTAAACATTTCGGGGATATTTTTAAAATGTCCCGTTTTGAGTCAAATAATAAATGGTCACGTTACTCATCGGTAAAAGGCGACTTAAAGTATTTGGGCCAAATCTATCTGATGCTGTCTAGTCAATAATTACATTCGCAACATTGACATCAAACAGTCGGACAGTAATAAAACTATTGCCAAAGTATGTATACAATGAAAGAAGAGTTGGTATATATTACGTCAACCTCAAGAGTTTCAAGATGGTAATGATGATAATACAGATAATAAATTGTCTGCGTTAATTACATGTTTGTAAAGTCCCCCAAAATACAAGGATTATTTCCTTAGTGCGTGATGATGTATTTAAAAAAAAAAATCACTTATCATTACTTACTTGGTAAATGAGTATCCGTGTAGTTACTAAGTAAGAATACAATTCACCACCCCCCTATCTTACCCGTGGGTGATCGTATGAGACGACTAAGGGATATAAAACGCATATAAAATCTATGCGAGAGAAGGAAAACTCGAAACAAAACCTTATACCAACACGTCTGACCAGCGTGGTATATTATGTGCACCCTTGCATTATGGAAGAGCCCCGAGCCCAACAGTGGGACACATTTGGGCTGAGAGGATGAGTGAGTAGAATATAGAAATTTTTAAAACCAAAAATATTCTGGCTTGGTGAATGGATGAATATAATTCATCACACCTGATTTTCCTATGAATATTGTAAAAGATATGTAATAAAAATAGTCCGACTGCACAATTGCCGTCGTAGCTAAGATGCCGATCCAACGCGCCAAGTCTTGCAATTTCCTTCCTCACAAAATAATTAGTGGTAGGGCCACAAAATTCACAGTTCACAAAATCTACAGCCGAGGGCTAATCCATCCTGAGCTGTCACCACAGTCTCGCAGAAAATCAACATCTAAGCAATGTGCCGTTGCGCTTAGTTTTGTCAGCGAAAGAACCGGCAGCACTACTTTCTGCGTGGGTTTAAAGTTTTCATTAATAGGCAGCTAGCGCTGCTAGCAACCGTACCCTTGATATTGCAAAGGTCCATGGGCGGCAGAAACACTTACCATCAGGTGTGCTTCTTGCTCGTTTGCCACTATAAGTAATAAAAAAATCTCCTTTTAAGCGATCGAACCGATTGTGAAGCATTTTTTTTGTATCTGTTTAGGTGAATTCAAAATCAATAAGTTCCTTTTTATAATAAGTAGTTACTTTTTATTTTTTTTTTATATTTGCAAAATACAGCATTTATAAATATTACAATAACTTTTGTATAAATAACCTAGCATATTAAATCTCGGTTAAATTTGAAGACAAAATTTATTGGGTCTATTAATTATTTTATTAATTTTTGTATTTGTTATACATTTTACTATTAATATATCAATAGATACTCCAGACTTAATATTTGAGACGTACAGACGAAAGACCACCATAAAATTTATGATAGCACATGGCACTATAAGTTTTTATTATGTTTATACTAAACAAACTTGCATTCGCTGTAAATATTTTCTTAAATGTGTTAATACATCATAATAATGACCCAAGTGTGACATTTAACGATATGCTCACATAAAAACAGAGTTTAGAAGCACATAAATCACAACAAAACACGCGTATTGTTCCGTATACAATAGAGAAACATAACATTTGCTCTTGAAAATTAATTAACAATATTACATACATATAATGCGCGGGCATTTTTGGCAAGTGGCCATCTTGTGAACGTTTCGTTCGTTCTGAAATTGCGATTGATATCGAATCGGTCGGAAGGAAGTTTGATCAATATAGATTTCTTTTTGGTTAATTGTGTTTTTTACAACGAATTTTTTTTTTACTTTTAATATTTTTCTTTTTCGTTTGATGACGGAGTAAGAATATGATTCACTACACCCTCTCCGTGTTGTGACGGAGTAGAATACTATTCACCACCGTATATCTTACCCGTGGGTGATCGTACGAGACGACTAAGGGATATAAAACGCATATAACATCTATGCGAGAGAAGGAAAACTCAAAACAAAACTCTATACCAACACGTCTGACCAGCGCGGTATAGTAGGTTAATTTCCCTCGCACTGCGGAGGAAGCCCGAGCCCAACAGTGGGACATTTATGGGCTGTGATAATGATGATGATGATACCCTGCTGTTGGCCGCTGGTATCGCAAAAGACACCTGAAGAATATTATATGCATATAACATGCAAGAGAAGTGAATTTAGATATAAAACCAACCTGTCTGCCCATTTTGGTATAGTAGATCAATTTCCCTCCTATTGTAGAGGAGGCGTGAGTCTATCAGTGGGACATATATGAGATGATGAAGTTTATTTTTACGCCAGGAAATTTTTTACATATAATCCCTCCACCGGGCAGGTAGAAGGGTTATGCGGAACTTTCGGTGCAAGTCACCGTTTATCTGCTAATACTTCGTGTTATTCTTTCGGCTATCTAATTTATTCAATCTTCAAATTCTCTTAATAAAAAAAATATCAATCAGCCACAATACCGCAGCAGTATACTGCTACTATAGTACCGCGTTGTTCAAAGTTTCATCTTCATCAACATCCTGCTTTTATCCCAATTACTTGTGGTTCTACGCAATATGTCCTCTTCTTATGCTAGGGCCGCACCTGCGTGTATTGTCCCGAAGTAATGTGTGGCGAAGCTTCGTACTTTTTGTACACTAGAAGTTATCGCGATAAAACTGTGGTCACATTACCGACTTCCGTATTTTACACGAAGTATCGTGCAATAATTAAAGATGGCCGAAATCATTTTCATGCGTTTCACTATGGATGATGAATTGCTTTACTATTACAGCTGTATTATGCTAATAATTACATAATGATATTTTTGGATCCCTTCATGGGTTCCGCTTCATAATGGTGTAAAAATTCTAACACTATTTCAACACTCCACTTCATATTTATTGATTAACTGAAGATCCTCGAACGCGTCTAACCACATCGAAAATTTCCGCCGAAATGAAAAATGCTAGTCTGACCACAGAGCGCGATATATTAGCGCGCTAAAACCCTTTGACTTATCGCCACCCAAGCGATAACGCACACGAAGCCCGAATGTTCGCGACGATAGCCAATAATGACCGGTCACATCTGCGTATATCGTCTCATTGCACGAAGCTTCGTGACGATACACGCAGGTGCGGCTCTAGCATTAGATAAATATGAGAATATGTAAAATATTGTAAAAGTTATTGGCAATAGTTTTATGATCAATCACCTGCCTGATGTCAACTCTTTTTGGTAATGTAATTGTGAACCAGAAGGCTTCAGATAGAGTTGGATCAGGTCGATATAAAGATTTTAGTCACCTATTACTGCATCCAAACTAAAGGTTGGTAGTATTCGTAGCCGCTACCACATAGCTAGTAACATTTCAAATAGCAATATCGTACTTATTTATGGCCAAACAGTCAGTTCGATTATTAATCATTAATTTTCTAACGTAATTCGAAACTTCTAGATGTTCAGCGTAATTTGAGTTCCGAATGAATGATAACCCACTTAAAACTTTAAGCTATTAAATAAAAACTTTTTCAACGGGACTTTGCGTTGAACAATGATTCTTATTAAAAAAAATGTTTTTTAACCTAATTTATTTATCGATTGAATATCGAGCGTGATGATGACTGAAGAATACAACGTGTCAACACTCATTTTATTTGTGATGATGGTAAGTAAACGTTCACCACCCCCTTTTTTGTCCAAAAGTATTGTAAAAGACGTCTAAAAGATATTGATTTATAGTAGGCAGCAGCCTGGCTGTGCTCTCTGGTGTTGCTAGGTTCATGTGTAACAGTATCACTTACCATCAGGTGTGCTGCTTGTTTCTTTGCTACCATAAGCAATAAAAGTAAATATAAGATGCAGGTAGCAGCCACGGTGCAGCATACGCTCGAGGTTTGCGTGACATGGGCACAGCAGCGTCGTGAACTCGTTGCAACCATCGGTGCCGACCTGACGCTGCCGGCCGTCGTGAAAGCAATGGTCGACAGCGTCAGGAACTGGGACGCGGTCGCCGCCTTCTGCGAGACGGTCATCTCGCAGAAGGAAGCGGCGGGGCGTGCTCGTGAGGAACTCCTCTACGGCGACACGCACCGCCGCCAGCGCCTTGGGCGGCGCAGGCGCGAGTACCTCCGCCTGATGCTGCCCTAGCCGAGGTGGCGGGTGACTGGACCGGGGATTAGTCTGGTCGCCCCGAAGCGAGGCCACCGCGTGAGGACGACGCCCCGACGGCAAAAGCTGCCATGGCGTCGACTCGAGAGGATGCCCGCGAGGGTAGACCGCCGGGCGGGCCACCGAAGACAAAGACCGGGTTCCGGTGGCCCGCTCGCACGGCGTGGGGAGGTACTTGTAGGGCGGGTCTATGGGGTCGTGCGCCGCTTCTTCTGTCGCCCCGGATGGATTAGCGGGGCGTGACCACTCCATAGCCCGTCGCCAAAAAAAAAAAAAAAAGATGCAGGTAGCAGCAATATATATTGTCGAAAGAAGAAAAACCTCAAAATAAACCTCTATACTAAGCCATCTGACTATGTGGGTTATTAAGCAAATAAATAAATAGGGTTCCTATTGTAGAGAAGCCTCTACCTCAGTAGTGGGACATATGTGAACTCAGATGACGACGATGATCACCCGCTAGATTCCCTTGGAAGTCATAAAAATCAGTCAAGTGATCACTAAAAGTCGAAGTTAAGGAATCCGTTCCAATTGCCATCTCAATTGACAGTAAGGGTTATTACTTTTAATACGTCACCATGTTGAAACATTATATAGATTATACCGGCTCGAAGGACCATGTTAAAAACGAAGAAAATATTTTATATGCAAGTTCAAAAAAACGCGGGCGTTTAACTGAATGTTTTTATTAAAGAATAACAACTAAAGTGTACAATTATTATCCTGAACAAATAATGATTTTAGTTCCTAACAGGTCTGTGAATAAAAAAGTAAGATATTCGGGCTGAAGTATTTTACAAATTCCATTCATCCATCAAGTAGACATCCACTGTTGGACATAGGCTTCCCCACGAGAATGCCATTCAGAATGGTTCCGTGCCACCTATATCCAACAGTTACCTGCAACCTTCATGATGTCATCGGTCCACCTAGTAGGGGGAAATTACACAACATTAAAAACTTCAAAAATTACATAACAAGAAAAGCCAGTTATAACTGCAATTGTAGGTCGTCTCTTCTGCTCTTCGGAGCATTTTATAGCTCCCACAGCATCATATTATATTTTATACTGAATAATATATGAGACCCTATAAATGGACGAACTCATTACATCTAAGCTGGAGGTCAAACCGGGTAAATAATTAATGAAATGCCAACGTTATTAATTATCACGTTATTGTGCTCAGTAGCTTAATGATGGGGTCCATTAATATATGTTGAGTAATGTTATAATATCCATGTAGTTATGAAGTAAAAATACAATTTACTACCCTAATCCCCCCCCCCCCCCCCTTTTTTCGCTGTGGATATCGTAAAAGACGATGCATACAACATTTAACATCTATTCAAGAAAAGGAAAACTCTAATGAACATATTTGACTAGTGTCGTATCGTTGGCTTGAAGCCCAGCAGTGGGATGTATATGAGCTAATATATTAATGAAAAAAAAATGACAATTAAAACAAGATAAACTATTGTAAACTTTCTTCTTCCCAAAGCATATACGTCCTAGTACTTCTTTGTGTTAATTTTTAAGATTAGCAATCAGTTCTTTTATTAAAAATAATAGTTGTACACACGAAATATGCGAACCGATTGAAAAGGACTTTTGGCGGGTATCTAAAACGTCATGTAGTACTCTTGTATTATATCCGATATCTTAATGTTTTAACGTGTTAAATTAGATAATTTTGATGGTATTTTAATTAATGTGATTGCTAATCCATAAAAAGAACCGATTGAAATTATTTTCCAACTTTGCAACTAATTTTAAAATTATTGTCAGCCAGTGAGTCGTTGTTGCGTTTAGTAGAGCACTAGTTATCCAATAAGATTGCTTTCGACATTTTGGCAAAATACGAAAACACACAAGCATCGTCTTATTATATTCACTATATTTTAGCATTGTCGCTATAATACATTAAAGTAAGTAAAAAAAAGTAAAGTAGCAACTATCTAACTTAATATGATAATAAAATATTAAATATAATTTAAGACCGACCCATGACATTTCGACGTTCCAGTTAAAACTCCATTCCGTTCATAATTGCGTCACAGCATGCAAAAATATATAAATAAAGGTACTTTTTTGAAGAAAGCTAAGTATAACCGAATTATTCTAAACTGTGTGAGGAATTTTGGTGGGAACGTGAAAATATCATGCAGCAATCATAAACTATCGCAAACAGATTATAATCAATATCTTAATGTTTTAGAGACAATGAGAAGTATTTTATTTCTATATGATATGATACATGATTTAATTCGTTTTAAACTGTTCGATATATTTTGATAGAAATATTTTGCGAGTGGGTTTTGAAAGGCTTAGATTCATAATTGGCAGCTGACATTATTTTGGGAAATAGAATATGGTTCGTTATAGAACGGCGGCAAAAAAAAAATCAGTTTAGTCGTTTAGGAGACGTAATAACAGAATATAGTACACATAAATAAATAAACACATAAGAATTGTATTTACTTAAAAACGTAAAACCATGGAAGTGTAAATCGTAACAAATATGAAAATTATATTGACTATTACGTTATTATATGAATACTCACCTAATTATCTTCAATTTAATTTTGTAGCCATTTTATAATTGTTTTATTTTTTATTAAAATGAAGGAGAAGCACCAAACAACTGACATAGATACACCTAAAGCATGCGCTACTCGATTTCAAACAGAGGTTTGAAACAGAAAAAGCAAAGTGCGCTTTGCTGGCTACATAGTTTATGACTAGTTTGAAACTAACATTATTTAGAGAACGTAGCGCCGATAGGACGTCTTTACGCTCGCGTACCGTATGTTCACTACAACGACGTCACGGCGCCTTACCTATCAAAACAACAAAAAGTTTGTTACTCGAATTTTTTGTTCAAAGGCTCAAATTGGAGCCAGTCTGATGATACGACATTCAAGGAGGTATCATTTTATTCTTAGCTTACGAACAACGAATTGCATTTATCTAAAGCCTACTTGCTACCAGAAAAAAATATATCTTTTTTTTTGGAGTTTACTCCTTAAGAATCGAGGCGCCCGGTATGAGAAAAATTTGAGAAGTAATATCTAGTGATCAAATGACCTCGTTACGTTTTTAATGCGCAACACATTCTGCGCACCTTTCAATTTCTGACGTGAGATAATACTTCACTGAACAGTGTTAATAAATGTAAATAAATATATATATATATATATATATATATATATATATATATATATATATATATATATATATATATATATATATATTATTTTTAGTCAAATGAGCTTTTTTTGCAACTGTTTTGATAATCGTACTTATTAAGGAGTAAACTCCAGCCGTGCGTCGGAGCTGGCACACACACTTTTTTTTCTTTTTTTTTGGCGGTGAGCTGGAGTGGAGTGGTCATCCCGCTAAAACCGTCCGGAGCAACAGAAGAAGCGGCGCGCGACCCCATAGACCCGCCCTAAAATATATCTCTACCATATGCTTTATGGAACGCTTTCGGCATTTTTGCGTCCCGATTTCGAGTTATTAGACAACTGTTAAATTTAAATATTAAAAACTTGTATTGGATACTTGTTTTCTTTTTTTTTGTGAATTTTTAGCTGTTAGCCGCAGATGGCTTTGACAGCTTTACGCGGACTATGGGTGAGCGCTGAGGGCTCTCAACTCGATTGAGGTACGTACGGGCGTGCCCACGTTTGGATTTATGATTTTTCGCGTCGCGATTTCGCACCTCGACGGCGAGGACGAAGCCGCGGATATTTATGTGTAATGGCCTCGCGGGCCGTGTAAGCTCTTAATTGAGAGAGTGTGATATCGTCGTCGTCATCGTCGAGGACGTGCCGCGGACGTCGGATTTTTGAATTACGAGAGGGTATGTAGGAAGCCGCCCCAACTAGTGGGTTGAGGTGTATCATGGCAGAGTCAAAGTAGCTCCGAGAGCACAGTTTCATAAATTACCTGATGGTCGGTAGTTCAAGGTCGACATGAAGATCAACGTTTCGTATGAACCACGGTGCTCCCGTAGCTCGGAGCATGAACCTGTTTTGAAGTGTCTGTAGTCTGTGGATCCTGTGTGCCTTAACATGCGTGAACATTACGCTAGCATAGGTCATGATTGGCCGTATGCAAGCGGTGTATAATTGAACCTTGCTGCTCAAGGTTAATTTAGACCTAGCATTTATTAAACTATGGAGGCGTCACATCACGAAAGCCGCACGCGCGTGGACTTGCGTTATGTGAGGGGTGAAGCTCAGTCGGTCGTCAAGGGTTACACCTACATATTTGGCTTGCCTGCTCCAAGTAACAGCCTTGTTAAACATTTTAAGGGGCGGAATGCTATCGATAGAGTAGGTACGATTGGAAAATTGTATTTTACACAATTTATTGAGAAAAAGTCTAGACAATTTTTTGAGGAAAAATTTATTTGCCAAAATATCCAATGCATTTATTTTTTGTGTAATATTTTTATAAGCTTCACAATTTAAATCCCAAAGGCAGGGCAAGTCTTTGTATAACTCGAGAAGTTGAGTAATAACATAGCGAGGCTTGCGCTTAGAGGCCATACGAAATTTGGCATAAAACATCTATTTACACTGTTTGAAGCCTCTGCTTCAAACCACTGTTTGAAACCTTGTAGCGCATGTTTAAACCTCCATAACTACATATAACTTATTAACAGGTTTTCTACCACAGATTAGGTATCATAACAGAATCCCGTCTACGCGTCTGTAACCGCTATATATACCCGTTTTCGCCACGAAACTACTCAACCGTAACGCTAATGTTACCAGAGCACTCTTGGAATCACCACCTTTCGATAGGCGATAGCAAAAAATCGTTTCATTCTGCCACGTAAATTCACGTAATAAACATACTTTCATATTTAAAAAAAGACCCATTCATTCTGCCAAGCGACAAACACCTTATTTAATATTGATGTGTTCAAAGTCGTTTAACTTCAAAGGAGATCGGCTAACTTCAAAGAACTTTGTATAACTTGGATACTAAGTGCGATGTGGGCGAACTTTCAAGATATCGACTAAAATTGTTATTACTAATTTGTTGAGGATACGGGTACCTACAGAATTTGGGATAAACATAATTTTGAGGTTATTCAATTTGTGAAATACTTAGGCCTATAATAAATGTTATGATTCTTGGGTAATATAATAATCTAGAACTAAATTGTTGAACATTTTTTATGGGACAGGCCTTTAAATCGCCAGGGGTGGTGAAAAGGACGGTCAACCTTATAACCTGCCGTACCCAACCTCTATTACATTTTGGGCGTGTCGCCGGTATTAAATCCGATCAGATTGTCTTTGGATGTCGCACACTAGTTGTCGCTACTCATTACTCTATGTAACACTGTCATTACAATAAAATAGGGCAGTTTTGGCGCGAATATGGAAATGTCATGTCACGCTCTTGTATTATATTCATTTCTTCAGTATTTTGTAGTGTTATATTGAATAATTTTGCTGATATTTTATGGAATATGATACAGTTAAAGTGCTGAAGTGTAGTGAATATGGTATAATAGTGGTTTACGTGTATTGTCATATTTTGCCAAAATTCCCAAAAACATCATTGATTTGGTTGTCAGAGCCCGATAGATGGTAACGACTTGACTTACTGACGGACAATGACAATTAAGGCTACACAATATGAAGAATTGGTAAATAATATACAAAAAATATTAAATAAGACTTGGCTGTATGGGCTTTGATCCCTTTGCCTGTCTAAACGGTGGACCAGAAACACAAAAAAAAAATAGGAACGTGAAAGCGGTATGTTGGTCTTGTATTATATTCAATATCTTAATGTTTAACGTGTTATATTAAATAATTTTGATGATATTTTATGTAATGCGATATTTACAATTGTTTTAGTTTGCCACCAAAATTCTCAAAAGATACCATATTACTTACCTGTAGTCACAGCAGTATGTTGAAGACGAAGATTTGATTTAATGAAAACAATTATTGATAGGAAGAACCTAAAGATGTAAAGAATCTGACAGCTTCTGAAGAAAATTTTAACTCAACGTAGAATAAAAGGACTCGTGCTAGCAGCATTACCAATACGAAAACAAAAGAAAACTACTACACACGGCTGCCATCTATTTTATATAGCTCGAAACTATGTTAAATGTATTTGAAACTACCGCCATTTCAAAATAAAATACAAACTACATTATTATTAACCTTTTGATGATATAATTAAACAAAATATTTTAAGATTGTAACACTTAATTTTCTTTTTCTGCTACTTGTTGTGTCAAGTTCTCGGTTGTAATACTTGTCTTCCTTTGCCGTATTGCTAACACTATTTTATGTAGTGTTGAGATAAGAATACAATATGTCACCAGTTCACCACCCATTATTTACTTAATAGTGGTAAGGCTGTTGACGCCACCGAAGACAAAGATTGATTGAAGAGTTGGATGGTGGGTCTATGGGGTTACGCGCCGTCTCTTCCGTCACCCCGGACCGATTTGGCGGGGCGAGATCATGTCCATAGTCCACCGCAACAAAAAATAAAGGGTACTATTGACAGTTCTCTATCTACATCCGAGGGCCAGTCCGTTCAGGGTAGTACTATATTCTTGCATAAAATCGACGTTGAATAGTAGCAATGTGCTGTTGCATTTCATTCGGTGAGCAAAAGAGACAAAAGGCCAGACTTTTGGGGACAAGCTATGGTATAACTATACTCCGTCCGATCCACTAGAGACGGTCCAGTCCATAGCTTGTCAAAAAAATATTGTTTTTAAATTATGTAATTTGCTGTAAATCTTACCATAAGTGTGGTAAAAGACGATTAAGGCATATGACATGGAGATACTCGTAACATCTATGCAAGAGAAGGAAAACTAAAAAAAAAGCCCCATATCAACACGTCTGACCTGCGTGGTTATTAAGGTCAATTTCCCTCCCATTATGCAGGAGGCTCAAGCTCAACAGTGGAACGTTTAAGAGCTGATTTTATAAATGAATGGTGAATGAGTGTTATGAAAACTAATTTAATTTTTTTTTATTTTACAGGTAAGTCAACGTTTTTTGAAAATAACAATGAGTAAGTGTCTAAATGTATATATATAATTATATATAATTACCACTTATAAAATACCAATTATATAAAATTTTATAAGTTTTAAGTTTCTATGTGAGACGTGTGATAAATGATGCCGAACGAACGTCTGGTTAAGAAGATATACAATGCGAAAGTGGAAGGATGTCAGTACCGGGGGAGACCGAGACCTACCTAGACCAGATCGGTCATGTACTGAAGGAAAGTGGAGTCAAGAGTCTCCGAAACAGGCGAGCGTGTATGAAGAGAATTATGAATGTTGAGGAAGCGAGTGAAGTATGCAAGGATAGAGTTCTCTGGCACTCCGTTCTCTCTGCCTACCCTGCAAGGGACATGACGTGATGGTATGTATGTACGTGTGGTAAAAGTAACTAAGTTTCTCCTATTTATCAGTGAACAACAACATCGGTTCAGACTTTTCGGTTATTAGCGAAACTCTTTACTCTTTAACTAATACAGATATACAGAATGTACAGATACAAAATAATACAGACAGAATCAAAAAATCAGACAGATCGATAAATTAATATTCGTTTTATATTTGATGAAGACCTCAGATGACTTTTGAAAGTTAACAGCCTCGCAAATAACGACGACCACGTATTTGCTTGTATGTATCACTTAGACTTATAATATCGACCAAAAAGGCATGATTGGTGACATTACGTATTCAAGTTTGTTATCCCATGGAAGTTAATGAATGTTTGAAATAGACTAATTCTACGGGTTCTATTTCGTTTGTATTTGATTTTTAATTACCCGATGTTTAGAATACTTTACAGTGATCATGATCACGGGAGAACTGAACGCTGTAAAGTGTTCAAAACGTCGGGAAATTAAAAATCAAATACAGACGCTATAGAATCTGTAAACATAGTTTTATTTCAAATGTTATTCATCATAATTATCATCTCAGCTCATATATGTCCCACTGTTGGGCTCGAGCCTTCTCCGTAATGGGAGGGTAGTTCTATTATACCACGCTGGTCAGAGGTATTGGTATAGGGTTTTGTTTCGAGGTTTCCTTCTCTCGCATAAAGGTTATATGCGTTTTACATCCCTTAGTCGTCTCTTACGATCACTTACGTGTAAGATAGGGGGTGGTGAATTGTATTCTTACTCCGTCACCACACGTAAACGCGTAAAGATTAGAAATCAATTTAATGAATGTTTTTTTTTAATTTTATTCTTTTGTCATATAATTTTTATACACTTTCGTTGATGCGAAATTTATTACGATACACTTGCCTAAGTTTAAAGACAAAAGTACTTTTTTTTTCTTGCGGTGGACTATGGATATGGTTGCGCCCCACCAAATCGGTCCGAGGCGACGGCAGAGGTGGCGCGCAGCTCTATAGACCCACCCTGCAAGCACTTCTCTTCGCAGTACGAGCGTGCCACCGGTACACGATCTTTGTCTTCGGTGAAGACAAAAGTACCTGCGCTATCGAAATTAATTGTATTGAGGGGGGATTTTACTACCATACAAATTAATTGACACAAATTACACCCATATATAACTACAATTTGTGGATAGCACAAAGTATTGTCTTGCGTGGGAATCGAAACACTTGGCACCATAAGTATCTTACCGACTACGCCATCTGTGAACGGAAATTAATTATTTAATATCGAATGAACAAAATTTCATAATTTATTATCAAAAGTTACTTTGATGTTTAATAATATGTTTTGATTTAATTAATCTTTAATAAAATATGGCTCACAAATGGTTTCAGTATTAAAAGAAATATTTTCAAAGACAAAACAAGATGGAGGTGTCGCTTTGGAATTTGTGTTCGTTAATTGCATAATATATAAAAAAATATATTTATTAGGACTTTCAGTTTGGTGATCGAGTAAGAAAATTCTTTATAAAAACCCGATTACGAAGCGAAAAATGATTGTCACAAGTGGGTTTCGAATCCACACTTATTGGAAATCCGTTCCAATCGTGCTGCTACTTACACCAACGTGAACTATTGTAGGACATTCAATTCCCGCATCGTATTATATTTTCGTCTTTTTAAGGAGATGTGTGCCATTTACCCGCCATTGTATACACATTGTACAGACTTAATACTCAAACTTTGCAGTTAGAACTGTATTAAACGATGACACGACCCTGTTATTCAAATTTATTTTAATTTGAGAAAATTCTTTCTTGCACGCTGGTATCGTAAAAAAAAATAATTAAGGGATTTAATATACAGACAATATCTATGTAAGAGAAGGCAAACTAGAAATAAATCTCTATACTAGCGTGATATGCTAGATCAATTTCTTTTTTTGTTGTGAAGGAGGTTCTAATTGTCTGAGGTGAAATATTCTTAAAACAAACCTTGTAGTTTGTTAGTAATCTATGTCATTACTACGTCTAAGTTAAGAATTATACCCCTTACATGAGAATGATTTATATGAGAGCCATTAAACAGTAGTTTAACACCATAGGACGACGCTATCATCGTTTTTCTGAGCAAATCCTAACACCAATTGTTTACCTACTGTAGTAATTATACTATTATTTTACTCCGTAGAAAGATCTCCGTCTAACCGTTCACGCAGCTAGATTGATAGAAGAAAGTATTTATAAATTTTTGTAAACAACATACATACATATCATCACGCCATATCCCTTGCAGGGTAGGCAGAGAGAACAGAGTGCCAGAGAACTCTATCATTTCATACTTCACTCGCTTCCTCAACATTCATAATTCTCTTCATACACGCTCGCCGGTTTCGGAGACTCTTGACTCCACCATCCTTCAGTACGTGAACAATCCTGTCTAGGTAGATTAGTCTCAGTCTCCCCCGGTACTTACATCCTTCCACTTTCGCTTCCTTCGCCTTTCTCTTTCTTTATGTGTTAAAATTATATTTAAAAGAAAAATGAGTTCTCTTCCATATATCGTCTCTCTACCATATATTTATAAGGAATGAGAAACCAACTCATTCCTGTTTATTTGCAGTCAATATATCACCATTATCCCGCTCTTATCCTAATTACTATATTATTAATGGCTAGGAGTAGGTCTTGGTCCACGGCCGCTCCCGCTCCTAGCGCGGTCCGATCGCCCGCCGGCGAGGTGGAGGTCATGGATACAGCCCGTTAATGGCTACACCATCCATGCACCACCTCTTGTAAGCCAACACCAACCACTCCGCCGGTGCGCAGGATTTACTCCTGCAATCCATGGCGGAGTGGTCGATTGGTGCAGCCGTAGTCACGGAACCGTACTGCGTGCCTGATCGCCCCAATTGGGTGGTCATCCGAAACGGAACTGCGGCAATCGTCGTCTCAACGCAGCGGCACTTCCCGTCCTCGTTTCTTTTGGATAGGGGCGAGGAATTTGTCGCGGCGGAGTGGGGAGGGGTCACGCTCTACAGCGTATACCTCTCCCTTACCAGCAGAATGGACGATTTCGGGGCCTCCCTCACCAACCTGGAGGCCTCGATACGGCGACTGGCACCGGGCCTCGTCCTGGTTCTGGGGGACTTCAACGCCAAATCCACGGCGTGGGGGTCCCCTATGACGGACGACCGCGGGCGGGCGGTCATCGAGTGGGCGGCTTCACTGGGCCTCTGTGTTCTTAACAGGGGCTCAGTGAACACGTGTGTGCGGTAGCAGGGCGGGTCGATAGTGGACTTGTCGTTCGCTAGCCCCGCTGTCGTGCCCCGGGTGAGGAACTGGAGTGTCCTGGAGGAGGCGGAGACCCTATCGGACCATCGGTACATCCGGATGGAGGTCTCCCCTCGCCGGGACCCCAGTAGGGGTCACAGGGCGGACGGAGCGCCCGCGTTTCCGCAGTGGGCTGTGGGTCGTCTTGACAGGGACCTACTGGTGGAGGCGGCCATCGTTCACACGTGGCTGTCCTCACCGCCCCCAGCGGACGGGGTAGACGCCGAGGCTGTCCGCATCTGCAGTGCGTTAACGCAGATCTGCGATGCGGCCATGCCCAGAGTGCGGCGGCGTCTACCTCCGAAGCAGGGGGTCTTCTGGTGGTCCCCAAGATTGGCGGACCTTCGTGCGGCATGTATCAGAGCCCGAAGGTCCTACACCCGCAGCCGGCGGCGTCACCGCGACGCTGAGCGGGAGGGCCAGCTGTACGAGGCGTACCGCGATGCGCGGACGGCCTTTCGGCTGGCCATCCGAGCCGCCAAGGATGCGAGTTGGCAGGAGATGCTGGACGGTCTCGACCGTGACCTCTGGGGTCGCCCGTATCGCGCGTCGCTGAACAAGCTTCGCGCGCAGAGCCCCCCCCTCACCGAGACCCTCCAGCCCGACTTCCTCTGTAGGGTGGTCGAGGAGCTGTTTCCACGACAGTCGGAACACACGCCCCCGGTCATGGCCTCGCCAGAACAAGACCGGGAGGCTGACGACGAGAGTGTTCCACCCGTGACGGAGACGGAAGTGGGAGCAGCGGCCTGGACGGAATACCAGTCCGGGTGCTGACGTCGCTCCACGAGCACCTCGAGCCTCGCCTCAGGCAACTGTACAACGCCTGTTTGGCGTCTGGACGGTTCCCATAGTGCTGGAAGGAGGGGAGGTTGGTTCTCCTGCCAAAGCCGGGACGCCCCCCGGATTCGCCGTCGGCCTACAGGTCCATCGTGCTCCTCGACGATGTGGGTAAGCTGCTGGAGCGCATTCTCGCTGCCCGCATCGTCCAGCACCTGGAGGAGGTGGGGCCCGATCTGTCGGACGCTCAATTCGGTTTTAGAAGGGGGCGTTCGACCATCGGGGCCCTGCTACGACTGAAGCAGACGGCCGCGAAGGCTGTCACCGGCGGGGGAGTGCTGTTGGCGGTGTCGCTGGACATCGCCAACGCATTCAATAGTCTGCCATTCAGCTGCATCAGGGAGGCGCTCCGATTACATGGGGTGCCCTTGTACCTGAGGCGGCTGGCGGCGGACTATTTAGAGGGGCGCAGTGTCCTCTGCGCGAGTCCCGCAGGGGACATTGTGCGGACGTCCATGTCGTGCGGCGTTCCACAGGGGTCGGTTCTGGGGCCGACTCTGTGGGACATCGGGTACGACTAGGCGTTGAGAGGGAGTCTCCCCCCCGGGCTGAGCGTGATATGCTACGCTGACGATACGCTCGTCACAGCCCGAGGCAGGACACTCGAAGAGGCGGCGAGCCTGGCCACTCTCGGCACCGAGGAGATGGTCGGGCAAATCGAGGCGCTGGGGCTCAGGGTGGCCCTAAATAAGACGGAGGCCCTATTGTTCCATGGGCCACGCGTAAGGCCGCCAATCGGCGCCTCGCTAGTCGTCAACTCCGTCCACATCAGCATCCAGGCCCATATGAAGTACTTGGGTCTGGTGCTCGACGGGCGATGGTGGTTTCGGGAGCATTTTCGCCGAATTGCTCCCCGGCTGGTCGGCGCGGCGTCCGCCCTTTCGCGGCTCATGCCGAACGTGGGCGGACCCAGCTTCGAGGCCCGACGGCTGTATGCGGGGGTGATCCGTTCGATGGCCATGTACGGCGCACCCGTGTGGGCGAGGGCTCTGAACGCCCAGCTCAGGGCTGTTCTGTGGAGACCCCAGAGAGTCATGGCGGTCAGAGCCATTCGCGGGTACCGCACGGTATCGACCGAGGCGGCATGCCTACTGGCCGGGACACCCCCGTGGGACCTAGAGGCGGAGATGCTCTCCGACCTCTACCGGCGGGTGACCTCACTGCGCGACGAAGGTGGCTCCCCATCGCTGAGCGAGATAGCCACCTGGCGCGAGGACGCCCGCCGGGACGTCATCGCCCGTTGGGCTACGCGGCTGGAGAGGCCTAGACACGGACTCGTCACCGTCGAGGCTCTCCGGCCCGTACTGATGGAGTGGATGGAGCGGCGGCACGGAGTCCTCTCCTTTCGACTGGTGCAGGTGTTGTCGGGGCACGGATGCTTCGGCTTGTACCTGCACATGGTCGCGTATAGGGAGTGGACTTCGTTCTGCCACCATTGCAGCAGTGACGAGGACACGGCGCAACACACGCTGGAGGTGTGTCCGGGCTTTGACCGGCATCGCCGTGATCTCGTCGCTGTTATCGGTGCCGACCTGACGCTGCCAGCTGTCGCGAGGGCGATGGTCGACAGCGTCAGGAACTGGGACGCGGTCGCCGCCTTCTGCGAGGCTGTCATCTCGCAGAAGGAGGCGGCGGAACGAGTCCGGGAGGATTCCCGCGACTCGGGCCGGCAGGACACTCGAAGAGGCGGCGAGCCTGGCTGTATGCGGGGGTGATCCGTTCGATGGCCATGTACGGCGCACCCGTGTGGGCGAGGGCTCTGAACGCCCAGCTCAGGGCTGTTCTGTGGAGACCCCAGAGAGTCATGGCGGTCAGAGCCATTCGCGGGTACCGCACGGTATCGACCGAGGCGGCATGCCTACTGGCCGGGACACCCCCGTGGGACCTAGAGGCGGAGATGCTCTCTGACCTCTACCGGCGGGTGACCTCACTGCGCGACGAAGGTGGCTCCCCATCGCTGAGCGAGATAGCCACCTGGCGCGAGGACGCCCGCCGGGACGTCATCGCCCGTTGGGCTACGCGGCTGGAGAGGCCTAGACACGGACTCGTCACCGTCGAGGCTCTCCGGCCCGTACTGATGGAGTGGATGGAGCGGCGGCACGGAGTCCTCTCCTTTCGACTGGTGCAGGTGTTGTCGGGGCACGGATGCTTCGGCTTGTACCTGCACATGGTCGCGTATAGGGAGTGGACTTCGTTCTGCCACCATTGCAGCAGTGACGAGGACACGGCGCAACACACGCTGGAGGTGTGTCCGGGCTTTGACCGGCATCGCCGTGATCTCGTCGCTGTTATCGGTGCCGACCTGACGCTGCCGGCTGTCGCGAGGGCGATGGTCGACAGCGTCAGGAACTGGGACGCGGTCGCCGCCTTCTGCGAGGCTGTCATCTCGCAGAAGGAGGCGGCGGAACGAGTCCGGGAGGATTCCCGCGACTCGGGCCGCCAGCGGCCGGGTCGGCGCAGGCGCGAAAACCTGTGCCTGATGCCGCCCTAACCGAGGCCTAGGGTGATCGGACCGGGGAATTGTCCGGTCACCCGCCGTGAGGCCACCGTGTGAGGGCGACGCCCCGACGGCGAAATCTGTCGGGGCGTCGACGAGAGGAACCCGCGAGGGTAAACCGCCGGGCGGGCCACCGAAGTTAAAATCGAGTAGCGGTGGTCCGCTCACACGGCGAAGAGAGAAGGTTTTACGGTGGGTCTATGGGGTCACGCGCTGCCTTTTCTCCGTCACCCCGGACCGATTCGGCGGGGCGAGACGCATCCATAGCCCACCAATAAAAAAAAAAAAAAGGAGTAGGTCTTGGTATTTCAAAGGTCAGGTGTGCTGCTTGCTTGTTTGCCACCATAAGCAATAAAAAAAAATTAGGTAAAATCATTTGTAACATGAAAGTTGATGATGAACATCATCATCATTTTTGTTCACAAACATCCCACTGCTAAGCTCGAGCCTCCTGCACACTAGGAGGGCAATTGAGCTACTATACCACGTTGGTCAAGCTGGTTAGTATAGGATGTGTAATGCCGATTTTTCCTCACTTGCAGTAATTATATAAGCTTCCGTCCCTCGGTCGTCTCTTACGATCACTCACGGATAAGAAAGGGGGTAAGTAAATTGTATTCTTACTTCACCACCGCACGGAGAAACTCTATTAAGTTCATTTGCCCAAGCATCAGGCGATAGATTAGAATAACCAAATAACCTTTTGACATACACAGTACATACTCTAATGAATCCTAAATGAACAGCTGACAATATTAAACAGACATCAGCCCAAATTTGACAAAAGTATTCCACAGATGGCCGAACTAATTACTTTAATAGAATTATAATCAAATTGAATAAATACTGATAGACAAAAAAAATGTAATCTAGATTTATCTTTAGCCTATATATACATATTAAATCTGATAAGGAAATAAGTATATTAAAGAAAAGTTGAAAGTTAAGGATAAAGAATTTGAATAGTGGTAGGACCCCGCTGTTGATAGTTCTGTCTACAGCCGCGGGCTGGTCCGTACGGGGTAGTACCACACCCTCGCAGACGATCCACGTCCGAGCAATGGTAATGTGCTATTGCGCTTCGTTCGGTGAGCGAGAGAACCGGCAGCCCAACTGGGTGGGTCTAGGTTTGTATTGGTAGACAGCGGCTTACTAAACCTCTGGTATTACAAAGTTCCATGAGCGGCAGTATCACTTACCATCAGGTATGCTATATACTCGTTTGCCACCATAGCAATAAAAAAAAAAGATTAGGAATGTAAGATTGCTTTAGTATGGACACAAGATCAGAAAGGATGAAAGACATGTAACAATGAGGATTATCAATATAAATTCAGATATACTTCGTGGAGTATAGTGAGATATTCATTAAGATTATGTCAATGAGAATGTAGATATGAAAGGAGTAATATAGGTACATGCATACATACATATTATCATGCCATATCCCTTGCAGGGTAGGCAGAGAGAACAGAGTGCCAGAGTACTCTATCCTGGCATACTTCACTCGCTTCCTCAACATTCATAATTCTCTTCATACACACTCGCCGGTTTCGGAGACTCTTGACTCCACCTTCATTCAGTACGTGACCAATCTGGTCTAGGTAGGTGAGTCTCGGTCTCACCCGGTACCTACATCCTTCCACTTTTCCATTGTATATCTTCTTAACCAGACGTTCGTTTGGCATTCTTTTCACATGTCCGAACCATCGGAGCATTCCCTTTAGCATCTTTACACCAATACTCTCTTTTATACCTACTCGCTCTCTTACGTCGTCGTTGCGAATGCGATCGGTCAGCCTAACTCCACAGATTCTCCGTAGAGATCGTATTTCGACCGCATTAATTTTACTTTCATACTCTTTTCTGCATAACCAACTCTCAAGTGAGTAATATATCATCTTTTTGTAAGATGATAGAGTAAGAATATAATTCTCTGCTCCAATTCTTCAGGATATAGATAATCTATATATATAAAAGAAAGTTGTGTTAGTTACAACACTTATAACTCGAGAACGGCTGAACCAATTTTTATGATGTTTATGTTTTTGATTTTGTTGTTGTTGGGAATAGGATATAGGATATTAAAATATGATATTAATAAACAAAAAAAAATAATTAAAAAAACCATTAATTCTAAACTTTTATTTGTTAATGAAGTAACATACGCAACTGACAGCTCACGTCATTACGTGGTCTAAAGGATTGTTTGGAAAATACCGCGAAAAGTTGAAATTAAATTTGACCAGTCAGTAATCGTTTTGTGCGAGTGTTACGAATATTGTTATAATTAATCATATTGTGCCTATATCGTCATCAACAATGCCGCGACCAATAAGACCAAATATTTCCCGACAAAGCCATATCGAAATTAGAATTCGAAACATCACGAATGTAACCACGGTAGAAAAACAAGATATTTCAGAGTAAGACCATCATTTGATCTCATCTCAGCTAACATATGTCACACTGTTAGGCTCGAGCCTCCTCCATAATCGTAGGGTAATTAACTTACTGTACCAAGCTGGTCAGACGCATATAATAAATAATATAATAAATATGCATTTTTTATCCCTTAGTTTTTATACCTTTTTCGCGTTTTATATCCCTCTTACGATCACCCGCGGGTAAAATATGGGGTGGTGAATTGTATTCTTACTCCGTCACCACACAGATAGGGAAGGGACGGGAAGACCGCCGACGGGAAGATCGATGACGGAAAGACAGACGCGTTAGTTAGTTGGACCATAGTCCAACTACGTGCTTCTCAATCACAAGGGCAAAGCGAGGCAGCCCGTGAAACATCTCGGTTGACAATGCGAAATCGTCGAACAAATCTCAGAAATCAACAATTAGATAATTTTCAACGCGCATGAAGAAAAATTTTTCTTCGTCTTGCTGACACCTTATTAACATACTTGATTTTTTGAATTTATATATTATTATATATATATGAAAAAAAATAACTTAATAATTTTGAATTAATCGAAATCTGCTCATATCATTCATTAACTGTTAGGCGGAACGAAGTATGCCGGGTCCGCTAGTTCGAAATAAAATCTTATACTAACATTTCTGATCAGCGTGGTATACTTGGTCAATTGCTCTCCTATTATGAAAAAGGTTCAAACCTACTAGTGGGACGTATATCATCATCTGCTTTATTATCATCATCATTTAGCCTTTTACTGTTCACACATTTTATTTATTCATTTAAAGTATTGTATAAATATAAGTACCTATTCAAGGTTTGTGCATAGTAGGTTCATTCTTGCAATAAGTGGTTCTATTTCATGGTCGTATAAACGTGAAATCGATTTTTGCAATATTATATAGGGTGCCGATTTTGTTACTAGAATAACTTAACCCTTTAATGCATGATTTATTCTGACCTCTTGAAAAAAATATATCTTGTAGACTTGTACATTCTAATGCAGGGAGACATAGAAAGAAATAAAAAAATATATTATTTTTATACTATTTTATTAAAAAACCTTATGTTGCAGATATACAACATTATGCATTTACTAGACATTAATTACATATGGAACTCTTTGAAACAATGCTTGGATTTAGTAAGGCTACTCCACACTTCTCACACTTTTTTTTTGTATGTATCCCTTACACCTAGGCATTTTGCACCTGCTGCGAACACAGTCATCGGGCCAGTGACCAGCATTATCTGTCCTTATGTCCTTAGGTGGAACATGTTGAAAAGGCCCTCGCCTTTTTTTGGCTTGAAGTTCCATTTCAACACTGTTACTGGTGCAGGGCCATCCTCGTTTGTTACAGAGTACAGCTGCATTATTGACATTGGGTAACACCTCAGCTAGTTCCAGTCTATAGTGACACAAATTCAGAATTGATGACGGAGGTTCATTTCTTTTCAAATATTTATAAACCAGCCAAGAATTTATTACTGTCATGTCCAATAAGTGATAGAAGATCCGTAGGTACCACTTTCGACTTCTCATTCCTATGCGATACCTACCAATGAAGCTGTCCATGAGGTCCACTCCGCCCATATGGGCATTGTATTCTTGTATAATATGTGGGCAAGAAATCTTGACCCTAGTCTTATTCGCTTTGTCAAACCTTTCTACTTGGGAGACAGGTTCTGCTCCAACATGTGAAGATAGGAAAGTGATAGTTTTATTGTCCTTCCAAGTTACAGCTGTCAAATCAACACCATCAAAGCTAGTCATTTGCTCTTCAAAAGTTCCACGGGGAACGGATTTTTTCATCAGTGTTTTTTTGTCAGGTAGTTTGCAATTTACAAGTCTGTTGTACTGTACAGTGCCTAAACTGTAGATTCCTTGTTTGGCAAGATGAGCAACTAGTGGCACAGAGGTATAAAAGTTGTCAAAATATATAATATGATTTATATGCCTTGGGACACCTCTAGATAGCCGGATAACAACATTTCCTACTGGCCCAAAATCTGGCTCATCTTGAAACCGCTCATTTTCTTGACCAGTGTATATCTCAAACTTATAAGCATAGCCTTTTACACTGCACATTATATATAATTTGAATCCTCACCTGTGTGGTTCATTTGGTAGGTACTGCTTCATAAAGTGTGCTACCCTTGTAGCACACATCTGCTCATCAATTGATAGCCTTTGCTCCATAGGAACTGATGCAAACTTTTCATTGAGATGGCTAATTATGGGCCTTATCTTATGGAGTCTATCATGTTGCTGGTGTTCCCTTTGAAAATGTTTTTCATTGTTATTGAAATGCGAAATGAAATCTGCGAATAGTCTCAAATCTGTTGACAGTCATTGTCTTCTTGATTGGTTCAAAACCTACAGTATTATAGTAGTAAAGCCGGACGTTGGGATATTTTATGACTGACATAAATATCAGTATTGCAATGAACTTTCTTAGTTCAGTTTCAGTCAAATTCAA
The DNA here is from genome assembly GCA_905163515.2 of Lymantria monacha. Lineage (NCBI taxonomy): Eukaryota > Metazoa > Arthropoda > Insecta > Lepidoptera > Erebidae > Lymantria > Lymantria monacha. The sequence goes on along the minus strand of LR991107.1, from coordinate 18,170,639 downwards.
GGGTTTTGTCACATTTTTTTGAACAGAGTAAAGATTAAATTCTTCCACTATCTTCTCAAGTATTTCAGATGTTAGAAAATATGAAAAAATACTATACGGAGTACCCGTAGCAGCTTGATCCCTCAGTTCTGGTGGGTAAGTAGTGCTGCCAAAAAAAGCAGTCTGGTCAGAGTTCAAGACTAACTTTTTTTTTTTTTACCTTCCAAACAAAGCCTTTCATAGTTGCTCGGCGAGTGGCTTGGCTTGTGGAGGGAAATGGAATCTGAGGCACTTCTCCGTCTACAGTGGTTTCATTTATCAAAGGTGGGTCTTCTTCCATGAGCGGATCATCACCACACTCATCGTGTTCCTCCTCTACCAGACTCTCAAGATAGTGATGTAAATCTTCTCGATTTTCATTAGAAACTTCATGGTCTTTTGCATCTGACTCCTTAAGATCATCTTCAGACCTTTCACCGTCGTCCATTAAGGCCAAATATTCTTCTATCTCCCTTGAATTCATGGTTGCAACTGCAAAACAATAAAATATATCAGATCACAGATATGGGCATACTGTCTATACTAACTGCATAGTGTTGCAGATTTACAACATGAAAATAGAAGCAATTTGTACAAAATCCAAAATGCTATTGTCCAAACCAATTACTGTACCGAAAAGAAGATGAATTAATACAATAAAATAAAAAAAATCACTTATTTACCTTCGAAAATCAACTATTTACTCCAAAAACACTATTCCAATTTTCACCTGCTATAAATTGCCGACAGTCAATGCTTTGTGAATGTCAAGATCGCATTTGACAGACGCGAAAGAAAAAAGGTGCTGCCACTCGATAAAAAATATTGTCCTGATAGTAGTAATTCTACAACAGTATGCGTTGCGTTCATAATAATGATTTGGTAGCCGTGTTAGTGGTATATTGCAGTTTTACGTCAATATGCATTTAAGGGGCACTGGAATGGAAGGTCGGTATCTTAACCATTGTGCTCATAGATCTTAGCAATACCAGGGGCAAAGAACCATATACCTTATTGGCATTAGTAGACCATTATCTATCGTAAAGACAGTGCTCTTTTTAAACCTTTCTTAGGTAGACAGCGGTCTAACGTGAAGAAAGAACTGCTGTTAAACCTCTTTATAAATGTCTTTTAAAGAATTTTTAACCTCGTTTACTTGTATTTAAAAACATTCTCGGGATAAAAATGTAAGGTTAACTATATTCTTTTTTTTTTTTTTTTTTTTTTAGGTTTTTGGCGGGAATCTAAAACGTCATGTGGTGCTCTTGTATTATATTCGTTATCTTAGTGTTTTAACGTGTTATATTAGATAATTTTGATGGCATTTTATGTAATGTGATGTGACGGAACTGCTGAGATGTAGTGAATATCATATAAAAGTGCTTTACAACGTTTTCGTTTTACATCAAAATTCTCACAAGATACCATTAACAGTGTGGCCATAGCACTGTTGATGGCGACAATTTGACTTACTGACGGACAATGACTAATCTGAAGACACTAAAAACTTGAAGATAATTATAACTCGACACTGGCAACAATGGCTCATTTAAGTAGCTTATTGCCAATACATAAAAATAAGAAGAAGAAGAATTATATTTTTATCCAAATAAAAAAAAACAGTTTAAAATCATTTTTTTCACCGAACGCTACATAAAACATATTAGAACCAAAATAAAACACCCACAGAATTATCTACTGCCATTTATTACGTAAATCTTGTATAAATAACAAGTCTACATGTATTTGCGCGGTGAACAATTTTGATCTTACTATTTGTAAATAATTCATAAACAATTTGCTTTGGGGAAATTAAATTTTTCGTTGCGGTGAGGGAATAAGAACACAAATGAAGAAAAACGACTAAAGTATATAAATATGCAGAAAATATTACATACATACATATCATCACGCCATATCCCTTGCAGGGTAGGCAGAGAGAACAGAGTGCTAGAGAACTCTATCCTTGCATAGTTCACTCGCTTCCTCAACATTCATAATTCTCTTCATACATGCTCGCCGGTTTCGAAGACTCTTGACTCCACCTTCCTTCAGTACATGACCGATCTGGTCTAGGTAGGTTCATCTCGGTCTCCCCCGGTACCTACATCCTTCCACTTTCGCATTGTATATCTTCTTAACCAGACGTTCGTTCGGCATTCTTTCCTCATGTCAGAAAATATTGAAGTAAGGAAAAGACGACGTAAAATCTTGTATCACGTCTGATTAGCGTAGTATAGTAGGTACATACATACATATCATCACGCCATATCCCTTGCAGGGTAGGCAGAGAGAACAGAGATAGTATAGTAGGTCTTTTCCTCTTATTATGGTGGAGAACTGACTCAAATATTTGAAAGTATTACAGCTAGATTTATATCAAGAAAGGAGTCAGTCAACGTATAGAACCTGGACGGATAGCGTGCAATATTTTGGGCATGAGTTGGATCGCCGCGAAATTCATGCCAAAATTGCTCAATTTCATCCAAAACAGCATCGCGTCAACATTGCTCAGGAGATGTTGAACTGGATCTGTGACGACCCAAATGTGCTCCAGAGGGTCATAACCTGGCCTCCTGTGACTATTTTCTGTTCCCAAAACTGAAGAAGCCCATGAAAGGACGACGCTACACCATGATTGAGAAGATAACGACGGCATGCGAGCTGAACAAGATCACAAAAATTGATTTTTTTAAATGCTTCGAGGATTGAAAAAATCTTTGGCACAAGTGTATTATATCCGAGGGAGGGATTACTTTGAAGGGGACAAAATAGATATTCATGAATAAATAACTTAACTTAACTTTTTGAAAAAATACAAAATTCGCGATACTTTTTGAACAGACTACGTATGTCTACTGCGGACCTAGAGCCTCTTCAACTATATATAGAGAATTGACCATACTCTACCAAGAGTTGATGCAGTGTTTTCTTTCTCTTGCATAGATTATTTTCTTGCATTGTTATATCTATATTATATCACTTTATCCACGAGTATGATACAGACTTACTCTTTCATCATAGATATTTGGTGTCTTGTGTGTAGCTGGTGGGGAAACTTACCACTATGCTACTGAATATTAATCCCCACATGGGAATCACATATGTTAATCTTATCGTA